>OY728157.1:528490386-529740386 GCA_963277665.1 Viscum album | reverse complement strand
TTTTAACTACTAATAAGTGGTTTCAATATTCATCAAAAATTGAAGTTTTTCAGAAAAATACCAATGATTCAGCCTAAGATATATTTGATATTCCGAATTCAAAAATGATGTCAATTTTTTCAAATTCATAGCATAGAAGTGGAATTATTTTATTTCAAAATTAATTCGTGTTATCAAAACAAATAGCGTGTTCTTAAGAAACAATAACTATCAAAAGACGGATACTTGTTTATGTCCAATTTCAAAGTGAAATTAATTCCAATGACTGAAATTGGATTAAATGGTAAAAATATATTTTAATTTCACTTTAAAACCAATTAAAAAGATAATCTAACCATATAAATAAATTATATTAAAAGGCACTTTTGAATTAAAATACAATATTTTCACTATTCATTATAAAATGACCTTTATCGGAAAAATTCAAATATTTACACAAAGTAAAATTTGATGTCCCAATTCTAAAGAAGGATTTTATTTGTTAATATAGAATGTATTAAAGTGACCAAAACTATATTTAAAAAGGGTTCTCCATTAAAAGGCGATAAGTCATCCCTTTAATGTAAATTCTGCTTAAAATTAGATTCATTCGCATTGTAGGCCTCTAAATTTTATTGGATAAATGTAAATACATTTAAAAAAAATTATAATCATAGTTTAGTTAGTTTAGTTCATTCCCTCCAATAAAATTTCTAGCAGTTAACTACAGTTTAAAAAAATAATATATTATTAGTGTGCAACATAAGATTTCAAGGAAACCCGTTGTTGCGTATCGGGTACGCTATTGAACATAGAAACCCTTTTAAAGTAAAATTAATATTTAATTCAAAAATTAATAAATATGAAAATTCATATTCTTTATTTACCTGGGATGTTACACTAAGGGAATGTTTCTAAAGAATACTTTGATTGGGGAGAAACATGACTCAAAATTGAACCATAAATGGTACAATATATGGTGTGAAGATCCATAGGTTGGAAGGTAAAATAAATGATGATGTGATAAATTATAAGGTAGAAGGGTAAAGATTTCTGTCATCATAATGTTTTAGTTTACAAATAGAGCAGTTCCATAAATATTTATGGCTTTTTTACCGTATTCTTATGTGATGTATTGAAGTGAATTGTGAATTTGGGAACAAAATAAGGTCATTTCTAAAAACATTACATCCTAATTTGGTTAGGTGTGGATTTCATGTTTTCTTTAATTATTATTTAATAAGATAAGTATTGAAGAGGATATATTGTAGAATAATGTGTTTTTAGTTAGGATGAAATTCAACGGGAATATGAATTGTGTCATTTGGTGGATGGAACATTTCAAAAAAAAAGGGAATATTAATGCAAATCAAAGATTTGGAACACATTAATGAGTTTTTTTAGTATTTTTAAAGGAATATTGCTTAATCAGGTGATCGTTCTAGTCTCAAAAGCATTGGGTCCTGAAACCTCAAATCTGGGGAAGGCTAATAGGGGCACACAGTTTGCCTAAAATTGTGCCAAACATTAGTAGTAACCATGTTTCCTTCTAAGAGGGGATGAGTGTGTTTCATGGATTGGTCACATTGTGGGAACTAGGTCTCATGGACATGCATATCACTATAAGTATTGAATAGTTGGAAACTACGATGTTTGTGCATAATTTTTTGGACCGTGTGCATGAACTGTGAAACCCATGTACTTAAGTAGTGAAATGAGAACTGTTGGAACATGGTTTGGCCAACAGTGTGGAAAAATCAGGTGCCTCATTAAAAGGCGTAAAATTTCCCTTTTTCTCGTGTATTATTAATCCTTCTCCCCAATTTCCTTTCTAGAATCATGCAACACTTCCCATCTATTGTGGATATCCTCTTATCCTCTCATGGTAATAGACAGATTATTGACATTATTTTTCACAATAATCCAACATTTACCTCCTGGGATTTGTTCCAGTAAACTCTCTATTCCTTTATCTCCATTCATAGTTCCTCTTCACCTCATATATGTTATTTTGGTAGGACCTAACATTTAATATTTTTAAGATGATGAACATTTTATTTCATTTCTCTTGAATTTCATCGAATAAAGCCACAATATTGGATGTATGTGTCATCCTAGGTAATTGGTCGGTGGTCTAAATGTTTTCCCTCTTGTTTAACTTATTTATAATTTTTATTCATATTGTCATGTTCTAGACTAATCTAGTCATTATTCAAATTAATAAATATATAGAATGAATTATTAATTATTTAGACCCATATTAGTGTGGTTGGGGGTTATGAATACAACCAGAACCACCCCATATGGTGGTTTCTTTTAGCCATACTCTCAAAATTTCATCTTTGTTTATTATAACCACACATTTAGATGTTATTTTTATTAAAATACTAAATTTGTGACATAGCCTCTTTAAAACCAACCTATAAGGTTGGTTTCTTTATTCCTTATGATGGAATTGGATGGCCTAATGTGAGAAAAATGAATTTATTGAATAATAATGTCATGTTTTCTAATAAAATAACATTAATAGTTTTTCTTTATTTTAAATTGAAAACTGATATATGTGCCATAACTTGTTTTGATTCATGGTATGGGTTTTTTCATGGCCTCCATTTGTGCCTTTTATTATTGATGTGGATTAAATATGTATGTGGCCCTTTAAAAAAATATTAATTGGAAAATGGGTGTGACCATCTTGAGGAACCCATGTTTCATAGTGTAGAATTCTCACTAACATGGCCTCTATGTTATTTTGTTTAATTTCTTAAATGAATTATGAATGTCGTTATATATAATTGGGATTTCTTCAGTGTAATGCTAAGGGTAGTCTCGTGATTGTGGTGATAATATTCATTGTTGGATTTTCTAAATTAAAGGTGAGATACATTCATTATAGGATGGGCATGCCACATGTTTTTGTTAGCTCAGTATGATAAATATCAATACCAAAGTAGAGAAACCTTTGATAGACTCAGTGGATAGATGGGTATACCAAGCCATGATTGAGACTATTATAAGAGACACCATGTAAGGTCTTTGTAAGGACATGACTCTTAGACCAAGGTATGGATCATAATTTTTTCTTTTTAGATATCATAAATGGTCCTTGTGAGGTTTGATAATCAATCATAGGAGGTTACAAGGGTTTCTAGGGTACTTCTGAAGAATGGAGCTCCAGAAAGTTGAAATTGTGCATAGAATTGATGTGAACCAGTTTTATTGAAAAAATGACCATTTTCCCCCTCCCTTCATTTAATTTCTAATTATTTCTATTCATCACCACCAGTGGAAAGAACCTAAGGTTCTTGCTCCATGATCTTTAAACCCTCAAACACCTCAATCTCTTATTAGTTCTCCATCCAGGGATAGATTCTTGGTCAGAGAGAAGCATTATATAGGACAAGGTAAGGCCAACCCCACGTGCTCCTCTTCCTATCTAAATTTCTCCATTTGTTGTGTTATTTAAATGTAGGATGATTCACTGTATTTTCAATGAATTGGATGGAAACATAGATCTACTCCAACCTACTCCAAATATGAGTTTGATATTCAGTGAGGCATCATCTACATCCCAAAGGTAGGTGGTCACATAAATTTCAATCTGAGTTTTGGACGTTTCATATTTAATCTCATTGTGTAATTATTCGGGCTTTTCCGAGATCCAATGATGTATTGATTACTTCATGTCTAATTTACCCTAGTGTGATGACATAGGTTAATTGACTCATGTTTATGATTTCTTTATCACCCTTTCATAATATGGACACGCAAGGGAAGTTATACACAAATTGAACATTTTATGCCAATTTCCTAAAATGTCTAATTCCGGAATGTAGCTCCCGGCTTGGTTTTTAATTGAATTTTCCATTGGCCCATGTGTATTTATAGTGTTCCAAGGTGGGTCTGTGATATTGAGACCCTTTCTATTAACAATTGGCCAAATAGTTATGTGATTATTTTACTTCGACATTTGGACCATTACCTCTTAACTTAAAATGGGTTTTCCATGTTAGGAAAATTGGATGGTATGATTTTTATAATGGATAGGATGAGTTGGACTAAACATTAAAAGTGATTTGGATCAAATAGAATTGTACCAGGGATGGAATATATTTCCCTTGTCCTGATTTATTATTAAATTCATTGCATAAATGGTTTTCTTGTTTAATCTGAGATGATCTAATATGGTTTTCCTTACATTAAATAAAGTGAATGCTTATTAAATTGCAATACATATTACATAAAATGTAATTGTGTGTATGTGAGGCATTCATACCCCATTTTAATTATGAAAAGTTTTGTTGCGAGGCATACTTACCCCATTCCATTGATAAACTCTATGAATATATGGGTGGGAGTAACTCTTACCCTGTTTTAGTAATAACCTCTGTATAGATGGGAGGCATTATTACCCCTACCAAGTATCATGTATGTATGGGACGCATTCTTACCCCTTGCCAGTATCTTCTATCGGTTCGTGGAATTCTTATCCCAAGCTAGCTGTGGAATATATATGTATCGATGAGAGGCATTCATACCATGTTCCAGTGATATCCTATAATGATATATGTATATATATACCTAGTGACTTGATCAGAAATACCATCATTGAGCTAAATATGGTAGTCCTGTCAGGAATCAATTATAGACCTGAGCAGGAGGTAAACTGTTTATTCAGTATTGTATTACTTTCCTACTGTTAGCTACACACTATTTACTTAAGATTGCCACTATAATTGCATGTAAACGCCATTATTGGTGGCGTATTGAGATTTATCTCACACCCTACTCAGGACTCCCTTGGCTATCGAGAAGATTATTTGTCTACTGGTATGGATTGTGGAAAACACCACTCAGCTAGATATTGTCGCTTTTTCTTAGATGGATCTTATGAGATGGGAACTGGTCTTAGGCTTGAGAATCTGTGGAAATTTTTTTTGGATTTTTTATAATTTTATACCTTTTATTAATATGTCCCCTTCTTGTTTTCAGTGTCCATATTTTACTAGAATGTCATGCTTGCATATATTTATCAGACACTGCCTATGAGGCTTTTATTATATTATTCAGTCTTACATTGTTTACTTCATCTAAATGTATGATTATGTTTCCACTATTGTGTGTTGTTGTTACATATACTTTGTAATATGACATGGGGTTATAATCAACCCACTGATTTACCCTCACAACACCACTCCTAGTCGGCAGCCCCTAGCTTAAGGGGAGACATGACAGGGGTCATGTGGCCAACCGGGCATGAGAAACATGTTATGAGGCAGCTGGGTTTGGGAAATATCAAAGTGGTATCAGAGGGAACAAGTTACATTATTGATTTACTATTTTTAGACAATGGATTGGAGATTTGGAACACTTGCAACTTGATCAGAAGTCATTATTGGGTGTCGCGAACCCATGTACGGGGTAAGGACCAAGTTGCTTGAATTATTGATGTTATTGATTCTACTATTACTATTGAATCCATTTCACCATTTGGTTCTTCACATGATTTTTTATTTCATTGATATTGATGATATTGAAATTTTGATTTCATTTCTTAACCTGTTGAAAGTAGGGTTATGTGATTGAATATGCATCATGATAGTCATAATATTATTAGATCATGCATTTTTCCCAGTCATGTTTATATTTTAAGAAAGAATTTTCTGTTGAATGTTGTTGTGACTTGTTACATAAATACAACTGTGCTGACAAATTTCTGCCAGATGTTGATCATTCTATTGTGTGAGTTAATGGGTTCCAGTCTTTGATTCATAAGGATTATATAACTTTATGGATTGGAATGTGTCATTCCAACTAGATCAACCACTTGAGGAATGATATAATCTAATGAATAAGCAAAACATAAATGAAATTATATCCATGTGGGAGTCACCTATTATCTTATAAGGTGTATGGGGCCTTGTGGGATAAAAAATGAAATATCATTGGATTCAGCCAGTCAGAGTGACTTACAATTTGAGAACAACCTTTTTGCAGATGACTAACTTAGAAACATGTTGGGAACCCAGCCTTAGTAGTAGGTAGTTTGTGTTCTCTTTTCTTATGGCCTATTATGGTCATTCATAATGACTAGTCCTAGCTCTTGAAGTAGGTAGAGAGGAATTTTCACTATTATAGTAAGGTTATAGTACATATCTTAGTTTCTTGAATGAAAATCCCTAAAAGGGTTAAATCACTTCTGAGACATTCATTTGGAATTGTAGCATTATTCTCCCACAAAGTCATCAAGTCATTCTCCCAGATGGCAGCGAAGATCATTTTCATGAGGTGGAAGGCCCTCAGCCAACTGTTGTTCATCCTAATGAGCCACCTATGGTTCCTCCTCTTATACCTTATTTGGGTGATGATTCCATGTTTAGAAAGGTATTCCTATGTATGGTGAAGAATATGCAAGGAGGAGTGTGACCTTCCCCAAGTATGGAAGAGTTGACTTGTGAGTTTCAACTGAAGCATCTTCCAAATTTCTCAGGAGTTGGAAGAACACTTTTTATAGAGTTTTAGATCGAGGTGATCCTTTATATGATTGAGTATCGGGAGATTCCTCTAGGGTAGAGGATCAAGCTAGCTACTTACATGGTATGCGACTTAGCGAAGAGGTCGTGGGATTTCATCACCTAGTCAAGATAGTATAGAGAGATAGTTTGGGCTATCTTATAGGATGTATTATATAACTTCTTCCTTCCCCAAACATATTGGCTGATAGATCTAGATAGTTCATGAATTATTAGTAGGGGGCCATGTTGGTCAGGGGATACTAGTCCTATTTCACTGAGCTACATCAATTCACTCCTTAACTAGTTACTTATGATCTGTTGGCTTCTAGGTGATTATAGGATGGGCTATGTTATCCCATCTGGTTGCAAGTCAGTGTTTTCTGGCTCACAACTATTTCCAAAATCATCAACTGGGCACTAATCAAAGAAAAAAATTTGAGAGATGCTAATGGTGTAATCTTGATCAGATTAGAACCTAAGGATTATAGAGGATCTTTTTCTAGTAGAAAGTGATGGTTTAGAGAGTCTCACAAGAGTAGAGGCGGGTAGGATCCTTTCACTTGTGGTTCACCTATCTATCATATATGCATTGCACCAGGATATTTCAAGAGCTAGTGTAAACAGAATCTAGTGGAGTGAAGAGGTTGTGGTAGGATGGTCTATATCCACCACTTCTGTAGAACATTCTCTCTTGTGCCTAGTGAGTAAGGATCTTCCCCTACTCCTTGGTCAGGATTAGGGTCAGTAGGATAATGATAGACAGATAACTACAATACCACCAGTCAATCACGCAGCGGTGGTGGTTTAGGTAGAGGAATCCAGGCTAATAATTCTCAATTCCTGTAGAGCATACATTCTCAGAGAAGTCAGGCAGTGATTTAGGGATATGGTATAGACCACTTTCATGTAGTCTATCCTATGCTGAAGGAACAAGGTACTGGACCATCTACTATATGGGGTATTATTCTTGTAGCCTCCACTTTAGTAAATTATTTTTTTCATATACGCGCATCTTACTTGTTCATATCTAAGGAAATGAATTGGATTCTGGGCCTCTACATTTACTACTATCAAGGTGTTATGATGCTCTATACACCCTTAGGTATCCATTTATATGTCGTTCACCACTGTTAGAATCTCCCCCTTGAAATAGGTGATTACCTTTTTGAATGGAACCTTTACTTTCTCCACATGACACGTTTTTATGTTATCATCGGTATGGAATAGTTAGTTGCCTAAAAATCCCATATTCACTACTATTATTGTAGGGTGACGTTTAGATAAACGTAGTTCGTTATAAATATTCATATTGTAGAATGGTTTTTTGTGGCATGAGAAGGACCCGAGCATCAGAGCCTAGGTAGTGTTATAAAACCGGTTTCCACTCTTTACCTGGACAACCAGGGTTGGAAAATAATGTTTTCCCTACGGTAGTGGAGTGTTTCAGAGATTTGTTTTATGAATTATCTAGTATAACTCTAGTGAAAGTGGTAGACATTATTATTTAACCTGTTCCAAGAGTACCAATGGTGACCATTCCTCCTTATAGGGTGTCACTTAAGGAGCTTCTTGAGCTCAAGAACCAGTTAGAGGATCTAGATGCTAAAGGTTTTATATTCCCTAGAACTTCTCTATGGTGTTCAACTATCTTTTTTTATAATAAGGCGGATTATAGCCTTAGGATTTTCATTGATTACCGTTAGTTTAACAATATGACTATTAAGAATCTCTATCCCTTTCCTAGAATAGACGACCTATTTTATCTACTTTGAGGAGAAAAGGTTATTTCAAAGACAGATCCATAGTAATTCTATCATCAGGTGAATGTCAGTAGTTTATACATAGATATCATAGATTTTAGGAGATGTTATGGTTCCTATGAGTGCCTGGTTATGTCATTCGGTCTCATGAATGCACCTACAATCTTTATGGATCTTATGAATCGGGTTTTCAACCCATATCTGGATTCATTAATGGTTGTCTTAATTAAAGATAACGTAGTGTATTATCACTCAAGACATGACCATGAAACACATATTGAGATCATTATGAATACATTGAAAGAGCATCATCTCTATACTAAGCTCATTAAATACCACTTCAGGGTTGATAATGTTCACTTCATGGGTCATATCATCTCAACATCATGATTTTCAGTTAACCTAGAGAAAGTGAGGGTGGTGGTCTCTTTGGAGCATCCCAAAAATGTAATTGATACCCAAAGTTTCTTAGGGATTTCTAGATACTACATATGCTTCATTCGGTATTTATTATCCCTTGCAGTGCTTCTTATGATCTTGACAAAGAAGGGTGTGAAATTCAAATGTTCTAGAGCTTGTGAGGAATATTTTTAAGAGTGGAAGAGAATACTAACATAAAATTTGATACATATTCTTCTAGATCCCTTCATGTCTTATAAAATCTATTGTGACACAATAGGTATTGGTCTTGGAGCTGTTTTGATGTAGGACAAGAAAGTCATTGTGTGTGGTTCTCATTAGTTGAGGCATCACAAGTGGAATTTCTCGACCCATGACTTATATCTCACTGCTGTTGTTCATGCATTTTGATGTTGGAGAAACTATTTATTGGTAGAGAATTTTTGGTGTTCATAGTCCAAAAAATAAAAAATACATCTTCAATTAGTGGTATATGAATCTATCGTAGTGTAGGTGGGTTATGTACCAACAATCACTTAATTTATAACATTTCAATACTCCACAGAAGGGAAAATTGTGTATTCTATGTTCTTAGCCAAAATACTCTGACACCAGCAGTTCAAGAGTCCAATGTTGAATGGAATCTTATAGACTTATTCTTGAAGATGAACACTGAGGATCAAAAAGGCCATGGTTAGACTATTATCTCAACCTTAGTGGTGAAATATACTCTTTTTGAATGTGTAATATTGAGAGAACTATCTAATCCTAAAGCCCTTGTCCTACAGAAAAGTGTTTTAGATGATGATACATCATGTACCTCGACAGTTAGTGGGAGTGATACTCTTTTGTTTTTTGGGAATATATGGGTCCTATAAGACATAAAATAGGAGTGGATGAGGGATTTCCAGGCCTCGTTATGGGTAGTTCAACCTGGTGTCACCAAAATTTATCGAGATATACGACATCAATATTTGTAGCCCAATATGAATCATGAGATAGCTGGTTTCATCACTCATTGTTCCACCTCTCAGAAGTTGAAGGAAGAACATCAGTGTTTAGAAGGGCCTATTCATCCATTTTACTTTACTAAGTATAAATGGTATGATGTTTCTATGGACAACATAACCATAATACCCCTATCACATCGTTGAAATGACACAGTGTGGGTTGTTTTTGACCATTTGATGAAGGCCGTACCATTATTACCAGTGTATGAGAACTTTTCTATAGATGAGCTAGAATGAATTTATGTTAAAGGGGTGATACATCTACATGGATCACATTTTTCTACCATTCACAACAAAGATTCTTATTTCACATCACTATTCTATAAGGGGTTGAAGAAGGCCTTGGGTATGCATGTACTTTTGAGAAAGTATTATCACCCTCAGACTGATGAACATATGAAGTGTATAATTCATGTGCTAGAGGATATGCTTCGTGCATTTGTTCTTGACTATGGGGGTCCCTAGGAGAATCATATTCCCCTCATCGAGGTTTCTTATTAAAAACATCATTCATCCTACCATTGAGATAGCTCTCTATGAATCCTTGTAATGTAGGCCTTTTTTCTCCCCTATGTGTTTGATAGAGGCAGGGGAAGCATCCATACCTAGGCCTCATCTCATGTAGGAATATCCAGAGAAAGCCCATCTAATTTGGATGTACATGTTGAATGATTACACTAGACAGAATTCCTATTCCAATAGATACTAGAGAACTCCTATGTTTGATGTTGGAGACCCAATTTTCTTGAAATCCTCACCCAAGTTTGGGAATATATGTTTTCAAAAGCAGGGTATGAATCCTCTGAGATTTTTTGGACCCTTCATTGCTATGAAGCTAATCAGACCAGTGGCTTACTAGTTATCACGTCCTCAATGATACCAGTTTATGCATGACATCTTTCATGTATCTCAGCTTCACCAATATTATCCAGACCCATATCACATCAACCAGCCTGATGAGGTAGATCTAGATATGGATACTTCCGTAGAGGAGTATAAAATTTGTATTGTTGATCGGAGAATAATGACACTCTGAAGAATGTATGTTCATATCATATAGGTGTTATGGTAGCACGACCAGGTACAAGATGTGACGTGGGAGTGGGAAGATGATATACGATCATAGTGGCACGAACTATTTGCTAACAGTACCTCATTATCCACATAAGGGAATATCGGGGATGAGTTTCTATAAGGCGAAAAGGTTGTAATGGTCGAAATTGTAGTCCAAGGTATGAATAGTTTGTTTTTCTTTTTGTATATCTCAAATGATCCTAGTGAGGACTTTTAATCAAGCTAATGTGGTCACAGGGGCATGACGGGCACTTTCGGAGCCTCGAGTTCCAAAAAGGGGAAAGAAGACTGGGCAACATTGTTTGTTTGCAACTATGAAACCCATATGCATTGTCGTGTGGCCAACTATAAAGGTTTATAGAACCTTCAGGCACAGTGTGTTCATAGTTTGGAAAACTGTGGGTACTGAATGTGCGGACATTTATGAAGGGTAGAACCTTGCACACAATTTGGAAAATTGTATGTTGAGATCATGCAATCTAGTTTTAAGGGAGAAATTACCCTTTTACCCTCCCTTCATTTATGTTTTAATTATTTTTTTTCCTCACCTCCTGTAGACAGAACTTACAATTCTTCCTCCTTTATCTTGAAAACTCTCCTCCAACTCAATCTCTTAATTCTCCTCTATCTGGTGGCTAATTATTGATCTGAGAGAAGAATTGGATAGGCCATGGTAATGCTAACCCTGCATGCTGATCCATATCACTAAATGTCTAAATATTTTGTGCTACTTTGATGTAGGATCATTCTCCATATTGGTAGGGTGTTTGATGGAAACTTAGATCTATTCCAACCTGCTCAAAATATGAGATCGATACTCAGCAAGGAATCCTCTACGTCCCTATGGAAAGTGGTCACATAGTTTTCCATTTTAGTTTTCATCATTTCGTAATTAATCTCATTATTTCTTGAGTCACCCTTTCGCATGCTCCCCTATTCTGTACATTAATTTATGTCCAATTGACCCTAGTGTGGCGATATTGGTTAATTGACTCATGTTTAGAAATTTCATTTTCACCCATGATTCATATAGACACCCAAGGGTTGTTCCACCAAAATTTTCCATTTTCGGCCAATTTCCCAAAATGAATAATTGTAGTTTGTATATACCTTAATGGTTTTTAATTGAATTGGGAATTTTACATGTCTATTTGTAGTGTACCAAGAAACCTCGTGGGTGAGTATACCCTTTTGGTTATTAATTGGCCAAATGGGTATGTGAGTATTTGACTTCAACATTTAGACCTTGACATATTGACATGAAATGGATTTACCTTGATAGAAAAATTGGATGGTTGGCTTTGTAGGTTGGCTAGGATGAGTCGGCCTAAACCAAAAAAGAGATTTGGATCAAATAGAATGGTTTTTCGGGATGGAATGGCTTTCCCATGTATCGAATTTTAAACAAATGCATTGCATAATTTATTTTCTTGTTTAATTTGAAAATTTTCAAGATGGTTATCCATACATTATATAATGTGAATGCTTATTACATTTCTATGCTTATAAATTACAATGTGAATGTGTGGATGGTTGGAATTCATACCCCATGCCACTTATGAAATGTAACGGTGGAAGGCATGTTTACCCCATTCCATTGATAACATCTATACATATATAGGCAGGAGGCATTCTTACCACATATCAGTAATAACCTTTGTATGGATGGGAGGTGTTTTTAACACATGCGAGTATCATGTATATATAGGAGTCATTCTTACCCCATGTCATTATATTCTATGGTTGGGAGGTATTCATACCCCACACCAGTTATGATATATATATCTGTTTATGTGTGTGTGGTTGAGAGGCATTCATACCTTATTCAAGTGAAAACCTTTAGATATATATATATATACACCTAGTGACTTGATAATACATACCAGTATTTAGTGGAATCCGGTAGAGCCACCAAGTTTCTTTTGGGAACATGAGCCAGAGGTAAATTGTTTAGACTATATTGATTTACTTTGGTTCTATTAGATGCTTAATATTAACATATGACTGCCACTCAGATTATGTGTAGACACCATTGGTGGTGGGATAGTGAGATTTATCAAAGACCCTATGTGGGCCTCCATTGGCACATTAGTGGACTATTTTCCTATAGGTATGGATATGGGAAAACACCACTCGTCTAGATATTGAAAATTTTTCTCAGATGGAGCATAAGATCAGAAAATTGGGCTTAGGCTCGAGATGTTATGGAGTAGTTTTTGGGATTTTTTTTACTTTTTTACCTTGTATTAGTATGTATTCTTGTTGTTTTATGTTCCCATTTTTTACTAGCATGTCATGCATGAATATTTGTATCAAACACATCATATGATGCTTTTGTTTTATTATTTAGTCTTTTTCTATTTACTTCATATGCATGTATGTTTGTGTTTCTACTATTGTGCATTGTTGTTACATTCATTGTGTACTCTAACATGGGGGTATAGTCTCCCTAATGATTTACCATCACACCCCCACTACTATTTGTAATACCCTATGTTAAGGGGAGATGTGTTAGGGGTCATGTGGCCAACCAATCATGGGGCATAGGTTACCTGGCATCTGGGTCCAGGACTTCTAATCTTAGTGCTCATAATATCACACTAGGCCATGAGTGATACTTGCTAGGCCATTTAAGGATCATATTGGATGAATTATAACAAAAGTGATCATTTCATGGTTCTATTGTCATGTTACATGGGTTCTTTATTCATGTTCACATTAGATGGTCCCATCATGCTTCTTATATAATTTTGGTGATTAATTTTATAGTAACAGATGTTTATTCAAACTATTAATCAAAGGTATGTTTCCTCCAATTGAAATCACATGCATGGGATTGGTGCATATGATGATACATTTTTTATGTATTTTTTTATCACTTACCCTATATATCTGTTATAAATATTTCATATAGTTATGAAATTCATGCTTAGGTCGAAGTAGGTGTGGTCAGATAATCTATCCTTGTGGAGCCTGATCCTAACATTATTATTTATTTATTATTCATTGCTTCTTTACTTTTTATACACATCAACACTACATTTTTTATATTCATAAACTATATTATGATTTAGAAAGTATTTGTAGTGTCCATTTAGGTTATCTCACGCTCGTATCAGACTGCCATTTCACTGGGGAACTCAGGAAAAAATCTATAATCAGTGGATATTGATCCATTGTTGATTTCATAAGATTTTCTTCTACCTAGGTGTTAAAAGAATTAGACTATGCTGGAACACAGGATTCTCAAAGAGTAGTCATTTTTTTCTTTTTTTACCTACTTGAATTTTATCATGATGACTGTATTATTTCATGTTTTGGTTCTGTAGAATATTTTGGGAATCCATGAATTTTAATATTTTATTATTTGGGGTCACTTTTAATCTGTTATTATATTTTTTTTCACTACAAAATTATTTACTTGTACTGCTTCCAAAGATTCTAGTTGTATCTATATTACATTAAAATTGTGCTACTCAGATCATGATGCTATATTATCCCCTCCATATAACCATCAGACCCTCATTGCTAGATGAAAACTTCTAGCATACAGGGTGGTGCACTTGAGGCCATGTGGTTATAGGTCCAGCTACTGGTATCATAATTAGTTGGGATGGTACGTTACAATGTGGCATCAGTAACTTTTCATTTTCTATTGAAATACCTTTTCTGGGCTGGTAGAAAAGATACTAGTAACATTTCATCACATGGTGAATAACCGTTCTTGTGAGTGATCGACTCCTGAATGGGGAAAATACTTAGAGTCTAGTGATTGGATTTTTCTTCCATCAATTTTTTGTTATAATTGATTATGAATTCACCTTGAGTTATTGGATTATGTTTTAATTTTTAGTGATTTATGATATTTTGGGTATATTAACCTTGTCCTATAATGAAAGGATAATGAATTTCATGGATAATTATACGAACATAGGTATTCACCTGACATGCATATGTCATTCCATGTACATTACATTATTATGTTATTGGAGTTCCCATGATGTTCCTTGTATTTTGTTCAAATGGATTTTTATATTCCATGTTATTAATTTGAATAAAATTCTTAGTTTTGTACCTAATTAGGTATTTTATTCACACTAATTATATTTATTTTCTTCTTTTGATATCATGACTCTATATAATTCTAATATAAAAAAGGTTAGCTAAATAAAATAATATCATCAATATATGTTTTGTTTTCCAAAATCGATTGATGATGAAATTCTATTTAAATAACCAATCATGACATGTTTTATCCATTAACTATTGGTTAAATGGGGTGAAACAGTTTACTGATGCAATTAGATAAGAACTAATTTTCAATCGATAAAGTGTATGTTCACCTTATTAATTGGGAAATGTCGGACTGTAAAATAAAACCATCCATATGATCATATTATATATATAAAGAAACTATTTAAAAAATTTAAAATATTATAAAAAATAACTTTTATGAATAATTGGTTTTTTTATAAAGAATTTTAATTTTATTCCTTGTGAAAGGTGACATGTGTGAAAAAATTATAAATTCACAACTTGATCAAAGTGTGTTAGTTGGGATATTTTTCTTCTACGATAAACATGACTTGGCTCATGTAGGCCATTCATAATGCTTTGAACTTCAGGGAAGAACCTATGAAGGGGGTTTTAAAATATCAATGATTTACATAAAAAGGGGATTGTATTCAGTTGAACCAAAAATGGCTTAATGGGGACCTGGTTGGTCACCTTGTTTTATATGCATTAGTTCTTAACACAAAGGGGGTACGATTATATAATATAGTGTTGGTAAATTAATGTGTACATAGCTTCATATAATGATGTTAATATAGAATAATGGTGGAATATTACTTGATTACTTCCCCTCTTAATTAATAAAAGTTTCTTTAATCTAGTTTGTGATATATTTATATAAAACCATGGTTAATTAAAAATAATGTTACAATGGAAATGGTGTCATTTTATATATATTTGAGTAAACATTTTATTTAATGAAAAAAAAATTTAAATCTAATAAATAAATAAATGATACTATAAAATGGGGTTTATGTGAAAAATTGCTTAATTATGAAATGATTTCAATTAAATAAATGATGTTTAAAAAGGATATTTTCTAAACAATTCCATGTTCCTAGTGGATTTAGATAAATATTTTATGAAATAATTTTACCGTGTGGATAATGGGTGATGCGCATTTTGAGATAAAATTTTACTAGTTAATGGGATAAGTGAGAAATTGGGAGATTCTTTAAAATTGATCCATGAGTAATGTTAATAGTTTAACCCTTGTGTAATGTTAGTTCAGGGTTCCTTGATATTGCCTTATAATGGGGGAATGGGAATTCCCCATAATCCTCTGCATTCATTTCTCAAAACAAAACAATGGGCCTTTAAACATGATTACCCCCATTTAAGTATGATATCTTATAGGGTCGATTCATTGATTTCATTAGTAAGGGGATTTCCCAAGGTTGGTAGTTCCCTCGAAACCTTTAAACCATTCCAAATGATTGTTATATTTTAGAAATATGGTTCTATTCAAGTTCCATAGTCCCATATATGAATCATTGTTTCTAAAACCACACCTAGTTAGGAGGGGTGATCCTGTAGTGTATGCCCCTCATTGTTGTTGTGAGAAACACATAATGCTTAGATTATTCAGTCTATACCTTCCTAGGGAATTAACAGACACTTAATAGGTTATGTGGCCTTTCTTCTCTATCTTTATCATTGTTGGATGAATTGGGTGGTCATCATCCTTATTTACAGTCATATGGGATTCGTGAAAAAATGATCTACATATTTCAAGTTATCCATCAGATACATGAATATGGAGGTCCGATAAGACTATGAATAGTATCAAGGTTGTGAAATTTTTCTCATATAATATCAGATTAGTATTAATTAATACACACAATACCCTTCATTCTTTTAATGTCGTACATCTAAAAGTCACAGTTTGGTATCTTACATTAAATCTATTTGATTATATGTTTTGATTGATGGTCATATCTTAAGTATCACGTACTATGAATTATGGGAATATAAATTTTACCAAGGCTTGTGAAAATGTTCAAAAGGGGAATTAGGTGTTCTAGAATGTTGGTCATCCATTTGGGAATTTATCCCTAATGTTATGACATACATGTTGTGATTCGGGAGGAATGATATGCATAAGTCTAAACTAAATCTAGTTTAGTGTGTTTGAATGTGACTATCATATCTATCATATTAGTTCAATTCTCAATAAGAAGCATGTATTCCATGTCCAGTATCTAGATTTTATGTTTAATTGGATGTTTTCTCTATAATGAGTTCTGTTTTAAGTGAACTCAAATATAAAGACACTCATATGGTGTGGTGAATCATGTCAATCGTGTTAAAATGTTTTCTTACCAATTGAAGAGACACAACCACAACTGAACAGTTAGAAATGGATTTTTATATTTCTTAATTTCTTCATGGACTACGAGTATACATTTATGTTAGTTCCTGAAATTCATCTTGAAAATGAATATTTGGTGTCATTTTGAACATTTAAAAAATTGCATTGTTCATGGATAGACATCAATGATTTATCATGAGTAATATAGAAATGTTTCAATTGTATGGGCATCATGGTAAGGTAATAAAGATGATTTGGTAGGTGAATCTTATATACTTCCAACATAAGTTGACCAATAATTTTTTGACTTTTTTCCTTTTCATAATTGGGTCATAGTTGGTCCATAACCATATGAAGTACTTCCTCTTGATGTATCAGTAGTGTCTCGGGTCCATTAAAGATATTTAATTCCACTTAGTGTACGGTTTTCTTAACGATGATTATGTCCCTTATCATGATGACATCTGGGAACACAATGAGATATTTAGTTATATGCCACGTGAAAATATTAATGTTTTTGGGATTGATTATTGGTCTCTATAAACATTTCACTCTATAAGTGCATTTCTTATTGTTAATGGGTAGTCCTATGTGATAATGGGGTTCCCATGTAGTGATATTTTGGATAGTCTCATGGACCCCAACTATATCCATTGACAAGATCACCAAGCGGATACCTTTTTGGGGTCTGTCATTGTAATTGATTTATAAGGAACCTACCTTAAAACATATATAATATTGAATAAAGTTAATAATTCATATTGAGTATCTTGTTAGATTTAGAGTTTTATAGAATTAGGACATAACTATTACATCTCAAAAGATTACAAAGATGACACTTGTATTCAGTTTCCATTTATTTCATAAAATCCAAACTCTTGAAAAAAAGAGTCATGTATACTTCGTGGTTTAAGACAACATGATTTTTCCTTGATCCCATCCTTGACCCTATTCCACATTATGTCCTTTAAAAAACATTCCAAAAACTTGGGATGAGCATAAAAACCTCTATTATGGATGCACAGAGATGTAAAACTGTTAGTTTTTCAAAACAACAAGTAAACCATGAATACATTAACTTAAGTAATACTTTTCAACTTTATGAAGTTGTAAATACTCTTTACTGAATAAAAGATCACTACTTACCATATTGTAATTAAAATATTACCATAAAACCCATATAAAGAACACATAAAATATAAAGGTAACTTGGGACATAAACATAATTAAATCGAATAACTATATGGTTGAATTCCACACATATCACTAAATGGAATATCCATACGGCCGACTTCCATACCCAATGTATTGGAGGTTATAACGTAACCACTCGTCCAGGTTTATCACAGCACCACCGGTCATTTGGTTTATCACGTAACCACCCATCAAATGTCCAAGTACCATTATAAAATCATAACACATAAAATGAATATAAAGAAAAGAAAACATTTCCAAATTTCAATAAAAATATATCACCTAAATATATTGACATAACAAATCCATTATCAAAACAATTTCAATACCAAAATACATAAAAGAGTATATGGTATTTATTTTCCTAGAAAAAAACATTACGACTTGTTAAGGAAGAAAAAAACAAATATTACTCACGACGGAGGAAAGGTCGTCGTCACTGCTTATATTAAAAGAAACATTCCTTTTTTTATTAAAATGATTCATAGAAAAAATTTCCCTTTGAAAATTCAAGGGTGTTTATACAGCGTATAAAAGAAAGACATGTATTAAAAAAATATGCCTCAATGAAAGGAGATTGAGACGAAGCCCCTTACCTCGTGTCCGACATGACCCATTGGTTCATTAATATCCAAAAAAAATAAACTAAAGTTAATTTATACTTGCTTAATAATCATTTTCATGTTTATTATCCCTTTAATATCACTTATTACCATGTTATAAATATTATGTAATCATTCAAGTTAATAATCTTCTTTTTGTCGATATTTGGTACTTCAGTCCCATATGAACACCTTATACATAAAAGTTGATCACATGGTAAAACATTATTTATATCGAAAATTATATCCATGATATAGATATTATATATATCAAATATATCTAATATATAAATGTATTTATAATAGTATATAACATTTTGAGGTATGAAATGTAATTCACCGTTCATAGAGACGGTAAGCCGTACGTATGAATGAATGCTACTTCCATTTATATTTCTTATTTTAAGGAAATTAAAAAATAATTAAACATAGATATAATATAAACCCATTATAATATCATATAATATAATTAACTCCATCCTTTATATGTCCCACATAAGGCATTAACGAGTCATATCACTTTGAGGGGGCGATAGTCCACACTTCCTCAAAGGAAATTATCGCGTTTACCCATAATGGAAACCATAAAGGTATGATATAAATGAAAAGTACAAAAGAATAAATAAGACATAAACATAATATATATCATATATAAATATAGTGTCATCATAATTTCCACCGTGAGAGGCGGTAGGTTGTAATTGAACAATTATCTTTTCGTGAGGCGTTAGTTTTCCATCCCCAGAAACATTATGTTCATCACCCATTAGATGGAGGTGTGTGTTAGTGTAGTTATAATAATTATCATAAAAAATCCTAATATATTAAGGATACTGGTTTTGTGATAAAATAAAGGAATAAAAAGAGATTAGGGGTTGGAGAAGTAAAATAAAAGAAAACAAGTTTAGAGAAATTGTTACCTTTAATTTGGGTAACATCCTTTGGTTTGAACCAAAAAAGACTTCATGAAGTTCCTTCTTCCTAAATTAAGGCTTTTAAGAGTAGAAGAGGGATGTAGGGAGAATAATTGGGCAGATTTTGGATGAGAAAAAAAATGATTGAGATGTGTGATGAATTGGATAGAAATTGCCACCTTTTATAAGGGGGAGGATGGGCTCTTTAGGAATGTGTGAAAATATTATATTATTATATAATGATATTAGATTTATAAAGGTCCAAAAAAATAGAGTCAAATATAAGATGACTCATAGTCTAAATAATATCATCCAATAATAATTGGATAGGTTTTGGATAATATTTTAATCATTATAATCTCATTTATTTAAATCATTTATTAATGAGGTAATTAATGCATCATTATTGTGTCATAAATATTTTAATTTATTAGATGTCTAAAAATAATAATAAATATATCATGATTTAGGAAATCATTTTAGGTTTCTAGAGAATATTTATAGTCGAAAATATAACTTAAATGACTAGATGTAAAAATTTATTAACTAAAATATTTTTGTTTATGTCATTTTTTGCCTTTACTTTAAGTTAATTAATTTAAAGTGTCATTACCACACATAAGTGGCTCAATGTGGTCCCAAAATTGACCCAAAGATGCCCATGGTCATAAATGACTCAACCAATAAGGTTTGAACTAGTTTTAAGGTAATTATGAATTATTATAATATTCTTTTTAATTTGAATTACCCTATTTAACTTTAACTACGGTAAATAAAAGTCCAAAGTTACTATTCACCAAAAATTATTTTCATTTTATTAATCCACATTTTACTTACTAATAACAACTATGTATTTCAGATTTTTGAAATTAAATTTAAAGAAGTGGTAAAATTTCATATAAATGAAATAGTCTGTTTTTTAACTACAACTAAGTGGTTTCACTATTCATAAAAAATTGATGTTTTTCAGAAAAATACCAAAAATTCAGCCTAAGATATATTTGATATTATGAATTATAATATGATGTCTATTTTTTCAAATTAAAAACAATAATGTGGGATTATTTAATTTAAAATAAATTCTTGTTGTTAAAACAAATAGCATGTTTTTAAGAAACAATAACTATCAAAAGAATGACACTTGTTTATGTCCAATTTCAATGTGAAGTTAATTAAAATGACTGAAATTGGATTAAATGGTAAAAATATATTCTAATTAAAATTTAAAATAAATTTACAAGATAATATAACTATATAAATAAATTTTATTAAAATGCAGTTTTGAATTAAAATACAACATGTTTCACTTTTCTTTAAAAATTGAATTTTATTAGAAAAATACCAAAAATTTACCCAAAGTGAATTTTGATGTCCCCATTCTAAATAAAGATTTTATTTTTTCAAATAGAATGTATTAAAGTGAAAAAACTATATTTAATGAAGATTCACCATTAAAAGGCAGCAAATCGACCTTTTAATGTAAATTATGCTTAAAATTGGATTCAATCTCATTTTAAGCCTCGAAATTTTATTGGATAAATGTAAAAACATATATAATCATATTTTTGTTAGTTTTATTCATTATTACCAATAAAATATCTAGGAGTTAAATACCATTTAAAATAATAATATAGTATTATTAGTGTGCAACATAAGATTTCAAATAAACCTGTTGTTGCGTATCGGGCACACTATCGAACATAGAAACCCTTTTGAAGTGAAGTTAATATTTAATTCACAAATATTAATAAGTATGAAAATCTATTATTCTTCATTTACCTAGGATATTACATGATGATGGGAAATTTTACTATGTATCAGAATCTCACTTGTAAATGTTAATGTGTGGTCTACCTTAGATGCACACCTTGGACCCCAGTATGTAATTCCTAGGTTTCTCAAACATCAGTTGGGCTAATTAGGGTTATTTGAATGTCGTGGTGATCCTAGTGTACTAACTATTGAATGCACCCATGTTCATTCTTTCCATGATTGTTAAAATGGGTTATTCTGGATTGGATTTACCTAGAAGTTGATTATCGGCGTCTGTGGAAATGTTCAATTCAAAAATGAGGTTCCTTGGAGAAAGGTGTTAGTTTTCGGGTTGTGTCATACCAGACATATAAGATGAGGATTTTGAGAAATATCAATTTATTTTTTTTTTTACTTATCTTTTTCCTCTATGTTGATGAGTACGATCTGTAAGGAACCATTTTTATCGTGAAATAAAGTATTGTTAAGTACAATGAAAATTTAAACTAATTTTTTTCATAAAATGATTATATCAACCAGGATAAATGAAGACAATTAAGAGTCATCCATTTTTTTAATTTGGTGACATTTACAAGAGAATCATTGGGCCTCTAAGGGCATGATTAGTCAAACAATTCCAACGGTGGAGATACCTTTACTATGATTTGTCCCTTAAATAGTCAATCCAATGGTGGTGAGATCTATAGGCTAGATTATGTAATTGATGATGATGTGATCATTTCCCATGTTTAAAATCTCTGGTAAGTTCCACATTGATGTTTTGGATTATAAAATGAGTTTTTCCACAAGCTTCAATAGATTATGTACCATATGCATAATGTATTCTTGGAGTTACATAGAGAATTTAGAACTGGAACACATATGTATAGAAATCCACATGACCTGAGTAGGTTGGGTGTGGTTTTTTCTCCATGGAATCATGGGGATGATAAGTTTTAAGGTGGAGAGATTTTAGAGTCTCATATTTTAATACTGGTAGAAATGAGAGGGGAATTTTAATTTTTTTAATTTTTTGGATGCTTCAATTTTTAATCAAAGTAAAATATGGAAATTAGGGATTAGAGACAATTTAATGGGTTGTTTTTATATATGGGTTAAGGCATGATATTTTTCTCAGGTGCTCCATTATGTTTTGGAAGCACCAGACCTTGATTCCTAAAATATGGGAAAGAATAATAGGGGAACACAGTTTTTCTAAAATTGTTTGTCCCTTCAGTGGAAATCATGTTGCCATATCAGAGGGTATGATAAAGTCCAATGGGTTGGTCCAAGAATTTTCATGAGGCCACATGACCATGCGACATGATGCATGTCTTGACAAGAGGGAAGTTTTATGGTTTATTAATGGTTTCCCAAAACATTCACATGGATTGTGTGACCACATTCCAAAAGTAGTGGCATGATCAAGTTTGGTTCACAGTTTGGCCAACTGTGCAGTGAAACCATAAACCTCAATAATGGTGGTAAATTTACCTCTTTTAATCAATTGCATTTAATTATTATTTAAATCTTGTTTTGAGATACGTAAACCCCCCCCCCCCCCTCTCACACATGGGTCTCCTCCTCTCTTCTCAGAGGAGTAGAGGGATCTCTATTTCACCTTGTTAGAATTTTCCTCTATCAGTCTCATTAGATACATTCCATTAAGTGATTAATTCCTATATATCATTTCATAGTCCATCTTCTCCTCATATTCTATATTTTTGGTCAACGTAATTTTCATGTTTTTAGGTAACTTTCCCATTTATTTATTTCTCTCAAATAAGGTGAAATCAGGATTTTATATTTGATGTATGGGTCATCCTTGGTGTATAGTACGTGGTCTATTTCATTACCCACATGTTTTGATGCTTTATAAAATTTAGTTGTCATGATGTTTTCTAGACATATCTGGTATGACTTCCACTTAATAAATTTTCTTGATTTATATTTACTAGCATTCATTGTGATGTATGTAAACACTTCTTAGTGTGGTTGGAGTTTAGTTCCTCAACCCAAAAAACCCTTGGGGTGGGTTCATTAAGTCTATCTCTCTAAATGTGGTATTCAATGGATTGAGCCCCATCTTTGGATGAAATTGTTACTTATATATTAAATTGTGATGCTCACCAATTGAAAAACCACATTTTTGGTTGCTTGATTTACTATTTTTGATCGAATTGGATTACCTAATGTGAGCTTAATGAATTTATTGATTTAAAAATTAATATTTTTAATAAACCCCTCGTTGATGTGTGATTTCATCAAATGGAAAAGTGATATATGTTATATGAATTGTTTGGGGTCATGGTGTGTGTTTTTCCATGGTCTCCTTTTGTTTCATTTCTTCTTTTAATGTGGATTATATATGTATGTGGAACATTTAATTCTAAAATAAAGTGGAAATGGGTGTGTCCCTCTTGAGGAAATCCTATTTAATATTATGGTATTCTCACTATCATGTAGTCTATATCGTTTAGTTTTATTAATTAAATTAATTATGTTCATCTTGATAGATATACGAGCTTCATGTCATGGAACTCAAAGGATGAGTAAATCATTTTTGTGAATTGATTTGCTGGTGGGATGTGTAAATGTATGGGATATTACTAGTAAACTAGTAATGGCTCATCGCAAATTTTTATTTCATTAACATGATTGATATCAGTTCCCAAGGGGAGACATCGTGGATGGAATCATTTTTTAGAAGGGTATACCATGCCACGAGTGACACTTGATCTCTTATGTGTGATACCATGTATGGGCTCAGAGGTTGTTATCTCACACTTCTCCATGGTTATTACTCAAAAGAACATTCATGTATCCAATATATTGAATCCAATGGAAGTGAGAATTTATAGTGCTCTTGGTTTGATACATGGGTTCCTTGTTATGGTTAACCATAGATGGGACCAAGATGCTGCTTATTTAATTTTGGTGATTAATTTAATATTAAAGTCCATTGATAGAGATTTTTTATCTAAGGGATGCATCTACTAATGAAAATCATATTATTGTGTTCATTCCATTTCATGATACTTTTTTTTATATTTTTTAATCATTTCTCTAATATCTATTTTTGAACTAGTTTATATGGTTCTATCATTCAAACATAGGATAAAGGAGGTATGTTAATGCCATTTTTACTTAAGGATACTGATCCAAACTTGGTTATTTATTTATATTTCATTACTTATTTACAAATTATATACAGAAACACAACTTATTTTATATTCATGAATATGATTATAATTTAGACACTAATAGTGGAAACATAATAATATTATTTAAAACCCTACTTAGGGTGTGAATACACTAGGGTAACATTGTAGACCTCTTTGGTTACAGGATTAGAATCCATGGTTGATTTCTTGAATAGATCTTGTACTATGGAGTCAGTAGCCCATGACTCAGCTCTAACTTAGGATTTTCATAGAGTATCCTTTGAAGTGTTTGTTCTATTTCTTTAACTTTTTGTATTGTATCATCATATATATTGTATTTTTTTTATCTTTTTTACTTGTACCATATTTTAAACATTCTTGAATTGTGGTTCATTATTTTTTATAGAAACCATTATTTAGTAATTAAATTTTTCTTCCATCGTTCTTGCCTTTGAATTATACAGCGCTTTTATTTTAGGTTTTTCTATAATATTATACTATTATGCTTCTGTGATCATGAGGGAATAGTCTCAGCACAATACCACCATCCAAACATAACTTATAGTCAAAATCCTCTATAATATTGGGATTAACACTTGATTCTATGGGGCGATCAGTCCTTCAACTAGTTTTATAGTCTGTCTGGATGGGTAATTATAATTTTGATCTCAAATATATCTTCTTTTAATTCATTAAAATTCATAGATATCCTACTAAAAATCAATAAAAAATATCAATATGATTCTAGTAAGATGATATTATAACTAATCCACCTCATTATATTTAATTAAATACGGATTTATTCATTTTTGGGCCAGCTTAACCACCCACATGAAAAATACTATGAAATTAAACCATTATTGACCATGAGAAAATAATTACTGGTACAATATATATTTAATTTTTAAAGATTAATTTTTTTATTTTTCAAACTTTAAATCAATATTTACTTCTTAAATTAATAAAATACTCTTTAATCAATTAAAGTCACTGAAACATGAGAAATATCGATTTTATCTTGATGGATAAAGACTAAAACATATGCCAAATGAATTCAAAGCATAAAAAAATTATAAACATCCCTAATGGAAACATTAAGGTCATATTAATAATGAACTTATATAGGATAATATATATAGACACTACTTTTATGAAACTAGTATAAAATATCAAAATTATATCAGTGAATGTGAAAATTTTATTGAATTAATAAATTGTATAACTAATTATAAAAATCACAAATTAAAATGGATATGATAATGTCTATGGATTAATTTATTAATATATATATGTTTATAATAAATTATGTTAAATTAAGTTCATGGTTTTTAGGAGAATAGGTAAGGGTTTTCTAACTCAAATTCCTTTATTTAAGACAAGTTTTGTGTTATGCAGAAAATGTACTATATATGGCATATATAATTACAATTTGCAAATTTATATAATTAAATTTCATTATTCATGGAATTTTAATGTCATTTTGAATCTCTATAATTCAAGGGGTTTTGATTTAATTGTGATCCGATCCATAAGTGAGGTTTTCCATCTTAATTTTTAATCTTTTAGAGTTATGTTTTAATAAGTAACAATTTTATTTTTTGGGGTGCCTAAATATCTAAGGAATAAATTTTACAATATCAATCATGAAAATTATCAGATTCTAATTTTCACATTTTTCTGATTCCCACATATTATTTTGAATCAACTTTTTTTAAAACCACTTCAAAACTCAATCATTTCTTTATAGGAAAACCCATAAATGGTTTTGGTAATTTAGAAGTATGTGTAGTTTACAAGAAAATATATACCAATCTAGATGATATAAATTATATGTATCCATGGTATAGAATAAAATATGGGTAATCTCCCACATAAAGTTTGGTTGACCATTGACTGAGTCATCACTCTAATAAATGATGAATATAGATATGTCTTCAGAACTTAATTGACACTCTAAGGGGATATTCTTTGGAATCTTCCCATGATCTTTATAAAAATTGATTTTTTATTATTTTCACAACTTTCATGAAATCCAACTGATATAATATATAATTTCCAATTACATTCTTCCATAGATAATTGAACACATATAGTGTACCCTTTTAACTATATTTCTTTTATTAGTATACTTAATTTCACAATGAAGATACCCTACAACTTCTAACTTTATTATTGTATATTCTCCGAGACATTAATAATATTATACTAAATAGGAATTTATTAGTTTTATCTGTTTATCATTGTATAAATAGACATGTTTTTTTATAAAGAGGCCCCTTAGGAAATGGTATGAATATTCTTGATGACTCTTATCGAGAATCCATAGTACATAGTTAGATGATATATGGGACCCATAATTATATATCCCCTCTACATAACTTCAAGTATCATGACACAATATAGGTTTTATTTTAGTGAATAACTCTTCCCATAAGTATATATTGTCTTGTATTCAGGCCATGATAGTAAATTTCGATGTCATACAGTTTGAAATTCATACATCTACAACTCTATATAGAATGAAACTGGTGGGGTTAGTTGAGTTGATGAAAAGGATACAGAAGTAGGGCGATAAGGGATTTATGCACCCTAGTATATCACAATGTTAATCCTCCATTATATTTTTAAAGAATATGAATGGGTCTATGTGATTATGAAACTATTATAGGGAGTTAAATTCCATTAATAAAAACAATAAGTTTCATTTACAATGTATTGTTTAATTCTATGATCTACTTCAAGGATCACAATATTTATCAAAGGTATTTCCTAAATCTTGTTATCATATATTAATGTTAAATAAGTAAAATATATGAAATATAACATTTTGATCAATATATGTTTGATATGAAATAATTTTAATTCCTTTTGGTTTAAATAAAGAACATTTTTTCTTAATGGATATAATAGAAAAATTTATCAAGGAGTATATTAAATAATTTTTACTGGCATTCATTATTGGCATCTTAATATAATCATATAGATATAGATATCATGAGATTAATTTGTTATTAATTAATGAGACATTATTGAAAAATGAATTATATGGATAAAATACTAAGTGTGAATTGTGTCTGAATGAATTTTCATTTGATATTCTTATTCTCTCCATCGATATAATACCATTAGAACCATTAAAGATAAATCTTGTAAAAGAATTTCCATCACTAGAAAACAAAATTGAGATCAATGTTTTCCCAGTGTTATTTGGATTATATCTGATGATTCTTCAATTATTTTCCAAATTGAAAAAAAACAATAACTAATTTAACATGTAAATAGATTAAATTCAAATAGTTAAGGTAATGTGAGGAATATTTTGAATAAGTGAATAATAGAATATTAAATAAATTAGTATTAACTAAAACATATGATATTTATGGATTTAAATTTTTTGTGATACATTAATGAATGACCTTGGTTTTGTTGTTATGTTGAATGTTAGATCAATTTATTATATATCAGAGACTAAATCAATGGTGAATGATGCCATATATATACAGACCATAAGATATTATAGTATGTCTTCCCACAGAAGGTGATCAATATAAGGAAAAAACATTTGTTGGAAATACTAAAGGACTATTATTTCTGGATACACTACCCCCTAGGAAGAAAAAAAATCCTTTTATGTTTTGAGTAGTAGGGAGAATGGGTTTCTAACCATGATATTTATTAACCATGATCATTTATATAGAGATATCTTAATGTTTGATATAATGATTTTTAGAAATGGAAACCATATTTTTTTTACAATCAATTTTTTTCCATACATTATAAAAATGATCATGGATTGAAAGAATAATGATGAGATAATAAAATGGATTATTAAAGTATAATATGATTGAAAATTTAGATACATAATCTATAAAGATGGGGTGTTTATGTTTTAGAATAGTGTATATGCCCCATTCATATGAGTGTTAAAGACAAAACTACTAGTTAAAGCACATATGTCAAATTTTTATATACATACTGGTATTAGAATGATGTAATGGGACATAAAATAACATTTTTTATGGGAGGGTATGAGGAGATAAATTTGAAAAAATGTTTTCAGCTGATTACTATTCAATCATGTAAGGGCTGAAATATGAAACTATAAGGTAGTCACAAAAACTATATATAATCCAATAAGGATGTTGGCCAATATCATAATAGATTTTTTCATCGGAATCCCAAATAATCTAGATATGAATGATTCTATATGGGAAGATGGTGATTACCTTAATATGTATGTTCATTTCTTACTAATCAAATAACATATAACCCTTGAGTGCCTTTACTAAATATATCTCAATAAAATCCTAAGGATTAATGGGGAACCTATATTGATTTTATCACATCATGTCCCTATATTCACATTGAAATTAAAAAATAGTCCACAATGGGTTCCAGATACAAAGATAAATTTAATCACCACTTATCATCCCCAGACTGATTGTAATTCTAGAAGGAATATATACCCTTAAAAGATATGTTATGAAAATGTTTTCTTGATATACAAGTTATATGGAATCAATATCTACCTTCGGTGGGATTTTCATATAATAATGAATTCCATTAAAATTTAATATGGCACCATACAAAGAATTTTATAGAATGAGGTGTCATAATCTAACCCATTGGGAATAATATTGATAATGGAATATAATCACCCCTAATCATGTGGTGGAGATGACTTTTAATGTATGGGATATTCAAGATCATTTTAAAGCATCCCATGATAGAAAAAATAGAAATGGTGATAATTTAATTAATGATATGGTATTTCATGGTTGTGATCATGTAATGTTAATGGTTTCAAAGTGTAATTTAGTTGTATTATTTTGTAAAAATGGGATGGTATTCCCTATGTACATTGGTCCTTTAGAAATACTAGATTCAGTTGGTTCTGTAGCATGCTTATTATATATCACTCCCATCCCTTAAAAATTAAATGATAACATATTTGATTAATTAATGAGGAAATACATGCCAAATAAGATGACTTTGTTCACATATAATGGAATATAGTTGGATCATAACTTGTCTTATAATGATGATCATTTCCGTATTATTAACATAAGAGATAATGTGTGGAAGAATCGAAAAAAATTATGGTTGAAAGTCCATTAGTGAAATAAAAAACTAAAAGTAATATACGAGGACCCTGAATAATGATTTAGAAATGAATATCCACATTTTTTATATATCTTTTTTATACAACAGTTTTTTGGAATAAATCTTTTAGAGATTAGTGTCAATGTAATTCTTAAGACCCTACTGCAACAAGTAAACACCATATCTTGAACTATCACCCCATGTTCACTGTAAATATCCATTATGAATATTTATATTTAATTTTTTAATTTATGCATGTTAATGGATTATTTAAATAGATTAAAATTAATTTTTTAATTATTTATAAAGATGGTTCCTTAATATTATTTTTTTTTATAATTTTCTAAAAAATTGATTTTTCAGTGAATAATGTTATATTTTTTTTCTAATACTATGACATATTTTCCATTATATGAATATTAGTATAAATATTTTAAATTATTGAAACACATTACTTTAAAAAAATGTATATTACAATTGAAAATATAAATTTTAAAATATTTTTTATATTTTACAAGAATTGATTGATATTTTAGAACCAAATTAATATTTTTTTCTCCAAAATTTCTTTAATATAATTTACATTCATCATATAAATTTATTTATAAATAAAAATTGAATTAAGAAAAATTGATATCAATTTTTAAATCACTTCTCAAAATTATCTAATTACTTCCCATTTATTTTTTAGAAAAATGATTAGTTTACCTTATTTAAAAACTAGTTACAGTAGTAAAAGATATAATGGTGAAAGAAATAATTCAATGGGTAAGGGGATTGAAATATGATAAAAACAATCAATAAATTAGTGGATGAGATATTTTACACATTATATCGTATGTAATCTATTATTTCTCAATTTTTGTGCCACTTGACATGATTAATACTCTCTAACCTTGTGTTAAGATTAAATATTTACAAAAAGTGAATTCTAACCATTTTTACAATTTTTCTCCCACCACCTTTAATAGAACTCATCAATATTAGGCTTATTAAAAAAACCTAAATATTTTACTTCTACTGAAATAATATTTCACTCTCTTGGGATTTTTTTCACAATATGAAGGCATATTTTCTAGAGGATTCAATTGAATTACTACAAAATCCATAAGTGGGGGGTTTCAATTTCAATTATCATTCTTTTTAATCATGTTACAACAACCACATATTTACTTTTATGTGGTAAATAAATTGAAATGTAATTAATTTTAGCATAGTAATAATTAAATTAAACATATTAATATGTTTATATAATTATCCCTCCCTCGTATTATATTGATTCATGAGATACCAAAATCTTTATAAAAATCACTTTTTTCCATAGAGGATTGTCCGACCTATATTTTGGTAAAGTAAATATATGTGGAGTGTCCTTGAAAATAAATCACTATGTGGACACTAGAAAGTGGATATAGGTATGGCATAGTTACACCTAGGGGTAATCATCCAGAAAATAATTTGTTTATCCTTGAGCCAATTATCATGCTAATAGAATACAAAGTTTCCTAAAACTACACACTTGGAAAGAAATTATAGCTGGATATTCATTGGAAATTTTAAATGATATTTATGAACATTTATGTATGGTTTTTCAACTATTTTCTTATTATACTATAAATAAAATCTTGTGAATCCAAATTATTATCTTCCATAGATAACTGAACACATTGAAAGTATAATCTTCAGTTTATTTCATTGATATGGTTACATGATGTAAGTTTTATGGTACACCATGGATTTTATGTTAATTATGTGATACTCTATATGAAATATAAATTGTTAAATTGAATGGAGAACTATATGATTTCTTTATTTATCATTATTGGATAATCATTTTTTAATTAAGACTTTATTTATTGAATGGTATGTAATGTCTTGTTGACTCTTAGGATGAATGAATAATATTAAATTAAATAATTAGTGGGGAAAAAATTATATATCCCCTCAATCAATCAACATGAATTAGGAAAAAAAATGTTGTATTATTGTGTATACCTCTACCCATAATAGGATAAAGACATGGTATATGTCTGTGACATCATGTGTTTATGTTTGTAATTATACATACAATTAGTTTTTTATCAATGTTTATTGTCTAAATGATTTAATATATTATTATACATATAAAATCACTCATTTTTTCTAATTATGGCTTCATGTTGTTCATTTATTCCTATAATATCACATATTTCATATTTATGTTTTGAAAGATTAGGTTTTATGCTACTAAATACATATCTTATGATCTCACCCTTACTTGTTTTCTTTTCTCAGGGAACCTTGAGGATTTATATGTGTATTTTTCTAGGCCATGATTAAAGGGATAATAATGTTCTAAATACTTTTAAGATTTTTTCTTTAGTTCTGAAATATAATTTATATTTGTATCTAGTACTCAAAACTACAATATTGTTCAATAATGTAATAACTCTTGTATTTAGAACTAATAATGTAATATAAATATTACCTCTGGTTCATTAAGTCTATCATGTTACAATTGGTATCATATAATGATTATTTCTAAAGTTTACTGGAATATTTAGATGTACTAGTTTAGATAGCATTGGTAAAATGAAAAAACATTTGGTTTTATAAGGAACACTGTAACGACCCAAACTATTATTAATAAAAATTCCTCTTGATCTATTAAAATGTAATATTATGTAAAATTTCTATATAAAACATATTACCTTCCTTGATTTATGTTTATGGATTTTAAAATACAGTTAATAATTGTTATAGTTGCTAATATAGTTGTTGAACAATGATCAAATGATTAGTATAAATGTAAGGCTTTAACAAATCCTAGTTACTCCGACAAAGGAAGAGATGGCCTCATACGATAGAATTGATCCACATAAATCCCATTTTTCAGAGCACATAAGGGAGGTATATTCAATATAAACTGCTCTTGACCAAGCCCAAGTTGAGTTTCAACACTTTAACAATGAACTAAAGCGCCTATGGGAGAAGTGAAAGTTGATAGAGATTACCACCCGAGTGATATTATTTGATCCACCAAAAGAGTTTATCACCATCCCCCACATTACCCTTAGGTATTATGTGGGTTTTATAAGGGGTTATGTAACAAGACCCTATCACTATGATTATGTGCATTATTTTTTAATAAATAATATACATTCATTTTTTATTGTTAGATTGTAAATGGTCGTTAAAGCACAAATATTATTTTTAATCAATATTCAATTAAAAAATCAATTTTTATGAATTAATGGATATTTTAATTAAATAATATTTCAATAAAATATTATTACTAAATTAATTTTTATTATATACAATTGATAGTATAATTTTTATGAATACAATTGTAATTTTTATTAAGGTTTGAATGATATTTTTGTCAAAACACAAGAATTTTTTATAAATGTCAGTTCATATTTTAAAAGTGAAAAATCACATATTTAGTAATATATTTAGATGAAATGAATATTATTTTCGCATTCAAGACGTAAAAATTATCTAACAATGAATTATTCATAATTTTTATAGATAATCGAATTTTTGGGTAACAATTAAATACTATTTAATATATAATGTCTTTTATGATATCATAATGGCCTAATAGTGATATAATAAAATACTATAAAAAGGTTGTTCATCCAGTATATTTATTATCTTTAAAAATAATGTAATTTTATATTTTTTTGATTAATTTAATGGTGCCTTACTGGACCATCCAATACTTATAAAATATTTTAACTTTTTAAAATGATTTCCTAGAGAGTGTGACTCACCTCCACATAAAAAAACCTAATATTTTAATATGTTTAGCCATTTTCCTTATAAAAAATTTGTTTCTAGTATACTTTGGCAAATCAAATGTGAAAAAACCATGTGATTTTTTGTGTTTTTGATTAGATTAATGTGTAGTGTCCAAAACATAAATAAAAACAATTCTCTCTCTTTTCCAACATAAACCACCTCAATTGCTCATGCCTCTTCACTCAAAACATTTAGATCTCAACCAACCTATTCCCTCCTCACTATAGAATAATCCATAGGATCCCTAATCACCTTATATAAGTCTCTCTCAATCCTTTCCCAAGCGTTTTGGATCACACATCCAAGTAAGGGACTTGTTCCTTTCTCAATTTTGTCCAAGATTCATTATATTGTTATCCCCTTGTATTTTCAATTATTAATCTTAGGGTATGATTTTTCACCTCCCCCATACTTCCCAAATTATTTTTTAATGATAATCGGCCTTTTTATCTCTCATTAATGCATCCCATTTACACTTGTTACCATGCTAAAATTCTGTAAGGAATTTCTCTCTCCTCATTTACATTCAAGAAATTAATTTATATTATGCATATAAATCCATTAAATATGTTGTTATATTTTGTTACATGACCCCATTAATTTAGATTTTATTTATATATGATGATATATCTCTTTCTATCTCATCAACCCATATTACAATTTCACATTGACGTCATCATGCTACGGAAGTTAAACAAAAATTTCCATGCCAAAATCATCGTGTAGGTGAATACCATACCCATATATCTATCATGGTTAACTACCTTTCTACACATGTACATGTTGATTGAAGGCATACATTTATGAATTCCTCATCTCCTATTCGTGGAATAAATTAATATATTTAATGATTCCATGTTGTATGATCTACGTGGAAAACGTATGCATGAAATGAAAATTTTATAAAGGGTGCGCCATGATAGTGCTCCAATGCATTAGGTAAAAAATATAATCATGATACGCAATGAGTAATGAGGTTTTAATCATGGTAATTCAAGTGAATTTAGGGTTTAACCATGATAATTAAAGTGAAATAAGGGTTTACTAATTATATGTGTGAAATGAGCCTTTTCTTATGCTAATATCTTATTAAATGTTGTTGGCACATTTCCATGTTATGATAATGAAGCTATATCATGCCTTTATGTTCATGTTTCTCTTATTCTCCATTAATATTCATATTTCCTAACACATACTTTATTATCCATGTTAATCCTTGTTTTCTCCCTTACTGGGCGTTATAACTCACCCAATTCTTATGCATGTCCTAAGGTTATCCCATTAAATAATGAGTATGAATGAATGTTGTGTTCATGTAAAACATGTTTTGAATATGGATGTGTATTTAATGTTTTATATTGTTATGTAATGTTCCTAAGACATAAATACACTAGACCTCTCAACCTTATATGTTCTTTCAAGTGTAAATTTTACGTAATAAATCATTTTTAAGTTGGTATTACAGAGAAGGGTTGTTATAGTTGATATCGGAGGATAAGTTTAGTTATTTTTGGGATTAGGATTAGACAACCCTAGTAAAATCCTTAGGGATAAGACTAATCATAATAAAATCATCCCGAAATTTTTGTGAGAATATATTACATGGTTTAAAAATAAAATATATCCCTGTCTAGATACGAACAAATAGAGGTGGCTTTGACATAGATGATATAGTGGTAATACCATAAAACACTACATTGAGATAAACTCAAATGGGAACTGGTTCACAACAATGGTCCTTGCTGCACTCCTAGTTTCAACACTCCCTAGGGATATGCTTTGGTAAATTCACAAGCTTTGTATGAACCATTATTAATGGAATAAAACATTCCCCTAAGACTATATATTGGGAAGTTGATCATGGAAAACATAGAGTGAATCTTATAAATTCATATCTTATGGGAAAAATGTAATTTATAAGTTATATTTTTTTGTCTTTGGATTACCCTTTATGTGTTTCCCCTAACTTTCCTTTTATTAGAGACAATGGCAGGTAATTGGAAGACTGGATCTAACAACATATGTGAACATCAATGTGATGACTGTTGTAATGAGATTACTAATCTGATGGGAGAAAGAATCGTGAACATTGGCACGATAAACTCTTAGTTAAGTCATGTTATAAATAGAAATCAGGGTCAATAAGATCTCCCAACCCCCCTAAGAAGGAAAAAGGTGCAATTGACAGTTTCATCAGACAAAATCTTAAAACAATTAATGGATTATCTGATCTCTCAATCGTCAAACAGTGGACCAACTACATTGAAAAGATCTTCTCCATTATTCAATGTTCTGAACAAGAGAAGTTTCTTCTTGCAGCTTATCTTATGGAGGGTGAATTTGATCAATGGTGGATATTGATAAAAAATAAGAAGCCTGAGGATGAGGTCGAGGTGTTGGAATAGAAGTATTTCTAGAAAAAAAATCCTCAAATATTCTCATCGCACTCTTCAACTAAATATGGAATGGTAATTCCTTTCCCTTATGAAAAAAATATGACAAATCCATCGGAGTGTATGAGGGAATATTTACAAGGCTTGAACAATACCCCTTTATATTAGTCATTACACCGAATACAAGGTTAACCGCTTCTTTGGTGGGCTAAAACCTAGCCTACAGAAAGCCCTAGGGATCTTTCACTTGATGAGATATGAGGAAATTGTCCGATGTGCTATCAAAGTTGAAATAGAGATCTACGAATCTCAAGGGTATTATGGGGATAAGAAGCATAAGGTGGAATTTAATTATGTTGGTCTGAAGGATAAATCCAATGGGGCTAAGAAATTTGATCACCCCACATTCCAAAGATTCGGGAAGAAGAACCTCAGAAATTTCCTGAAGGGAACAAGGAAATTCTTTAGGTGTGGAAAAGAAGGGAACCTGGCCCTTAACTATCAGAAAGAAAAATACGCTACTACAATAGAGGAGAGGAATGCCCCATTTGAACCTAAACACATTGGTCATTTCTTCAACTGTGAAGAATGATGGAACTCTGCAAACCAGTTCCCTTAGACAATGGTTTTTAGAGGCAACCAATAACCTCCAATACAGCAAGGGTGAGCTTTCTCCATCCCTACCACTGAAGCGAACCCAAACAATAAAGTGGTGACATTTACGCTAGTAATCCATTCAATAATAGCAAATATACTTTTTGATTATGGTTCTATGGATTCTTTTATATCCCAGAACTTTAGTATAACAATCCCAACACCACTACAAATAATTGAAGAAAAATTTCATTAGGAATGGAAAATGGGGAAATCATTTTATGCCATGAATATAAATCCTCCCCTATCGTAATTTGTGTATTAATCTTCCTGTAAAACCTTATCAAACTCCCTCTAGTGGATTTTTATGTGATTCATACCATGTATTGTATTTCCTTATATAGATCCAACATAAATTTCCGTGAGAGGGAAATCACTCTCCATATGGCGAATCGACCCCTGATTCGGTACAAGTTCAAGAAGGGGGATGAATATTCTTTATCACCATCATATAAAGTGTGGATATTAATGCCTTATGATCACTTCATCTTTCTTAGATGATTGAGTCTGAAGAATTATCTATCCTTGAATACATGCCTATTGGGAGGTAATTATCTGAAGTGTTTCCAGTGGAATTGTCCGGTCTTCCTCCTAGAAGTGATGTTGAATTATCGATTGATCTTATACCTGGGGCATTTAGAATATTCAAGACACTATAAATAAAATATTTTGTGGATATTGATGAGATAAAGAAACAAATACATGATAATCTAGATAAAAGGATTATATGCCCAAGTGCTACACCATGGGATACATCAATCATATTCTTTAAGAAGAAGGATGGGTCAATGCACCTTTGCATTGATTATAATGAGATCAGAAAAATAATGATAAAGAACAAGTATCCTATACCCTGAATTGATGACTTATTTGATCAGATACATGGAGAATAATACATCTCCAAGGTGTATTTGTGGTTAGGATATTACCAAGTGAGGGTGATGAATGAGGATATCCCCAAAACTGCTTTTCGTACAAGGTGCAGGCACTATGAATTCATAGTAATTCTTTTTGGACTCACTAATGTTCTATAAATATTCCTGGACGTGATGAATATAGTCTTTAGAGATTACCTTGAAAAAAATTTGGTAGTATTTATATATGATATTATAATATACACTAAAACCAAGGAGGAGTATGAGGAGCATCTAAGCACTGTACCAGAGACCTTTTGAAAGGATAAGTTCTATGCAAAGTAAAAAAAGTGTGATTTATGGTTAAATGAGGTCTCATTATTGGGTCATATCATCCCAAGAAATGGAATATTTATGGATCTATCCAAGGCAGCTACAATTCAGGGATGGTCGAGGTGAACATCAGTGACGGATATGCGTAGCTTTTTGGGGTTAGCTAGATATTATCGCTGATTCGTGAAAAATTTCTCAGTATTTTCAACCCCTCTTACCAAGCTAACTATGAAGGGAGTCATGTTTTAATAGAGTGATGAATGTGAAGATAGCTTCAAGGAGTTTAAAATAAGTCTTACCACTATACCCGTGCTCACAGTACCCACAAGTGGATAACTTTTTGAGGAATTTATTGATGCTTTGAAAAAAGGTATTGGGATGTGTGTTGATGCAAACTGACAAATTACTATCCTATAATTCAATGTAATTGAATTTTCCTGAGGAAAACTATCCAAAACATGTCCTGGAGTTGGCTGCAATGATCTTTTCTTTAAAAAATTGGTGACTTTGCCTATTTGGGGGGAAGTGTGAACTATATACAGATCACAAAATTCTCATGTATATATTCACACAAAAAGAGTTGAACATGCGTAAATGGAGATGATTAGATCCGATCAATGACTATGACTACTCAATACATTACCACCCGGGGAAAGCGAACAAGGTGGAATATTCTCTATGTACAAAGGACCCAATGATTCTATCACTGATTAGAATTGAAAAGGATCCATTCATCAGGATTTGATGAAGATGGACATGAGAATCATAATTAAGGGAACATCATCAATCCTTTCATAGATGATTGCTCAACTGTCTCTTTTGGAAAGGATAATGGATGTTCAAAATGATGGTGTGGGATTTCAAAAGAGAGATGAAACTATCACAAAAGTAAAATCCTCGGAGTTCAATGTTAATGAAGAAGGAATTTTTAGATTTCGATCAAGACTATGTGTTCCATAATTTCTGGAGTTAAAGAATGTACTTTTGGATGATGCACATAGTTTGAATGTCTCCATTATCCTAGGAAACACAATGACGTATAGAGATCTATGAGATCGTTATTGGTGGGATAACATGTATAAGGATATCATTGAGCATACATCAATGTGCCTAGTATGTCTGCAAGTGAAGGCTGAGAGGAAGAAGTCTAAGGGGATGATGCAACCATTACCCATACGAACATGGAAATGGGAAAACATAATGATGGATTGTTTCACTATGCTTATGAGTAAATCCAAAGGAAACAATGCTATCTCGGATGTTGTGGATCGTCATACAAAGGTTACACAATTCATTTCAATTTTGGAGTATTTTTCATTCGATCAACTCGCATAGATATAAATCAGATAAGTGGTAAGGCAACATAGAGTACCACTATCTATTATATCTGATTGAGATCCAAGATTCACCTTTTTGTTTTAGAAGAGTCTCCAACATGCTCTAAATACTCAGCTAAACTTCAGTATGCCTTATAATTCTCAAACTAATGGCCAATCTGAGTGGACTATCCAAACACTTGAGGATATGTTGAGATTATTCTTAGTGGAGTTAAATGGAGTATGGGATCAACATCATTCTCTTGTTGAGTTCACTTACAACAACAATTTCCTCTCAAACATCCAAATGGATCCTTTTGAATTCCTTTATGGGAAGAGGTGCAGAACACTGGAATGTTATCATGGAGTTGGGGAGTGAAAACTCTTAGGTCCAGAAATGGGAAAAGAATTGGTGGAGAAGGTTAAGACCGTCCAACAACACATTAACTCTACTCAGATTCGACAAAAGAGTTTTACTAATAATCGTCGATGAGACCTAGAGTTTGATGATAGAGACATGGTATTCCTTCACATATCATTGTAGGAGAGTGTTATGAGATTTGGGAAGATGGTATAACTTAGTCTAAGGTACACAACCCTTTGGATATCGTTGATTGCATTGTAGTAGTGGAATATCGACTAGAACTCCCACCAAACCTATCGCAAGAACATGATGTACTTCATGTATCACTATTGAGGAAGTACATACCTTACCTATAATATGTACCCAATCTAGAGGTGGTAATATTGGATAATGACCTCTCCTATGAAGAGAATCCATTGAAGATCTTAGATCGTATGGAAAAAGTTCTACGAAGTAAGACAATACCCCTCATCAAGGTGTTGTGGAGAAACCACAGGTTTGAAGAAGCAATGTGGGAATCAGAGGTAGTGATAAAGAAAAGATACCTGCAACTATTATAGTGTCTTAAAAGAAAATTTCCTGGTAGAAAATTCTTAAGGGGGGGAAGATTGTAATGACCAAAACATTTATTAATGAAAATTCGTATTGATCTAATTGAACGTATTATTATCTTAAATAGTTTTATAAAACATATAAACTTCATTTTTTTGTGTTTTTGGATTTTAAAATACCATTATTAATTAGTATCGTTGCTAATATATCTATTGAACAGTGATCACATGATTATTACAAATATAGGGCTTTAAAAAATCCAATTTTCCCAGAAATAAGAAGTGATGGCCTTATCCACCAGAATTACTCAATATAAAGCCAATTTGTTTTATCTTAGAAAGGACATAGTGTCATGGGGATTCCCTCTTTACCAATCCCAATATGAGATTCAATTCATTATGCTTGAACGGAATCTCTTACGGGAGAAATGGGAGTTGATAGAGATTACCACCCGAGTGATGTTATCTGAGCTACCCCATGATTTTTTCACCATCACACACCTAACCCATAGGACATATGGAGGAGTTATAATAGGTTTTGTAAGAAGACACTAGCACCATTATTACGTGAAATATTTTTCTATAAACAATATACATTCATTTTATTACTGTTACATTGTAAATAGTTTTTAAAGAACAATTAGTATTTTAAGTAATTATTCAATTATGAAATCTATATTGCTGAATTAATGGATTTTTTAATTAAATTATATTTTAAGAAAATATTATTACTAAATGTATTTTGATTAATTATAAATTATCATATAATTTTTATGAATATAATTGTAATTTTTTTAAGGTTCGAAAGCATTTTTTGTTTAAACCTATGAATTTTTGATAAATGTCATTTTATATTTCAAAAGAGAAACTTCACATATTTAGATAATTATTCAGAAAAAATGAATATTATTTTTTGGATTCAGGATGTTGAAATTATCTAAGAGTGAATTTTTCATAATTTTTTGAGATAGTCTATTTTTTGGAAAAAATTTATTACTGTTTAAATATATAATGTTTTGTATGACATCTTAATGACATAATAGTGATGTAATAAATTACATTAAAAGGTTTTTTCGCACAATATATGATTTATCTTTAAAAATAATATGATTAGTTATTTTTTGATTAATTTTATGGTGCCTTGGTGGAACCTCCATGAGTTATAAAATATTTTCACATTTAAAAAAATATTTCTTTGAGAGTGTGACTCACCTACACATATCCAAGCCTAATATTATAATATATTTGTACATTGGCCATATAAAATATTTTTTTCCATTACAATTTGGCAGAAAACATGGGAAAAACCCTGGGATGGTTTGTTTTTTATTAGATTAATGTGTAGTGTCCAAAACCTAAATAACAAAGAATTCTCTATCCTTTCCTATATAAACCATCTCAATCTCTCATTCCTCTTCACTAAAAACCTTTGGATCTAGACCAAAAAATACCATCTTCTCTCTATAATACTCCAAATTTTCCTCAATATCCCTATAATCATCTATCAAGCCTCTCCCAATCCTTTGGGATCACACATCCATGTAAGGGACTTCATCCTTTCTCATTTTCATCCACGTTTCATTATTTTTTTATCCCGTGGTATTTTCAATTATAAATGATGGAGTATGATTTTTCACCTCCCCCATACATCCATCCTTTTATTTGAATTATGAGAGACATCTTTTTCTCTCATTAATTACTCCCTTTTACACATGTTACCATGCTGAAATTCTGTAAGGAATTTCTCTCTCCTCATTTACATTAAAGAAATTAATTTATATTATGAATCAAAATTCGATTACAAATGTATGCATATTATGCTCCATGACCCCCTTACTATTCATTTCATGTATAAATTATTGTAGACCTCTTTCTCTTTCATCGTACCATTTTATGATTTCTATTTGATATTGTTATGATACCGAAGTTGTACCAAAATTCCCAGGACACAATAATCTTGTTAGTGAATACCATACTCATATCTCCATCAAGGGTATTCACCATTATGAACATGTAATTGGTTATTGAGCCCATACATATATGTATTCCGTATATCTTATTCAGGGAATAAATTGTTATGTTTAGTGAATCCATGTTGTCTGATCTATGTGGCACACTTATCCATGAAATGGATAGTTTATAATGGGTGTGCCCAGATAGCGCACCAATGCATTTGGTAAAGAATAGTATAATGATGCACCATGTGAAATGAGGGTTTAATCATAATAATTAAAGTTAAATAGGGTTTTACTCATTGTAATGCATGTTGAATGAGGTTTTACTCATTATCTATGTTCTATGATCCTTAGCTCATGCTAATATCATGTTAAATGTTGTTGCCACATTTCCATGTTATGATAATCATGTTATATCATGCCATTATGTTCATGTTTCTTTTATTCTCTATTGATACTAATTTTTCCAAACATGTACTGTAGTCTTCATGTTATTCCTTTTTTCTCCCTTACTGGGCTTTATAGCTTTCCCATTTCTTATGTATGTCCTCAGGTTTTCCCATGCAATTATATGTAAGAAGGAATATTGTGGTCATATAAAATAATTTTTCAATAAATATGTGTATTTCATGTTTTAAGTTGTTATGTAATGTTTCTAATCCCCAAATACACTAAACCTATCAATCTTATAGGTTGTATAAAGTAAATATTTTATGTAATAAATCTTGTTTATGTGTGTATTAATGTGTAGGGTTATTATAAACACTCACTAAATATTATTAGGAATTTTTTTGTACAAATAAACATTAAATGATATTTTTTTTACCATTGTAGAATGATGGTGACTAATGGGAGGAAATTCATCTATATCAACACCTATAGTTAATATAGGGATATTTACCATGAAAAAGTAGATCAATTTATAGTTAAGGGTAATAATTTCATAACCATATTGTGTAAGTTAATCAATGTTATGAAAAAAAATATCTCTAATATAAACTGACACACTGATTCACAACATTATGTAACTTTGTTGGACCACATTATGAAATAATTACCCTATGTATAAAATAGAACTATTAAACCATTGGTGGATGAACAATGGATCTTGTTCCTAGAGAAGATCTTTCTCACATTGTGAACAAATGAAAAAAGAAAACATCTTCATGAATTCATATAATCAGATGGGAGATATAGAAAAACAATGGTCACTAAATCATAACACTAAAGTGGGAGAATAGATCAAGTTCATGGAATATGTAATATTTAAAGAGGTATTCAATGAAAAATAATTTCATTATAAGAAAAGTGATGAAATTGAATTAAATTTCTTCAATATAATAAAAACTGAGAAGGAATATGTTCTTGCATACAAGGAAACTTTTACACTATAATCTAGAAATATTATGGACTTTGTATGGAGATAAAAAATCAAGATAGATCATTTCATTGATGTCATAAAGATAAACCATTAAATATAGTTGGTATATTAAAACATTTCATTGTTTGTGGATATAGTATCAAGATCCATTATTATTGAAAATTGTTTCCATGTCATATATGTATTCAAGGGAAATAAATAATAATAATACATCAACTAAGAATCATTGGAAGAATAGTGTGAAAAATTTGAAGAATGGAAGGGATAAATTTCCCATGTGTGAAAATTGGGTAAAGAAAAATAGAAGTGAATGTAGAAAGGTAACATGAGTTTTTTATAACTGTGGAGAAAATTTCATCAAGATAATTATTAAATGGGAAATGAATAATTAATTGATGATAAATGTTTTAAATCTATGGATATGGTAAATTACGTGACCCAATCCTTCAAACATTAAGGGAATCTACCATAGAAACGCAAAAGACAACAAGGTTGATTGTATGAGATTCCCACAACCGATTTCAACCTTCCTGATGACATGGTATATGGTATAATTATCATTTTCTAAAATTTAGATGATGATATATTTGATTTATGATATTCATAGTACTTTAAATTATCAAATTTTTCAAAAAAATGTATTTACCCCTAGAATCATAGTGATTTAATTAATAATTAAGTCATTGAGTGTCAATATTATTGAAACGAAGATGTGTCAGTCCATTCCAATTATGATTCATTCTAAGACCCAATATTAAAAATTAATTGTTATACCTATGGTTTACATATATATGATCCTTTTTATGGAATGGATTACAATTTATAGTGTAAAAAAAATATTACTAAGAGAATGAGATTATGATTCAAGATGGTGATGTCGGATATCTCATCTTTTTAGGGGAAACATCATCGTAAAAATTATTTCTAGATCCTATCCCACTAGTAATCCATTACAAAATTATGGGAATATATGAGTATTAATAATGACCTATATATAAGGAAGATATCATAAAAATAGAGGATGTACATATGTTATAAAAATTTAATTAGGTTTTTTCTTAAATAAGTTTATGGTCATATACGATATTGTGGTGTTGAGTTCTCCATTGATATAATTCTCGATGGAAGGCCTATATCCAGAAATCCTTATATAATGGAACTAGTGGTGTTTCTTGATATAAATAAATAGCTTTAAAAGTTATGTGATAATGGATTTATACATTCTAGTGTATCACTATGTGAGCCCTGTCGTTTTTTGTAAAAAAAAGCATGATGAATATATGAGGCTATGCATCAATTATAGGAATCTTGTAATCATTAATATACATAATAGGTATCCATTACAACACATTTATGACTAATTTGAGAAAAAATATTGTTCTAAGAATTTCTCAATGCTTGGTGTTCACTCTTTTTATAATCATTTATCGGTGAGCAGGATGACATAAAAATGATGAAATTTCAAATAAGGTATGAACATTATGAGTTAATTGTAATTCCTAATGGGTTGATTAATGAAAATTATATATTTACTAATATTATTAATGGATTTTTTACAGAGTATATTGATAATATTTCGGTGGTATTAATTAATTGTTTATCCATATACTAAATTATCTATGAAGATAATGTGAGTTACCTGGAAGAAAATTCTAGAGACCCTCATGAAAATAAATTATATAAAAAATATATTAACTATGATTTTTTTCCTAAATGATGTTTCTATTATTTGAATTACGTTCTCCATGGATGGAATAAATTTTTCCCCTTCGAACAAAATGTTAGTCAATTAATTCCTATGCTAATGAACATAATTGAGATCTGATGATTCTTGGGCTTAGTAGGTTACTATTGGTGCTTTATTCCATATTGTTCCGTGTGACCAACCACATCAACTAGATTAACATATAAAGAGGCTAAAATGAAATTATAAAGGGAATGCGAGGAAAATTTTGATGTGATGAAGATGAGATTGATTAATTCACCAATATTTACTAACAAATCTACTATGGAATGATTTGTAATAAATAATGACTCATCAATGAAAGGACATGGTTTTTCCTTTATAGATACTGATTGAGTAATTTTAAATACATCAATGAAATTGAAAATAAATTAATATAATTATCAAAATCATAAACATGATATGGTAAGTGTAATAATTGATTTATATAAAATATATCTATGGTAAAAGATCTGATATATATATATATGAACTATAAGTGTTTGAATTATATCATATTTCAAAAGAATCTCAGTATTAGCAAAATAATATGGTTGTAACTACACAATGAATATGATTTATAAATACACTACCACCTTGGAAATGGAAAAAAAATGTGGCTAATGTATTGACTATAAGGAACCATAGAGTTTAGACCACAGTGAAGATTAACAAGGAAAATAAATACCGATATCTAGTAAGCATGGATATGATGAAATTTTTAAAGGAAATATATATTTAATTTTCTAATAAATTGATAAATAATAATTTATAGAAATGATATATAAGTATATTAAGGATGATGATAAATCAAAAGGTATTAATTTAGAAACTGATACGAGTTTTAAAAACATCATATAAAAGATACAGTGCTGATGTTTGAGAATATGTTTTGCGATAAATCAGTAACATAGTTGAAAAGATAACATCTAGATAAATAAAATAGATCAAATTTATCTACAAACATGGGTAGAATAGAGATGATTTGGTATTGAAGTGAATATTTGTGGTGAAAGTGTTTGCTGTTGGAAATTGCAGACTATGTGTCCAGATTGTTAGTATACCAGTATGAAAAGCATGAAGGAAAACATAAAAAGGGAGTGAGGAAACATGTACCTATACATATACATATGTTGTAAAATATAAAAATGATATTTATCACTAGTATCCCAAATAATCAAAGGAATAATGATCCTATATTGGTACCATTGATCAAATTAGTAATTATTCACTTTTCATAGAAATAATAGAATATAAACCCCATTAGTTCCTTTCCCAACATTATATCAATGAAATCATTAGTCTTCATGGGAAACTAATATTTATTGAATTATATTGTGATCCTTAGATGAAATTATGTAAGTGTATATAATGGAATATAAACACTGAGATACATTTGACCATAACATATTATCCTTGTTCCAATGGGAATTATAAAAGGAATATTAGTGCATTTAAAGACATATTGAGATCTTGTTTTCTTGATATCCAATATATATGGGACCAGTATCTATCATTTTTTTAATTTTCATAAAATAATAGCTTCCATTCAAGAATCCATATGGAACAATATGTTGTATTTTATGGAAATAAGTTCCATACACCAACCACTTGGGAGGAATATAAATAGAGAAAAATAGTTGTTCTATAGATTTAGGAGGATATTATTGTTAAATTATAGATTATTTATGATCATATTAAATATTCCTAGAGATATTAAAAGTTTTATGTTGATAATTGATGAAAAATAATTGCAATTTAAATTTTGTGTTCTTGTTTTGTGGATCGTTTCACCATGTAAAAAAATTTAATGATTTAGTGAAAATGGAAATTTAAAGCCAAGTAAAAATTTTTCTTTTGAAAAATGAGAATGAATTTGAGTAATAGCTTACCGATTGGATATGACCCCATAAACATTCTAATGTAAAGAATCGTGTTCCATATTTCATCACTAAATAAATATATAATAGATATAATTCATGTAGTCACAAAATAAGAAATATTATTGATGTATGACTTGTATTTTTTGAATAACCACTCTAGTTTATTGATACTAGAGAAAAAATATTATGGAATGAAACAACTCAATTGGTGAAAGTCCTTTGTGGAAATAAAAAACTAAAAGAAGCTATATGGGATCATTAATATTATACGAGGAAGGAATATTTAAAAATTTTAAATTGCTGATATATATATATATAATTTTATAATGAATTAATTTATAAAAGAAAGAAATTAATACATGAGACCTTGTTGTAGTAGGTAAAAAATAGATCATAAACAATCATGAAACACACAATTTAAAGAGAAAGTATTCATAAGTATATTTAAATGGTTAATATAGGAATGCTAGAGTTTTCATTAAAAAAATCATCATATATTAATTCATAGAAATTATAATATCCTGTAATGAATTTTTGGGGATTTTTTAAAGAATTGACTTTTATGGAATAGTAGAATATTTTTTTAATATTATTGCATCATTCATTCTATTATTAGATTATAATTATAATTTACAAATTTACAAAACCCTTCTCTTGAAATTTTTAATAATTTAAATTATATATTTTATAATGTTGATTATACTTAAAAACCCTATGTTTTATATCATTGAACCCAAGTAATATTTTTATCAATTTTTCTATATATTATATATTTTTATATTAAAGTTAATTTTTTACACTTATTGAAACTAAATCAAGATTTTTTTTAAAAAAAATTATATCAATAGTTTCAAATTGTATATTCCACTTTATTCTTAGAAATAAATATAACATTACCTTAGGTAAAAATTAGTTTCCAAGATAATTGAAAAAATGGAAAATGTAATAATTAATAAAGTAAAAGTATTAAAATATAATAAAAATATGTCTACAGATTAGTATAAGAGGTTTTTATTTTCCATATCTATTTCTCCATGTCAATATTTCTCAATTTCGGAGTCACATTACATGTTTAGCATGTTCTCCCATTATATTATGTTGAAATATTCAAAAAAACAATTCATGGAACTTCTAAAAGGAACCTCTCCCCACTCATTCAAGGAACTCATAAATTTTTTTATCCTCATGAAAACCGTCCCTATATATATTAAATAAAATGATAATTCAGTGTAAGTATGTTTTTACTAATATAAATTCATTTTATTATTCCATTGATAGTTTATTTTTCATAATTATAAATGATGAATTTATAATTTTTACTAAAATTAATTTTTTAGATATTTTAAATAAACATTAACCACATTTCCCCTTTCCCTTATAAAAAAAATGTTGTTTGATTGCTGAGTGGACTACTGACTCCATGACACAACATGATTCATTTTATTTCACCACATTACATGGATTAATAAAAGGATGAAATTAAATAATAAAAATGGAAATTATTATATTATATTGGTTTTTTTAATAAATTTTAATACAATTTATTTATATGACCACCAAACAATCATTATTAATTAAATATATATAAATAATCAGAATAGAAGGATAATATTCTATTCAAATTATGTAACATTTAAATATCCATTAATTATCTGTATAATTAGATCTAATGTATATATATATATATATCACTAAAAATAATGAAATTCTATCATCAAATTTATTTTACAATGATATTACAAAAAAATCCACTTCATAATCATTTATTACATTAGAGTATATTCAAGTTTTGGTCTGTTTAACCACCTAATTAAACAATAATATGAGTTATTGTCCTGAATTACATTGGGAAAAAAATTTATAATATAATATAATTGTTAAAATAATGATTTTATTTTTATTTTGGTGAATTTATATCTATAGTTAATTCATCAATTAATAAAACACCTTACAATTGATATGAATCACTGAAACATGGTTGTTCTTGATTTCATCTTCAACGATAAAGGATAAAGAATTAATGAATAGAAGTTGAATCAACAAAAATAATTATAAATAATAATAAATAATAAAATTAATGGCATATTAATAATTAAATTTTAATTAATAATAAGTACAGACAACGCTATTATGAATCTAGTACAAACTATAAAAACTATAAACTAATAATACAAAAAAGGTATAATTCATATACGAATGACAGTTTATTTATTGTATAAAATAAAATTGGTAAGATTTAGGTTATAAATAAATTTATTAAGATATAATTTTTATGCTATAGTATGTTAATGTACAATCATGTATTTCAGGATAAGAGGAAGAAGCTATCCATATCAAATTACACTCTTTAATAAAAGTTTTGTATAATGAACAAAAATTTCTATATGATATATATATAAATACTATTTGAGATTTTATATCATGATATTTATTTATTCATGTAGTTTTAATTTCCGTTTTACACCATGTACTTCTATAGATTTTTATTTACTTGCTGCCCTAATGATAAGTGGGGGTTTTCCACCATAATATTCTTTCATTAGGAGTAACTATTTTCATTTTTTTGTTTCATACCTTTGCATAGAAGAAAATGTTCCATATTATTCATGAAATTTATAATATTTATAAGACATTATTATTATCCATATGAAAAAAAATAATTTCATTAAAAATATATATGAAAATTATTGAAAAGTCAATCATTTCCATGGTGGAAAAACGTACATATATTTTGAAAAATTAAAATTATGTGTATATTCCTATAAAATCCATCCATTTCTAGATACTAGAATGTGAAGGTGAATAGGGAACATATTTATATATGTTTTATCACCCCAAAGGGTTTTCTGGTCATTAGATCAATCAAAACTCTAAATAATGATGAACAAGTCTATGACTGCACACCATGATAGACACTACTGGGGGATATACCTAGGAATATACACACACTATTTGTGAACCGGGTGAAGGAATTTTTATACCATTTACTTTTTATCCTATCAAATAAAAAAATTTAACCCAATTAGTATCTTTTATAGTTAACATAATACATTAATGTACCTTAAACATTGTATTTCACTGATAATGGTACTACATTTTACATTGATATTACACCACAACGTATATGTTAATTAAGGAATTTTATCCAAGAAATAAATGTTATTTTATATAATGGGATAGTATTTGATTTCATTATATATCATTATATTGATAGATAGTTTTTATTCAATAATACGTTCCTTTTGTAATGCTCTCAAAATTCTTGTTGCAGCATATGGTAATTTTTGTAACATTTAATCACGTGGAGGGTGAGGTCTAGAATTACATATCCCCTTGATGAATCAATAGATATAATAAGGCAAAAAATTTTGGGTTTTTTTATATAGATACCTATAATATGATTGTGTTTTTGAGTATATCCTTGAAAAAATGTTTTTATATCATCATACATGTTAACATTTATTTTCATAGATATAAAATACCATCATAATTTATTGATTATGGATTTATATTGGGTATTTATTCATAACATATTACTTATTCGAATTTTATATTGTATAATATTCATCATTATACCCAATACTATCGATTTTATGAGTTTACACTTATTTTTTAGCCTTTACCAGGAATCCTATAGTAGGTCTGTATGCAATTTTCATGGTAATTATGGAAGGTATAATAACGTTCTAGAAACGGGATCATGTTGTATCTTATGTTTTTAGATTTAAATTTTGTATGCATATATTCTTAAATTTCAATAATGATGTTAGATACGATGAGAATTTTTTTTCCATTTATATAATATAAATACTAGTTTCATTTTTCTAGAGTCTAGGTTACTACAAACTGGGGGATTTATTAAACTATTTGATAACTAAGAACTCCATGTACAAAAAATAAAATTGTTTATAGAAAAGAATTAATCCATACATATTTGAAATTATTTAATAAATTTTAATCCAATATAGATTTCCAATATCTTTCAAGGTCATACTCTTAAATTGAAAAAATTCTAACATTACCTCATTCCATCTTACGTAGAATAAATGTAACCATATGATATATAGACATGTTTACTTTATAATTTTTATTTCTTCAAAATTTGTTTTTCAATGATTATATAAAGCATTATGATTATGATAAAATAATTAATATATATGAAAATTGACTATTTTTTTGGTGTCAAAATGAAAACATGGGATATTATATATATTATCATAGAGATTTAAAATAATTTTTTGATTAAGCTACATAATTTATTTCTCATCTATTCATTGGGTAACATATTAAATTCATTAATGTTCAAGAACAAAAAACAAAAATATTTCAATAGGGAGAAAGCCTATTTTCAGCATAATATTTTGTGGAAATTAACCAACTCTAAAATCACATAATCTAAAGAAGCCTTATAGGATTAATTAAGAGGATAAAAAATATGGATTTGTTATAGAAATTTAAATGGAGGATGTGTTTATATAGGATTATCATACCATTTACCAAGAAAATATCAATAGTTATGATTCAATGAAATTTTAATTTTCTATGAAATTTGAAATAAACTCTATGTACACAAATAAATTATAGTGCATGCTTGATACACTTGTAGGGTGTATGTTCCATAGGTTCTAAACAATAAACTAACATGGATGGTATAGTATCGACCTATAAGTAATGTTAAGGGGGGAAATGTTATTATAAAATTCTTGTTGTTAAATATAATTAATCCTCTTCTCTAGTAACTATGCTTAATTCCATTAATATTTCTCTTATTATAAAATATTACTATTATTATGTTATCTACCGTACAGATATAAAAAATATATTCTAGAATTTTATTATGTTTTAATATTTATATATATATTTGACATGACTAAATGGTTTTGAGGATATAAATGGTGAAAATGACCCTTATAAGCTGCAATTTTATATTTATGGATTGAACTAATCAACCAAAGGATTAAATTACCATTTTTTATGAAATAAATTTTTCATTTTTGTATACAATAGATGTGATTTTGGTGTATATAAGTAATACAATGGGGGATTTATTATATTTACGGTGTTTTATATAGATGAAAAAAATCTCTTTTAAAAAGATATACATATATTGATGTTCATAAAGGCTGGGATGGGGAATTAATTCTTAATAAATAGCAAGGGTACATTTTTCTACAATCATGGTATAACAATATATAAAATTGATCAAAGAGTATTATTGGTATGAGTTAGAAAATATAAATTAAAAAATTCTCAAAGAAGTATGTCATGATGAAATCTAAAAATGGTTATTTCTAGTATTTTATGGTTTAATCATATAATGGTTCTCTATCTTTCTACGGTGATGAGATGTTGATGAATTAATTCTATTCATTAGGCATTGGTGATAAAACCATTCATGTATTTCATGTTGTGTGCTCAATAATATTTCACTTATTCTTTGAGAATATTTTATTAATATTAATTAATACTTATTGAGAGTTATTAGATCATAGTAATGAATTTTCTTAATTATTGGAGAATACCAGATTACGTATTGGTCTTCATAGGATAGAATATCACATTATAGTGGAATTAAATGTTGTTAGATTCATGAAATTGATTTAAAAAATCAATATATATTTATGTTCTACTATAATGATGGTTTCATATGCAGTAATAAGTATAAAAAAATGTAAATTTATTAAACAGTATAATAGTATATCATTATGTTATTTTATTGAAAGTGGCTATTTGAGTTAAGTATTTAACATCTACAGTCATTATAGGTCATAATATAATCATACAAATATAGTTTTCTATTATACAAATAGATCTATCATATAGAATTTGGATCTATGGTCTTAAAAAAACTAATCAATTCATATAAATATTTTGTCTCATTATAGATTTCATTCATATGGGGTTAGGAAATGATTTATACCAAGGATATATAGGATAATATAGTGAATATATTAAAGAAAGTGTTGAGGAGGTAATAAAATATAACACATATAGAATACCTATAAATTCTACACATAAAGTATTGACATTATTTTTATCTTAGTATCAAATCATTTTCATGGTTTATAAATATTTGGATAAGAACCATTATCTTGTATTTTTTATAAATGTAAATTTAAACTATATTATTCATTCATCTGGGTTGAATTTATTTCATGAGAGTGAATTATTATGAACTACTTTGATTAAATATCTATGTTATTCCAAATTAATATTTTATTATAAAAATTACGAGTATTCACCACATAATATGATTCGAATCAGTAGGGATTCATGTAGATTTATAGAGTACACTCGCAAGATAAAACTCTGTGTTTTTGTTTTTAATAACCTGTAAAAGTCTGTCACATAGAATGATTTATATATTATCTATACTATTCTTGTAATTGTATAATTTATGATAATCTTTATTAAAAATGTATAAAAGGTACATAAATATCTACATTAAAAAATTCATAACATATTCATGCCATACTTGAGGTTGATTTAATCCGGGGATGTGTGATTATGTTATTGGTTATTTGGTATGTTTTTGTTAGTAAGATTTATCATTCATCGTGTAAACTACGTATGGAATCATCAACCTCGGTTTAATTAGACTAATTAAATTATTGTAATTTATTATTTCAGTAATGGGTGATATTTTGATCTTATATTCTTAATGATAATTGATATATATATATATATATATATATATATTATAGGTAGTTTACTTTGGAAGAATTGATAATGTATAAGTTATCCTATACTAGATAAATTTCTTCCAAGTTTCATAGAGAATATTGAAGCATTTTATTAAGGTATTTTGTGATTATAAATGTAATGTGTAAGGATATATCTTGTGGAAATATTCATATGGAGACAGATAACATTGATTGTGATCATGTCGTAAAACATTTTAGATAGGGTAATATTAAAACATTTCTAGAGGCCATTATTTGATTATTTCTTTTATTTCTGAATTAATAATCGTTTTCAATGTTATATAGTCCCTTGGAGCCTCACATTTTACCATGGAATGAGTACTTATTTTTATAAAATATGATATTCTAAAAAAGATTAAGACAGTTTATCTTGTTATGTTAAATTAGATTTAAATATTTATTAAAAATATTCATAAACAATATAATTAATTTTTTAATTTGGGAGAATAAATTATATATGAATATAAATTATCATATCATATGTATTGATATGGGCTATATCACTGATTTTGGTATATGATATAACAAAAGGTGATATAAAATTGTTGTGTGATACTACAAGTTATTTAGATAATTTTTTTATGTTAAATTATAATTTCCTTCAAAAAGTTCATAATATGCTGTTATGTTTAATTAAATATGATTATTGAAGAGTACGAAAATGTGTTTTTTAAATGATGTATAGTTTATTACAATAAAATATAAACAACCAAAGTGGCATCCAAGAATCTGAGAAATTATTTAACTCATAAGGACCCTTCATTAATGAAGGAGGATGATAAAATAAGATACATGGATATAATTATTTGTGAAAAATAACTATAATTTGATACATTATTGTTTATGAACAAACTTAAATATTTTAACTTTAACTAGCTTGGCATACTATAAATTCATTATAATAAAAAATACCTTCAAATATTTTTTACTAACACTATAGTCAATGGATTAAATATTATGGAAAAAACTATAAGTTGTTTTGTAGTTTTTATTATTTACTACATGGACTAAAGATATTAGGAAAAGTATTGTTATAGTTTTTTATTTATATTATTCCACTTACATATCATCCAAATGTTCCTAGCATAATTTTATTTGATTTTAGTCAATATTTTGACATATATGATGTCTTTAAATCACCGCATATACATGTCCAGTTTTAGAGGATACCATATTATTAGTTCTTAATTAATATAACATAGTATACAAGATAAGTAATTATAAAAGAGTTATATATATATATATAAATGTTTTCATGAAGACTATAGATACTTTGGGTAACTTGAATTAAATAATGAAATTTATAGGGGTTTAATAAAGGTAACATAATCTTGAAGAGTCTTAAATAATATTAAAGTAATCTCAAGGACATGATCAATAATTAATGTTAAAAATAAACTAATGTTGTTATGTCAGTATGATTTCTAACCAAATAAGATAAATATCAGTGATAATGATTTTTTTTAAATGATTCTATATGTTTTTATAAATATCTATAAGTTTAGTATAACAATAATAATTCATAAAATTAAATAAGAATTATCTTTTATCAATCAATAATATTCAAATAATGGTAAAATTATATAAAAAAACTCCCAATCAAAATATTATAAGTAAAAAATATTGTTTAATTAAATTTATTAGAAAATATAATCATGTAAAAATCAGTATTTTTTAGGGATTTCTATAAGTTACCTTTTATGAAAACAACATATTTTTAAAAAAAATACATAATAATTTAACATTTCAATTTAAATAATCAATTTATATCCCTTATTCTATGATTTTAATTTTATAATATACTTAATTTCAACCTGTGATATGACAAATGAAAATTGAAATAAAAAATTTAAATTAGGAAAAATAAAATAAGAGTGTCTTGGTTATGAAACCCTTGATTAACCCTCGTTTACAAAGAGGCATGTAATGTGATAATGTTAGTAACATTTACTAGTAACCCCACAAATTAATACAACCAAAACCTCTCAATGTTAATAAGTATACATTCTATTTTTATATTTCGGAATTACATTACACATTAAAGAAAAAAATGAGACATAATATATGATCTTAGCCATCTACAATACAATTTAACAAGTATAAGAGTCAAAAACTAAATATAGAGAAAGAATTTATCTCTAAACTCTATTATATAGATAATTTTATAATGATTGATTTGTTTTGATAATATTGTTCATGTTTTTAAGAGTATAATTTAATCACCTTATTATCTTCAAGTTGAAATTTCTATTGAGTTAATGAGCTAAATACATGTTACATTTTCTTCCATCCAATATGATTGATATTATAACTCAATATAACCATAAAAATATTCTTAATCATGATATTGAATGGGTAAATGGATGTGAAAAAACTAAAAAACTAAAAAACCAAACTAACCCATATTTTAGCATAATAAAAAAACAAAATATCATAAATACATCATGGATAATATGGGTCGGTTTATTTTCCTAGAGTCAGGTTGTGTCTAGTTATGGGATTAATTGCTTTTTGTTAGGTAGACTCGACCATCCCTCCCATGAGGTAAAATTATTTTATACACTTAATTTTATCATTTTTCAAATACTAATATATGTTTTTAAAAAAAATTACTCATGATTTTTTTTATTATACTGAATTATTAGAGTTAAATATGATACTGTTAAAAATTCATTTATAAAATAATATAACAAATAATTAATTCTATTTAAAAATTATTTATATGAACAATTTAAATAAGATTTTGTCAAGGCCTCTTGCCAAGACACTAGTTTGTCTCATGAGACCAACCGATGCATCGAGGAGCTATAGCGGGCTCCACCCGTCACTTATTATGTCCAATGCATTCCTTATATGAAAAGGTTTAAATGTATCATAAACCATAACATAATCATATCACATAAAACATGCATAAAGGAAGCATAACATTTCCACATTTCAATCACAAGATATGAATACAACACATTGATATAATAAAACATTATTGAAACCATTTTCAATTCAAAAATAAAAGAAAAGTAAAACATGGAATTTATTTTTCAATTTAAAAAAAAAGTTATGGCTTGTAGAGGAAGCTAATACTAAAATAATGGTCACAGCGACAGAGAATTCGTTGTCACCGAATACGTAATAAAAAACATTCCTTTTGTCGTTTAGTAAAAATTCGTTGAATAAAAAGATTCCTTTTGAATAAAAGTAAATGTCTAAGGGGTTTATACACTGTATAAAGGAAAGTTGTGTATAAAACAAAATATGCCTCAATGAAAGGAGATTGAGATGAAGTCCCTTACAATGATAATTTTTTAAATTAAATAGATCTATTATGTATATTCACTATAATTATACATAAAGAAATTACAAATACAAGATAGTACATAATAATATCATGAAATAATTTGAAAGTAGGAGATTAACCTAAAGAACGAAAATTGGGTTAAGAAGTTCCCTTACCTCGTGTCCGACTTGACTCGATCATTCTTTAACCTCATGAATAATAAACTAGAGTTAATTTATAATTTCTTAATAACCTTTTAAAAGTTCATTATTCCTTTTATATCACTTATTACCTTGTTATGAACATTATGTAATTATTTAAGTTAATAACGATTGTTTTTGTCGATCTTTGGTACTTGAGTCAAAAATAAACTTCTTAAAATTACAAGTTGTTCATGTGGTAAAATATCCATTATATACATAATTATATTCATGATGTAGATATCATATATATATATATATATTATATATGTGCATTTATAATATTACATAACATTTAGAGGTAAGAAATGAAATGCACCGTTCATGGAGACGGTAAGCCGTACGTACGCATGAACGCTACTTTTATTTCTATTTTGTATTTAATGGAATGAGATCATAATGATATAAAGGTGTATTATAATTCCATTATAATATCATATATAATATCATTTACTTCATCCTTTATACATCCCACATATGGCATGAACGATTCAAATCACGTTGAGGGGGCGGTAGTCCGCACATCCTAAAATGAATTTATCATGTTTACCGATAATGGAAATCATAAAGGTATGCCATAAATGAAAAATATAGAAGTATAAATAAAACATAAAAATAATATATATATCATATATAGAAACAGTTTCATCATAATGGCCACCATGAGAGGTGTTAAAACAATATTGAACAATCATCATTTCGTGAGGCAGTAATTCGCCACGCAAAGAAACAATATGTTCTTTAACCATTCGATGAAGGTGTGTGTAAGTGTAAATTAAATACTTCTCCTAAAAACATACTATTATATTTAAGATACTGTTTTTGTTAAAAAATACAGTAATAAAAAGATATTAAGGGGTTGGAGAAGCAAAATAATACAAAATAACATTAGAGAATACATTACCTTAAAATCGGGTAACTCTTTTTTTTAAGCCAAAGGCTTCCTTGGGAAGACTTCTACAAAAAGTGAGGCTTCTATAAGTAAGAGAGGGAAGTTGAGAGAGTATTTGGGAAGATTTTGGCCGATCCAAATGGCTTGAAGGTGTGAATAAGGTGGTTGAGGTGGGGGCCTTTTATAAGAGGAGAGTAGGGGCACTCTTGGAAAGTCATGAAATGTTACATTATTATGATGTCCTTTTCGGATTTCAAAGGACCCAAAATTATTTATATCCAAGATAAGGTGATAAGGGTTCGAAATATACTCATCCAATAGGTTTTTGACAAGTTTAAGTCTTAGATTTTACATTATATTTTCATTTTATTTAAATTGTTAATTAATGAGGTAATCGCTGCATCATCATGCTGTCATAAAAAATTTAATTTTTTTAATGTCTAAAAATAATAAAAAAACTACCATGATGTAGGAAATATTTTTATCTTTCCAATGAATATTTATAGTTGAATATTTAACTTATATAACCCCATGTAATAATTGTTTTAGTAAAACAACACATGTTTGTGACAATTTTATTTTTACTTTAAACAAAAAGTTATTAATGTCATTTTATTACCCATGTGACTCCATAGGGTCCCCAAGTTGACCCATGTATTTTATTGGTCGGCCATGACTCATCCAATAAGTGTAGGACAAGTGTAAAGGTAATTTAATATTATTATATCATTATATTTACCTTAAATTACACTAATTACCTTTAATCGCGATTATTAAAACTTAAAAGTTACTATTCAACAAAAAATTATGTTACTCCCATTGAACAAAATTTTACTTCCTTATGAAAACCATGTATATTGGATTTTTGAAAATCAAACCACAGAAGTGGTAATGTTTCATTTAAACAAAAAATCAGTTTTTTAACTACCACTTAGTGGTTTCACTATTCATCAAAAATTGATGTTTTTCAGAAAAATATCAAAAATTAACCCTAATATATATTTTATATTATAAATTCAAAAATGATGTCTATTTTAAAAAATTAAAAATATATAAGTTTCATTAATTAATTTTTTAATTCATTCCCGCTGTCACAACAAACAAAGTGTTTTTAAGAAACAATATATATTAAAATATTGACAATTGATTAAGTCCAATTTCAAAGTGAAATTATTTCTAATGTCCACCATTGGATAAAATGGTAAAAATATATTCTAATTATACTTTAAAAAAACTCAATAGTATAATTTATCACTATAAATTATTTTGATTAAAAAAGTTGTTCTTATGTATTTTTTACTATTCATAGAAAATTGAAAGTTCTCAGAAAAATACCAAAAATTCACCATAGGCTAATTTTGATATTCCGAATCCAAAAATGAAGTCCATTATGAAATATAAAATTTATATAATTTCAAAAGGTGGGTATTAATATTCATAACAGCTAATTTTATTGGTCGTGGTGTGTTAGAACTCGAGGTTGCGTACAACACACGCTGCTCTATTATTCCAAGAGAAGCATACCATGGAAGCTTGGGGTGTTACATTCTCACCTCCTTTAATAAATTGCGTCCTAGAAATTTGAAATTGTTCATTGAAAATAATATGTTGAAAAAAGAAAATACCTTTGCGGAAAACCCACATCAGAAATAGGGGTAATAAAAATATAACTTTAAAAGAAAGAAAGAGAAGTACAAAGGTCACCCGAGATAGACCATACTAGGATTCTATGAAAACATGGATATGGAGGAGAAACAAACCATAAAGTTCATATGGAGAGTTGTAGAAAATAGGATTAGGAGAAAGCTAACTAAAAGAAAATCACAAACTTGTGATTGGATAAACGGTCAATGATTCCCCAGTTGGAAGAGTTAACCGACAATGTTTTTTGTATTAAGTTACCTTTAATAATGTTGAGGAATCTATTTAGGATATTTACTAAGAATGTAAGGAAATATAATTACTTTTCATGTAGACTTTCATTATTTAATAAATTTTTACCACAAACCCATCTTTCACTCCAAAAGGTAATAGAACTCAAAAATATTATATTTAACCTAATAGTACAAGGTTCCAAATATTAACACAAAAATTTAGATTAGGAAAACTGTTTTGTAATAACCAGGGACTTCCTGTAGTCTAGTGGTAGGTAATAAAGGCCTATCGCACTTTAGTTGTGGGTTCGATTCCTACAGCTTTGTCTGACGCGATGGGTTATCCCCCACCCTACAGGTTGTCCTTTTCCTAAAACTATAGTATTATAATATTCCAAAAATAATCTTCAGAAATTTTTTAACCTTAAACAATACTATCCAATGATCAACTTAATCCATTCCAACGTTTATAGTTATCCAAAATACCTCTGTCCAGACTTTCTCTAAAAGGTCTCTGAATTCCGAAATCAATTATAACCTCAGATTCCCCAAACAAAGTAAATTTTCTCTTACTGTCACAAACTAAAAATATGATTACCTTCATCATATTAAAAATTTAATGAAAACAACAAGTATTGTAGTACAATCCTTATATATATCACATTATTCTTATAACCAGAATATAATCATTGTGTCCAAAAGCACCAATACATTAATTATTCCACTTCAACTGTAGTAATAACATAAGATTGGCCTTGATCACTTGGCCTTTTCTGAGGTAAGTTTCCCTGATTCCTGGGACATTCATTTGCATAATTCCCCATTTCCCTGCAATTGTAGCAGTCAACATTGATAGAATCTTTCTTTCCCTTACAATCACGAGCCTGGTGACTTTTTTCTCCACATTTATAACGAACTCCCATTCCTTTTAGGAAAGTATCGGGGTGATTCTTCCCACAATTATCGCATAATGGAAAATACTTATTTCCAGTTTTTCATTTATCTGTCTTTTGTTCCACCGTTATCTTCTTCTCTTGCTTTACATTACTGTCATAAGATTTAGATAATTCCTTTTCTGTCTTGATAACACATGAGACAATATCTTCATACGACAAGAAAGATTGTGAGACTAAGGATTTATGGAGAAATGGTTTTAACCCATCAAAGAAACGATCAATCTTACATCTTGGGTTACGTATATAATCTGCAGCATACCTCTCTAACCTTGTAAAATTGGTCTCATACTTTGTGATATTCTCATCCTTCTTTTGTCTCATACTCAAAAATTTCATTTCCATATCTTCTCGATGGTCACGAGGAAAATATTTTTCTAAGAAAATCTCTTTCAACTCCCTCCATTCCATATTTGATACTTCATCATCTTCCTTTGTGTTTTGAATCAGCAACCACCACTGATCTGAATCTCCAATGAGGTGGTAAACTGCCATGAAAACTTTCTCCCTTTCACAACTCCCCAAGGCGTGGAATATTTTCTCTAAGGAATTTATCCATTCCTCAGCTACTAATGGATTTGTAATCCCAATGAATTTTGGTGGTTTTTGCCTCATGAAACGTTCTAACATTGACCCTCCACGTTGCGGATCAGGGTGCTCCATACAAGTAAGGTTATTATTCATAACCTAAGTGAGTTGTCCCAGTATGGTGATAAGTTGATCAGCACCAGTTGTATCAGCAGCTCCACTATAATTATCTTGGGCAGGAGGGAAATACCTACATGGAGTGAGTGAATTTATACGGTTTTCATTCCTTCCACTAGGTGCCATTTCTAAAAAAATTGCATAAACTAGATCAGTTTATGAATCAAAATACATAATTCCATACTTGTAAAACACTTAACATAAATTGAATATTTTATGGATATAATCCATAATCATAAAAATGTTTTCTTTGAGGAAGTATATACACATAAACCCTTCATAATGGTTTGTAAAGAAAATGAGAATTATCCTAAGCATATCCCACGGGAGTGTCGTAACCAAGAGTGCAGCAAGGCCCGTTGTCGTGCACCAGTTATCATTCCAATCTAGCTCAAAGTGGTGTTTTTGGGTTTTTCCCCTAGGTACTTCTGTGCTAGAGCCGCCTCTACCTACTCCTATCCAGAGAGGGGTGTATAGCTCGAAAAACTCACAAAATCTCTATAATACCAAATTTCTAGGAAGTTCTTCTATACTAATCCTCAAAGTCTATCTTAGGGCTATGTGCTCTAATCAGAGTTTCCCGAAATCTAGATTTCAAGGTAAGTACTAAACCTTCCTTTGATACCAATTGTAACGCCCCGACCCCAGTTACCCAGAGTCGGTGCATTATTACGTAACATTGGCATGATCACAAAGATCAAGTCTCGAATGACCAATTAGTTTAGTAGCCTTGAAACATTAGATACATTCATAAGTTTTACATTACATCATAAATTAATACAAAACTACAACAAAATCTTGTCTTCATATCCCCTCAGACTATCCCTCCCGGTCATTCATAAAATTCTTCTTCACATCCTGGAAAAATTAAAACATTTAAAGGGGTGAGCTCTGATGCCCAGTAATGATAACAATATAGCGGAAACTTTCATAAATAAACAAAATCATATAAGGCAATTTATAGCTAAAACAAAAGCCTTTTAAACTTGAACTTCAGCATAATATGGCAAAAGTAAAATGAAATAATTCGATTTACTTACTCACATGGATATTCTACTAGTCTAATAATCACATGCAATATCAATAACCACTTTCATAATGATGGAATGCATAATGCCAGACTATCCTAACCATGAATCCAAGGGCTCGTGCCAAGAATACAAATAATATTTTTTGAAGGCCTCGTTCCAAGACACTAGTTTGTCTCGTGAGACCTACCGATACATTGAGGAGCTATAGCAGGATCCACCTGTCACTTATTAAGTCCAATGAATTCATTATACGAAAAGGTTTAAACATATCATAAACCATAACATAATCGTATCACATAAAACATGCATAAATGAAACATAAAATTCCATATTTCAATCACAAGATATCAATAAAACACATTGATATAATAAAACATTATTTAATCCATTTTCAATACCAAAATAAAAGAAAAGTAAAACATTGAATTTATTTTTCATTTTAAAAAAATTTATGGCTTGTAGAGGAAGCTGAAACTCAAATAATGGTCATGGAGAAGAAGAAGTCATTGTCACCCCATACGAAAGAAAAAAAATTCCATTTTTCATTTAGTAAAAATGATTCATATAAAAATATTCCTTTTGAATAAAAGTAAATGTCAAAGGGGTTTATACACCGTATAAAGGAAAGTTGTGTATAAAACAAAATATGCCTCAATGAAAGGAGATTGAGACGAAGTCCCTTACAATGATCATTTTTTAAATAAAATAGATCTATTATGTGTATTAAATATATGTACACATAAATAAAGTACAAATACAAGATAGGACATAATAATATCATGACATAATTTTAAAGTAGGATATTAACCCAAAGAACGAAAATTGGGTTAAGAAGTTCCCTTACCTTGTGTCCGACTTGACTCGATCATTCTTTAACCTCGTGAATAATAAACTAGAGTTAATTTATACTTACTTAAGAACATTTTTCAAGTTAATTATTCCTTTTATATCACTTATTACCATGTTATGAACATTATGTAATTATTTAAGTTAATAACGTTCGTTTTGTCAATCTTTGGTAGTTGAGTCAAAAATAAACTTCTTATATTTACAAGTTGTTCAAGTGGTAAAATATCCATTATATCCAGAATGATATTAATGATTGAGAAATCATATATATCATATATATCCAGTATATATATTCATTTATAATATTACATAACATTTAGTGGTAATAAATGAAATGCACCATTCATGGAGACGGTAAGTCGTACGTACGCATGAACGCTACTTTCATTTCTATTTCGTATTTAATGGAATTATATCATAATGATATAAAGATTTATTATAATTCCAGTATAATATCATATATAATATCATTTACTCCATCCTTTATACATCCCACATATGGCATTAATGATTCAAATCACTTTTAGGGGGCGGTAGTCCGCACTTCGTAAACTGAAATTATCGCATTTACCCATAATGGAAATCATAAAGGTATTCCAAAAATGAAAAATAAAGAAGCATAAAGAAAACATAAACATAATATATATATCATATATAGAAATTTTTTCATCATAATGGCCACCATGAGAGGTGTTAAAATAAGATTGAACAATCATCATTTCTCGAGGCAGTAATTCGCCCCCAACAGAAACAGTATGTTCTTTAACCATTCGATGATGGTGTGTGTAAGTGTAAATAAAATAAATCTCATAAAAACATCCTAGTATATTTAATATATTATTTTTGTTACAAAATTAAGTAATAAAAAGAGTTTAAGGGGTTGGAGAAGCAAAATAATACAAAATAACAAAAGAGAATACATTACCTTAAAATCATGTAACTCTTTTTTTTAGCCAAAGGATTCCTCGAGAAAACTTCTGCCCAAAGTGAGGCTTCTAGGAGTAAGAGAGGGAAGTTTAGAGAGTATTTGGGTAGACTTTGGCCAAGCCAAATGTCTTGAAGGTGTGAATAAGGTGGTACAGGTGGGGCCTTTTATAAGAGGAGAGGAGGGGAACTATTGGAAAGTCATGAAATGTTACATTATTATGAAGTTCCTTTCTGATTTCAAAGGTCCCAAAAATATATATTTCAAATATAAGGTGATAAGGGTTCTAAATATAATCATCCAATAGATTTTTGAAAATTTTATGTCTTATATTTTGCATTATCTTTTCATTTTATTTAAATCGTTAATTAATGAGGTAATCGTTGCATCATCATGGTGTCATAAAACAATTAATTAATATAATGTCTAAAAATTATAAAAACAAATACCATGATGTATGAAATCTTTTTAGATTTTCAATTAATATTTATAGTCGAAAATTTAACTTCTATAACCCCATGTAATAATTATTTTAGTAAAACAATACATGTTTGTGACAATTTCATTTTTACTTTAAATAAAAAGTTATTAATGTCATTTTCATACCCAAGTGGCTCCATGGGGTCCCCAAGTTGACCCATGGATTATCTTGTTCATCCATGACTCATACAATAAGGGTAGGACAATTGTAAAGGTAATTTCATATTATTATAACATTATATTTACCTTAAATTACACTAATTACCTTTAATCATGATTATTAAAACATAAAAGTTACTATTCACCAAAAAAAATTATTTTAATCCCATTGAACCACATTTTACTTCTTAATGACAACCATGTATGTCAGATTTTTGAAAATAAAACCACATATGTGGTAAAGTTTTATTTAAACAAAAAATCAGTTTTTTAACTACCACTTAGTGGTTTCACTATTCATCAAAAATTGAAGTTTTTCAGAAAAATACCAAAACTTCACCGTAATATATATTTGATATTCCAAATTCAAAAATTATTTCGATTTTACAAAATTAAAAACAAATAAGTTTCACTAATTAATTTTATAATTAATTGCCGCTTTTACAATAAACATCGTGTTTTTAGGAAACAATATATATCAAAAGATTGACAATTGTTTATGTCCAATTTCCAAGTGAAATTAGTTTTAATGTCCACCATTGGATAAAATGGTAAAAATATATTCTAATTATACTTTAAAACCACTCAATAGTAAAATTTATCAGTATAAATTATTTTGATTAAAAAATTTGTTCTTAAGTATTTTTTTACTATTCATAGAAAATTGGATGTTCTCATAAAAATACCAAAAATTCAACATAGGATAATTTTGATATTCTGAATCTGAAAATGAAGTCAATTTTGAAATATAAAATTTATATAATTTCAAAAGGTCGGAATTACTATACATAATGGATACTTTGATTGGTCGCGATGTGTTAGAACTCAAGGTTACGTACAACACACGCTACTCTATTATTCAAAGTGAAGCGTACCATGGAAGATTGGGGTGTTACAATTTCTCTTTATTTAATGTTTCATGTTTATTTTTAATTCCCACAACATATTTTTCATTATACTTTAACCTCTCCATAAGGGATGGTTGATAATTCATTTCTGAAATGATTGATGATTTTACTTCCATTGTGATTCCCATATCCATGCTTTTCAAATCTAAGAAGATTGAATCTTCCTCAATTCTCATCTATTAAAAAATTACTCGATGATTTAAGCATAATTAATTTTCCACTTTATTTACTTTATCTTTATGGTATTGAATTTAGTAGTAAGATTCCTTTCTCATATCTAATAATATTCATTAGCTTATATTCATCTCTTTTATGTGAATATGTAATTTAGGTTTTTTTATCTGTATATATTTCTCACTTCTACCTCAGGAGAAAATAACAAACATATAATTAAAGTTAATATTACAACAAATAACTTTGTATTATGTGTTGGGTATTCTTTTTTATAAACATTCAACTTCCTTGAATTATATAATATAAATTTTTCATTTTTCATTTACACAAAACCAAATGTGTTCTTCTATGTTCTGATAAACAGTATGAAATATTCCCCACTTGTGGGTAGTGTTAGAATAGGTGTGGTGATAAGCCTCCTTTTTATCTTTATTAAGCTATATTCCCATTCATATTTCCATGAAAAACTGACTCCCTTCCATGTTATCTTGGTTTGGGTATTTGAAATTTATCAAAAAATTTCTCACAAAAAGAAAATAATACTCATATAATCCAATGGAAAAAATATATATCTATCACAGTTTTTATCCTAGACCATCCTTAAATTGATTTTATATTTTATGGGTTCAAATATATTAAATTTCATGGGATTACATTCCCCAAAAATGATATATCCATCAACCAAAACTCACAATTTTTTTAATTGGAATAAAAGTTATCCTTTCAGAAGCTCCTTATCATAGTGATCATATGCTCCACATTGTCCATCTTGGTTTTCAAGAAAATTTTAATATCATCAATAAATACTATCTCAAAATTTTCAATGTAATCTTTAAGGGATATATTCATCACGTTTATAAAGATTTCTGGAGCATTAGTGAGTTTGAAATGAATTACTGTGAAATCATAGCACCCACACCTTATACGAAATGAAATATTGGCAATATTCTCCTTCTTCACCGGAACATGATATTATACCGACCACATATCTACCATGGATAATTATTATGGTCCACATTACTGATTGAGAAAGTCATCAATTCATGTAAGAGGATACTTGTTATTTATCATGATCTTGTTGAGTTCATGATAATCAATAGAAAGGTGCAATTACCTATCCCTATTATTGACGAAGAAGACTCATGCACCACAAGGTGAAGCACTTGGGCATATGATCCCTTTTCCATACTATCCTCTAGTCGTGTCCTTAACTCCACAAGTCCCAAAAAATCCATTTTATATTGAGTCTCGGATAATGATAACACACTAGGTATGATCTCGATTAAAAATCAAGCCTCTCGGCATGGAGGAAGATCATGAATTTCCTAGTAAAACACATAAACATATTCCATAACAATATATATTTCTTCATGTATGATTCATTACTCAAAATAAATAATTTGAGATAGAAAATCTTTATCATAGGTAATTATTATAAATTTTTGATATGTTGGTTATAAAGAATATTCATCCTCCTTGAACATGTACAAAATCAGGGGGGTCGATTATCAATAGAGAGAGTGGTTTCCTTCTCATGGAAATTTATGTTCTATCTATATAGGTAAATCAAATATATTTCCACAATTGTATAAAAGTCAACCAAATTTTTTACGAAAAGGTTTTTTGGGAATTTAATCCCATGAATTTTGATAGTTATGGAGTTATATACTTGGGATGAAATAAATTCCCAATTTTTTTCACACAGAAATCTCAGTATCAATGATTTGTGGAAGTGTTTTAATTGTTCTACTAAATAATCATCATATTAAGGAATCCGTAAAATAAAAATTAAAAAGAACATTTTATATTATTGAAGGAATATTAATCATATATGTCTCTATATTTTTGTCAGGATACGCCTTAGAGGATGTGATGTTAGAATCTCACCATTTTTTCTTGGAGGTTTTTGGATGTCTTCAAAACCCCATTACTTAGGGCATTGGTTTTCAAAGTTCCATGCATCCTTGTAGTAGATGTAATGAACAATTATTTGGGGGTTGACTGGATCATTCATTTCCTCTATTTAATTTTTGGTTTTCTCTTACCATATATATCTTACAAAATTCCCTTACCTCCCACACCTAAAACATTTCATCATTGTACTTAGGTAATTTCATGGGGTACTTCATTCCACACCATTGAAGAGCGGGATTTTGAAATTTATTAGAACAATTAGTTTTTTCCATTATACAGATAAAATTAAACACTATATTTGTCTTCTAATCTCGATGACACCCTGGAGATCCACTGTTCTCCATTTGGAATTTTAGGTCACATCAAAAAATTTCCTCATAGATATCAAAGTCATTGATTTTCAGTTCTTTTCATATTCTAGGTGTTATCCCATAAAAGAAGAGGCTAACCTTAAATTTATGGGTAACAACAAGCCAGAGGTGTATTGGGAAAGTCTTGTGAAGTTTTCCTGATACAAAAAAAATAGAATCAACATCTTTTTTCATGAGGGAAATGAAATCCCTTTCCATATTAAGATGGAGAGTGTAAGGAAAATATATATCGACAAACATTTTACTGAATTCCTTCCACCCCATCTCTTATATATCTTCATCATGCATCATATTCTTGATCAATGACCACCACTAATCATATTCATCAACCTTATGATAAAAATACATTAGAACATTATCTTGTTTAGAACATTGATAAATGTATAATATCATCACAATGGAGTCGATCCATTTCTCCACAATTAAGGAATCATATGATCCATTGAAATCTAGAGGCCATTGTCGCATAAAGGACTCAATCATAACATGTTATATGTTAACGATATTTGGAAGGTCCTCTGGATCTAGATTACTATTTAGAACATGAGTTATATTAGATTGTATCATCATGAATTTTGTGATTCTATCTCTTATAAATATGGAAACTCATTAGAAAAATCATCACATTTCCCTTCACATTGATTGTTTACCCAGTTCCTCTTATTTACAACCATTGGCTATAATAAAAGGAATACTAGGGATGGGTATTTTTTAAAACTCTTAAACACATAAATGGAAATCCAATTAAACTAAATGGATAAATTATAAATTATATTTATTTATTATCTTATGAATTTATAATCTTGAATATAGGTCATCCATGATCTGTTTCCCAATGTACACTTAGGAATTTTTGTTCCCTTAATATTGGTTCGTGTTGATATTATAAATATACCAATTTTTATTCCCTTGGAGTTTCAAACCTAGTGTATAGTAAGGCCCATTGTAATGTACTAGGTTACAGTGAGTCAACAATGACACACCTTTTTGGAGTTCCTACCACTAGGTACATTTGTTCTGGACCATGTTAAATTTAGAATCCATATAGGGATATATATTTTTCATAAACCAATAACTTTAAACATAGAAATATTTATAGATTCTTTATTATAAATATACATATCCCTAATGATATATCAAGGCATTTCTAATAATATTTCCTGAAATAAGTAAACTTTCCCTTTAATACCAACTATGACATCCTAGTTTATTATCTCAAATGAATATATGATTTATTACATAATATTACCCTTAATACAACCCATAAGATCGATAATTATAACGTCTTTGGTAAATAGTAACATTACACAACTATTAAATGCATGAAAAAGACATCATTCTTATTAAAAACTCTTTAAAATTCCCACACATAAAACTGTAGAGGATAACCTCGGTATATACATGAGAAAGGTGAGAGCTACAGAGTATAGTAAGGGAATAAAAATTTCATAACATGAGGATAATAATATATGTAAGACAATAAGTATATCAAAAAGTGAATAAAAGGTTCGAGAATAAAAAATATGAATAATAAGTAATGATATAACATGATGATCGAAACATAGGAAATGACTAAAAAACATAAAATACTATATCATATACATAAATAAATGCATTTTAGCACTATATAAATCTCGGTGCACCTATCACATTCATTTCATTCTCATGATTATGTGTGACACATAAATCATAAAACATGGAATCATTTAACATTACATTTTATTTCGAGAACATTAAATGTGGAATATATACATGAAATTTCCAAGTAAAAGAGGTATAAGTGTCTAATGGTGAACACACCAAATAAGAAATGGGTATGGTATTCACTTATAATTATATTAGCATGGAAAATCATGGAAATATTTTGGCAGCATAATAGAATCACATAAAAATTAATAAAGATGGTTGATGATTTGGACAGGGGTATCTCATCATTTTTACGTAAAATGGGTATATTTATGGATATTAAAAGAGATATCCCATCAGAAATAATTTTATATAGAAGTCATATAACAATTAAAATACTTGAACAAAGAAGAAAATGTGAGTATTCATTACATTAGTGTGTGACTCCAAATGCTTGGGAGGAGCTTCTTGGGATATTGGGCGCACCATTTTATGACTCTAGAGAGGGTAGGGATAAGAAAGGAAATTCTCCATGGAGTTTGAGTGTAGAGAAATGGGAGCTTGGGTTGGTTTATATGGAAAACGTGTTGGGAATTTACTATAATTTCTCAATCATAGGTTTTACAGTCTATATAATTAAATAACTAAAAGAACAAACCATCCCATGGTTTTTTATAATGTTTCCTAAAAAATTAGATTGTTTTTTAATTTATATTGATAATGGATAACATAATAAAATAATTCGATTTCATATGCGGTAGTGAGTTATAATCTTAAAGAAATGATTTTAAAACCATAAAATATATTAATGGTCTTGAAGGATCAATAATGGAAATATAAAATTAATAAAATAACATAATTTAAAAGAAAAAATTTATTATTATTTGTGGATGCCTTTAATACTATTTAATACATCTTTTTTAGTTCATTATGATGTTATAATACATATATTATTTGTATACAATATTTAATTCTAACCCAAAAATCGAGTATCTTATAATTTTATGAAAATTTTAACATTAGATAATTTCAATATTATAATCCCAAAAATAATAATAATTTTCAAAAATAATCTAAATATATAAATTTTCACTTTTAAAATATGAATTGATATATATTGATAAACATAGGGGTATTTTTCAATAATTTTTTTGCACCCTTTTTACATTAACTTTGACTTCATAAAAAATATTTGATCAATTAAATTTAAAAAAAATATTTGATAATAATTTTTTATTAAAATACTAATTATTTAAAAAATATGTTAATTAATTAATATATATTTTTTAAATGAATTTAAATATGACCCAAATTTTTTTTTTCATTTATTATATCAAAATATAAAACATTTAAAAATTAAAAATAATAGGATGAAAATATATTCATTAGTCTATAAAAAATATTTTCCATAATAATATTTCTAAGGTCTTGATACGTAACCCTTTAATGAATCAAAAAACACCAAAAGAGTAAGGTAAACGATGGTGACACTTTCATGGGGTGGTTAATTGTACATGGTTTGTATCGTGATCTCAATGATATTCAACTTCTCCCATAAAATATTTTGACCATTCTTAAGTTGTTAGATCTCATACAGTCATTGGTCAAGTGAAAATCACAGTGAATTTTTCATTCATATAGGCTCTAATAAATGGGCTTCATATGGTATGATCCTTCTGGTTGAGGTCATCACATCCCTGCCTTTGTCCATTGTATTTGTTAAACCCTTATATTTATACTAAGCATGTGATCACTGTTCAAATACTATATTTATAATATTTATGATTATTAACATTCATTTAAAACTAATAGGGAAAAATGAATCCAAAAGAGTTCATTTTTTTTATATAACCATATTACATAATAAGACGTTAAATTAAACCACAAGATGATAATTTATTTATAATAGTTTGGGTTAGTACAGCTTCAGTCTTGAAAATTTGGTATGGGTTACATTCTCCATCAATAGTGAATGTATTCGGGGTTTGGAATGGATAATGTTATTTATATGGGATAAATTGAGTTAAAGGGAAGGTTAATGGGAGAACTACTTGTGGTTTTATGAACATTATGATGTTTTTATTGAGTGTTCTATCCATGGATATTGGGGTATTTATTTTGGTGACCCTATTTTATTTTGGATGTTTTGTTGAGGTAATTCCATGACATGTGACCCTAGACCCAAGGATGGTGTTAGTTCATATATCATGATTAATAGTTTTTATTACCCCATCCTTAGAAAATTTCATTTGATGATTTATGTATGTGTGAATCAATCATGGGACATTACCATGATGATGATTTTGGTTCAAATTATATGATAATGTGGATATATTACACTCACCTTATACAAGGTCTCGTGTTATCCATTGTATACGAGACATTACCATGGGAAATTAAATTGCTTCACCAGATGGCTCATCTTACACGATTGGTTGGATATAGTACACCCCCCTTACACTACTACATATTATAAGTATGATGGGTTCTTTAATATTATTATTATACTCATTTACTATTTATCAAATAATGTATGGTTAGGATCACAGTGTCTTGGTTAGTTTTTGATGAACTAGCATGGATTCATGTTAATTTTCTATTATTTATTTTTTCTTCAATTTATTGAATTACATATATACTATCACATTTATTTATAGGCCCTATTTTTTGTGTTTTACTAGGTTGTTTTACTAACACTCGGCATATAAACCCTAGTTTTTATGAAAACCTTTGGGATCTGGGTTGGGGAAATTTCCCTATTTCAAGTGTTAGAAGCGGTGGATCTAGTTATGAATGATGACAATAAAAATACATAACCTAAGAACATTTTCATAAAATGATATGAAAATTATTTTTTATATATTTATATATCATTTATTGATCCATAAAATTGATGATTATTTTTTAAAATATAGATATATGACATACATGAGTTCATTTTTTTATTATATTTTATTTGAACATTATTGTTTTCATACCACTATGTATCCACACTAGTATCTTCATTGACTGTGACTATTTTAACTAAAGTTATTATAATTTATTGAATTGATATCAAGTGAATATAGTCTATGATGTATAGTTTAGGATTATATCTATAGTATGAAGCCTCTAGTATGTGCGGATGTAGGCATGTGGTCCTGTGGTGTTTCAACTTCGATACGATGAACTAGGATTGGGAAATAATGTGTTGAACTATTTAGATATTCTCTATTGTTATTAACCCTCACCTATCATTGGATTTTATTACCATGTTTATAGGATCATTTATAATCTATTTAACCTTCAATAGAACTCTCACCCAATACGAATCATATATATAGAAATATAAAGAACCATAATATGTAGATTTTACATAGTCCCAAAACAGTATGATGTATCTAATGATCATAATCATAGTGAGGTGCTTGTATACCAAAATGAAAAATATAAAGTGTTTTTAAGGCAATTTTCCACCCAAGGATACTTTATTCTATGGAGTAAAATATTTATAATGTCTTTATTGTGTCACAACATATCTTAAGGGACACCACCTAATAGTATTCCTTTATTCACTGATGTATGTATGTATTAAACATTTTATAGTCATGATGGTATCTCCAAAATAATTATAAAAAGATGAATCTCACTACATTATAAAACTCCATATTTGATACTAAAATGAAATCCCCACAACTGTTTTCTTATCCTCCTAAACCAGATGATATAAAATATCTATTGAAAGTTAAATCAATGTCTTATACATGATCACATAGAACATAAATAACATATATAAAAATAATTAAATTTTCAGAATAATTTCTTTCAATACACTCCATCTTATTCTCTACCTAGATTTATTTAATAAATGTTATTGAAATTCCTCAATACTTATATAAAACATTCATATATGTCAATTAAGTCACTATCAATCGTATCTCTCATTCCTCCTTAAAAAATATCATTTATATCCCTTATTCTCATGTTAAAATTATAGGACTACTGTTGTAGTTTTAATGAAAATGTAAAATATTAAACCATTAATTAAAAATTTTGATCCAATTCTCATTTACTCTATGTTCTTGTATCATTCCATAAATCCCACATCAATTACTGAGGTAAAAAAATTTCAATTAAAACGAGTCAATATTAAAATATATAAGATTTACCTTCAAAATATTAATTAAATAGTTCTTTAATATTTTATATATTTAATTAAACCATAGTTTGATATGTTACATTTCTGAATGAATCATTTCAATTATTACTATTTTACAAACTATCATCCCTAATTTTGACGATACACACTTCAACTACCCATTTCTCAAAAAAATCATAGCTTTATTCAAATTCAAATCCCAATAATTATAGGTTCATTCCATCATGATATTTCAAGAATATACATACTACGGAATAAAACTATCTTTTAGGTCAAAAATTATGATTCTATAGAAACAAAATATATTCATGGATTTATAATTTCACAACATGATTTTTTACTTAATGTAATAATCCTTATTTTTATGTCATAACAACAACCCTTTCATGCTTATTTGTAATAAAATTTGATTTCATAGGTGACTCATTTTGTGAAGCAAATCATTTATGGTTAAAAACATCAACTAACATTATATATCCCTACACATAATAATCACATTGTTTTCCTCCAACCATTGTTGAATGATATCTATCTTTCATTAAAAAACCTCTTCATTTTTTCAACCATCATTAAGGAATGACCACGTACAATGTATGGTTGTTTCATTTGTATTACAAAAATGACTTATAGTATTCTATGAATTATTCCATGTGAGATCCAATCTATTTAAATTTTGTGAGATGATAGAATTTAAAATTTATAGCTTATATAACAACTATCCAAGATAGACCCCAAATATTCATTCTATAGTTTTATACAAGTCAATCATATGCATCATTCACCATGTATGGTAACCTTCATCAATATAACCATAATCAAATTATTTCATGAAACACCATAACTCTATTTATCCTAAATTCAACATCTATATGGTTTCCAAATTCCATTTTTCTCTATGTAAATTCAATCACAAATCCATTAGGTGTCCACTATGCTTCCTCTGTATTGTATCATTAATATTACCTCTTGTTTGTGACATGGTCTCAATATTAATAAATAATTCATTGGTTTTTAGCAGTGACAATAAATATTTATTATTAAAAATCAAACAAAAGACTCCTTGTTGAAACAGTCAACCCCTTTTATATTTTCAAAAAAATTACTACCATCAATTCATCTTCATAATGTAACTCCACCTTTTCAATGAACCATCTATGGACTTCTGATGTATCCCTTATTCTCCCCCATTTGATGTAAAATATAATTGATCACAACTATAAATTTTCTTACTTATCCCCCATTAGATGTGAAGTTAATAAGGGTATTCTCATGATGTGTTCTTTACATTTTTCTATATCATACATTCACTAGATTTAGAGAGTTTAAAATATTACTTTTATATAAACCATTCAGATAAATTACCTCTTTAGACTATTTAATTTAATATCCAATGATTTAGGATCTTCCATACACTAATAATGTATATTTATCCTTCTTTACAACAGATAAATTCTATTTAATGTTAATCATCATCTTATATTCATTCCTAATACCACAAATTTTGTTACCAAGGGCTCTATCCCAATACCATTTAACAAATTATTGAATTTTAATTACATATAATTTTCCTAAACAATAGATGTATTATCAATTAATATTATTGAGTGAAGTTACCACTCCTCGAAGAGTCATAAAATAAACCACTAAACCTTCTTAGTCCAAAATCATTGTTGGAAGTAATAATCTATGATAATGGGATCAATGTTGACCCTTTCAATTAAATTAATCCATAAATACATAGCACTTAATCATTAATTTCCCTCAATATTTCTCCATATAATATCAATCACACTCAAAAAATAATTAAAGTAAAAAAAATAATTCAAAAAGTGTTTCGTTTATATAATTTATTGATATAACTCATACCAATTGTGGTCCAAAACGTTATATACCAACTATTTAAAAAAATTAAACTCTTATTTATAAAGAATATCCTTTTTCCATATAATGATAACCTAGTTTCGAATATTTAGTATAAACTCCCCCTAAATGTGTTTAGATCTTCCACAAATTATAAAATTTATTTCCATAATGGTATCTTCTATACTTTTAATTTTATTATTATTAAAAATAGTAATATATTACAAACTTTTTTAGTAAAAAAAACATGAACCCCTCCAGCAATATATATTATTCACCATCAGGTTTTCCCCCTTATAATTTTCGGTTTAAAGTTATCGATATAACTAGATACAACATGATTTAATAAATTATTGTTTTGATTATAAAACTATATTATTTAATGATATGGGTGTCTACAAATAAATTTGATTTATTTGATAGCTTACATTACATGCAAGCCCGAGTATAAATGAAAAGTAATAGAGTATACCATTATAAACAAGTCATTAAATTCATATGGTGAACATGAAGAACAATTGTTTTAAAAATATATATTATTTACCTACAAAATAAAAATTTATTTATTAATTCTTATGAAATAAGTACTCATTTTATTTTAATGTCATTTTTTCTTCAAATTAAAATTTTCTTCATTTTTTTTAAATAATAAAATTAATTTCTGTAAAATATATAAATTTTATTTGATTAAAATTGTAAAATTTTGAAAATTTTCATCAAGAAAATATTTTATTGTGCATCGTTAGTAATTTTATGTAAATATTGATTTTATAGTGAATATTGAAAACTAATACTTTTTATGGAAAACTAAATTTTAGTTCAAGTTATTACAAAGATAAATTTTGTTTTAAAAATTATACAAATTAAAATTAGTTATTTTATATTACTAATAATTAAATTATGTTCATTAGAATAGATTTTATGATTGAATTTGTTACAGATTATTTTTTAAAAATTAAGAGGAATTTTTCTAAAATAAAATTTTGGATTACATTTTGTGTTTTATATTAAATTAATTTCTTCCACATCCAGAAATTATATATTAAAATATTTATTCCTTTTTTGGGATTAGGAGGTCATTATTTTTTAAATATGTCCCTTTTATTTTTTCCCATATGAATATTAACTCTTGTAAATTTTTAATGCGATCGTAAAGGTAAAATGTGTTAATTTGGGTTATAACTAATGTGGTAAGGATTCAAATACATTAAAATATTTTATATTATTTAATTGGATTATTATATTTCATCCATAATCAAAGAAAATTATAACATTTTAACTTTTTCCATTTATATTTTACTTTCAACATTACAACATTTAAGTACAATATGAAGTTAAAAATGTCACCTTCTTGATTTTAAAATCTATAAATTTTTATGGAAAAAATAAATAAAAATAATTATACATTATGAATTGAGATATCAAATTTTAATTTTTATTTGGTAGTTTATTTTTAATTTTTACTGATGAAATAATTACAATAAATGATTGTGCGATACCAACATAGTTTATGTGAAAGTAGTAAGAAAAATGTAAATGATTTTAAAAACACTAAAATTGATTTTTTTGATGAGTTATAGTGTTACATTAATTATATAAATATATATATATATATATATATAATTTTATGGATTTTTTATGTTTTATATTTGAATATCTTTTTTTCATTTTGTTTTAATTGTCAAACTAAATGATTAGTTCCAAAATTTACATTAATGATATTTAATGTTAAATAATATTTTATTAAACAATTTAAAATTAATAAATATCATATCTTCAACTATGTGAACAAGATATGATTGATAATATAATGTATGTTTCATTTATTATTTAACATTTAGTTTATTGATAAATTCATAACCCTTAAAAATTATAAATCAATAATATTGTGGTAACTCTTAAAAGGGTTACAAAGGGATTAATACTAAGATATATGGGTAAGAAATGGAATATTTTTTTAAAAAAAATTATTTTAAGAATATTATTTCAAACCATACTCATAAAATTTCAAAATATATCAATTTTAATTCTTTTTAATAGGAAAATGATTATATCTAATTTAAATACATTAAGTAATTCCAAAAGTTTCCCTCCCCTTCTCTCCTTCGTTATTAAAAAAAATTAGACTTATATATCATCAAATACATAACCTAATATCATATAAAGTCCTCAATAATAATATTTTTTTTATTTCCAAAACAATATCATTTATATGCTTAAGCTATAATATAGATATGGTTTCGAAAGGAAGTGGTATAACTCTTAACTGAGCATTTTCAATTTTATTTATTAATATACTTACTATAAATATACTATACCTATTAGAAAATATTAACATAATTATATTAAATATACTAATATTTTATAATAATTATGGAAAAAACCTAATACTTCTTCATTTCATTCATTAGAAATTGATAACATCACTCGTGTGAACATATGCACTACCAAGTGCTCTGATTTCTTCTTCAGTTATGATTTACATGGATGGTAATAATGAAAAGTTTAATGAATATTATATATATATTATAAAAGAATGATTCTATAATGGTGAATTGTTATTTACCTTTCATTCATTTTGTTTTTCAAAATTTCAAAATGTTGTTACTTCATACATATAACATACCACCTCCATGAACATTGCAATTCTCTTTTTCTATATCTATATTTTTTGGATGAATCTATTTATCAATATATATTGATAATGAAAATATATTATTTTAATTTCATTTTAATATTTTTTATGATTATTTAACCATGATGAATGTATAATGATTGGTACATCCAAACCAAATAATGTTTAAAAAATGAATCTATTATCACCTAGAACTATGATTTCAATAAAAAAATTATTAATAAACTTGTGATAATATGTTATAAGTAAATCATATATATAATTAAACATATGAGTATGTATTTGGAATAAATTTATAATTAATATATAATTATTATATATGATTATTGATCATTTATGAAGATGTAAAAGACTTTAGAAGAGGGATTTATTTTTTAATCCCATTTTACTCATGAGTTTTTATTTTTTCAATTTCCATTGAAAATATTATATGATAGGTATTTGATAAATGAATTTAATTTTTCATATCCATTGTTTATTTCTAGTGATTAAATTTTTTTATTTATTTTTCCTCACTTTATATACTCAAGAGACTGAAAAAAATTGTTTTATGGAAAACATACATTGTTTTACAATTCAGTTATAAATATTTTTTCTTATATGTCTATGTTTTTTATAAAAAAATGAAAAAATTTTAATAATATCCTACTATTTGTTATATTTGTTTTTAAACATTCCAAAAAATTTTAAAATATTTTTAATGGAATACTCTAGTCATTTTATGAATGAGGTAGTATTTATTATTTACCTAAAATATTAAAGTAATCTTTGTTTAAATGTATACTGCAAGAATGATATTTCACACTATCCTAGACACTATCTTTTTTATGCTTCCTCAAAATGATACGATGGTTCTTTTAAAATAATATTTTCTACATAATAATTAATAAATATTTGGATTTAAAATATGTGGTTTTAAAATGAATGGTTTATTTTCCTCAAGAAATATTATAGTGATATATTAAATAAATTTTCATCTATGATAAAATTATTTTATGTTAAATATTTTATCAGGTGTATAATACAGTGATACCATTCATATTTCTTCCCATGATAGTTCATTTTTATATTTATGAGATGTTTACTAAACCCATTTATTTTTTATCGGTTATTTATGTTATGATGAAAACCATTTCTTTTATAAAATTTATTCTATGATGAAATGATGGAATATTTTAAGAAACCTATTTCATTGTCATTATTTATGATAAGATAAATTGATTAAAAAATATGTTATTGTAGCACAATGATGTTTATTTTTTGTTATATGATGGGAGTGCCTTGAAATATATAGTCATCCAATGAATTGGGTAATGTTTTTTATCTCCTATGATAATTATGGGAAACAATATAAAGTGCATGTTCCACTGTAAATAGAATGTTAATGTAATTTAGACACTATTAGATATAAAAATTGATTTGTGTTCCATTATGATATGTTAAACATGTTTTTATATCTTATCCAATATGATTTGATAGTTTCACTAGGTAACACATCCATATGAAATTCATTCTATACCTATGGTCATGTCACACTTTTATGACATGTTCACTTGATTAAGATATGATATTATAGTAAATGAATGGGTTAGAATTAATTTTTACCCTTGTGATTCATACATTTTGAAAATGTAATATTTTATTACAGGAATCATGTTTAAGATCTACTATAGGTTGCGTATAAGATTTTTAAGCAAGGTCTATGGTCTCATTCCCTTGTTCCTTCATATGTTCATTTATTAACATCTCCCATGTATACCATTGTTGAGAGTCTGACCTCACCCTATCTTATCATTCCTTACCCTAAGTAAGATATTTATATATCTACTCTACAATAGAACTAAACCATTATGTTTTTGGAATGGATTTTAATGTTGTATTGAATATTCATAACAAATGATGTAATATTTATGTATGAATTGAATAGTAAACTATAGTTGGAATCAAATCAATGTTTATTTAATCATTTGAGATTAGTGTTTTAAAACATTAGTGAGAACCTTGGGTGTAAGTCTATATATATAATAATAATTAAATGTTTTAGTAGTGATCATGGATAAAATACGTTAAACCTGTGATTTCATTCACTAGGTAGAATGTGTGGTTATTTAGTCATCTTATGAATGACATTTCATGATAAAATGATAGCTCATTCTGATTACTATATCTTGATTCATAAAAGATAATTTTTTTTCTTCTATTAAATGGTTTTAACTAGAGGATATCAAAGTAATGAATAATTCTATGGATATAGAAATTATCTTACAGCTAAGAAACCAAATTCTAGGGGATATAGAATGTAGAATCATGTTTCCATGATCACGTATATTTCTCATAACATGTATCATAATGATCATAAATAAATAAATAGGAGGGAAAATTATACTTGTTATCATTTCATGAGGGAACATCCAACTAATTTTTTTGGGGTTCTGATTTAATAGTTTAAAAAAATGGATTGCCATTATTTTTTATAATATTTTCTATTCTATTATTCATTTAACAATAAAAGGTTTTATTAACAATTTATTTCATGGAAAATAAAATATTAATGGTTCATATTATTAATAATGTTATGTAAGAAGAATAAATTCACTCCATTGAATTGGATGAGTTTAAAATTATTTTTTTATTAATTACAAACTTTATATTCTATATATAAAGATATATAAGTAATTTCTTGTTCTTATAAAAATGTATGATTAATCCTTTAGTACAAATGGTGAAAATTTTAAAACACATTCATGGTATGATTATAGTACAATCATAACCCTTGAAATCAAAATTGATCAAGTATTTGGTGTCTAAAAATCAATCCCTTGAAATGTGTTAACTGTAATATGATATATTATCTATATATAAATCAATATATATACACTGAAGGTAGAAATAAAAATTAGACATTCCCATTATTCTAATTTTTTTGACTATGAAACAACAATAGAGTCTAATGAAAACATGAATAAATCACATGGTGGAAAAAAATTAGGTATTTTCATTCCAGATGTGTGGGAAGAAACATCAATGGAATTGAATGAATGGAACTGGGATGTGATTTAAATGTGAACATATGGTTTTTAAAAACCATGAATTTCTAAAGGAGTTGAAGAGTCCTTATGTTACAATGTATTAAATTAATATTACAACTAATGATCTTCTCATGATCTAGAACATCAAATTCATGAAGTATTGTAATAATTCTAACAAGTGTAAAAATCGAAACAATTTTTATGGTGATCGGTATCAAAAACCTCTTAATTATAAAGATAAATAGAAATCATATACTATCATGATTTCTGAATATGGTTATGAGAATTTCTTGGTGTACAGTTTATTTATCATTCACTCTACAATATTTAATGTTTTATTTGATTATGGATCAACCCAATCATGTATTACTGAGGAATTTTAAATGGTTCTGACATTACTATTTCAAGGATTAGATAGAGAGTTTGAGGTGAAACATCTAATGGTATAATGTTCAAAAATAAAGTCTATATTTCCACTTTTATTTTAAGTTAGTGGGAATTTTCATCCTACCAATCCATTAATTCCTCACCTAGATTAATTTTATTTAATTATAGGAGTGGATTTACATTTTTTACGTAGAGCTCTATCAATTTACAATTATGGAAGGTCGTGTTTATTAATAAACAATAATCTATAATTTTTTATCAGTGTAACTATAAATATAAATATCCAACTGAAATTAATTACATTTTGCGAGTCCTAATTCCATCCCATCAATGGTTTGTACAACAAATTTATGGGAAGAATCTCAGAATTGGGGATTTGTCAATTTTAACATATTTTTTTATGTCTTTACTAAAAAAATTCCATGTGTTTCTATGAATTATGATGTTGATTTTTCAACAGAACTCATATCTATTGAAACTCATTTTTCAAATAATCATTATATAATGAACCCAATTCAGTTGTAAGATTTAATGAATTAACTACAAAAGAGTCTTGATGAGGGATTTATACGCCATATTGTGTCACCATGGGGTGCACTATTCTTTTTTCTAAGAAGATATATGGGTCAACGTGTCCTTTCATTGATTTTTAAGAATTTAATATGATCACTATCAAGAACAAGTATCCTATACCCCATATCGATGATTTTATTGATAAATTACGAGTTGAATAATAATTTTTTAGTATTGAACTTCATGTTAGATACCATCAATTGATTTTTTTGAATAGGGATATACCCAAGATGTACTTCTATTCTAGGGATGGGAATTATAGATTTACATTGATTCCATTAGAACTTACTAAATTAACTTACTATCTTCATGGATTAAAATGACATATTATTGTTAGTCTTTATAGATGATGTTCATATATGTTCAAAGAGAATGGAATAACATGATGATAATTTGAGAATCATTATGAAGACACAATGAATGTAAAAGATTTATGAAAAATTTACCGTGTATGAATCCTGAATTGAGAATGTTTTATTCATGGGTCACATAATCTAAAGTGAGGGAATTCTGGTTGATCCTTCATAGACATAATATATTGAGAAATTTCCTCAAACAACCATAATCCTTGAGCTATATTGTTTTCATGTGTTATCTAGATACTACCATATTAATGTGAAATATTTCTGATGATTTACTAATCATCTCCCTAAGTAAACTCTAAATGGGTTTATATAATTCTTGATAGATGAATGTGAAGAATATTTTAGAGAAGAGAAAAAAATGTTATTTATTGAACCTATTCTCACACTAACCAATTGGGGAGAGGGTTTATTGATACATAATGGTACTTAAAATAAGGGAGAGAGATATTTCATCATGTATATTGATATATCGATGTCATATGCCTCACAAGTATTGAAACTAAATGCATAAAATTACCCTAGTAAATAATTGAAGATGGAAATAGTATTTTATACATTAAAGATATGGAGTAATTATCTATATAGGGAAAGTTGTGACATAAATATGAATCATAAATTTTTAATATATATCTTCACACAAATAGAAATGAATATGAAATAAATAGTATGGTTTGAATTGAATAAATATTATGTTGTCTAAATACATTATAAAATTTGGATGGGGAATTTGTTGGATGGTTCTTTGAGTATGAATAACTCATTATAGTTTGTCCATGATATTAATTTAGAGGTATAAAATAATTATTGTTGTATAGAATATAGAACTTGAAATCCCTATAAATGTTGACAGATCCTATATTTCTCTAATAAAATTTCACCCATCCTTCCATGTGAATATTATATAGTCATGTAGGGAAGTTATATAGAAATAGAATAACACAAATTGTGTTCGTGATTTCATCCATGAATGTGGCGAAATGATGTGTTTCATGAATAGACAATGTGTATTTTCAATACTAGAATGGAATAAGGAATTGTTAGATGAATCACATAGTTCTTCATTTTCTATATACCTAGGAATTACAAATACGTATACATGTCTAAAATAATATTTATAATGGGTAAATATTTAAAGGGATATTGTATATCATATATCTTGATTCTCAGTATATCGAAAAGTTATGGAAGAGATACAAAATTCTAAGGGGATATTATATCTATCCCCCTTACATGAATAATAAAAAATTAAAATGGATTTTGTCATTAGAATACCCAATATATATAAGGTGAACAATATTAATTGGGTGGTAGGAGACCACCTAATAGTATTAGAACACTTCTTTTCTATCAATGAATATTTATCTCTTGTCCACCTTTATAGAATATATCTTAATGCATTTGAGTCAATAGAACACTCTAGATATCGAGTTGAGTATTTATATGGATAATAATAATTAGATAGATGCTCAGTATTAGAGAATCATTCAAACCCTAGAGGATATTTTGAGATCTCATTCTATTTAAAAGGTGGTTCATATCAACACCATTATCTTGTTTATTTTTCATACAATAATGGATCTCCCTCAATCATTCAGATGAATCCTTATGAATAGTTGTATGGATTGATGTTAATAAATTAAATGTGTTGGGATTATGTTTGAGAAATAATTCTATTGGGACCTGATATATCTTATGAGAAGGTAGAAAATTTTATTTACATTAAGTAGATTATATATTAATCTCAGTGTAAATAGAAATTTTGTTTTAAAAACCATCCATTAGATCTATCATTTTAATATTGTGAAAATTTATTACTATGAATATCTCCTTAGATGAATTCTATATGATTTTAAAATAAAGGAAATATGAGGGCTATATATATTAGTCCGTTTGATATTCTTGATCATATTTGGATGATAGCTTATCATTCAAAAGATACACCAACTCTATTTCCTGTTTATGATGATTCCATGTATATCTCATGAGTAAGTATATATATAATAATTCAAATTAAAAAAATTAGAGGTCATACCACTATAGAGAGATCCATCATGTAGGGAAAACTGGTGTAGCTTCTGGATTACGGAGAGTAAGGGGTATGGAAGAAGGTCACTCATCTTATCATTATTTAGGAGAAACCATATGTTTTGGGAAGTTAATTATAAATCCCTTAAATTAAATTGCTGAAGTGATATATTTCGTGATAAAATAATTGGTTTCATGTTGATGTGCTTGATCCACAATGGGAAAAAACTAATTTTCAAGATATAATATTATAAAAATTATGGATGCATGATCGATTATGATATTTGAAATATGTGTTTATTCCAGATCAACTAATAATTTATTGTCTCGATAGTTAATTGTGAACAATGAAATTGTTTATATACCTATTATATTTCTATAATTTTATAAAAAAATCACAATTATTATTATAAAATATAGTTTCTGGTTGTTTTATGATGATTTCTCATTGTAATGATTTATGTTGTTTTTGAAATGATAATGTTTTCATCCATGACTGATGTTTTTAATATATGAATTATCGGAAATGAAATTTTTATGTTATAGTCACTGTATATTACCCATATTCCTATATAATTATTTCATATGATTATCTATTGATATCACCCATGCATACCCATACTAAGTCTCTGAAATCACCCATTCTTATTTTTTCATTCCCCATGATATGAAGAACAATTTAATGTAGGATATGTAATAAATGTTATAAACTAAGAACAATATTATAATATATCGTGAATAATGTACATATATAACATGTTTACATATATCGTCTTCATAGATTACTTGAATTTATGGTTCTAGGATGGATCTTGATGTTATTTTTTGAATATTCATCTAAAATGACAAAATTTTTACCCACGAAAATTCAGATCCAATATATGGATACACTATGATACATCATATTAGTCCATGACACCACAATATCTCTAACTCAATATAAATACAACTTTAAAATCACTAGAATAACATTTAATGATAGGTTTAGAAATATACCCTACAAATTATTCAAAATGTACATCGATAAAAATTAAATTTTCTATTGACATTATTAGTAATATCATATTATTCCTTGATACCATTATGTATTTCTAGACCACTACTTATTGCATTTATAGACATGTAATTATTTTACCTCCTTGAAATTCATTAACTCCATGGATTTCATATCCCTTTTAAACCAAAATTATTTCTACAACTATCCTAGAAACTATATACATGGGTATAGGTATATGGTAAGTTCCCAAACATCCCCAAGTAGAGGAATATTGTTAGACTTTATTAAGAAAACATTTAATTATGATCTAATTTCAAAACATCATAGTGGTTTTATATTGAATGAAACCACTCATGAAAAAAGATATTTGTTCAAAAATTAACTTTTTCTCCCAATTGAATGAAATGAATCATTATGTAAATTAATGAAAATTCCATAACAATTGGTCCAACTAGGTAAATAATTTCACTATTGAAAACATGTTTTTATCTTTTTAAATAAATATTTCCCCTAATTTGATCCCAAACTATATAAAACAAATTATCTATTTCTTCCATTAATTTCAATAAAATTAGAAAAATCATACTATAAATGCCATCCTTGGGTAGTTGAAAGAGTCAAACATTGATTCCATCTGCACCATAGTGGAATAAATTTTGAAATATCATATATAAAAACAATCTCCTATAGAATGGAAATTTTTTTTAAAATGATTTAAAAAAAATTTATTAATTTAAATTTTTCAATATTTTATCCCATGACATTATTTTAGTAGCCATAAAATAAAATATTAGAATTTTAATCCTCTATATTCATTATTCTGAGATTTAAATCCATTGTGAGACTAATCCCACTTTTCAATTTATTCTTCATTGATGCATCATCACATCATCCTTTATCCTATATTCTACAAAATCTATGTGATCTTTCAATAATTGGCTATTATTTCTTCATAGTTGAATTAATTTTAAAACCAATTAGTTTTGTTTGGGGTTTTACCTCCTTGATATCCATTAGAATATCATTGAATTTATTTATCCATAGTAAATCATTATAAAATATATAAACTAAATTTTGGTTAATATAGCTTACTTCCTTCATCATACACAATATTATTAAATTTACATCTATCATTTCAAATATTAACTGGCCACAATTGGTACTTAATAAACATATTTATCATTTAATCGATGAAATATTAAAATGACAAATAATTTTTCTATGAAATGAATTTTTTTTCTTTTATTATTTACCCCACATAACAAGGGACTAATGGTGTTCTTCATGGAACAATCATTTCATATCATGATGTTACCAAACAGCATTTATACATTATTAGTGAAAATTAAAAACCTCATGAATAACCAATACCTCATGTAAACATTCTTCCATTGAGATAATACATTAAATTTCCTTTCACATTTAGTCTTGTTGGATTCAAGAAACACATCCTAAATGTGTACCAAAACACAAAAAACTATAATTTTAATGTTAAGTTTCATTAAAATTTCATTCCAATAGATTTATTAATTTTATAAATAATTAAAATTATTTACATTTTTGTTTTGTTTTATACTCCACTAGTTATGCTTTTCATGGAAATTTAATACAGTATTAAATTTTATGAATTTATTCTTATTTCATGATCTTTGAGATTCACATCCTTCCTATTCTTTTGGGAAACCATCTTCACAATTCTAAAAAACTATTTCCTTTACCTTATTTTTCATATATTAATGTTATGATTTGGGAAAAAATGTTATATTTATGTCTTTTGGCTTGGGTATTCGGTTTATAGAATATACCACTTTTCCCATAAATCAATTCACTCATTATCCAAACATATTCATCTATAAGAGATTATTATGAATTTAATTATTTATTCCAAATAATAATAATTTCTATGAAATAATTCTCCACTTCATTAATGACCTCCATTTGATCCAACTTTTCAAAAATGAATTAGATTACTTCTTTTTTGTTTCTAAAGAATTCATTATATGGATGATAAGATTCCATTATCGCAACTTTTATAGAGTCCATATCCACATCAATATCTTTTGGGGTAATTGAATTTTTATATGGATATGCATTTTCCAAATCTTTGTCAAAACCATATTTATCGTAGAACATGTCACATTTACCCAAATTTATACTTCATTATTCTTAAAGGTATTATTTTTTTCATTTTCGCATTCATACATTTCCATATTGGGAAATTTTTAAAATCATTATACTTTTCTAACTCATCAAAACTAGATTTAGAATATTCTATGAATAAATATTTTCATTCTTTATAATTCTAATATTTCAATTCCAATTTTCATGATATCTTAAATGTAGTATCACTATTAAAGGTTTATTTAATATGCCTCATCATTCATTGATTTAATAATTTTACTTTCAATCACAAAATCTTTAACTCTTTCACATTGATTTCTCAATCCAACATCAAATTGTATATACTCCACAACATTTTCAGACTAGTCTAATAGATACAAAATTATCAATGATTCCAAAGAATTAATTTTAGAAATATTAAAAATAGTTTGATTATATAATATTTCCATATATATATAAAATATGAAATTATATATGATATATTCTTAATCAATCACATCATTATGGGTTAAAAAACTAATATATATTTTGAAATTTTTATTTAGAAAGAGATAATTAGTGTCCCTGTTAATATAATTTATAGTATGTTACAATTAAAAATGTTATGATTGAGGGAAACACCATAAAAAAGAAATGGTATAATATCAATCCATAACTAAGGGTCACCACGATGTGTCTGCATAATGGTTGAAAGAAATTTTTCATGTCTCGATGTGTAAGGGTTGATTTTATGAAGGTTGAAAAGAACATGTTGTGGTGGAGAGAATCACACTGTGATGATGAGCCTTATATATAATCTAAAAATTTATAAATATTAAATCATTATATAGAGTGATGGAGTCAATTTGTGATTCAAACCATTACATGTGGTGATACAATAAATGTTTCATAGTATCCATGTGTATTTTAATAACTGAAATGTTTGATAAATCCATATATATGTATTATATTTTTCCAATACATAATTTCAGTATTACTAGATTATTTAAAGTATTTTATGAATTAATAAATGAATTAAAAAATTTATTGATCATAAAAGGAAACTACCGACTATTTAATTAATAAGAAACCACTGTATAATTTTGTATGTTACGTGACTTGCCAAAATTTAGTAACATCCCACCTTCATACTCAAGTAGATCACATGATCTGGTGAAATGTAAATTTCATGTATAAAATATATATATGATGTTGGTGGAGAATATTATACTACACATCATGCATGACAACCATACACGCCGTGTAATGCCATAAACTAATCCACATACTGTAAATTTTCAATGGACCACATGAGAAGATCACCTACCACAGAGGAAAATCAGAATTGTACAATTTCAAAAGAGAACATATCATGTATTTATCAACATTAAATATTATTCTTCCACAAAAAATAGTGGGATTGGAATCTGATTTCAGAAATATTCGCAAGGGGTTAAGGTTCTTCCACTTGTCCAATTCAACTCTCGCATCTATTTGTGGTTTCAATTTTTTTATTCTGTTTTTTACAACATTAACATATCATTATGACCTATTCTATCCATGGGTATGTCTGAGTTTATCCTATAACCATTCACTATTAACATATATAAGAGAGTTTATATGATATGTCTTGGGGTTGTAATGTCATTGTGGGTTTGTTGTAATAAATGGTTCTAGTACATTTAATTATAAAATGCCAATTTTATTTTATAATTACATCATTGGATTAATTTAAAAATACATTGGTTTTATTTAATTCGTCAAAGAAAAATGTAATTGGATAAATATAATTTAATTACAAATAGAAAACCCATGACAATTAGGCGAGTCTATTAGCACTATTTTGTGGTTTTCTGAACAATTATTCTAAATAATTGAATAATAAAACCAATGGATAAAAAAATAAAGAACATAAATGTTATAGGATACATTATAATAATATAAATAAAAATTAAATTGTTTTATATGAATAATATTTATAAATCATAATATTTAAATCCCAAATACTAATAATTTTAGTGTATTTGGAGGTTCAAAACATTATCAACTTATTTTACATCCAATATTCCGCATCTCCCGCAAATATTTATCATGTTGATACCCTTATAGTCATATTATATGTAATTATACTATTTATTACCTAGGTAAATGGATTCAAAAGAAAGAAAATTTTTAGAATATTAGTAAAGCTAGACCTGAGATAAGTGATGGAAATATCGTATGTCAGAAAAAGATGATCATCCCGATATGAGAATATAACATGATAGAATCACAATAAAAAAATAATATATCATATATCATGATTCATGGAATATTTTCTTTCTATAAGAAAAGACATGAGTCATAGTAGTGTGGGAACCCAAGTCAATAATCATAGGCTATGAGAACATTACATAAGTACATTAAATAATGTAAGAATGTAGAATAGCCACAATCCTATAAATGATAATATTTTTCAAGTATAACCACCAATAAATTCATAACATAATGGAATTGGATGAACATTAACCCATAACATAATGGACTTTGGCTAACTACTCATATTCCTTATCATAGTAGTCATGGGATAACCATGTCATAAAACATATGAATAACATATAAAACCCAATAAAAATTATTATCATAAATGAATAATAAAATAAGTGTTATTTATATTAGTTAATACACATATACCATTGAAATAGTAATGTGACAGTTTAGTAGTAATATGACAATTAAGAATAGTAAGATAATCTTTAGAATAATATCATCCCCTAAGAAATAAAAAAAAATTAGTACTTATACATGAAAGTATGATAAATTATATCATGGTATACGAAAATACATGTTTTAGAAAAGTTAAATTAACTATAGTTATATTGTTAAAATGTAAATGATTATTATAATTTTATAAATAATATTATCACAAGAGGAAAATTTATATTCATTTATAAGATTCATAAATAAATATTGCGTGTTTCTATAGTAATAATATAATTTAATGAGACAATAAATAAATTTTAAAATGGTAATAAAATCAATAATAACAAAACAATCGGTATTTTACATATAAATGATATATTATATAAAAACTAAATTTCAATTATTTTAAAATTATTTCATAAAATGGGCTACATTTTTTATTTCTATTCTTTGAAAAATGGTAAGGGTCATTTTTCTAGGATTTCTCTATTATAGGTGAAATTTTTGTGAATAGTGAAATATAATAAATTAACGATATTTAACCATTCTATCCGAACACAAGAATTTTTAATTCATGGTGAAATAAGCACCATTTTGTTAGAAATATCCTAAACCATTTAATGTATTTATTCATATGAATCAACACTATTGGTATTCTTGATCCAAATTAATAAATTTCATAAAAATATAATCAAAAACACCCCTATCCTCTCACTATAAATACAACATCTCACCACCTCTTAATATATAAAAAATTATATTCCTTGTATCATGTTTACATAAAACCCAATTTATTTCTCTATACTATTATACCATACCAAGAAATTCATTTCCCAATAAAAATACACTCCCAAGTGTCTATAAGATATTCTTTAAGTGATGATATTCAAGTGGTAAATCTTTAATTCATCTCTTTTAAATTATTTCATATAATTATACTTTCCTTATATCCCATATAAAAATAGAAATGATAAATATGTTAATATATATATACTAGAATTTTATTTTGTAAATGGAATATTCCTCCAAAAATCTCCTCCCTTCTCGTATTATTTCAAAAAATGAAGTCATCATCTATGATGTGTCGAATCACCACCTTCCTGGATGATGATTTTTTTATCTATTATCACCTTAAATGATGGTCATAAAACCATTATTATTGTTAAATAATATTTTTATATACATAATATAACATTAATCATGCTCTGGAACCAATAAATGTAAATAATATTAAATAAAATGATACTGGTTTTTTATGGGCATAGAAAGGACCAAAATAAGTTAAACTTTTCAGTGACATTTTTTTTGTGAATGATTTTCATTTAAGAAAAAAAAATTATGTATGGGACTATTTAGAATTATGTAATTATATAAATACCATTTTTCCACTTTTGGTTTTTCACTTCTGTTTTTCTTGAAATCCCATAATTATACTCAAGGGAACTTATCATAAAAAATGTAATGAACACTCCCAAAATGACATTATTGAACTCTATAACTTATCAAAAAGGGAATTAAAATGAATTAACAAACATATAATAAATTATAAATATATATAATAGGTTCTAAATTTAGTTATTAATGAATTTAATTTCATTATTTAGGATATTAAGTGTAAGTTCAAAATGCATCCAGACATAATGTAAGGGAATTCTCAAACCCAACACCCATTATTTGGGTTATATGTCTTTAAATCAAAGTTTCAGTGTGGATATTTCATTAATGATCCAATAATATAATTTAATTGTTCATCAATATTAATTTTTAGGATCTATTTGTTTCTAACTTGGTTTTCTGAAAAATATAAACATTTTACAAATGAACTCTTAACCAAAAAATCATCACTCCTTGTGAGGTTGGTTCTTCTGCACTACGGATTGATGAATCTTATACAAACAATGTTTTTCTACATTTCATTCTGGAAACCCAAGGTTCATTCATGAATTTAGAATTTATTAAATTCTTATAAAACCCATTTCTTTTCAGGGGTTATTTTATTTCTATGATGGTAATATGAACTATGAGGTAGGAATGATTATTTAAATGTTACGATGTAACTGGTGGGACTGGAAGTATATAACCCTCTAATGAAATGGATAATGTAATATATATCATGAGATAATGTGTATTATCTGTGAATATGATGATATATTTTTTCATAATTTGTATGATATGATTATCAACATATGTTTTCTATTAACTTGGTGTTAGTTTTTTTCACAACTCTATGTAGTATTATACCACTAAGTCGCGAGGATTCATTTCTATGAATAACCACATTACATGACTTTATCTAATGTTTCCTTTCATGATTATTATTATGATCTTTTACTTATGTCATGATGATTATTATTATTCTAATCAATGTTATATTAATTAATGTCCTTATTCATATTATTATTGTGATTTTATCTCACCCCATTTATTGATTTATATATTTCAGAGAGTACATTTACAAAATATAACATTATATTTAGAAGTAAAATATGATGATTTTTAATAATTTTTTATTTTTTATTATCTATAGGTGATTTTTTGTCTAAATATTTCAATGATACTAAATGTAGTACCCCCGGTTTCTGGTATGTAATCATTACTTGATGATTTTCTTGGTTTTAAAAGTTATGGGTGATGTTTGGGAGAGTCAGGAGATCCTGGATTGATGTTTGATGCAAAAGGGAAGGTGCAAGAGTGGCGCACGGTTAGTCTAAACTGTGCGGCCAAACCGTATGTAGCGGACTGGGGAGGGAGTGGCTTTTGCACGGTCTGCGCATAGTTAAGGGAAACCGTGCGATGAGATCGTGCATGAAGGATGGTCGAGGCAGAAGCTAACCCATGGTTAGCGCACAGTTTGTCAAACCGTGCAGACTAAGCTTGTGGTCACTTAAAATTAGATCCTAAAATTGTGGATCAAATTCTTTTTTCCTCTAATTTTCTCATTAAATCTCTTTAGTGGCCCTAACTGGGGATTATTCTCCCTTGGAGGTTGGAAGACTTCTCCCAAGCATTCTGGAGGCGATCCGAAGTCTTCTCTTGGAAAATCAAAGCCGGATTCTTAAGGTATGTGATCGTTCTTGATCAGTTTTGTAGATCTAATTAGATCTACTTCTCCTTTTCTCTCGTTTTCACAGATCTATGCCCGTTATGGGTATATCTAAGGGGGTGGATGCCAAATATGACAATATTTGGTCTTGGTTGTGTTAGGAGAATAGATCTAAGGAGGGTATTTGGAGAATCATCTTGGTTTTGTTGGCGTTATTCATCCATTGGTTGCTTTCACCCAACTTATTTAGGTAGGTGGCTTCACTATCAATTCCTCTATCTTAGAAATTTAAGGCATAGTTCAAATTGGTTTAATTTCTTGTTTTTTATTGTGAAATTGGGTGCAAAGCATGTTGTAAATCCTCTTTAGTGATGATTTATGGGTTTTGATAGAATTGTGTAAATTAAAAGAATGTTTTGTGAAAAGTGTTTTGGTTTCTTGATTTTAAAATGGTGATTTAAAAATACAGATTGGATGGATTTGTAAAATAGTTTTTGGAAAAAAAAGGTTTTCAATAAAAGGGTTGTTTTATTGAAATGGATTTGGTGTGGTTGAAATGGTGTGGTTTTTGGGCATTCTTGGTGTGTGTTTTCATATTTCATTTATGAGGCTTGGTTGAAATATGACCTTGTTCTCGGTACCAAATGTGTAATGGCACATGGGGAATAATTACCTTGTGATGACTTGGTAGATCGATGAGAGACCGCTCAAGAGTATGGAACTGTCATAACGATGCATGCGTAGTTATTTTCACGGGTTTTTTAATGGTTGGTTGTGTGGATTTTTCAAATTGAATTAATGTTCCAAAATGGAAATTTGAGTTTGATTGGGAATCATTTCTTGGTTTCTTTTGTTGGAAATGGTTTTGTTGGAAAATGGTTTTGACATGGAACTTGCTATATTGTGAACTGTTTTGGAATTTTTTATATAAATTATTTTATATAAATGTGCTAACATGTTTTATCCTAGAGGCATGGGTTGGGAAGTCATTAGGGAAATCCTACTGGGTTTCATTACTCACCCCCTGCTTTGGAACGATGGTGCTTTTGCAGATGTCATATACTGGGATGTTGGAAAAGGTAAATTGTCACACGTTTATAGAACTACTTCGTGACTCTTGGGCTGATTCATGATATTGGAGCTTAAAGCATGTGGAGCATGGAGTTGGGTTTCCATCTTGAAGTCTTCTAGTGGTCTTTCTGATGTTTACTCTGTTTTGGTTTTATATCTTGTTGTTGCACTTGGTTGGGTTATTATGAAAATAATGGTTGAGTTGTTCGGTTTTAAATCATGCATCATATAGTGGTTACTTGGATATGTTTATCAAGTTTACATTGTTTGATGGTTGGTTTCATTGAAAGGTTGAATCGTCCCCCATGTGTTTTGAAACCCTTCGGCATTTTTGGCCAGCCTTTGGCGCCTTGGGGATGTCTCTTAAGACCTAGTAATTACTCGTTTTACTCTCAAGCCAATCAGAATTGGCAGGTCATTACAAATGGTATCAGCTTGTTCAGTCCTTTCCTAACAAGTAGTCATCGATGTTTCTGGTCTTGAAGTTGAAATTCCTTCTTGTCTATTCCTTGGGCAGCCATCTTAGGTAGGAGTAGGATTTTTGGAACATGAAATGTATAACATAAAAGGACGTAGCTAACCTGTTTAGGCTGAACTTAAAGTTAACTGGGTGTTGGGTACATAAGTATTTTGGATACACTTCTAGAATGTTGAAAATCTCATTGTCATGGGTTTAGCCAATGAGATGAACATGAAATTCATTTTAGAGGAATGACATCCCACTAGGATTGAATAAATAATTTTTATAAATGGATTATAGTTTGATGCAAAAGCGTGATATCTGAAAATTTTAAGCACATTTTGAAATGAAAGATTTGGAAAAGATAATGGTTGACGTATTTTGAAAATAGATTGATTTTAAAAAGAAAAGAAAATATCTATTTTAGAAATGGGTGTAAATTAATTTTGTGATAGTCATGTAATAGAAATTGAAATGCTAAGCCTTCAGTTGTTATGAAGTGAGACTAATGTCGTACGTTGTTTGTAAAGAAAATGGAACCCGTTAGGCGTCGTAGAAACCCAACGGAAGAGGCTGTAGAGAATGTGGTCACACCTGAGCCACAGGTGAACCAGCAGCTAGTCTAAAGTATAGTTCAAGAATTCTAAGCGGTGGACACGGGGAATTAGAGGGATGAGTCAAGGCATGTAGACCATTCTATCCAATTCCAAAATCAGAATCCACCAATCTTTCGTGGTGATTCTGAACCAGAAAAGGCAGAGGTGTGGTTAAGAAGGATGAATCATATCTTCGAATTCATCGGCACACCAGTAGATCTGATCGTAAATTTGGAGACATATATGCTGGAAGAACTTGCATGATAGTGATGGGAGCTGGTGGTGCAGGCTAAGGTGGATCAATACCTGGGCTGGGAGGAATTTGAGGAGTTGTTCAATAAATAATTCTATCCTCACGCGTTCAAGATCCAGAGGACAACTGACTTTTTCAGTATGAAGCAGGAAAATTTCTCTGTCATGGAGCATGCAGCTAAATTCATGAATTCAGTATGCTTTGCACCAGAAGTTTCTGCATGTGCATCACTGAAGGGACGCATCTTTGAATCAGGATTGCGACAGGAGATTCACTCGAAGATAGATGTGCTCTGTATTACGGATTATATGGAGATGGTAAACAGAGCAACAGTAAAAGAAAGAGACATATCAGGAGTGATGGGAGGAGGAAGTATGATGATACCCATTGGAACGTGTGGGAACTCTAATGCAGCGAACAAGCAGAAGAGGGACACCTATTTCCAAGGTGGGAGTGCAAATCATAATCAAACGGTTGAATCAGTGAATCTTCCTCCATGACCCATGATGAAAGCCGGGTGTTTTCAATGTGGCGCAATTGACCACATGAAACGAGAATGTACAGAACCACTGAAATCATGTCACAATTGCAACAAGATGGGTCATCTTCAGCGATATTGTCGCAGTGCTCCGAGGTCAGGTGCACGTGACACTTCCCATGCGTCGCAAGCATCTTATGCTTCAACATGGTGAGGATTGAAAAATCAGTCTTCCTAGTAGAACAGAACTAGTTATGGTGATTATAGGAATACCATGACTCCTCAGGAAGGAAAATCTCAACAAGGTAATAAAGATCAAAGTACAGCAACAACACAATTGTATGGAGCAGAACAGGTGATTATGGATGGCCAGTCTAGACCGTCTACAGTGAGAGGTATGATTATTTTTAATTCTACACACGTGCAACTGTTATTTGATACTGGTGCATCACATTCTTTTTTTCTTCTCATATTTCTGATTTTCTAAACATAAAAGTTTAAATGATGCCTTCTGTGATAAAACATCTAACACTTCTCAGTGAAAGAGAATGTAGAGCCTTCGTGTGTAGAGCATGTTCTATAAATGTTGATGGAACTGATCTGAAATGGGATATATCTATGTTGAATATGGATGTCTATGATATTATCCTGGGTATGGATTGGTAGACATAGCTTAGGGCTCACATCCACTGTTATATCTGAACAGTCAGTTTCACAACTGAGGATGGCCTCGAGCAACTCTTTAGAGAAGAAAGAGTGGTGAAGGCTGGTGCAATGGGCTTCTTGGCACCAGCAGTGGAAAAAATATCTTACTAGTTGGCTGTGTTATACTTGGAATCGATGGACAAGAACGCGAATAATAGTTTTCCGGTAGTCGTGGATCAATTTCCTGATGTGTTTCCTAAAAATTTCTCATGGTTACCAGCTGTGAGAGAAGTGGAGTTTATGATTGATCTCCTTCTGGGGACTTGTCCTATCTCACTTCTATATTATAGGATGGAACCAATGGATTTAAAGGAATTGAAAGTGCATATGGAAGAATTGGAAAGCAAAGGTTTTATTCAGCCAAGTGTGTCTTCATGGGCAGCACCAGTTTTGTTTGTAAATAAATCAGATGGAACATTGAGGTTATGTGTGGATTATCATAAACATAACCAAGTTATGATAAAAATAGATATCCACTTCCATGCATTTATGACAAATTTGATCAATTTAGGGGAGCTCATTGGTTCTCCAAGACTGAATTGCGGTCAAGAATTCACCAGTTGCGAGTTCAGAAGAAGGATATTCTAAAGGCAGCCTTCAGAAGAAGATATGGCCACTACGAGTATGTAGTCATGCCTTTTGGTCTTACGAATGAACCAGCGGCCTTCATGGATTTGATGAATCAGATATTTCAGCCATATATGGATTCTTTTTTGTGGTGTTTGTGGATGACATATTGTTGTATTCAAGAACAAGGGCTGATCATGATCAACACTGGGAGACAGTTTTGGAAATCTTGAGGGACCATCAGTTGTATGCCAAATTATCATAGTGAAATTTTTGGATACAAGAGGTACGTTTTCTAGGCCACATCATTTCTGAGAAAGGTGTTTCAGTGGATCCAAAAAAGATAGAAGTTTCTCTTTCTTGGCAACTGCTGAAGAATGTCTTTGAAATATGAATTTTTCTTGGTCTAGCTGGTTATTATCGATGTTTTGTGTGTGACTTCTCATGACTAGCTTCGCCTATGAAAACATTGACAAAGAAAAACAGTGAATTTCTATGGACTGAGGAATGTCAGAGATCTTTTCAAGAGTTGAAACATCGCCTTACATCAGCACCCATCTTGATCATGCCTGAACCAGGACAGGGGTATGTGGTGTATTGTGATGCTTTAGGATCAGGGTTGGGTTGTGTTCTCATGCTAGGAGACCATATTGTTTCTTATGGTTTAAGGAAGTTGAGGGTGCATGAGAAGAACTACCCAACACACAATTTAGAGTTAGCTGCAGTTTTCTATGCCTTGGATACTTGACATAATTATCACTTTGGTGAGAATTTAACTGTGTTTATAGGTCACAAAAGCTTGAAACACATTTTCTCATAGCGATATTTGTATCTATGGAAGAGGAGATGGATGGAGTAACTTCAAATGTTGGATTTTGACTTAATCTATACACCGGATAAGGGAAATTTGGTGGCCGATGCATTAAGCAGGACGTTGTATGCTCAGTTGGAAAAAGATGCCCCAAACGAATGGCAGTTGATGTCAATCTTAGTCGACATGCATGTGGAAAGTGAAGACTGGGGTGATGTTATGATTTTCATTCTAGTTGCGCTTGTCCCTGATTTGGTGGAGATAGTAAAGGAGGCATAGGCATCTGACCTAGACTGTGTTGCAATGAGTTCAAAACTCAATGGTGGGGAGACCATTGAGGGATAAAAGATAGATGGGAGTTCAGTTTTTCCATTTCGAGATCGGATGGTTGTACCTTTAACTACTCAGAAACAACTCCTTCATGCTTACCACTATTCCAGAAGGGCTACACATCTAGGTACACAAAATATTCATAAGGCGTTGAAGACATAGTTTTGGTGGAGAAACATGAAAAGGAAGGTGGCTGAGTACGTCTCACGGTGCTTAACTTGTCAGCAGGTTAAAGCAGACCATCAGAGACCATGCGGTATATTACAATCTTTACCCATCCCAATGTGGAAGTGGGATCATATAGCAATGGATTTTGTTACAGTTCTTCCAAGAATGATCCGAAAACACGATGCCTTTTGGGTGATAGTGGATCGTCTAACCAAGTCGACCCATTTTATCCCTATTCATGAAACTCATACGGTGGAAGATCCTTCAAAATTATATATCTGGGAAGTGGTAAAGAGACATGGTGTACCAGTTTCTATCATCTCAGATAGAGATCCAAGGTTCATAGCTCGTTTCTGGAAATCCTTACAGCAAGCCCTTGGAACTAAGTTGACTATGAGCATAGCGTATCATCCTCAGATGGATGGGAAATCCAAGCGGATGATACAAACGTTTTAAGACATGTTTCAGACTTATTTAATGGATTTGGGTGGCTCATGGGAGAAGCATATACCCTTAGTGGAGTTCTCATACAATAACATTTATCAAGAATCGATACACATGGCTCCGTTTGAAGCATTGTATGGGCGTCCTTATCATTCTCCACTATGCTGGGTGGAAACGGGTGAAACATCACTAGTTTGGCCGAGCCTTGTCCAAAAAACAATGGATAAGATTCAAATGATTAGAAAGAGGATGGAGACGGCTCAAAGTCGTCAGAAATCTTATACAGATCACCGTCTCAGACCGTTGGCGTTCGTTGTGGGTGATCATGTCTTCTTGAGTATCTCTCCAAGACATGGACATCACCGTTTTGGGAAGCAGGGCAAGTTATCTCTTCAATATATAGGCTCTTTTGAGATACTGGAACAGGTTGGAGAGGTGGCGTATCAGTTGGAATTACCACCACGATTCAGTGTAGTGCATAATGTGTTCCATGTATCTCAGTTGAGGAAGTATCAACCCAATCCTGACATTGCGATCAGATGGGATCACGTTGACCTAGAGCCAGATTATTCATTGTAAAATATCCCAGTGTGGATTGTGGATAGGCAGGATAAATTCTTGCGTGGAAAAAGCATCGGCCTAGTGCGGGTATTTTGGCAACATGGTCAGATTCAGGAAGCGACTAGGGAATGAGAGAAATAAATGAAGGAGCAGTGGACAGTACCTTTCCAGTCAAGAAATGGTTTTCTACTTTCCGGGGACAGAAAGGACAATGGTGGGGAGAATATAGTACCCAAGGTTTCTTGTATGTAACCTTTACTTGATGCTTTTCTTGGTTTTAAAAGTTATGGTTGACGTTTGGGAGATTCGGGAGATCCTGGATTGATGTTTGAAGCAAAGGGGAAGGTGCACGAGTGGTGCACGGTTAGTCTAAACCATGCGACCAAAACGTGCGTGGCTTACTGGGGAGGCAGTGGCTTCCGCATGATCTGCACACGGTTAAGAGAAACCATGCGATGAGGCCATGCATGAAATATGGGGGAGGCAGAAGCTAACGCACGGTTAGTGCACAGTTTGTCTAACCGTGCGGACTAACCATGTGGTCACTTAAAATTAGATCCTAAAATTGTGGATCTAATTTTTTTTTGCGTCTAATTGCCTCATTAAAGCTTCTTAGCGGCCCTAACTCAGGATTAATCTCCCTTGACGGTTGGAATAATTCTCCCAATCGTTCCGGAGGCTATCTGAAGGATTCTCATGGAAAATCGAAGCCGGATTCTTAAGATATGTGATCGTTCAGGATCAGTTTCTTAGATCTACATAGATATACTTCTCCTCTTCTCTCATTTTCTTAGATCTACGCCCGTTATGGGTAGATCTAAGGGGGTGGATGTAACACCCTGAGATTTTATGAAAAAAATACTTTTGATTTCATTGATGTCTTCTATTATACATCACACCAAGTTTATCTTGTACTATACACAACACTGTATTAGCTTACAGTATACGCAACACTATTCTTGGCTCGTGTTACACACAATTTCAAGTTTGTTTGATAGAAGTTATTCTTCGCAACATTGAGTGTGTATATATATATATACATATATTCAATGTATAAATAAAATATGGTTGGATTCTGTTATATGCAACAACAATGGAATCTTTCACTACACACAACCCTGACATGGCATGCATTACATGCAATCGAGACCTTCTTTGATAGCGTGTGTTGTACGCAATATCGGGTTTCGCTAAACAATGATATATGGTTATAATATTTTTATGAAATAGACGTTACAAATAGTATTAACTAAAATTTGAATTTTATAACATTATTATTCATCTTAAAAATTTTCTAGAACATGGTATGAGAACAAAATAAATGTTTTAGGAAAAATAAGTATTTTTCATAAAATGCAGTTTCGCCAACTTTTGATGGCGCACCCAATTTAAATCTAGTTTTTGACATGTTTATAAGTTCAATTTGAAAAAATAAAATTTTTTTATGGAATCAGGATATAAAAATTTACTTTGGATAAATTTTTCATATTATTCGGATAACTTTCATATTTTAATGAATAGTAAAAACACGTTATATTTTAATTAAAACATCTTTTTTCGTCGTAATAATTTATGTGGTTAAATAATAATATTTAATGGTTTTAAAGTATAAATAGAATATATTTTTACCATTTAATATAATTTATGTAATTAGCATTGATTTTACAATGAATTCATAGGTTAAATCAATTCAATCTTTTGCAATGTTTTAAACAAAAACCCATTTTCTTTCCAATACGGGATTAATTTTAATTTAATTTCTACAGATTCTGTGTATTGAATTTGGAAAAATGGATTCCATATTTTGATTCAGTGGGTCCAAATTATGTAAATAGGTTACTTTTATTTATTTTTTGATATTATGAATAGTAACTACAGTAATTTTTATTTATTATAGTTAAAGGTAAATTGGGTAATTAAGGGTAAAAATAAGATTATAAAATTACCCTAACATTTTTCAAAATCCTATTGGATGAATAAAAGTCAACGCTTACCACCTAAGGGTCAGACGAGATTCATTTCATGTAATTTTGATTATGAAATAATATAATGATTATTAAAACAAAAGAAAGTTACAACATGTCAATCTTTTAAATCTTATAAGTATATTAATTTTAATTTAGTGATAAACTTCATGAAACATCAAACATGAAGAATCTCCAGAATTATAATAAAATTATCTACAAAATATGAATTTATTTATAATTTTTAGGGATTAAATAATTATCATTAAAGGTGACATAATAGTGATGTTGAAATTATTTTATTAAGAGAAATATCAATTAAATGGTTTTAAAAATATTAAAATAGATATTATATGAACTATTTAATGTGATCCACTAATTTTATAGATAAATATGACATGTTATGAATCTATTAAATTTTTAGTTCGAACATATCTTCTATATCTTGTTTATTTAAATTCAAAAAAAATGAATAGTGTCAAAATTGACACTATTGTTATTTTATAAAAATAAGATATTATAAAATTGTTTAAAAATCAAAAAAATATTTAAAAATTATAAATTTAAATTTATATGGTCTAAAATGTTATAATGTATCCAATTATGGAAAATTCCCAACAAATAAGTAATTATTTATAATAATTTAAAATTTATTATGTTATTACCTCAAATAAAATTAAATTGATTAAATAAGGATAAATAAAGTTTATAATGTTTAAAATAAACTCCTAACATGTCTAAATTTTATTGGTTTATGAGATTACAACCCTATCTCATCTAATCTTCTAATTTGAGTCATTTTTCATTTTTTTAAGTGGGGTTGGATTTAATATAAATTAATATTTTCTTATATTTCCAAAGGTGCCCCTCTCCTCCCTTATAAAAGGGCATCTCCTCCATCTCCTCCTCACACAATTTGGAGCCTTGAAGCTCGGCCAACCCCTGCCCATTTCTCTATCAACTTCCCTATAAATATACTAGAGGTCCTGGTCTTCTTCAAAGACCAATTTTAGTACCCTAAGAAGAGGTTTCAAAGAGGCGTGTTAAAGAAGATGAGGTTTGGACACGTATAAAGCTTATCGGACCTAAGGTAAGGGATAATGTTGCAATCTCAATTGTTTTATATCCGAGATTTCTTATATGTAAGTATTTACAGGGGTTATATTTATCATCCATGGCCAAGTTTTATAAAAATGTTTTCACATTTTTTAAAAGTCTTTTTTAACCATTTTTTACTTTTACTACATGGTATGTAAGGAATCTTTCTTTTTTTACGTTACGAGGTACTTTTTTTACTTTTTCGGCAAAAGTACGAGAAGAATGTTTTTTTAAACTTATACGGTATGAATGTATTTTTATGGTTTTATAAAGCCTTATTTTCCTGAAGCTTCCTCCAAAAGATTTCATGACTATTTTAAACAAAATCTTTTTCTTTTAATGTTTCTTGACGTTTTCTGAAAAGAAATTGATTTTGAAGAAGAAAGGATATTTCCATCAAGAATTCATTTCAAGTGTTTTATCAAAACCATTTTCCATATAAGATGAAATTATTTCATATGTTTATGTTTCAAGTATAATGCCTCTATTATTTACATGGTTTCACTTTCCTTATGATGAAATGATATCCATTTGTTTTATATGGATTATGTTATGATGGGATGTTATTTATGACACCCATTTTTATTTTTTGGTCTATCAGGAATGATTTATGTTTATGTTGCTGCATAAGGAAGAATGATTTCATTATGAGATGGGTGAGACCTATATCTCCCTCCAATGCATTGGGTAAAGATTTATATCTCATGAGATAGACATGGCTGGAACGGTAAGTTAATCTTGTTCAGTGTTACAGGACTGGAACGAGGAGTGAACTCGATTCAGAAATGGACTTTGTCCACTAAGATGGTCTTGGCAGCAATTCCTTGCATACTATGGAAATCGTATCATGTGCTTAATAATTTCCACAATTACATGTTTTATTCCCATTATATTTTATCAAGATTGATGTTCCATTATGATACATGCCTTACATACTTCAAATATTTATGTCTTTGCTCAAGATTTTGATGTTTAAACATTATGTTCATGTTTTTAAGTTCAAATGTATATGATTTGTTTTATTTTATCCATGCTTTACCTTACTGAGCATTTAAGCTCACCCTTTATATGTTTTCCTTTCCCCAGGATTTAAATAAATGTTTTAGGTAAGAAAACCAAAAGGGGAATATCTTTATGGGAGATGATGAAGATCTTTCACCACGATTAGAAGATTGCATTCCAAGTTTCCAAAGACACTAAACTATTACGGTCCTTCAGTTTTGGTTTTTGTTATGTATTAAGTATTCCGCAAAAGTAATGTATTGTCCAAGTATGTCAAGCTTTGGGTCTCTACAGTTGGTATCAGAGGAAAGGTTTAGTCAACCTTTAGAAACTAGGATGCGAAAACTTTAGTGAAATCCCTAGAAATATATCTAAGGTACATCTAGGGATGTCCCTAAGGTTATGTATACGTATAGGCTATAGTCCTAGAATTGTTCTAATGATCATAGAATTAAAACTAATATATTAGATATTGAAGGTACACCCCCTTTATTATGTTGTTTTCCCTAGCATGGTATTTGCATCTCACGCTATTATTTTTGGGTTTTAGACGATGGCTGGAACCCAAAGGAACCGTATTGATCTGTGTAATGGAAAATGAAGTGATTATCCTCCTAACCAAGCCAATGTCATGGGAGATGGAGTGCACAGTCTTATTTATATACTTTCACAAGGTATGAATCATTCTGGACTTAAAAATGAGCAGAGAAAGAAGCAACATTCTGTTAAATCCTTTATGAGGCAGCGTCCACCTTCATTCAGCGGGTCTTATGATCCCTTAGTTTCTGAAAAATGGATCAGTACTAATGAAAAGATATTTGTAGTTCTACAATGTTCTAAGCATGATAAAGTCATCTTAGAATTATATCATTTGGAAGGTGATGCAGATCAATGATGGAATCTTGTCAAGAATATGAGGAAAAGAGATGAAATTGATTCCATGGAATGGGATGAGTTCAAGAACTTATTTTTCAGTAATTACTTCCCTAGTATTCTTCGAAGAAATATGGAAAGGAGTTTCTTAAGCTTAAGCGTAAGGATGATGAATCTGTTGGTATATACGATGCGAATTTTACCAGAATTGCAAGTTATGCATCTGGCTTTATCATCTAACCTGAAAGTAAAGTTGATCGATTTTTCAGTGGCATAAAAACCAAGTCTTCTAAGGGAATTAACTATAAGATACTTTAGTAACTATGAAGAAATTTAGCATTGTGCTATTAAGGTAGAATAGGAAGTTGGTGTAACATATCCATCTCATCGTTTTGACAAGAAATTAAAGATGGAGTTCAAGGAAAATCTCAGAAAAATGGTAGAAAGAAGATGAATGTTTCTTTATGCTCAAATTGTGGAAAGAATTATGGTGGAGATTTCCTAAAAGGTACTAGAAAATGTTTTAGGTGTGGAAAAGAAGGTCATCGAGAAGTAGATTGTCGAATTAATGGGAAAACGTTTGCTAATTATGTGAATAGAGAAAAGACTATAGAGAACTTTCCACCAATACTTCAATGCTTCAATTGCAAGGAAATGGGGCATTATGCTAATAAATTCCCTAATCCACGGGTTAATGATGATCAACATGAGAAACCTCTTAAGGCAAAGGATAAAGGGAAGTCTCATGTGGTCACTATTTGTGATGTTCAGTATGAAAATGATTTTGTGTAATGATTAAGTGTTTATGTAATGGGATTTCAAAATAGTATCATGGAATCTCATTTATGGTATTGTGTAATTTTGAAATACCTCTGTATTGCTTTACAAAAATTATATGGTACTGGTAACCATGAAAAAGTGATTGAAATATTTTTGGAAAGTATATGAAATGCACATAATGAAGGGATAAGGAGAAAATAATATGATAGTAATCATGAGATCATGACTAAAATAAGGACAAAGTGATATCATGGTTTGAGTATATAGAAATTTTGGGATTTTGGTATGTGGAAAGAGTTAAATTTTCACAGCATTCATGTTTTCACTAAGGTTAAATGGGTATTCATTTTTCAAGAGAATACATGATTAAGGTATTCACATGATTAGAATGTGATCAACAAGATATATCAGGGATAAATGATGGTATTCAGATGCTCGGAAGATGACATTTCTAGTAATTATTTTCTTTTATACTATAATCTTGGACAAAAGTATTTTGGATAATAATAAAGATTTGAAATGGATTATGTTGAAAATAAGTTAGTTTAAGGCTAGAACTGTTTTCGATATTATCGATGGAATGTCATAATGATGTAATTTTAGAAAAAGGACGACCTGCAGGATGGGCGACAACCTGTCGCGTCGGACAAGGCTGTGGGAATCGAACCCACAACTGAAGTATGACAGGACTTTATCACCTACCACTGTCCTACATGAAGTCCCTTGTTAGTGGAAACAAGTTTTATTTTATTAAGCGGTATGATAGATGAAGTATAAGTCCATTTTTCAAATCATATACGATTAACCACACCATAGATGGACTTATGTATATTTGACAATTTTTTAAACATTTTGTTTGAGACAGATGGAATGACCCATCATTCTATCACATGATCTATTAACACTTCACAAATGAAAAATTCAAATTCATTTCTTTAAGAGATGAAGTGGAAATTGTCCAAGGAATGACCAACGTTGAGATTGTATCAAAATCAAGAACGTATTTCATCTAATTCCAATTTCTTTAACTTTATGGAAATGATCTTGAAAACCAAAAATGTTGTCCTAGTGCCCTTATATCTGACGAATTAGATGGTACCTTAGATCATCACAAATCTATGGCTTTTTTATTGCTGGATTTTTCATATCCATTTTCTCTACCACTCCCTATCAAAACAAGATGGTTAGATTTCTCTTCTATATCCATATTTTCACATATGTTCTCTTATGTGGAAACCCAGTGATTAGTTAATTTGGGTAACCGTAACATTTCATACTTTAGTTTTTAAAGTCATGTTTTTGTATTCCTTTTTATGATGTGGGTTTCTATTAAAGAAACATTCAAGTAGTAAACCATTTATAACCCCGACAAATTTCGTGGGCGAAATTCATTTTAAGGGGGGTAGAATGTAACACCCTGAGATTTTATGAAAAATATTCTTTTAATTTCATTGATGTCTTCTATTATACACCACACCAAGTTTATCTTGTACTATATGCAAAACCTTATTAGCATGCAGTATATGCAACACTATTCTTGGCTCGTGTTACACACAATTTCAAGTTCGTTTGATAGAAGTTATTCTTCGCATCATTGAGTGTGTGTGTGTATATATATATATATATTCAATGTATAAATAAAATATGGTTGGATTCTGTTATTCCCAACAACAAAGGAGTCTTTCACTATACGCAACCCTGACTTGGCTTGAATTACACGCAATCGCGACCTTCTTCGATAGCATGTGTTTTACGCAATATCGGGTTTCACTAAACAATGATATATGGTTATAATATTATTATGTACTAGCCGTTAAGAATAGTATTAACTAAAATTTGAATTTTATAAAATTAGTATTCATCTCAAACATTTTCTAGAACATGTTATGAGAACAAAATAAATGTTTTAGGTAAAATAAGTATTATTCATAAAATGCAGATTTGCCGCCTTTTGATGGCGCATTCACTTTCAATATAGTTTTTGACATGTTTATAAGTTAAATTTGACAAAATAAAATTATTCTTTGGAATAAGGATATAAAAATTAACTTTGGATAATTTTTTCATATTATTATGATCACTTTCATATTTTAATGAATAGTAAAAACACGCTATATTTTAATTAAAAATAACTCTTTTCGTCGTAATAATTTATGTTTTTAGACTATAATATTGAATGGTTTTAAAGTATAAATAGAATATATTTTTACCATTTAATATAATGTATGTCATTAGCATTGATTTTACAATGAATTCGTAGGTTAAATCATATTCAATCTTTTGCAATGTTTTAAACAAAAACCCGTTTTCTTTCGACAATAGGGTTAATTTTAATTTAATTTCTGCAATTTCTGAGTATTGAATTTGGAAAAATAGATTCCATATTTGGATTCATTGGTTCCAAATTAAGTTAATAGGTTACTTTTTTTGATATTATGAATAGTGACAATGGTAATTTTTATTTACTACAGTTAAAGGTAAATCTGGTAATTAAGGGTAAACATAAGGTTATAAAATTACCCTAAAACTTGACAAAATCCTATTGGATGAATAAAAGTTGACCAATATAACATAAGGGTCGGACTAGATTCAGTTCCTGGGATTTTGACCATGAAATAATATAATGATTATTAAAACCAAATAAAGTGACAACATGTCACTCTCTTAAATATTGTAAGTATATTAATTTTAATTTATTGATAAACTTCATGAAACTTTGAACATGAATAGTCTCCAGAAAGCTAATAAAATTATCTACATAATATGAATTTATTAATAATTTTTAGGGATTAAATAAGTATCATTAAAGGTGACATAATAGTGATGTTGAAATTATTTTATTAAGAGAAATATGAAATAAATGGTTTTACAAATATTAAAATAAATATTATATGAACTATTTAATGTGCTCAACTAATTTTCTAGACAAATATGACATGTTATGAATCTATTAAATCTTTTATTTCGAACATATATTCTCTATATTGTTTATTCAAATTCAAAAAAATGAATAGTGTCAAAATTGACACTATTGTTATTTTATAAAAATAACATATTATAAAATTGTTTAAAAATCAAAAAAAAATATTTACAAATTATAAATTTAAATTTATATGGTCTAAAATGTTATAAAGTATCCAATTATGGACAATTCACAACAAATAAGTAATTATTTATAATCATTTATAATTTATAATGTTATTACCACAAATAAAATTAAATTCATTAAATAAGGATAAATCAAGTTGATAATGTTTAAAATAAATTCCTAACATGTTTAAATTACATTTGTTGATGATATTACAACCCTATCTCTTCTAATATTCAGATTTGAGTCATTTTGGAAGTTTTTAAGTGGGTTTGGAATTTAATATAAATTAATATTTTCTTATATTTCCAAAGGTGCCCCTCTCCTCCCTTATAAAAGGGCATCTCCTCCCTATTCTCCTCAACAATTTGGAGCCTTGAAGATCAGACACCCCCTGCCCATTTCCCTTATCAACTTCCCTAGAAACATACTAGAGGTCTTGGGTTTCTTCAAAGACCAATTTTAGTACCCTAAGATGAGGTTTCAAAGAGGCATGTCAAAGAAGAGGAGGTTCAGACACGTACAAAGCTTATCAGACCTAAGGTAAGGGATAATGTTGCAATATCAATTGTTTTCTTTCCAATATTGCTTATATGTAAGTATTTATTGGGGTTATATTTATCATCCATGCCCACGTTTTATTAAAAAAAATCATGTATGTTTAAAGTCCTTTTTAACCATTTTTGACTTTTACTACATGGTATGTAAGGAATATTTCTTTTGTTACGTTACGAGGTACTTTTTTGACTTTTCCGGCAAAAGTACGAGAAGAATTTTTTTTAACTTATATGGAATGAAAGAATTTTTATGGTTTTATAAAGCCTTATTTTCATGAAGCTTCCTCTGAAATATTTCATGACTATTTAAAACAAAATATTTTTCTTTTAATGTTGCATGGCGTTTTGTGAAAAGAAATAGATTTTGAAGAAGAAATGATATTTTCCTCAAGAATTAATTTCAAGTGTTTTATCAAAACCATTTTCCATATAAGATGACATTATTTCATATATGTATGTTTCAAGTATAATTCCTGAATGATTTACATGGTTTCACTTTTCTTATGATGAAATGATATCCATTTGTTTTATATGGATTATGTTATGATGAGATAATGTTTATAAAACCCATTTTTATTCTTTGGGTTATGAGAAATGATTTATGTTTATGTTGTGATGCAGTTAAGAATGATTTCATTATGAGATCGGTGGGACCTATATCTCCCTCCAATGCATTGGGTAAAGATTTATATCTCATGAGATAGACATGGCTGGAATGGTAAGTTAATCTGGTTCAGTGTTACAGGACTGGAATGAGGAGTGAACTCGATTCAGAAAGGGACTTTGTCCACTAGGGTGGTCTTGGCAGCAATGCCTTCGCTACTATGGAAATCATATCATGTTCTTAATAGTTTCATCAATTACATGTTTTATTCCCATTCTATTTTATCAAGATTGATGTTCCATTATGATACATGCCTTACGTAATTCAAAGATTTATGTCTTTGCTCAAGATTTTTATGTTTAAACATTATGTTCATGTTTTTAAGTTCCAATGTATATGATTTGTTTTATTTAATCCATGATTTCCCTTACTGAGCATTTGAGCTCACCCTTTATATGTTTTCTTTTCCTTGGGATTTAAAGAAAGGTTTTAGGTAAGAAAACCAAAAGGGGAATATCTTTATGGGAGATGTTGAAGATCTTTCACCACAATTTGAAGATTACATTCCGAGTTTCCAAAGACACTAAACTATTATGGTCCTAGAGTTTTGGTTTTTGGTATGTATAAAGTATTCAAAAAAAGTAATGTATTGTCCATGTACGTTAAGCTTTGGGTCTCTACAGTTGGTATCAGAGGAAAGGTTTAGTCAACCTTTGGAAACTAGGATGCGAAAACTTTAGTGAAATCCCATGATATATTTCTAAGGTACGTCTAGGGATGTACCTAAGGTTAAGTATACCTATAGGCTATAGTCCTAGAATTGCGCTAACGATCTAAGAATTAAACCTAAGATGTTAGATATTGAAGGTACTCCCCCTTTATTATATTTTTTCCCTTGAATGGTATTTTCCTCTCACACTATTATTTTTGGGTTTTCGACGATGGATGGAACCCGAAGGAACTGTGTTGATCAATGTAATGGAAAATGAAATGATTGTCCTCCTGACTAAACCAATATCATGGGAGATGGAGTGCGCAATCTTATTTCTATACTTACACAAGCTATGAATCATTCTGGACTTCAAAATGAGCAGAGAAAGGAGCAACATTATATTGAATCCTTCATGAGGCAGTGTCCACCTTCATTCAGCGGGTCTTCTGATCCCATAGTGGCTGAACAATGGATCAGTACTACTGAAAAGATATTTTCAGTTCTACAATGTTCTGAGCATGATAAAGTCATCTGAGCATTATTTAGTTTGGAAGGTGATTCTGGTCAATGGTGGAATCTTATCAAGAATACGAGGCAAAGAGATGCAATTGAGTCCATGGAATGGGTCGAGTTCAAGAACTTGTTTTTCAGTAAGTACTTCCCTAGTATTCTTTGAAAAAAGATGGAAAAGGAGTTTCTTGAGCTTAAGCAGAAGGAAGATGAATCTGTTGGTATATACGAAGCGAATTTTACAAGACCTGCAAAGTATGCATCTGACTTTATCATCCAACCTGAAAGTAAGGTTGATCGATTTTTTAGAGGCATAAAAACCAAGTCTTCAAAGGGAATTAGCTATAAGAGACATCAGTAGCTATGAAGAAATTGTGTGTTGTGCTATCAAGGTAGAACTGAAAGTTGGTGTAACATATCCGTCTTAGGGTTTTGACAAGAAACGAAAGATGGAGTTCAAGTAGAAATCTTAGAACAATGGTGAAAAGAAGATGAAGGTTTCTTTATGCTCAAAGTGTGGAAATAAGCATGGTGGAGATTTCCTAAAAGGTACTAGAAAATTTTTTAAGTATGGAAAAGAAGGTAATCGAGAAGTTTATTGTCGATGTAATGAAAAAAAGGATGCTAATGATGTGAATAGACAAAAGACTACAGAGAACTCTCGACCAACACTTCAATGCTTCAAGTAAAAGGAAATGAGGCATTATGATAATAAATTCCCTAATCCACGAGTTAATGATGATCAACGTGAGAAACCTCTTAAGGCAAAGGATAAAGGGAAGTCTCATGCGATCACTATTTGTGATGTTGAGTATGAAAATGATGTTGTGTAATGATTAAGTGTTTATGTAATGGGATTTCAAAATAGTATCATGGAATCTCATTTATGGTATTGTGTAATTTTGAAATACATATGTATTTATTTTCAATAATTATATGGTACTGGTGACTATGAAAAAGTTATTGAAATATTTTTGGAAAGCAGATGAAATGCGAATAATGAATGGATAAGGAGAAAATAATATGATAGTAATCATGAGCGCATGACTAAAATAAGGACAAAGTGATATCATGGTTTGAATATATAGAAATTTTGGGATTTTGGTATGTGGAAAGAGTTAACTTTTGACAGCATTCATGTTTTCACTAAGGTTAAATGGGTATTCATTTTTCAATAGAATACATGATTATGGTATTCACATGATTGGAATGTGATCAACAAGATATACCAGGGATAAATGATGGTATTCACATGCTCGGTAGATGAAATTTCTAGTAATTTTTTTCTTTATACTATAATCATGGACATAAGTATTTTGGATAAGCCTAAACATTTAAAATGGAATATGTTGAACATAAGTTAGTTTAAGGCTAGAACTGTTTTCAATATTATCGATGGAATGCCATAATGATATAATTTTAGAAAAAGGTTAACCTGTAGGACGGGCGAGAACCCGTCGCGTCAGACAAGGCTGTGGGAATCGAACCCACAACTGAAGTGCGATAGGCCTTTGTCGCCTACCACTGTCCTACATGAAGTCCCTTATTAGTAGAAACAAGTTTTATTTTATTAAGATATATGATATATGAAGTATAAGTCCATTTTTGGAATCAAATACAATTAACCACACCATAGATGGAATTATGTATATTTGATAAAAAAATTTACCATTTTGTTTGAGACAGATGGAATACCCCATCATTCTATCACATGATCTTCTAACACTTCACGAATAAAAAAATTCATCTTCATTTATTTAATAGATGAAGTGGAAATTGTCCAAGGACCGACCAATGTTTAGATTGTACCAAAATCAAGAACGTATTTCTTCTAATTCCAATTTCTTCAACTTTAGGTAAATGATCTTGAAAACCAAAATTAATGTCCTAGTGTCATTATATCCGATGAATCAGATGGTACCTAAGATCATCACAAATCTATGGCTTTGTGATATTAAGCTTTTTCATATCCATGTTCTCTACCACTCTCTATCAGAACATGATGGTTAGATTTCTCTTCCATATCCATATTTTCACCTATGTTCTCCTATGTGGAACCCCAGTGATTAGTTAATTTGGGTAACTGTTACATTTCATACTTTAGTTTTTAAAGTCAAGTTTTTGTATTCCTTTTTAACATGTGGGTTTCTATTAAAGAAACTTTCAAGTAGTAAACCATTTATAACCCCGACGAATTTCAAGGGCGAAAGGGGGGTAGAATGTAACACCCCGAGATTTTATGAAAAATATTTTTTTAATTTCATTGATGTATTCTATTATACACCACACCATGTTTATATTGTACTATACGCAACACCGTATTATCTTGCAGTATATGAAACACTATTCTTGGCTCGTGTTACACACAATTTCAAGTTCGTTTGATATAAGTTATTTTTCGCAACAGTGAGTGTGTGTGTGTGTGTGTGTATTAAATGTATAAATAAAATATGGTTGGATTCTATTATACGCAACAAAAAAAGAGTCTTTCACTACACGCAACCCTGACTTGGATTGCATTACACTTAATCGTGACCTTCTTCGATAGCGTGTGTTGTACGCAATATCAGGTTTCACTAAACAATGATATATGGTTATAATATTGTTATGAACTAGCCATTATGAATAGTATTAACTATGATTTGAATTTTATAACAGTATTATTCATCTTAAATATTTTCTATAACATGGTATGAGAACAAAATAAATGTTTCAGGTAACATAAGTATTTTTCATAAAATGCAGTTTCGCCGCCTTTTGATGGCGCTCCCACTTTAAATCTAATTTTTGACATGTTTATAAGTTCAATTTGACAAAATAAAATTCATCTTTGGAATCAGGATATAAAAATTTACTTCGGATAAATATTTCATATTATTCTGATAACTTTCATATTTTAATGAATAGTAAAAACACGCTATATTTTAATTAAAAACAACATTTTTCGTCGTAATAATTTTTGGGGTTAAATTATAATATTGAATGGTTTTAAAGTATAAATAGAATATATTTTTACCATTTAATATAATGTATGTCATTATCATTGATTTCACAATGAATTCGTAGGTTAAATCAGTTCAATCTTTTGCAATGTTTTAAACAAAAACCTGTATTTGTTCGACAACAGGATTAATTTTAATTTCATTTTTTCAAATTCTGTGTATTGAATTTGGAAAAATGGATTCAATATTTTCATTCATTGGGCCAAATTATGTTAATTGGTTACTTTTTTTTGTTATTATGAATAGTAACTACGGTAATTTTTATTTATTAAAGTTAAAGGTAAATCGGGTAATTAAGGGTAAAACTAAGATTATAAAATTACCCTAACACTTGAAAAAATCCTATTGGATGAATAAAAGTCGACCCATATCACCTAAGGGTTGGACTAGATTATTTTCATGGAATTTGGACTGTGAAATAATATAATGATTATTAAAACCAATGAAAGTGAAAACATGTCACTCTCTTAAATCTTATAAGTATATTAATTTTAATTTAGTGATAAACTTCATGATACTTCGAACATGAATAGTCTCCAGAAATATAATAAAATTATATACATAATATGAATTTATTAATAATTTTTAGGGGTTAAATAATTATCATTAAAGGTGACATAATAGTGATGTTGAAATTATTTTATTAAGAGAAATATCAAATAAATGGTTTTAAAAATATTAAAATAAATATTATATGAACTATTTAATGTGCTCAACTAATTTTATAGATAAATATGACATTTTATGAATCTATTAAATCTTTTAGTTCAAACATATCTTCTGTATATTGTTTATTTATATTCAAAAAAATGATAGTGTCAAAATTGACACTATTGTTATTTTATAAAAATAACATATTATAAAATTGTTTAAAAATAACAAAAATATTTAAAAATTATAAATTTAAATTTATATGGTCTAAAATGTTATAAATTATCTAATTATGGACAATTAAAAACAAATAAGTAATTATTTATAATAATTTAAAATTTATAATGTTATTACCACAAATAAAATTAAATTGATTAAATAAGGATAAATCAAGTTGATAATGTTTAAAATAAATTCTTAACATGTCTAAATTTTATTGGTTGATGAGATTACAACCCTATCTCATCTAATATTTGGATTTGAGTCATTTCGGAAGTTTTTAAGTGGGGTTGGGATTTAATATAAATTAATATTTTTTTATATTTCCAAAGGTTCCCCTCTCCTCCCTTATAAAAGGGAATCTAGTCCCTCTTCTCCTCACAAAATTTGGAGCATTGAATCTCAGCCAACCCATGCCCATTTCCCTTATCAACTTCCCTAGAAACATACTAGAGGTCATGGTCTTCTTCAATGACCAATTTTAGTACCCTAAGAGGAGGTTTCAAAGAGGCGTGTCAAAGAAGAGCAGGTTCGGACACGTACAAAGCATATCGGACCTAAGGTAAGGGATAATGTTGCAATCTCAATTGGTTTCTATCCGAGATTGCTTATACGTAAGTATTTACTATGATTATATTTATCATCCATTTCCCAGTTTTATAAAAATGTTTTCATGTATGTTTAAAGTCCTTTTTAACCATTTTTGACTTTTACTACATGGTATGTAAGGAATCTTTCTTTTGTTACGTTACGAGGTACTTTTTTTTGACTTTTTCGGCAAAATTAAGAGAAGAATGTTTTTTTAACTTATACAGCATGAAAGTATTTTTATGGTTTTATAAAGCCTTATTTTCATGAAGCTTACTCCAAATGATTTCATGACTATTTTAAACAAAATCTTTTTCTTTTAATGTTGCATGACGTTTTGTGAAAATAAATCAATTTTGAAGAAGAAAGGATATTTTCCTCAAGAATTCATTTCAATTGTTTTATAAAAACCATTTTTCATATAAGATGACATTATTTCATATGTGTATGATTCAAGTATAATGCCTCTATGAGTTACATGGTTTCACTTTTCTTATGATGAAATGATATCCATTTGTTTTAAATGGTTTATGTTATGATGGGATGATGTTTATGAACCCCATTTTTATTCTTTGGGTTATGGGGAATGATTTATGTTTATGTTGTGGCACAAGTAAGAATGATTTCATTATAAGATGGGTGGGACCTATATCTCCCTCCAATGCATTGGGTAAAGATTTATATCTCATGAGATAGACATGGATGGAACGGAAAGTTAATTTGGTTCGGTGATACAGGACTAGAACGAGAAGTAAACTCGATTCAGAAAGGGACTTTGTCCTCTAAGATGGTCTTGGCAGCAATGCCTTGGCTACTATGGAAATCATATCATGTTCTTAATGGTTTCCACAATTACATGTTTTATTCCCATTCTATTTTATCAAGATTGATGTTCCATTATGATACATTCCTTACGTACTTCAAAGATTTATGTCTTTGCTCAATATTTTGATGTTTAGACATTATGTTCATGTTTTTAAGTTCAAATGTATATGATTTGTTTTATTTTATCCATGATTTCCATTACTGAGAATTTGAGCTCACCCTTTATATGTTTTCATTTCCCTAGGATTTAAAGAAAGGTTTTAGGTAAGAAAACCAAAAGGGGAAGATCTTTATGGGAGATGCTAGAGATCTTTCACCACGATTAGAAGATTACGTTCCGAGTTTCCAAAGACACTAAACTATTACGGTCCTTGAGTTTTGGTTTTTGTTATGTATTAAGTATTCCGCAAAAGTAACGTATTGTCTATGTACCGCAAGCTTTGGGTCTCTATAGTGGATGCCAAATATGACATGATTTGATCGGGGTCGTGTTAGGAGAATAGATCTAAGGAGGGTTTTTGGAGAATCGGCTCGGTTTTGTTAGCGTTCTTCGTTAGTTGGATGGTATCTCCCAACTTGTTGAGGTAGGTGGAATCACTCTCGATTCCACTTTCTTAGAACTTGAAGGCTTAGTTCAAATTGATTTAATTTCTTGGATTTGATTGGAAATTGGGTGTAAAGCATGTTATAAATCTTCTTTAGTGATGATTTATGGGTTTGGATGGAACTATGGAAATTGAAATAATTGTTTGTGAAAAGTGTTTTGGTTTCATGATTTTAAAATGGTTATTTAAAAATACGAATTTTCAGGATTTGAAAAATACTTTTCGGAAAAAAAAAGGTTTTCAATAAAAGGGCTATTTTATTGAAATGGTTTTGGCATGGTTGAAATGGTGTGGTTTTTGGGCATACTTTATGTGTGTGTTCATATTGAATTTACGAGGCATGGTTGAAATATGAACTTGTTCTCGGTGCCAAAAGTGTAATGGAACATGGGGAATAATTACCCTGTGAGGACTTGGTAGATCGACAAGAGACCACTCATGAGTATGGAACTGTCATAAAAATGCATGCATAGTTGTTTTCACGGGTTGTTTAATAGATGTTTCTGTGGATTTGTCAAATTGAATGAAAGTGCCAAATTGGAAATGTGAATTTGATTGGGAAACTTTGCTTGGTTTCTTTTGTTGGAAAATGGTTTTGTTGGAAAATGGATTTCACATGTAACTTTCTATATTGTGAACTGTTTTGGAATTTTTTATATAAATTGTTTTATATAAATGTGCTAACATGTTTTATCCTAGAGTCATGGGTTGGGAAGTCATCGGGGAAATCCTACTGAGTTTCATTACTCACCCCCTGCTTTGGCATGATGGTGCTTTTGCAGATGTCATATACCAGGATGTTGGAAAAGGTAAAGTGTCACACATTTATAGCACAACATCCTGACTATTGGGCTGATTTGTGTTGTTGGAGCTTGAAGCTTGTGGAGCATGGAGTTGGGTTGCCGTCTTGAATTCTTGTAGTGGTATTTCCGTTGTTTACTCTAATTTGGTTTTGTATCCTGTTGTTTCACTTGGTTGGGTTTTTATGAAAATAATGGTTGAGTCGTTCAGTTTTAAATCATGCATCATATAGTGGTTTCTTGGAGATATTTATCAAGAATACATTGTTTGTTGGTTGTTTTCATTGAAAGGATAAATCGTCCCCCATTTGATTTGAAACCCTTTGGCATTTATTTCAAGCCTTTGGCGCCTTGGGGATGTCACTTAAGGCCTAGTAATGACTCATTGCACTCTAAATCCACTGAGAATTGGAGGGTCAGCATGTCATTACACTAATCCTATGGATCCTGTATTTTGAGACTTTTTATGTTTATTATATTCAAATGATGTAAAAGTCATGTGAGAAAAATAAGGGTCACTATAGTTTCTTTCAAAGCATGTTTTTTTTAATTTGGGAATTAGGATTAGAGGAATTTCGTGAAAACCATTAGTATAAGAATAATTATAGATAAAAATACATGAATATTTGTTTTAGAAAAAATTTAAATATAAGGATCCCATAAGAAATATCTTTAGAATTATTTTCACTAAATAATAAATAATTAATTCATGATATTTTGACTTTAATTCAGTTCAAACATTATCTATTTTATAAAATTGTGGGAACTAGGATAATACAGGCCAATAACCGATGTGAAGGAAAATGAAATGATTTACTGAATGAAATCACCAATTCCTTCTTATTTGGAGCTAAAATATCAAGGAAATTTTTCCCAATGTTTTTAGGAATGTATTAAAAACCTGAACTATACAGAATGTCCACCTTCACCCAATAAGAAGAAACTATACATTGATTATATTTTGTGTAAAAGACCTCCAACTTTTATTAGATATTCTCATCCTATTTTTGGTGAAAAGTATTTTAACTTAATGGATAAGATATTTTATATGATCAAATATTTTTAGAAAGAGAATGTGATTCTGGCCCTCAGCTATTTAAATGGAGAATCCTATCAATGCTTAGAAATAATAATGAATACACAGTCTAAGGTGCAAATTGAATATATTGAGTTCTAATACTTTAATAAAATTCTTCATAACAAGTATTTTCCTCGAATAATTCATACATAGATAGAGGGATATTTTTTAAAGGAGATGTAAGAGTAAGTTTAATCTTCGAAGACATACGATGAAAAATAACAATGATTTCAATATACATTTTAGGTATTATTATCAACTATGATTAAAATATAGAGAGAACCATTTATGTTTTCAAACCACATCTTATAAAGTCTCATGTTATCTTTTAATTGTGTAGTTATGAATAATTGGTTCGATATTCCCTCAATGTCGAGATGGAGTTTGGAGAATGGTCCTATAGTTTTGGATATTTGAAGAGAAGAATGGAGTTTCATTCTGGTGGGTTAAATTAAAAAGATGACTATGGACCCAACCATTAATGTTTTAAAAAATTTGGAAGAATTTTCGTTGGAGAAACATCGGAGTATTGGTGAAAAGATCCATGTATATGATATAATTATACAAAGATAATCAATGATTAAGAGACATGAAGAGGATGGCTAATCTGATGGAAGAAAGGAGTGAAACACCCATGTTTCAATGCATCGACTATCGAGAGAAAGGGAAATATCAAATCCATTTAACAAAAACTTGAGCCATTAAGGTAAAATAGATTCACCAACCAACAAATCCCAAGGATAAAGGGAAATGTGTTTCCATCACTATTTTTTAAGTAGAGTAATAAATTAAAGTATAATAAGGTATTGTTAATATTCTCTCTATAATGGAAATTTTTTTTATTTTATAATTGATCTATTCATTTGATTATGTCCTTCATATTTTAAAAAACTATTGAATCAAATCCCCAATACCATCATGTATTTTTGTTCATAAAAACACATACTGATGTGATCATTTCATCCCAAGAGTTTGACTCTTCTCAAATTATAATATGTGGGAATATTCTTCTAATGAATCTCATAATACATCACTCAGTAGAATTTGATTCTATATTGGGCATGTATTGGATCATATTATATAGATAACATATCAACTATAAGGAAAAATAAAATATATATTTATATTCAGAACTATCCCATGATCCTATACAAATACATGGAAGATCATGAATCTCCTTTGTAAAATCCCACATCTGTGTGGGTGTTGATGATATGTGAAGAAGTATACCTTACTTAAATGTTTCATTTAATGGAAGGTATCAACCTATAGTAATGAATACTGTTAGGGAATATAGTTATGTATTTCAAAAAGAGAAACATGGACATCCCCCATATCATGAGGTTGAGTTATCAATGGAGCTTGTACCTGGAGCCACTACTTTCTCAAAATGAAACTATCAGATGGACCCAATAAAATTGGAGGAGTTGAATATGTAATTAAATTTGACTTTTAAAAAGGGTTCATATTCCCTAGTTCATCACATTGGGATTTTGTCATGCTCACTTTGAAGAAATAATATATATGATTTTGGTTATATATTAATACCATGAGCTCATCACAATCACTATAAAGAACAAGTATAATCTTCAATGTATTGATGACTTTGTCCTTAAATTACAAGGAGCCCAGTAATTTTGAAATTTGGATATTAATTTTAGATATCACCAACTCAATGTGAAGAAGTATGATATTCTAGAACCTACTTTCTATATAGGGTATGATAATTATGGGTTCCCATTTATTCCCTTCGAACTTACTAATCCCCTAGAAATCTTCTTGTTTTTTATGAATAGATTATTTAGAGACTAAAATGAAAACATTTTTGTTGTTTTTATCAATGAGGTTATAATATAATCCACGATCAATGTAGAATATGAATAAAATAAAATGATTATTATAGTGGCTTTAATTAATGAGAAATTGTGTTCCATGTTTAGAATGTGTGACTTTTTGATGTGAAAGGTCACATTCTTGGGGAACATGATCAAAAGAGAGGTAATTTATATGGACCAATTAAAAAAATTAATCAAGGAATGTCCTAGACCCTCTAGTTCCAAATATGTCTAAAGTTTTATTGGCTTAGTAAGTCACTACTGACGTTTTGTGAGATATTTCCCACGATTTTCTAACTCACTAACTATGTTAACATGGAAGGGGAAAAGTATGTATGTATAGAATTATGTGAGTAAATCATTAAGGATATCATTAAGTGGGTAATAAAGAAACCTTTATCCATACTAAAAATATATTGAGGATGATTTGTTATATAAAGAGATGTTTCAAAGAAATCCTTGGGTTGTTTACTCATGTAGGAAGATATAGTGATACCCTATTCCTCACAGAAGTTGAATATCCATGAGAAGAAAAAATAAATGAATTATTTAGAGCTAATGGTTGTGATTAATTTGTGAAAATATGGATATACTACCTCTATGGTGAGAAGTTTTACATAAATACTAATCATAAGATTCTAAAGTATACATTCACATTGAAGGAACTCAATATTCTCCAAAGTATATGGTTTGAGATAATCAAGGACTATGTTTTCTCTATTCATTATCATCTAGGAAATGTAAAAAATGTAGCAGATGCTCTTAGTAGAAATGAACATGCTACCTTATCAATGATGTGAATCGGGAAATTCCCCATCTTAATGTATACACAATGGATTTATTTTAAAATCATAACAGGTGGAAAAAATACTACATTTCCAAAATTATTACCCAACCGTAATTCTAATAAAAGATCAAAGAGGCATAATGGGATGATTTAGAGCTTAAAATGATGGTGAAATAAGTAAAGAGAGGGAAGCTACATGATTTCCACATCGATGAGGATAGTGTAATATGATTGGGAACTATGATTTATGTGCCTTCATAACCGGACATAAATATAGAGAAACTAGATAATTCACACACCTCATATTTCTTTATCCACATTAGATATACAAATATGTACCATGATATTTAAGAGAACATCTGGTGGGACAATGAGAAAAAGGAAATTTTGGAGTATATCTCAAGATGGGGAGTATGTCACCAAGTTAAAGAAGAGTGATGTATGTCTATAGGGATGATGAAATCATTGTCTATACCAACATGGAAATGTGAGAATATCATTATGGGCATTTCCACTGGTCTATCAAAGACGTCTAAAGGAAAAAATGTGATATGGGTTGTGATGGATCCACTCACCAAGAGGACCCACTTCATTTTTATTCAGGAGGATTTCTCACTTAAACAATTTTCAAACATATATGTGAAAGAAGTGGTGAGGTTTCCTGGGATTATTATTTTAATAATATCTTATCATGATCCAAGGTTCAAAGCTAAATTCATGAGAACTCTTCATCATGATTTGAGTACGGAATTGAATTTTAGCATGTCCTATCACCCCCTAACCGATGTTTAATTTTAATATACTTTTCAAATGCCTTCAGACATGCTAAGAGCATACTCGTTGGAATTAAAATTTGGATGGGATCAATATATCTTATTTTTTGAGTTCTTATATACCAACTACATACACTTGAGTATTCAGATAAATCCATATGAATATATTTATGGGAAGTGATGTAGAACTCCAACGTTTTTGGATGTAGTTGGTGAGTGAAAGCTACTTGGGACTCATCTAATGAAATAAATGAAAAATAGGGGTAAATATACCCAACAACAAAGAAAATTTACTCAAATTAATAGAAATATAAATGATGAAAACCATTGAAGGTACATCAATTTTGATGTTAGAGAAAATGTTTTCCTTCGAATCTCACCATGGACGGGAGGCATGCGCTTCTGAACGAAATTTAAGCATAGCCCAAGATACATTGACCACTTTGAAATCATTGATCAAATATGAGAATAAGACTATTAGCTTACACTTCCACCATCCATCTCTCCTATTCCTTATATATTTCACATATCACTCCTAAGGAATTATATACAAGATCCATCACATGTACTAAACATAGAGGTGGTATAGCTGGAAAACGTTCTCTCTAATGAGGATTAATCAATGAATATTTTATATCTAAGAGACAAGTTTATACATAAAAATAATACTCACTTAGGCATAGTGATATAGATAACCCATATGTATGAAGAATAATCATGGGAACCAAAGGAATAAATTAAAGATATATACCCTTAATAGTTTTCACCTAATTTTAGAAAATGAAATTATTAGGATTAAATTTCAAAATTGGGGAAGAATGTAAGGATCACAAATTTTATCAATATAATTTACCATTTTATAATTATTTCATAAAACACATTAACCACATTGAAAACCCAATAATTAAATTATTCACATAAATTAATAATGAAAAGGTGTTATTTATAGAAATTAAGGCACTATAGTAATGGAATAGTAACCAGACCATTGAAATATTAACATGACCATTAGGAATAGTAATCTAGAGGTTAGAATGGTAAACTCACCTTGGAATGTATAAATAAAATTTAGCTATCATATAACAGAAAATATGATCTAATTATATTATATTGTAAGCAAATAAATGTTTTAGAAATGATAAATTAAATGTTTGTTTTTTATACAATGTAAATATTTATTTACCATTATATAATAAATATAGTGATTTATAAAAAAAATATTTGCAAAAACTATTTTCATAAATTAGTATTATGATTTATTATTTTATAATATAATTTAATGATAAGTAAATTAATTTTCGAAAGGGACATAAAATCAAATATAATACTAAAAGTGATATTTTTTGAATAAATGGTGATTTTAATTATAAATTAAAATTCAAAAATATTTAAAATTATTATCATATAATTCAATCATTTATTTTATTTCTACACACTTAAAAATTATCATTGTGAATTTTTGGGATTTTTTTAAAATGCTTTAATTTTTGTTGAATTATAAAAATAGGGTAATTTACTGTATTTAACATTTTGAGAAAAATATATTAATATTTACTTCAAGAATGATGTAAAAAAAATTGGTTCAAAATATCCTAAACCATTTATTTTATTTCTTCATATGAATCAATATTATTGATAGTCATTGTCCAATATTATAATCTAATGAATAAAATAATCAAAAACACCCCTCTCCTCCTCTATAAATATGACCCCTTACTACCACTTCATATCACACCTTCAAATCCTTAAATTTTGTGTAAATTCTATCCAATTTCCATAACAATAATTTTCCTTATTTCCAAGTTTTTATGGTATCTACAAGATACCAAACCCATGTGACTTAAAGAGGTTCTCAAGGAGATTATATCCAAGTTGTTAAATCCTCACTTTTTCATATTTTTTATTTCATTTCATTACTTATCCTCTATTCACCTCCCATATACAAAGTGTCATGATAAAACATTATTATATATATAATTTAATGTTAATTTTTATTATAAATCAATAATCAAATACTTTACCACCTTCTTTTATACCAAATATTAAAACATTATCCTTGATGTGTTGATTCACCACCTTCATGGATAATGAGTTTTAGTTTTTCATTAAAACCTTCAGTGATGGTCATAAAACCATTATTATGATTAACTAATATTTTAATATACATATTAAACATTTTATCATGTTACAAAACTAATATATAAACCTAATATTAAATAAAATGATACAAGGTCATGATGTATGTATAAAAGGACGAAATAAATTAACCAATTTAATTAACATTTTATCTAATAAATTATTATCATATCTAAAAAAATTTGAAATATGGGACCATTTTAGATTATTTAATTAAATTAAAAAAATTCCACTTCTACAGTTTCAATTACATTTGGTAAGAACTCCCATAAATATACTCAAGGGAACCGATAATAAACCGTGAAACAAACACTCCTAGAATGACAACATTGAACAATACAACTTATCAAAACAGACATAAAAACAATATAAATTTTGGAAAAAAATAAATTAAATTTGTAATATTTTCAATATTAATTAATTAATGAATCGAATTATATTATTCTAGGTATTAAATGCATCTCCGGAAATCATTCTTACATAAGGTAAGGGGATTGTTGATCCCAACTCTCTTTATTTGGGTTATATATCTTTTATGGAAAATTTTAGTGTGGATATTCCATTACTATTTCATAAATATAATTTCATTGTTATTAACAATAATTTCATATGATATAAATGTTTACAATTTGTTTTTATTACAAATATAATGATTTTCCTAAATAAACTCTTCTTTCAAAAACACATCTCGACTCCTCTTTAGATTTTTTTTATTTTTCACTTAAGATTTAATACACTTATCCCAAAAAAAATTAGATTTTATAATTGGGAAACCACATACTCATTCCTAAATGTATGATTTATGAATTTATTATGAACCCCATTCTATTTCATTAGTTTTTTATGACTACAATTGTTATACATTCTATGTGGAATGCGTGATTATGTAAATGTAATGATGTGACGGGTGGTCTCATAATTATATATTCCTCCAACACATTGGGTAATGTGCTCTATATCATGATATGATGTTTATTATGTGTGAACATGGTGCACGATATTTTCACAAAGTTTTTTTTTTATTATTCACAAATCTAATGCATCAACATGATTTTATCTTTCTTCACAACCATGTGTATTATTTAACCACTAAGACATGATTTTTAGTTTTTAAGTATTTCCACAATACATTATCTTATATATCTTACCATATCATGATAATGATAATGATTCTACTCTCATGTTATGATCATGGTGATTGTTCCCACCAATGATATATTTATTCATGTCTTTATTCATCCTCTTATTGAAATTTTACTTCACCTCTTTATTTGATGTATATACTCAGTTGACTACATGATATAAGGAGAACATGGGATTTATAAAGACAAATAATAATATATTGAATAATTGTTTATTTATTATAAAGAATATGTTATACATATTCCTTAATTTTCCAAGATATTAATCTTTTGGATCCTAGATTATAATGACTTTATGTTGTTTTTCTTGAAATAATGTAAAATCCATGTAAAAAAAGAACACTCTTTGTAAACCACCCTTATCCAGACATGATATAATGAGATATAACACATTAACTAGGATATTGGAGGTCTATAATGGACCCAACCATTACATAATGATAAACCATACATACGTGTTCCACAAGAAAATGAAAAATTAATAATTACATCACTCTATAATTAAGTCATGGGAAAGAAATAGGTTGCATAATGGTTTCCAAAAATCATGATTACAAGAAATACATCGGGGGAATTTGGATAGAATAATTATATAATATCCTTATTTATGAATGAGAAATAATAAAGGACGTTGAAAGATGTGGAACACACTTTTTAATATTATAAAACTTCTTTGAAAATTATGATGAAATATCCCTTATGATTGATAACTTTTATTTTTAAAGAAAATAATATACCAATCAATGGTAATAGAAATTTATTTTTTGAAAAATATAATTTAAAGATTCTTTTAGAAAAAAAATGAATATGTTAGAAAATTTTATTCATTCTTAAAACTATCTAAGTAGGATTCATTTCATAATTTTGTAAAGAGAGTCAATGTGTAATGGACCAAACCTCTTTGGTTCATTCCTTTGCAAAACTCTGGTGTTTCAGGTGTTTCGGGAGGTCTAGGTGACTTATCCCCATCACTTTTCCAAATTTCAAAGTCAGTGAAAAGTTCCAACAGTAGCCTTGTGAACAGTTCCAATGGTAGACCACTGTGAATAGTTCCAATAGTAGCCTTAGGTGAATAGTGAAATGGTAACCTTATGTGAATAGTTTCATTGGTAACCTTATGTGAATTGTGCAATGATGACCTTATGTGAACAGTTTCATCGGTAACCTTAGGTGAACAGTGCAAAGGTAACCTTATGTGAATAGTGTCATCGGTAACCTTATGAGAACAGTGAAACAGTGACCTTATGTAAATAGTGACATCGGTAACCTTATGTTAACAGTGAAATGGTGACCTAATGTGAACAGTGACATCGGTAACCTTATGTGAACAGTTTCATCAGCAACCTTATGTGAACAGTGCAACAGTAACCTTATGTGAACAGTGTAATCGTAGCCTTAGGTGAACAGTGTAATGGTGATCTTATATGAGCAGTGTCATCAGTAACCTTTGGTGAATAGTTCAATGGTAACCTTATGTGAAAAGTGGAATCGGTAAGCTTATGTGAATAGTGTCATCGGTAGCATTATGTGAATAGTGCAATGGTGAGGTTCCAACAGTGAGGTTTAATTAGTTAGGTTCAAGAAATGTGTTTTTCCTTGGCCAAATTTTGAGTCCATGAATATTGTTTCCAAAACGGTGAGGTTCAAACAGTGAGGTTTCAACGGTGAGTTTCGTGAATAGTGTTTTTACTTCCAAATTTCGAGTCATGAACAGTGTTTTCATTACGGTGAGTTTCCAATGGTGAGATTCATGAACAGTGTTTCTAGAATGGTGAGGTTCCAATGGTAAGGTTCATAAACAGTGTTTCTAGAATTGTGAGGTTCCAACGGTGATGTTTCAATGGTGATGTTCGTGTATAGTGTTTCCAGAACGGTGAAGTTTCAACGGTGAGGTTAATAATCAGTGTTTCCAAAATGGTGAGGTTCCAATGCTGAGATTCATGAACAGTGTTTCTAGAATGGTGAGGTTCCAATGGTGAGATTTGTGAACAGTTTTTTTCCATTTCCAAGTTTCGAGTTTGTGAACATTGCTTCCAGCTTCCTGCAATTTCTCCCCTTTAACATTTCCTTTGATGTAAAATGTATTAAAATCCTTGTTTTAAGGTCGTTAAGGCGGATTCAAAGGCTATAACTCTTATATTAAATTCCCTAAGGCTTATGATTCTTTTACTTGGTAAAACCATGTGCTTCAATGCGATCCTCTTTTAATGAAAAATCCAATGTATCTCAAACCACTACTTTGTTAAATAATCTAAAGGGACGATATATATTCCTCTCTAGTTCTTACTCCTTGTTCTCAGCTTTGAGACTCTCCAACCATTAATTCCATCCCATAGGAGTTTCACAATCAAAATTTCCTCCTTGGATTGGTTCCCCTCTCTTTTTTATGCAACCAAGTAGTATTGATCAATCTTTGATATAAGGTATGATCTATCATTATTCTTTTGGGTTCATCTCCTTTTTTTTCTCCTTGCCCTTTTATAGAATGGTATCTCCATGTTCCTCATAGAAATTTCTTGGGTGTTGACTGGTGTGGTGGTGTCTCTACATCCTCAGTTGAACATAGTTGTCATGGGGGGAGGAGAACGTAACCTATTGTGTTTATCATTCTCGTATAAAGAACTTCAATAATAGTTTGAGGTAGGGGATTCATTGCTTCTCTTTTTTTACGTGCAGCATTATAGTTAGAATGTTTTATCCCACTGGATCACAATGTAATTAACATAATAAATTTTTGAACCAGATAAATAAATTGATATTGATTTTATATTATTTCCTCTTGTTTTGATAGATAGTGTGATATCAATGCTTGATTTTTTTAGCTTTACGTTCTTGATGAAAATTTGTAAAGAATGTAAAGCCAGAATTAATCGATAATTATTTTGGAAATGATTAAGAGGCATGTAAGTGAATCTGGTTCTTCGTGTTGTAATTTTATGTTAATCCAATTAGTGCAGTAAGCATGATAAATTATTTTTGATAACTTACTGGTTAGGTTTCACGAATTTGGAACCTGTGAATAATAAATTGGTTAATCTAAGATGGATTAAAGAACAGGTTTTTTGATAAAAGTATTTCCTTGTAGGGTTCTGAGTTCCCCTCTTGCTTGTTTAAGGGAAAAGAACCCAATTGATTTTATGTTTTTTTTCATGCTGCTTGTGTTTTTATGTGAGCCTGTATGGCTGTTGTGATATGTGGGGGAATGGAGGCCTACTGGTTCTCACAGCATTTGACTCCAAGAGTGGAAAGATGCATCGATTTATGCATCGGGGTATCGGGGAGGACACCAGGGATGACGAAATAGGTTGGATGTGAATGATTGGATTCATACTTATTATTATTGATTGTTTATCTGCATTACTTTCCCCACTACTCAAGTTATTTTTTCTCACTTACCCTACATCCAAAAGGGGCGAAGATGCGCGGGGTATGACACATGATTTCAGTGTTTAGCTTCTAAATGGAGGATGGTCTACACTCTTTCTATAGGATAAAAATAATCGACGGGTAGAACATCTACTCACCATGTTAAGCCCCCTTGTGTTTAGTATCATATAATGTTTTTCTAGAATACTTGGGAATATAGGAATTTAATTGTATAAATATATAATTGAATAAATGGTGTTAACCCATGGGGTTGAAGCTTACTGGGGCACAATGCTGAAGTTGTAATTTGAATGAATAGAGAACTTTGGGTGTGATGATAATGAAATTTAATGTCGAATTGTTAATGGTTAATTAATTTTTAAATAATTAATTAACCTTGAGTGCAACTGAAAAAAAAGAATGAAGAAATGTAATTAATCACTTTAAATGGTTTTGTCCTTATAGGATACCTAGTATTAGAAATGGCAGTCGAGATTCTGAGAGATGTTAGATATAGTTGGATCTAAGACAAGTTTATTCCCATAGTGTGTTTCTATGATATAGTACATTTTTTACTTTTTGTGTCTCTATACGCTACTCAACCCCGTCAGATAGGGCAACTGACACCCTATGGATTTTGAGCCCTGGGGGTAGTTTTACCCAACATTCCGATTGGAAGATGGATGGTTGACTACCCCCTTTGGCCCCGCTCCCTTCTCTTGGTAGTTACTTGTGCTTGTTGGAACAATGGTTAGTTTTCCACATATATGTGTGTATAAAGATGTAATGTCTTGTGGTTATTCACACACATATATTCTATATATAGTTTCATTTGGACTACTATAGGTGTAACGTGTGTAGGTTGTGATGGGTTGAGGATACATACTTGGTGTATGGGTGGTAATGGATTGAGGTATAATACCTGATGTATGAAAAATGTTATATGAGTTTTGGTGGCTCCTAGAAACTACCTATTTACTTTTCATACATGGACTTGGTGGTTTTGTTTCATGAGGTTCATGTTGTGGTGCTTGCCCATGTGTCTGTGAGCAAGCCTTTTTGGAGATAGATGCTTAGGACGTCCGACATTGGGGAAAAGTTGAAAACCATTGGGGAAGTAGTAGCAGGGTACCCTTGATAGTCTTTATTATATTATATACTCTTGTATACGTTACATGGGGAGAGTATCCATGGTGATGCTAGGAACATAGTTTGCCTTTTTTGGTGATGAGTTAGTCTCACTAGTTGTTCACTGTTCTTCAGCATGATTTCGTTACTTTTGCATGAGAGGCTCTAGGGAGGGTCCTACTGAGTATACTATTATACTCACCTTATGTGTATATTAACTATTTCTTAGGTCACATGGAGTAGGTTAGAGATCATGCTGGTTTCTACTAGCTTGGGGTTGTAGGAGCTGTTTTGGCTTCACAGTTGGTGTTGTTTTTACTTTCTTTTGGGTAATTGTAGTTTTACCCTTTTAGTTGTAGTAATTTTTCATGAAATTACTTATGTGTACTTTATATTTCATATATTTTGTTATCTGAGTTGGAGATGGTTGGTGTATGTCTTATCTCTCAATTTTTCATGTGTTCTCTTAGAGGGTAATGCCTCCCATCTGTGTGTTTTTATACCCCCAGTTCTAGTCACCAACCTGGGGCCTACTGAAGGCGGGACATGGGGGTCATTTTCTCCCTTCTTACATTTTCGGACTAGGAGGGGTACACCTTGTGGGGAAGGGGTCACGATAAAGTGGTATTAGAGGGAGGTTGAAAGATCGGATGGAGTTTGGTGTTAGGCACAGGTGAGGTTGCATGGGTTGGTAGGGAAACTGTGTCAGTCAAGTATAGAAAGTGATATAAACACTAGAGGCAGGCTGAGACATAGGTGTTTAGGACCCCCTATGATCTTATGTACAGACCATTACATTTACAATGGCTACTAAATGAGGTGATACTAGTTGCATGGTAGAGACCTAAGAAAGTATCATGCATCAATCTTCTTTGTTCTTGTGTTTGAATGGGTATACCTTAGGGTAGGTTAACCTAAAATTAATAAAAGAAAAAAATAATTAATTAATGTTGAGTCTTCCATATTCTAGGTATAGGATCTCTAACTTTTTTATTTTATAGGTTTGGATCCAGGTCGATGTCCTCGTTACGATCGCATAGAATATATCTAGCAGGATGTTCCAGCAGATTGTCGTAGGGTAGAGGTTGATGATGATGACACTTGGAGGAGGACACTCTAAGAGTTTCAGCACCATTGTCTATATAATTACAAGGGATCCATTTCAGATGTAGTTAAAGAAGACTGGTTGGAAGTAGTCGAGATAGGATTCAGTTCGATCAGTGCTTGGAAGGAGAATAGGGTGTCCTTGGTTGTGACGATGTTGCTTGGAGTATCGAGGTAAAGGTGGTTCTTATTCCTCAGGTATCGAGAGAATTCAGCGACCCCATGGGAGGAGATCCGAGAAATGTTTGGAGTTGATTTTCTTTCCCCAACCATGAAGGTGTCAAGTCGCCAGGAGCTGATTACCCTTCGACAGGTGAGATCCAGTGTGCAAGAGTTTGGAATCCATTTCATGAACCATTTACGATTTTCCTCGGACCTATTTCCAGATTATCAGCCCAGGGCAAGGCCTTTCGATGAGGCTTTGCATCCAGAGATCCAACGCCAGGCCACCCCATTTATGCTGAAGACATATCTAGAGGTTCTTGCAAGGGAAGAGGTTGTCGAGAGGACATTTTCCATAACTGGATCATCGTGAGAGGGGAATCGTCATGATTCCTCCTAAAGCAGATTTGTGGTCTGGTGTTCCCGGTATTTATGGAATAAGAGATTTCGTTTGGCTGGGGGTAGGTCCCAGCCCTCAGCATCTCTTTTCACTGGGGAAAGTAGCTCTCAGGTCTATTCCAAGGGATCATGCACTTGTTTTTCTTAAGGTGGTTGAGCTCATCATTATCAAGAGAGCCTGACCTTTCATAGCAGTCATCGTGCACCAGGTGTTATGCTTAAGGTTTCTCCATTGAGGCAGTTCCAGCCATGGAAACCGCAGCAAGTTGCACCAACATTAGATCAGAAGAGGGTAGATGTGGAAGGTAGAGGGCATCCCTTTGATGCTCCTCATCTTCAGAGAGAAGGTAACGAACATGTTGGTGGTCATCATCAGGGTGGGAGAGGTCGTAGAGTAGGTCGTGGACATCTTCATGCTTTAGCGATGCCAACGCTAGGCGTGCCATACATCGTCTGAGGTACCCTTTGCTTGTTTTCTACCATGGTGTATACCTTGTTTGATTCAATAGTGAAACACTATTTTATATCACCAACCATTTTCCATGATTTGTGACTTGTGGTAGAGAGGCTTCCAGTTCCCTTGGCATTGACTACGCCAGTTAGAGGTCGAGATAACTTGTTTGGAGTTTGTAGAGACTATGAGCTGTTATTTGGGCAGCACCACTCTTAGGGAGATTTCATATGTTTATGAATACAACCATAAGACGTCATCCTTAGCATGGATTAGTTGTATTTGGTGCAGGCTATCATGGATTACTTCAAGAGGCATATTGTTTTCTTCAATGCGGATTGAGAGCCAGTGGTGTTTGGTGGAAAGCAAGGCCATCAGATGGGTCAGAGGCATGTTCCATCCTTATCATCCATGATGGATGACCTAATAGTGAGTTCTACTGAGGTTCAGAAGTTGGTGTTACCTAAGTTCATATAAGAGTAACTTGATTTCTTTCTAGTAAAGGTTGTAGCATTAACCTCTCGAAGAAATATCGAGTTTTGTATTGTGCTAAAACCAGGAGCATCTCTAATTTCTATGTCTCCATATAGGATGGACCCTTTTGAGTTACGAGAGCTACCTATACATCTTGATTGTATGTTACAGTGTAGTTTTGTTTGGCCGAGTGGGTCACTGTTGGGTGCACCAGTGTTGTTAGTAAAAAAGGATGACAACAGTTTTGCAGTTGTGTGTTGATTATCGTCTCTTAAAAAAAGTGATAGTGAAGAATGAATATCATCTTCTGTGTATTTTTTATTTATCCGATCAACTTATGGGTGAAAGTTGGATATCAAAGATTGACTTGTGGTTAGGATATCATCAGATTCATGTGAAGGATGAGGATATCCTGAAAACTTCTTTCTGTTGTCGTCATGGGCATTATGAGTTCATTGTAATGATGTTCAACGTGATAAATTCTCCAGTTTTGATCATGCGATTGATGAACGTTGTGTTCCATGAGTTATTGGACAAGTTTTTGGTGGTTTTAATTGATGACATCCTTGTGTACTATACATATGAGGATGAGAATGCAGAGCATCTACACGTCGTTTTGGGAGTACTTCGTTAACATCAGTAATTTGGGAAGTTATAGAAGAGTGATTTCTGGGCTCGGGTCATGTTGTGTCCCAGCAGGGAGTATCTGTGGATCCATTGAAGATAGAAGCAGTTATGTCTTGGGCAGCCCCCAAGATAGTTTCAGAGGTGTGAAGTTTCCTTGGTCTCTCGGGCTACTACAGGAGGTTTGTAGCCAATTTCATTCGATTTGCGACTCCTCGGACAGATTTGACCAATAAGGATCAAGAATTCATATAGACAGATTAGTGTCAGGAAGATTTTGATTTTCTAATGGAGAAGTTAGTAAGTGCTCCAGTTCATTGTCTTCCATCTAGGGGAGTTCAGTTTGATGCCTTCTACGATGGTTCACATCTGGGGTTATGTTGTGTTCTGATGTAGCAAATATCATTTGTTTCTTATGGATCTCAGTAGTTTCATCCTCATGAACGTAACTATACCACCCATGATCTTGAGTTGGCAGTCATGGTTTTTTCTCTAATGTTGTTGAGACATTACCTCATTGGGGAGAGTTTTTTGGTTTTCACTGATTATAAGATCATGAGGTAAGTTTTCTTCCAGCATGACTTAAAATTACGACAACAACGGTGGATAGAGTTCTTATAGTAATATAACATTGAAATATCATATACACCTGGGAAGAGAAGTTATGTAGTTGATGCGTTGAGTCAGAATTCACGTAGTGATGCATTGCGTGAATCTGGTGACTCATGGAGTGTAATGGAAGAACTGTCAGCATTACATCTTGATATGGGTGAAGTTGGGGCAGAGGTAGTCTTTTTCAGATGATGGTGTAGTCCTCTCTGGTGCAACAAGTGGAAGAATTCCAGTTTGGGGATCTAGAGGTGGAGGTATGGAGAGACCGAGTTGTTTGTGGTGAGGCCCCCGATTGTTGGTGTAAGGATGAACAACACCGAGTTTTGTATCATGGAAGGATATTTGTTCCTTTGGTGATGCATGAGACGATTCTCAAATAATTCCATAGTTCTCTTTTAGTGGTGTATCTTGGTGTGAAAAATATGTACTGAGCCTTGAAGAGCTGGATTTGGTGGTCAGGGTTGAAGCGTGCAGTTGTAGAGTTTGTGTCTCAATGTATGGTCTTCCAGAAGGTGAAGGTCGAACACCATGTTCCTGGTGGTATTCTCCAACCATTAGATGTTCCTCAGTGGAAGTGTTTGGACATCCCAAAGGACTTTTTTACTGGTTTACCTCGATCTCAGTGAGGACATGATGCTATTTGGGTGGTATTATATCATTTAGCAAAATCAGGCCATTTTATAGCAATCAAGGTCTAGCTCAGTGGATGTTTTGTCGAGGCAGTATCTGGAGGTGATGGTGAGACTTCATGGAGTCCCAAGGATGATCATTTCTGATCGAGATCCTCATTTTTTCTCTAGGGTGTGGGGAGGTCTCCAACATGATTTAGGTTCTCTCCTATGCCTTAGCATTTCTTTTCATCTACAAACGGATGGTCAAACAGAGTGAACCATCCAAACTCATGAAGACATGTTATTCTCTTATGTCCTAGATTTTGGAGGTTCATGGATGGGGAACTTACCATTTGTGGAGTTCTCTTACAGAAATATATTTCACTCCACCATTGGTATGGCCCCGTTTAAAGCCTTGTATTGTTGGCCTTTCTGTTCTCCGTTGTGTTGGAATAGGGTAAGAGAGTCAGTAATTCTCATATCAGAACTAGTGCAGAATACAACAGAGATGGTTTAGGTGATTCATGAGAGGATGAAGAAAACACATGATCATCAAAAATCATATTAAGTTCAATGGAAGAGACCCTTAGATTTTGATGTTGGGGATCACGCATTTCTAATGTTCAATTCCAATCATGGGAAGTGAAGGTTTGGTCATGGGAGTAAGCTTTCTTTCTGTTTTGTTATGCCTTTTGAGGATTTATCACGTGTTGGAGTTGTGGCTTATCGAGTAGCACATCCCCTGTAGATGATCCGGATACATGATGTTTTTCATGTCTAACAGCTCTGTCGTTATCTTTATGATGACTATCACATCATCGATTGGGGAGTGATCTATGTTGATGATGATGCGACCTTTGAGAAGCAACCTGTGGATATCCAAGACCATAAATAGAAGCTTTTGTGCCGGTGTTCTATCCCCTTGGTTCATATCTTGTGGCAACACAGTGGCATGTAGGAGAGTACCTAGGATCATGAGTCATAGATATGTGCCCTGTACCCTAAGTTGTTTGATTCTTATCTTTGTTCATGTAAAAATAAGTGATGTTCTCTTTGAGGTTGTATAAATTTTGTGTTTATGAGATGGCTTTCTTTGGTTGCTTCTTGTCACTTTCTCTATTTTGAGAGTTATCTCAATGAGTGGTTGTTTAGACATCTTTTCTGTTCCATTTTATGTTGGTTTTGAATTCTGTAGGATGATAATGTTTTGAGAGGTATTTTATGTAATGTCATGGACCTCTTTGGTCCATTCCTTTGCAAAAATCTAGTGTCTGAGGTGTTCTGGGAGGTCAAGGTGACTTATCCCTATCACATAACCAAATATCCAATTTGGTAAACAGTTCCAAAGGTAGCCTTAGGTGAACAGTGCAATGGTAACATTATGTGAACAATCTCATTGGTAACCTTATGTGAACAGTTCAACGGTGACCTTATGTGAATAGTGTCATCAGTAACCTTAGGTGAATAGTGCAACGGTAACCTTATGTGAAAAGTGTTATCAGTAACAATATGTGAATAGTTCAATGGTGACCTTATGTGAACAGTGTCATCGGTAGCCTTATGTGAATAGTGTAATGGTAACCTTATGTGAACAGTGTCATTGGTAGCCTTAGGTGAACAATGAAACAGTGACCTTATGTGAAAAGTGGCATTGGTAACCTTAGGGGAACAGTGCAATGGTAACCTTATGTGAAAAGTGTCATCTGTAACCTTATGTGAATAGTATAATGGTAATCGTATGTGAACATTGTCATCAGTAGCCTTATGTGAATATTGAAATGGTGAGGTTCCAACAATGAGGTTCACAAATAGTGTTTTTCCTTTTTCGAATTGTGAGTTCATGAACAGTGTTTATAGAATGGTGAGGGTCCAATGGTGAGGGTTCAATGGTGACATTCATGAAACGTGTTTTTCCTTTTCCAAATTTTGAGTTCATGAACATTGTTTCCAGAACTGTGAGGTTCCAACGGTTAGGTTCATCAACAGTGTTTCCAGAATGGTGAGGTTTCAATTGTGAGGTTCATGAAAAGTGTTTTCAGAACTATGAGGCTCCAATGGTGAGGTTTCAAAGGTGAGGTTCAGGAATAGTGTTTCCAGAAATGTTAGGTTCCAATAGTGAGGTTCATAAATAGTGTTTTCAAAATGGAAAGTTTCCAATGGTGACGTTCATGAATAGTGTTTTCCTTTTCCAAATTTTGAGTTCATGAAAAGTGTTTCCAACTTCCTACAATTTTTCCCCTTTAACATTTCCGTTGACATAAAATGCATTTAAATCCTCATTTAAAGGACTCTAAGGCCATTTAAAAGGACATAACACCTATATTAATTTCCCTAATTCTCAAGATACTTTTACTTGGTCAAACCATGTGGTTCAATGCGATCCGCTTTTAATAGAAAATCTTGCATATCTTAAACCACTACTCCATTTAATGTTATAAAGGGGTGATATATCTTTCTCCCAAGTTCTTCCTCATTGTTCTTGTTTGTGAGACACTCGAACCTTTCTTTCCATCTCGTAGGAGTTTCACAATCAAACTTTCCTCCTTGGATTAGTTCCCCTCTGTTTTTGATACCCTACCTACAATCCATTTTTGTTTGGTATTTTATAAAAATCCCCGTTTTGGAAAGTGGGAACCATGACAATTCAAAATCAAAAATTCAAACTTAAACATTCAAATTTAAACTCCACTGCCATCATTACCATGATCCATGAGCCCCGACACGCGAACCCATCGAGACATCATCTACCGACCTCCAATAATTGATCCTCTCGATTGTTGTGCCACCTCGAGTCTCAACACCAGGTGCGACTTCATACCAAACTGCTTCAAACAAGGACGCCGGCGAGCTACACCGGCGACTGTCATTACCAGCACCGTCGGAGAAAAATCCAGACACACTATCTCAAAAAACTGAAATCCTTCACTGACTGAACCAAAATCAAAAGAAGAACCACCTCAATAAAAACAAAAATCAAAAACATAACATCCAACTCCAGAAACCATCACAAACCGAAAAAAACCGGTTAAACCGCATCATCCGAAATGAAGGTGAGCTTCACCAACGTCCGTCGTCACCACTATCGATGGTCCAGATCCAAAACAACTAACCCTCCATGGCCAAGAACAACCAGGCCGAAGTCACTTAAGAAACCCTACTCAAAACATAAAAGCAAAGAGAAAGAAGAAGAAATCATCCATCGCCACCATCCATAGATCCCGCAGAGAACACGCTCAACCACATAGCACACATCCACTGACGAAGTGGCTCCCTCAAACCACAGAAATAGGGGCTCGGCCTCTGGTCAGTAACACCACCGTGAAACCCTATCCAGATATTGGGGTTGAGCAAATGCCCAGAAAAATCAAGCGCACCGCTGTAAGGACCGAGCTGAGGAGGTCGTCATTGTGAACAGCGGAACAAGGACAAGAACGGAGCCTGAGCAGGGTGAGGAAAGGCGACAATGATGGGAGAATACCTAAGTAGTATTGATCAATCCTTGATACAAGGTATGATCTATCGTCATTATTTTGGTTTCATCTTCTTCTATTTCCCCTTGACTTTTTATGGAATGGTATATCCATGTTCCAAATAGACTTTTCTTGGGTGTTGACCGATGTGGTGGTGTCTTTGCATCCTAATCTGAATACAACTGTCATGGGGGGAGGAGATCGTAACATTTTTTGTGGATCGTTCTTATATAAAGAACGTACAGAACCATTTTAGGTAGGGGATTAATTTCTTCTCTTTTCTTTTACTTGCAACTGTATTGCTAGCATGTTTTATCCCACTAGATCAAAATGGAATTGATATAATAAATATTTTAACTGGATAAATAAATTTATAACGATCATTTTTAATTGCCTCTTATTTTTCTATATAGTGGTATATCTATGCTTGATTTGTTTAGCTTTTCATTCTTGCTGGAAATTGATAAAGAACGTAAAGCTGGGAATTAATCGATAATTGTTTGGATAAAGATAATGAGGCATGTAAATGAATCTGGTTCTTCTTTTAATAATATGATATTAATAAAATTGGTAAGTAAGCATGTTTAATTATTTGTGATAGCTTACTGGTTAGGTTTCCCAAATTTAGAACCTACGAATAATAAATCGTTTAATCCAACATGGATTGAAGAATTAGTTTTTTGATAAAGGATAATTCTTTGTAGGGTTCTGAGTAACCCATTTTGCTTGTTTAAGTGTCAATAGCCCAATTGATATGATGTTTGTTTTCCTACTGCTTGTTTTGTGATGTAATTCTAGATGTATTTTGTGATATGTGGGGGCATGGAGGCCTACTGGTTATGGCAGCAGTTGATTCCTGGAGTGGCGAGATGCAACAGTTTATGCATGGGGGTGTTTGGTAGGACGCCAGGGGTGATGCAATGGGTTGGAAGTGAATGTTTGGATTCTTACTGATTCTTATTGGTTGTTTATATGCTTTACTTTTCCCACTGCTCAAGTAAACTATTCTTTCTTCCCATTCATCCAAAAGGGGTGAAGATGCACTGGGTATGCCATGTGCTTTCCATGTTTAGCTTCTCATGGGAGGATGGTCTACGCTCTTACTATTGGCAGCAAAGACTCGATGCGTAGTTCATCTACTCACCCTGTTGAGCCCCCTTGTGTTTAGTAGCATAGAATGTTTTTCTAGAATTCCTGGGAATATGGGAAAGTAATATTGTAAATAAATAATTGAATAATTGATGTTAACCAATGGGGTGGGAGCTTGCTGGGGCACACTGCTGAGGTTGTAATTTAAAGGAACAGTGTGTTTAGGGTGTCATACTAATGAAATTTAATGTAGAATTGTTAATGGTTAATTAATTTTTTAAGAATTAATTATCCTAAAGTGAAACTGATAAAAAGGGAATGATGTAATGTAATTAAGATCTTTAAATTTTTTTTGTGCTTATAGTATACCTTCTCTAAGATTTGGTAGTTTGGAGTCTGAGAGACGTTAGTTGAACTTTTGTCTAAAACAAGGTTATTCCCATAGTGTGTTTGTGAGCTATAGTATATTCTATAATTTTTTTGTTTCTATACACTACTCCACACCGTCAGATAGAGAAACTAACACCCCGAGGATTCTTGATCCATGGGGGTGTTTTCCCCAACATTCTTGTGGGAGGATGGATGGATGACTACCCCCATTGGTCCTTCTCTCTTATTTTGGTAGTTACTTGGGTTAGTTGGAACAATGGTTAGTTTTTCACATATATATGTGTAGAGAGATATAATGGATTATGGTTTTTCACATACATATATTCTGGTTATAGTTTCTTATGGACAAATATAGGTGTAATGTGTATAGGCTATGATGGCTTGAGGATCCTTACTCAGTGTATGGGTTGTAATGGCTTGAGGAATAATACCTGACATGTGATAAACGATATATGAGTTTTGGTTGCTCCTAGAAACTACCTGGTTACTTTTCTTACGTGGATTTAGTGGTTTTTTTGCATGAGGTGCATGTTGTGGTGTTTCGCCTAGGTGTCTACAGGCATGCCTTTTTAGAGAGAGATGATTAAGAAATGTGATGTTGGGGTATAGCAGCAAACCAGTGGGGAAGTAATAGTAGGGTACCCTTGATATTAATTATTATATTATATAATCTTTTATGTGTTACTTGGTTAGAGTATCCATGGTGAGGCTGGGAATATAGTATGCATTTTTAGGTGGCGTGTTAGTTTCCCTTGTTATTCAATATGCTTTAGCATGCCTTCATTACTTTTGCATGAGAGGCACCTGGGAGGATCCAACTAAGAGTATTGTTATATTTACCCTATGTATATATAAATAGTTTTTTTAGGTCACATGGAGGAGGTTGGAGATCATGCTAGTTTCTACTAGCTTGGGGTTGTAGGAGCTATTTGGGCATCGTGGTTGCTATTGTTTTTAATTTATTTTGGGTACTTGCAGTTTTCCCCTTTTTGTTGTAGTAGTTTTTCATGACATTAAATATGTGTACTTGGGATTTCATTTATTTTTTTGTCTGAGTTGGATTTGGTTGGTGTTTGTCTTATATCTCTCTTTCGCATGGGTTCTCTTGAAGGGTAATGCCTCCCATCTGTGTGTTTGATATATCTCAGGTGATATTTTCCGACCTGTGGCCTACTAGAGGTGGGACTCTGGGGTTCATTATCTCTCTTCTCACATTGTCGGCCCAGGAGGTGTACACCTTGTGGGGATGGGGTCATGACACAATGTCAATAGAAAATGACCCATAAGAAAAAGGTTAAAAAATAATCCATTCACAAAATTTTTAATAATATAAAATATATTATAAAATATCCAAAATAAATCATTAATGTATATATATTGATATCTATATAAAAATATAATGATTATAGACATGGGAGGGAATGATCCTTGACCGAAAACAAGAGATAAGTTTGGATCCACATATAAGCACCCTTTCAGTTGATTTGTGCACCAAAGGAATGTGCAATGTTACTAATACATGTTAACATAAATAAAAATCATATTACAGGTTAATATAAATTTTTCAATAAATAGATATCATATATTTTACCAATACGAAAATTTAGTTATAAAAATTCTCTAATTCAATGTGAGATTGGAAAGAAAACCCTTACATTGGACTCCTACTCAATCAAATAGGATCTAAGATATCAAACAAAAAAATTATATTTATTATCCATCTATATTAGAACCATATATTTTTTATACCATTCATTTATAATTTATTATTACCTATTTGTTAAATATCATCTGTTAAATTAATATGCTTGTATTAATTGTATTGTTTTACACATATGCTTCAGTTTGATGGTTTCGATCCTTGAAAATTGAGAATGGGTTCATTAACTCTAAATATTTCATTATTATATAATATTTTTTTATTCATAAATTCCCATATTCATTTTATGGAACATATGGTAAGGGTTTTCATGGAACACTTAAAAAATCAATTTTGTGAATTTGGATTCCATGAAGTTAATTGATTTTGATAATTAATATAAATATATATTACCAATAAAAAAGTATTGAATATATATTTAATTAAATTTTATTAAATCATATATCTTAATCTTACTTTTTTTAATCATTCATGATGTAAATATTATAACACTAATATTTTGGGTGGTATAATTGTCCAAAAAAAGAACACATTATAATGAAAGTATAAATAAGACTATGGTATATGATAATAATAACTATTTTACTGATGTTAAATGATATAATATTTTTTTATTAATGTTTTAAATCATATTTTATAAGTGTTTTATGAATGAGTTTTTTATTAATGATGAAGGAAAAGATAATAGTTATGTTGAAAAATTAATAGCAAGGGTGGATGTATGGGAGGTGTTATGTTGAGACATGGGGATGTTCAGGTGGCTTGGAACTCAGTTAGTCCTGCTGGAGAGAGTAGCAAGATACAGAGGTTAATAGAAATGGTGGATATATGGGAGGTGTTACTGCTGCGACTGTTGATGTTGATGTAGAAGTTAAGTAGACAGAGGCAGAGGTGTTGGATTCTAATCCGAGGGAGAACGAAATTTCCAATAGGTTGGGCCATGATTTGGCAGACCCTCCAAGAGCTACTGGTCCTGTGAATTTCTATGGAACCAACTAGGTGAGGCAGCTGAAACCTCATGATCTACCTCCTGATCTAGAAATCCAAGACGCTTTTAGCATATTGATAATAGATTCCAATGCAACGAACATAGTAGTTACAGTGATGCCTAATGACAAGGCAGCGGTCTCGTTGGGTCAGTCTGGTCCTGCAGGTTCATCTCAATCAGAAAATAATGGGGGATGTCCTATTGGGAAATCTGCATGTGCAATTAAGGGTTTGGTTATTGAAGTAACTAAAAAGAAGCCTCAATTAATGGGGTGTGGCTTGATACTGTCCAGTTATTCTGATGCAACAGACCGAAGATCTCTGGATTTTGATGTTGTCTTTGGTTCACATAATAATACTCTCTTGGGTGGAAGTGGGTATATACAGGAAAGAGAATTTCAAATGGTGGATTATGGAGGAAGTCCAGACTTGATTCGATCCACAGTTCCCTTGTGCAGCAGGTTTGAAGGCCTTCTAGAGGCTGATTTGAGTTCTGAATCCGTTTTCCTAGGCGAGGGAGACGGGATCGGTGGGAAGAGAACCAAAGGGAGGGAACATGGTCACTCGGAAGATGAAGAGTCATGTCCAAAAATTAATACGGGTTTCAGGAATAGTAAGGGGAAGAAGGATTACTCCTCACAACCCCCTCTTTTGGAGACTCTATGTGCTAAAAAGATGAGCGACAGGAAGATGGACATGGAGACGCTGAGTTGTCAGAGGGTAGGGGAACAGGGTGATCAAGCCTTGTTTCTCCTTTAATGTTCTAAAGAAGAAGTGATAGGGCAGGTTTTTTTGCTCAACAAAACTGAGGAGGAGTCAAGTAAGATGATGGGGATATCACTTCAAGTGTCTCTCAATAAGGAACAATTTTCCTGGATTGATAGACAAGACTAAATTTTTGTATGGGGTTTCAATGGAGGGAAAATCAGTATTGAGGAGTACATTCAGACCTGGGACCAACTTACTTCTGATCTTGAGAAGAGGATGTTGAATTTATAAGATTTATAGGTTTCATATTTACCCTGGAAAATATTTAGTGAAATAGATTTAGGTAATATCAAGCTTCTCTTTAATGATTCTGTTTATGTTGGTGGCTTCAATCAGTTGGTTTGAGAGAGTTGTTTGTGCGAGCTGTGTTAGTCCTTGGATCTTTTTTTTGTTTGTCTGTGTTAGGATTGTTGATTCTTGTTTCCAGTTCTCTACCTGGACCAGCTTCGGAAGGGGATCAGAGCATGTAGTCTTCACCAATGCAGGTCCTTTGGATCTGGATGATCGAGAAGGTATGTCTTCGACATCGGTTCTGTGCCCGTGCAATTCTGCATGGGACAGCTAGCCGAAGGGAACTATGTTGGTGAAGGCCTGTCTTCATGGCACATCCACTGGGGTGGGGCATGTCCGATATTTTCTTCTAAATTTTGTTTATCTGCTTGTGTTGTAAAGTGATTGTCCAAATAGCTTTTGGGGTTTCTTACTTCTCCTTAAAAGTGTTTTGATAATAATAAAAAGTAATTTCCTATCTTTCGGTACCCAAACATTGGATTTGATTTTTAGGGGGGTAATTTTGGTATGAAATAAAGATAAATTAAAATGAATTGTATTGGATAAGGTTGGTATGGTAGGGGTCCTTTTATAGGTGACATGGGTGTCATATTTTGTAAATATTCATTAATTAATATAAATTGAATTTTATTTTCATTGATAATGGATCCAAATATGAAAAATAATGAATATATGATAAGGGAGGGTCTAGGGTTACCTCATCAACTAATTTAGAAAAAATGTGTGGTCATATTTTATGGGTTTTATCGCTTGATTTAACATTTTTACCTTATTTTAAGGTTTATTGATTTGTGAATATTTTCCTTGGTGAGTAATTTTTTTCCTAGAAATATAATATAACTTATTAAATAAATTAGACTTTATTATTTAAAATATTATATGCATTTTATTTGATTCAACTTCCAAATGTGATAAAAATTATTAAAAAATAATAAATGTAAAACATAAAAAAATATTTCATAGAAAAATATATTATAAAACCCCATAATTGATTTATTACTATTACTTATCAAATAATAATCATTAGATGTAGTGAAATTTATATTATTTTATATTTATGAAATAAATTTATCAAAATAATTAATCAATATTAATCAATTTAATTTATTAATAATATTGCCAAAATAATGAAATTTATTTTTTGTTAATTTTCCCCTTTTAATTACAAATGAATCTAATCAAATTATATTATTTATCTTCAAAAAATACAATTTTAATTAATCCATAAGTTTTAGAATCAAATATTTGTTTTAATTGTATTATTATATAGAAAAAACATTCTTATTAATTTTTATGTTTTTTTATAATTAAATTATTATTTATTATTTATGAATTATAGTATTTTCAATTTGTTTCAAAAAAACTAAAAAAAATATTTGAACAGGATTAAAGAATATATAATGGCCAGATATTCAATGGTTATATATCAAATGTCCATATTTCAAACAATCATATTAAATCTCATATATAGTTGTACCTAGTTCACTAAAATTCAATCATTTTTTTTACTTCTACCTCATAATGTATATTTTATTTTTAATTTTTTTCTTCATTAAATAGTTTTAATTATAGATATTTTCTTTATAGAAAACAATTAGGATACATATTTCACGTTCATGTAACTTTTATATGCTTATTGTTTTATCACTTGTATAATTTTCTTACTGATGTTTCATATTTTTGTCTCACAATGTAGTAATGTTTATCTTTACGGTATAATATTTTATTCCAATAAAATGTATCATAGTCATTAGGTCATTATTTTGTTTAAATAATTTATAAATAACATATATTTAATATAAATCTAAACCCATACTAAAATCATGGGGTGTTATGCTCATCCCACTTCAAAATAAATTTCCCCTAAGATTATGGAAATCTAATAAAAAATAATCAGGGTACTTCTATCTCATTGTATATTTTCATTCCCACAATGTTATCTCAAACGTTTGATACCTCAAGAGAACATTATCTAGGTGATCATTCTTTTTTCACAGTTATTTATCATTAAGATATATTATTTCTACTATTTTTTCATTGTAAAAGAGATCATGTTATATCTATATGACCATTGAGATTAGTACATATGATGAATAAATGATTTAATTCCAATAAAGTGATACATGGAACATATCATGAACTAATGAGAGGATCAGTGGAGGTAAAATATGAAAATATACAATCACCACACAACCAAGGATTCAAAATGAGATAGCCTATCTTGGGCATAACTTTCTGTTCTTCAAGAATATCATAAACTTCTTCTTAAGAAATATTCTATATAAAAAATTATCTCCAACATAAAATTATAAATATCCAAAAATAGTATTAGTATATAAATTCTATCAACTCAATGATTCTTTAATGTACCAATGATTGTTTTGAACCATCTCTTATATCTCTTGAGAATGATCTAGTCCTTACTGCTTACACTCTCCATCTTCTTACCAACATTTAGGAGCAATACACCCCTTTCCATATATAGAATCAAATGGTTCCATTTTTATTTTCTAATGAATTTTTTTGTGATAAATCCACATGGGGAATATGTTTCAGATAAGATCCGTTAAAATTCACTGAACCAGACCACAACATATCTTCCTATGATTTATTTTCTATTTTTGATTGACTATCAATCTAACCACGAAAAATAAATCTTAATGTTAACTTTGTATCCAATTATTATTGATTAATTCTATAGATAATCAAGTAAAACATAATAACCTAGTCCAATATAATACAAAGGGATACTCCATGCATCCTTACAACTTCTTTAAGGAATATTATAAATGTTTATTAACTATGAACTATGCTCAAATAATGTTTAAGTTTTCCAACTTCTATGGAAATACACTACAACCAAAATAGACTTATAGAATTTAAATTACTTTGTATGTCAGTTGATTAAATCCATCGTGATGGCCTCCCTTTTCTATTTAGGTATTGGTAATGATTTAATCATTCCCTTAAACTTCCTTCATTCCACCTTTACATTCAATCGTACCGAGCATCAAGATATATGTTCCTCAATATCCTTTTTCATGTTGTTCCAACAAGTGTTCTCTTTGGGTTCTATATATATATATATATTCATGTTTCTAGGAACTATAAATAATGATGAGCTATGTGAATCATACAATATATCCTTTCTAAATTCTTTCATTAGAGTTACATATATTCATTTCATTAAACTTATAATGCCATCATTTTTAAAATTGAACTATAAAATACATATTAACTTCTTATATGGATCCATATCCTCTTTTATTATACAAATATATTAATTTGGATGGATAGATGAGAATCCATTGATGTAATATAGGATTTATCATCCAATAATATGATTTTGAGGTCCATCCTTTTCAAATCCATGATTATTTGGTCAATTTTAATCCTCATCATGGATAAGATATAATGATCCTTTATACTTAAAGAACATATTAGTTTTTGTGATTCCCAAGGTGGTTAGGCATTTAAAAAACCACATTACTTGAAAAAATCCTTCTAATTCTGATGTAACATATTCCACTCCTTCTCTGTAAATATATATAGTTTTATTTTATAATCAGTAAGTATATAAAACTTCTCTTAATAAAGATAATACCTTCATATCATTAATGAAAATACTACCCCTACTAGATCTTGGTAATCCACTAGGTATGTTTTCTCATAAAACATCAATTTACATGATAAAAATTTTAACATCATGTAATTTAACTAGCAGAATCATCCCAAACTCTTATTTTTTTGTATCAGTATATATATCAAAACCTACCACATTGTAGGTTGACATGAGTAATGGTGAAGAGACCATCATTCTCTTAAATAGACTAAAATGTGTAACACATTTGTTATAATATCAAGGAATTTTCTATGTGTTATTTTTTTATATTATATGGATTTAATTTAAGACCAGGTGCTGAGATGGCGTGCAATCTTGAGCCCTAGTGTTTCCAAAACAATTGTTTGAGAAATATTAAAATATTCAATATCGCACACACATGGTGTTCATGAAAAAGTGTAATAACTCCAAAATAGGTTGCTAGATCAATAATCTACTGGAATTGTCGAATTCAGAATAATGGTTTTACCCTATGAGTAAACTAACTTTTGTCAGCATGAGGCATCTGTAGAAAAATACACCAAGGACGTAAACATAATAAAAATAATTAAATGAAATTAATCCATTTTTAAATCCAAATAAATCATTAATAGAGACTCTGGTTGGAAATATGATCCCATCATTAAATTTTTAATTTGGTGTTTTCCCTAAGAATGACATAACATTAGTTGTCGCGTGTCATTTGTGAAAATGTAGTTGGGCCACAAAATTGATAAAATAAATTAATATTTTATTTTATTTTCTTCAACTCAGTGACCTATTTCTTCTATATTTTTATGGCTATGTGAATTGTCTCAAGGTTTATGGCTAAACCCCGGAGACCTATAAATCGTTGGTGGAGAACGTTATTTGATGACGACAATGGATCATGATTGTATTGTGGATCATCACACCAGTGGAGTTGGGGGGATCTCATCAATGGCAGCAATTCAACCTTAACTCATCAACGATTTAACCAAACTCAGGGTAGTGAATGTATTTCAATTGTTTTATTCCCCATTCATGATTTCTATAAAGATCACAAATCAATCAATGAACGGATTGGTTTGTGTATCCATCGCCTTATGGTATGGGTTTATTATGGGGTAAATTGGGAGAATTATTTTCCAAATCTATTCATTGATTTTATTATGGAAAGGAATTGAGATTGATATGAACATATATTGAGGTTCATTCCTCTCAGTTTTTATGCGCATTCCTCTCTTGAATCATAGTTCTTAATGGGAATTCTTTGTTTGTCCTGACAATCAACTATTCCCAATCAATCGATCGTTGCACAACAGTTTCATGGCGCAACTAACCAATATTGTGGATCTAAGATCATCACAACACAACAGAGGTCCAAAGATGAAGATGGAGTGAATCAAATAATGGATGACTCTTGATTTCACGTTCTTCAATGTTCTTTGGTCTGAAAAAAGAACAAATGTTTGATTTTATTCTCAAGATTATCTGGATATAGAATGCATTTTTATGTGATGTTGAGGCATGGGAAACCTTGGATCTTCAATTTGATAGTGAAACGATCACTGGATCGAAGGAAAATAACTATACAGGGCAAATATAGGAAGAATATTTGTTCTAAAAATCCAAAAGAACAAGGTGTGTAATCCAAGATTACATAGTGTATAGGGCACGAGGGCTGCAGAACTAGGGTTTGGGTGGATTTAAGGACCACACAACAAGTGACCCCTATTACATGCCATGTAACCCTCCCTGGATGACTCAACATGTACATACGAGTGTAAACAAACATGGGTAATAGTATAAGTCAAGATTGCATGCCATGTACTATGACACAAACATGGATTGACATACACAAATAGATACATGGACACCGCTTGAGTACATAAACCTGGCTAGGTGACACGATCATAGAACCATGTATATCTACACACTGTGTACTAATCCTACACATAGTTTATATGGAGACTACATGTTTTTTTGAGGTTCTTCTACATGGGCAAGACTTGGGATAGTGGAACATTCCATGTATCACCAAGTACACTCTGTGTACTCCCATCAAGAGTGCTTTAGGATCTTTGTTTTCCTAGTTTGGACTAGTATAGGTTGAGAGATTTTCCTTAGACATTTTCTCAAGGTTTCAGTATCAAATTTCATCCACATCACTAGATTGAAATCCTCTTTAGAGGTTGACTCTCAGATAGAGTATTATATCCTTCCATGAGACTGGAGTGAGATCCACTATCACCCCTAGTGGAGTGTATGGAAATGCGTAACCTCCTTGAGTAGAGAAATGATCCTCTATTTAGTGGGACACATCGATAGGGTCTATGGTACCCCCCAGTGGGTCTAGGTGTGATTCACTATATAGTGGGTTGATCCAAATTGGGTACATGGTATCCCCCAGTCAGTTATGGTTAGGATATATGGGATCCCTAGTCATTTCTAGGCGTGACCCACTCTTTATATTTCTAGATTTCCTAACCAGTTTTTTTTCATTAGGCAGGGCAGAAATAAGCTACACCACTTCATGGATTGTCTCTGATGATATCATGGCCCAAGGAGTGAGTTCTCTCAGAATGAGAAGGCATCGAGTAAAATCAAGTGGATGGAAGTTGGTTATGACCATCTAATGGTGTGGTGACTCTCTTGATTAAATTTGGATAATCTTGTTATATGGGATGTCAGCATATACTTATGTGGAGCTAACTATACATTCTTTTTTGTATTATTTTTTAGTTTCGGGGTGTACTATTGGGTATTGTAATACTCACACCAGCATTGTTTTTTACAACACTTGTCATGTCTAGTGAAAAGAATAAACCTTTTGACAGAGTCTTAGGTGGACCAGGCCGAGGTGGTTCTTAGTTAGACCAAAAAGACTTAGGAGTGTTCCTATACCTTTCATAAAATACTCCCAATACCTTTTGCTTCTAGGTTATACATTTTTATATAATATTTGTTGTGGGATTGTTTTTCACCCTATTTACTTTCCATTATATTCAATATCATACTCTTTTGTGGGATCTTAGATGCAATAATGCATCCTTTCAGTTATTTTACAATTCATCATTTTGTGGTAGGGATATGTTTATGTGTGTACTGGTAAATAATTCTAATTACTCAATTTGTGGTATGTGCCTACTAAGTGCTAGTTGAAATCCCCTAACCTATTGGAGCTAGGATTAGGCTAGTAACATCACGATCCCCTCTATTATGGGTCATGATAGAGTGGTATTTAAGGAGGTTAGGTTCTAGTTCAAGATCAGAAGTTTATGAGATTGGTTTTGGGAAATAGTGTTAAGTGTTTTGAGTTCATTATTCAGGATAGGGACTCAAGTGTTGGTGTAGTGGCTGATGTATCCATACACCAGGATTATGATTTCCTATATTTCAACTTGGTACATGAAAACAATAAGTGTAGGAAAAAAATTGTACATGCATCATATAGGAAGGGTGGTGTTTTCCATGTGATTATTTTGTAATCTCACCAGATATACTCTATTGACAATGGTATGTATTGATTTCCAGGATGCCTCTACATATATAACTATCAAGTATTCCACCGTGTGATCATGGGGATGATCTTCCTAGTGACGAGGCATTAGTACAATGGCATGTACCAGAGATAGAAACTCTTGGTGGTTTTCTATTTGTACCACCACCCATCGACCAGAAGCTACTACCAGAACTACCCACTAAGGATGCACGCAGGTTGAGTTCATTTCATGAGTTTCAAAGGTAGTAACCTTCTAGGTTTCAAGGTGATACAAACCCCTAGATGGATGAGGATTATCTAAAGACAGTCAGACTAGTACAAAAACTATTTTTAACGTCGCCTTTTTTCACATCGGTTTTTTATAACCGATGTGAAAATCTCTAAAAATTGATTTTTCACATCAGTTATTATATAACCAACATAAAAATAAATTTTTGATGATTTTTCATGTCAGTTATATATGAACCGATGTGAAAAATCCATTTTATCTTATTTTTCATGTCGATTATTATATAACTGATGTTAAAAATCAATGTACATCACTTTTCCGCATTGGTTATTAAATAACTAATGTGAAAAATCCATTTCCATGAACTGATATTAAAATTTTCACTTATTTTTCATGTCAGTTATTATAAAAAAGTTTTGAAAAAATCAATATTCATCACTTTTTCACGTCAGTTATTAAATAACCGACGTGAAAATTTGATTTTCGTGACTTTTTCACTTCAGTCATTTAATAAACAACGTTAATAGGTATTTTTCACATCCGTTATTTAATAACAGATGTTAAAAAAGTTTACAAACATGTATTTCATTTCCCAATATTTTATTTGATAGGTCAAAGAGCTCAAATGGAGTTACGGATTAAAAGTTATGCCCTTTAAAAGTTGATCATCTCTAAACAAAGTCTTAGGGATGTCCAACTTATGAAGGCCATAACATTTAATTGGTAACTCCATTTGAGCTTTGTGGCCTACCAAATTAAATCTTGAAAAATGAAATACATTTTTTTAAATAATTTTCCCATCGGTTTTAAAATAACTGACGGGGAAAATACCTTTTAACATCAGTTTTTAAATAATCGATGTGAACATGTCCTGAAAATCGATTTTTCACGTCGAAAATTTATTAACCGATGTGAAAAAGTGATGAATATTGATTTTTCAAGTTGGTTTTATAATAACTGATGTGAAAAATAAGAGAAAATTTTAATACATTTTCACAATGGTTATCATAAAACCGACGTGAAAGATAATTTTAATATCCCCCGAACGCAAAATATCAATTTTTTGACATCGCGACATCAAAATTTTGAATTGCTGCAGAAAAGTTTTAATACCAACCTTTCTATTATCATTTCAATTATATGTTTCTATTATACACATATCCTAATTTCACTATCATTTATTTCAACCGTTATCGTTCCCCCAACTCAGCTCATTTGATCTTCAACATGAATCAATTATTTTTTCTTTATGTGATCTCATCAATGTATATTTAATCATTTATATAAGATTTATGGGTTTTATAATTTGTTTTCATAACTGATATACCATTTAAAGATCATTTCATTCAACCATCATCATTCCATCAACTCAAATTTTTTGATCTTCCACGTGAATTCACTATTTCTTATTTCCGTGATCCCGTCAAGGTATTTGTAAATATTTCCCCATGATTTATATTTTTTATGAGTAGTTTTCTTAAATAAATTTACCATTTAATGATTATTATTTTATTATAATGGTGTAAAATTCTTCATATCATGTTAAAACTACAAAACCTTCTATGGATTCAAAATATCCTTTTAATATGAATCTACAGTTGGCTCATTTAATCTTTCCTTGAGAAAAATATAAAATTTATGATGGTCATAACTTTTGATCCGTAACTCTATTTGAGATCTTAGACCTTTCAAATCAAAGCTTAGAAAATTATCTACAAGTTGTTAAATAGTTTTTACATCATTTATTTAAAAACAGATGTAAAAATGACTTTTAAGGTCGGTTTTTTAAAAAACTGATGTAAAAAATGGATTTTTAACTCCATTTCTAGAAGGCCTTTCTGGTTTATTTTTTAAAAAATGATGTTAAATACCATATAAACCCATTTTGTAACACATTTTAATAAAAAAATGATATAAAAAATCATATTTTTAACGTCGCTCGCAATAACATCACCTAAAAACCGACGTAAAAAATGTTTTTGTGTACAAGTGTCACATGTGTTTTCCTCCTTGTGAGGATGCCTTCCAACCATATGTTTGTCTTTATCATGAGTCTTTTTTAGGGCTCTATAAGGAGGTGGTTAATCTTGGTGACTTAGTCACATGATTAGAAAACTCTCCTTTGGACAAACAACAAGGTTCTCTTTAGGGAGGAGTTATATCTGAACACTTTGCGATCAGTACGAATATAAAAGATTCTATATCTAAAGTAGTATATTATGACCATGGAAGTGTATTCTATGAATTTTACTAATCATTCACACTAATCCTTGTATATGGTATGAGACCAATTATTCTATACTTGGACCTCAGTGCACGGCTTACTCTAGGACAACAGGGAATGCTAGGTATCCCTTATAATTTCTACCTATGTTGGGTAATTCAGTAAGCCCTTCTAGTGGAGAATTTTTTGGATGAGAGGACACAGGTTAAGGGATTGAGTAGTGGGAACTGGGTACTTTATATCCTTGTAGCAAGTAGCTAATGGTAGTCACATCGATCCAATAATTTCAGAAGGTTCAGGGAGTGATCTATCGACTTAGGGTCAGTAGTGCAGGGCTCCCACAGTGACTCGAATCATCATAATGATAGAATGTTTCAATCATGTGGCTGTTGTGGACAAATGTAATGATATTTCCCTACATTTCATACACATGATCGAGAGATAGTCATGGGAACACAAAGATAGAGTCAAATACATGATTATTATGTTCTATAGGGAATCATACGTGGCATAGGGGCATGTAGGCAAGAAAGAGGTGGTCAGAGGTTCGACCTATTACCAACACCACCACTAGGTGGTCCATGCTAGACATAAGGATATGGAGTTCATGGATGAGGATAGTTGTAGGTCGTGGTTCCTTATATCCTTGATACTCTTGGAATGATACAAGGTATAATATATGTATTTCTTTCCTTAGTTTTAGTTTTGATAGAGACATGTGATAGTCATTCTTTTTTTTTTCTGGAAACCTTTTCCGGGACTTGGATATTCTTGTTGAACCATTGACTCGACCCTAACACTTGGGGAATCCTACTGGAGGAGACTCGATGATCACACACTTTTTCCGAAAGTGTTACCTGACAGTTTTAGGTGAGATTTTCAGTTGGGATATCTTGGTATCGTAGTTGAGGCCATTCAAGGTCATTCTTGGTATGGACTGGTTATCCATAGTTCATGCTCAGATTGACTATTTTAGGCAAATAGTGTAGTGCGTCTGAAATGATAGAACTGGTTTTTCCATTGTTGGTCATAAGTAAATACAAGTAGCGTAGGATGGAATCACACATAGGAAGTTGAATATGATTACTCATCAGTTGGCCAACCTCACGCTCTATGTAGTAAATGATATGAGTCCTCAGTTTCCTATAGTGGTGGTGGAGTATGAAGATGTATTTCCTAAATAATTTCTAGGTTTACTTCCATGTAGGTAAATGGACTTATGCATTGATCTACACCCCTGCATGGAACTGATATCTACAACTTCATATCGAATAGTTCCACTAGAGCTTCATGAGCTAAGGATACATTTGGAGGAATTTCAAAGGAAGGGCTTCGTTGGACCTAGTTTTTCACATTGGGAATCCCTAGTGCTTTTTCCAAGAAGGAAGACAGGTGATTGAGGATATGTGTGTATTTTAGAAGCATAAACCCAAGGACCATGAAGAAAAAGTATCATCTATCTAGGATAGATTGTCTCATTGATCAACTGAAAGCAGAATGATGGTTCTCAATGATTGACCTCTGATCAGGCTATCAGTAGCTACAAGTGCGGGATAAGGATATACCGAAGACAGCCCTTAAATTTCTTTATGGTCACTATGATAACATTGGGATTCTATTTTGTGTAACGTAGGCCCAAGAAGTGTTCATGGGACTCATGAATAGGATTTTACATACTTACATATATCAGTCGATTGTGTTCGTCATTGATGACCTCTTAGTGTACTCAGCATCTCAGAATGAGAATGAAAGACACTTGAGGATGGTCCTAGACACACTTCAAGAGCACCGACAATACGGTAATCTCTTGAAGTGCTAGTTTGGGATTTGAGAGGTCTATTTTCTAGGAGACACCATCTCAAAGGATGGATTTCTAGCGTATATATTGAAGGTTGATGCAGTGCTTTATTGGTATCCACTCAGAAGTGTTATCGATGTATGATGTTTCCTTGGTTTAGAAGGATAATATCAGGGGTTTGTACCTGACTTCTGAAGAGTGGCCGCACCCTTGATAGCATTGAAATGAAAGGGGAATCCTTTAATGTGGATAGAAAAGTTAAAATAGTGATTTCAAGAGATGAGGTTGAGGATGATGAATACTCCCATCCTGAAGTTATCGAAGGAAGGCATCGAGTACATAGTGTATTTTAATGCATCAAGGGTCGGGATTCACAGTGTTATGAAATCTAATCAAGCAGTGCTTCCATATGGTTCATGACAGTTGAGATCACATGATAAGAACTTATGCGACCCTTGATCTTGAGTTTGTAGAGTTAGTCTTAACATAAATGATGTGGTGACACTATCTGATTGAAAAGAGGTTTATCGTCTACTTTGATCGCATGATTCTCAGGTATATCTTCTCTTAGAAGTAATTGAACTTGAGATAGAGGTGACTTCTAGAGTTCCTCAAAGACTAATACTTTGAGGTTGTGTATAATCTTTTGAATGTGAGCTTGGTGTATGATTCTCTCAGTAGGAGATACCATTTACAGTTGTTGAACGATGCATCAGAATAGTTTTCCTCATTGAATATATCCTTTATGGATGGAGATGGAGTAGCTTACATCTAGTTGATGATTGTCACCCCTCCACTCTTACATCGATTTAGGGAGTCATATCTTGGATAGTATAAAGTTGAGACCCTACATTATCATATATCCATATAGAATGCTTTTGATGGATATATAAAAGGTGGGGAGTGCACCATCATTTTTAGGGCACATAGTAGTACCAATTTCGTAGTGGGAGGAGGTCCAGAAAGAGTTTCATACATCCCATTTGGAGGTATATCCAGGTGTGAAAAAATGTACCACAACTTCTGATGCTAGTTTTGGTGGATAAAGATGAATAATGGAGTTGTAGAGTTGTTTCTTGATGCCTTACTTGTCATAAAGTGAAGGTTGAGCACCAGGTTCCAACGGGTTTAGCTCAACCCCTTGAGGTTCCAAAATGGAAGTGGGATGGGATATTGATGGACTTTGTGATGGTTATACCATGTACTTATAGGGACATAATTCTATCTGGGTGATCTTTGAGGGAATCACCATGTCAACACACTTCCTAGCTATCTGAGAGAAGAGTTAAATAGATATCATGGGACACATCTACATGTAGGATATAGTTCAACTCCCTGGAGTCTCGTCGACTATAATTTCATATCCCAATTCTCCATTTACATTCTTATTTTGGAAGGGATTATGGAGGAATTTGGGACATATTTTTTCTTGAGCACATCGTTCCACCAACAGTCGGATGGCCAGACTCAGAAGACCATTCAGGTTCTAGATGAAATGGTGTGGTCTTGCATGTTATACTTTTCCCATAGTTGTGAGGATCACTTCTCTCTAGTGGAGTTTGTGTACAAAAATATATATCATTCCACCATTGGTATGATACCATTTTATCCTTTGTATGGGTGACCCTGCAGGTCACCACTTTGCCAGACTAACCATAGAGAGTCAATACTTATGGTCCTGTAGTAGGTGCGAGCTACTATAGAGAAGCTGTTGATCATCTAAGAGTGGATGAATATTTCACAGATCCATTATAATTTATATGATGATAGAAAGAATATGCCTTTCGAGTTCGAGGAAGGAGACCATGTTTTCCTTTAGGTTTCACCTCGACAAGGATTACCAATATTTGGTGGTGGGGGAAATTTATCTCTAAGGTTCATCGACCCCTTAAAGATTGTAAAAAGATTTGGGGAGGTGGCATACCACATGGATATACCACTATAGTTAGATCAGATTTACGACATCTTCCACATGTCATAGTTGAGGAGATATGTGTGAGACCCATCATACATCATCAACTGGGCGATCAAGACATAAAGGATAAAGTGACATTTTTAAGTACCCAAAAGAGATCAAGGATTAGAATGAGAAAATCCTTCATGGGTGATCGATTCCTTTGGTGCATTTTCTATTGTAACAAAAGAATATCTAGGAGCACACGTCGGAGCAGGAGGATCAGATTGATGCTCAGTACCCTCATTTAGTTGAGTATCCCTTGTTTTGGATTCTCAAGGACATAAATACATAAGGTGTGGAGAATGTAACATCTAATATTTTTGCATGTATTATTTTTTGATATTATATGGATGAATTTAGAAACCATTCACTTAGATTTAGTGTGATTCTAAGGCCTGGTGTGTTTGAAAAAAATGTTTCAAAAATATTAAATATTTAATTGCATGCACACATGCACGATGTTCCTAAAAAATGGAATAACTCTCAAATGGGTTCTAGGATAATAAATCTGAGAAAAACTTTTATTTTAAAAAAATGGATATACCCAACACATGACCAAAAGTTTTTCATTGCATATTATATATAGAAAATGTCACCAAGGATGAAACCATAAATAAAATAATTGTTTTGTTTTTTTAATCCTAGTAACTATGAATGAGGAATATGATTGGAAATCTTATACCACCATTGAGTTTTTCATGTAATGTTTTCCCAAGGAATGAAAAAACAATTTTCAGCGTGGGTTGTTCATAAAAAACCATTCAGGGCCACAAAATAGATAAAATAAATTAAAATAGTATTTTATTTTATTTTTTATTCTGCTCAACGACTTGTTTCCCCTATAATATTATGGATAAGTAAGTTTTCATAGGTTTGGACACTAAACCCTAGAGACCTAGATGCCATTGGAGGAGAACATTATTGGCTAACGATAATAAAACATGATCAGATCATGGATCATCGAGCTAGTGGAGTTAGAGGATCTCATCAATAGTAGAAAAAAACCATTCCATAACAATTTTCAATCAAAACTCTATATAGGGTGTGTGTTAATATTTTTTATTCCCCATTCTTAATAAAAGAAACTATATCAAATCAATCTATGAATAGATTGGTTTGTGGATCAATCGCCTTACAGGATGGGATTCTTACTTGGTTAATTGGGAGAACTATTTCTAAGTCTCTTTAATTATTATAATACATAAATTAATAATGATTGAAACAATCATAGATCAAAGTTTATTCCTCTTATTTTTTATGCTCTCTTATCCCTTGATTCATCATTCGTCACATGCGTTCTTTGTTTGGAATGTGACTTGACTATTTCTTATCAGTGTATCATTTCACACCCATTTCTTGGTGAAACAATCTGGTAGCATAGATCTAGGATTAACATGATAGAATGTAGGTGCGACAAAGGAGATAGACTAAATCAGATGACAGATGATTACTGATTTCACATTCTTCATCATTATTATTTGTGAAACAAAGAATGGATGTTTGATTCAATTATCGAGCATAACCAGTGACAGAAAACATTTTTTAGTAATGGAGAGGAATGGGAGACGTTGGATAATCAATTATAGGGAAAATAAATTGTTAGATTGAAGGCGGATCACCTATAAGGACACAAAGAGAAAGAATAGTGGTTTAGTAAAATCTCAAAGAATACAACGTGTAATATGGGATTACATGGTGTGTGGGGCCCTGGATAAGATGCTAGAGTTTTTCCAGAGTTAAGGACCACAAAGAATGTGGATCACCCTACCAGGATGACTCATCATGTACTCTGGAGAGTACATGGACATGGGTAACAATACACATTCGTATGGCTTTCCATGTACATAGACAAAGACACAACTTGGCATACACATACCAGTATCCATACATGGATTCAGTACATATACACTGACAGGAAACACATGCATATAACCATGTGTCTATACACTCCATGAATTCATCGAATACACCATGTATTTGGAAAATAAATGTCATTTGTGGTTCTTCCACAATGGCAAGACTTGGGATATTAAAACGTTTTGTTTACCCCCTGGTACACACTATGTACTCTTATCAATAGTGCTTGAGGATCTTAGTTTTATATTATTAGACAAGTATAGGTTGAGATATTCCCCTAATCCATTAATTGAGGGTTTAGTGTGGCATTACATCCACATAATTGGATTGTAATCCCCTCTAGTGGTCGAGTCTCAAATAGAGTATGGTATCCCTCTATGAGACTGGAGTGTGATCCTCTATCACCCCTGGTGGAGTACATATAATCTCATAACCTCTACGAGAAAGTCACTGATACACCATTTAGTGGGCCTCATTGGTAGGGTCTGTTGTATCCCCAAGTGTGTTAGGATGTGATCCCATACATAGCGGATTTATCTATATTGGGTATGTGGTATCCCCTGGTTAGTTTTGTGTGCGATTTGTGGTGACCTCTAGTTAGTTATAGGCGTCACCCCATCCCTGTTTATCATATTCTTCCTTGACCAATTTTTTCTCTATGAGTGGGACCCAAAGGAGATAGTACTTTTCGTGGAGTTCCTATAATGATATCATGGATCAAGGAGTGATTTCTCCTAGAAAGAGTGTGGTTCTAGAAAAATCATGTGGTGTCTCACTTGAGTATATCTGGATAATCTTTTTATTTTTGTTGTTTACATATACCTATGTATATATGACTACACTTTCCCTATTGTATTTCTTTGTGGTTTAGGGTTTTCCTACTGAGTATTATTATACTCACCCCTGCATTGGTTTTACATGCATGTGTTGTGTCCTGTGCTGATGATCGGCCTTTTAACAGAGTCCTAGGTAGACAAGGACTAGAGAGTGCTTACTGAGACCGAAAAAACCATGGTGTGTTCCTATGGATTTCAGACATTAGATCTAATAAATATTACTTTTATATTGGGCTTGTTTTATAGAATCATTATGGTGGGCTTGTTTTTTCCTTGTTTACCTTCTAGTACTTTCACTATCATACTCTATTGTGGGATCTTAAATATATGCATACATCCTTTCAATTATTTTATATTTCAACATTTTGTTTCTTGGAGATGTGTGTGTGTGTACATGTACTTTAGGCCAATGCCTCCCCTTTGTAGGATATGCCTACTCAATGTTAGTCACCATCCCATGGAATATTGGAGGAAGGCATGAGGTAGTAATGGTATGGGACCCTATAGGATGGGTTGGGACATTGATTTTACCAATGGTGCATGTCTCCCTTCCTTGTTTTCTTGATTTGATTATTTGAAATTTGTGATAAACTTAACAAAAACAATTATATTTACTAAAAAATTCATGAAAACTGCTCATTCCTTGAGCCAATACAATAAATACATTGAACATGGACTTTCATGCCTCTTATGACATGCACATGATACATTCCTGTTCCAACTAGATATGTGAAAAGTCTCATGGTAATTAAATATACCACATTAAGAAACATGTCACCCATATTATAAGAATAAAGCAAGGAGATTCCACCCAGATACCCTGCATGTCTATACAATAAATTGGATGGATGCATAAAAAAGTAAGTATATGAAACATATTTAAAAAATCAAATAAATCCATAATTGGAATAAAAGTATCACAAAATAAATTAACTCCACAAAGGTGACAATAAATCAAAAACTAATAGTATGACTGAAGAAAATGTAGATAAAAATATAATAACATAAATCATAAAAGGATGACATGTCCAAATATACCAAATTAATATATTTGTACCAAATATACTACAAATATATTTAAATAGATAATGAAACACAAATTTTAAGAACAATCCATACACATTGTATGATTCCCAGACAACCCATTGTATCTGTGTTAATCGAATAAACTTGTAACGAAGATAGTTTTGAGATATTAATTCCATTGGTAAACCACTAATTGATACATACAACCCATATAAGAGTAACAAATTTCTATCATGTTAGAAAAGTCAATATATATACTAGTTTATCCATTGATTTTCAAAAAGATACATTTAAATGTTTTCTGAAACCATATCTGTTTTTAACTTGAAAAAAATCAAGTGTTAAGATTAACTATTTCGGAACCACTCAATGAAACGTAGAAATTGATACAATGATATAATTTAAAAATGGAGGACCTAAGTGATTATTATGAAAGAAAAGTTTTAAAATAGATTTACATGTATGTGGAATGTAAAACAAACACAAAATAGTCATCACAAGAATATATGATCTGTCGAAAGAATCGTGGATATAAATATACAATTACATAACAAGACTAACACCAAATAACTATATCATTATATTACACATTATATTTCCAATATTTTCCTAACATAGGGGATAATCCTATTTATAAGGATGAAATATATCTTAGGGTCACTAGCTATATCATTATTTTTGGATAGTGCACCAAGTGTCCCTAGATTTACAACATAACATCCCATGGATCCCCTTGAAATTTAAATGGTTTTGAAAAAAAACACATTGATATTTATAATATACATCATAAGATAATCACATATGTTACTTTGATGTTATTTCAAGAAATATCTATATTACCATTAAGATCACACATAAAAGTTCATAATCCCCTTTACTGGTAACCATCTACTACATAAGATCAATAAACATTTTCATTTAAAAAATAGGAGTATATTTCAATGGGTTTTTATTATCTTAAAAATTAATTTGAAAAGTTCCATTAAGGCCTCATGAAATATTTTTATTGAGAAAATACATAAATAAATTTTATAAATAAAAAAACAAAATTTATAAATCAACTACTAGTTTCAATGATACAACAAGGAAATTATAAAAAAATATTTATGAATAGATATCCAAAATAAGAAATAAACATTAAAAAATCAAATCCCTACATATTTCAATAAACTTAAACTGGAAAAAAAATTATAAAACATTATTGATACACGTTATATCACTTTAACAACAAAAAAATCATGTATTTAAATATAAAATAAATCGTATTTATAAGCAGAAATACCTTTGTAAAGGAAAACATACCTTGATTACTTTTTCATTTTCAAATGGTGGTCTTTATCCAATATATTATGGTCAATGAAACTCCAAGAGACCGATTAGAACACCCATGACACCAAAAATATAAAAACCCAAAAAATTTAAATTAATTTAAGGATAACCCATGTTCGAAAAGGTCTACATGGGAAGAATTAAATGACGAGACAAATGAGTTAAATAAAATATAAGGCCATTAAAATAACTATTTTCTCTCAAATAATTAATAACCAGAGGATTCCACTAATATATTTTATGAACACAAAAGGGCTAATCCCTTGGTTCGTGCATCACAAATAGAGGAAAGGAGGAGGGGTTTTTGTTTATAAATCGATGTTTAGAAAATAGTTAATTTTCACTTATTAATGAACATGGGAACTACACATGATTTGGATCCATGGTTGGACAAAACATATGCTTCCTAATAGAGTTCATAGAGCACCTCACATGGTTAGGATGAATATTTGGACAAAATTTCCACAAACTATGTGTTTGGCTTGGTCCAGAACTATATGTCTATTACATGGTTTCCATATAGTTTGTACTAATCATATGACCTTCACTAACCATTCTAAAAATTATACATTTCAATGAGAAATGACATTCAAGGAGATAGGAACATATGATACATAAAAATAAATAATACAATAGAGTAATAGAGGTTTTTGTTTTTATATTTCCTCCAAACATAACACATTTTCTTCTTAGAAAGCACAAGAAGGATCGATTGATTAAGGAAATAATGTGAGGTTCGTCTCCCACAAATGAAAAAAATAATGGTGAAATAATAAAAAATCATGATAGTTATATAAAATAACTTAATAAATCACAATAGGTAATATTATGTACCCCCACAATCCCAATTCATGATATAAAAGTAAACTAAGAAACCAAAGAATGAGGGAAACAAATGATTCTTACCCGAAAAAACTACTTAAATGAACAAGGAGAATGATAATATAATGGAATTTAAAAAATAATGAAAATCTGAATTGATGTGAAATAGTATAATCCCTCTAGGTATTATCCAAAAATATAGATCTCCTTAATCCCAAACATATAAAAATGTAGAAGAACCCCACCATAGATTTTTCTATGACTCTGGGATCTTCTATAACATGATCCAAGGACAATAGATAACTGGGATTCCATGATAGTGGATAGGTTGGTTAGGTATAATATGAAACTGTAATGAAAATAATATATTAATTTAATTGATAAAAATGGTTGTCAAGAAAACATTTCTCACTATGGATTTCTTCGATAGAGACCTCCTCACCATATTAGTATTCTCAATAAACCCTCATATTCGAGGATAGAATAATTATATGAGTGTAAAAAAATTGATAAAATAATTTAAAAGAGGTGTGAGATAAAACCATTTACACCACCATAATTATTAATAGAAACCATGAAAAATCCATTATAGACTTATTATCATAAATAAAAGACAAAAAACATAATCTTAGTACATTAGACTACTGTAAAAGATCATTATATATAACCCTAGTTGAAATAACCAAAAGGAAAAAGGGGAAGACAACATAGGATAACATCAAATTGATACTAATTCAATATTAGGTTCAGTAGGTCGGACATGTGGATCTTCTAAATGGGTAGAACTATCTACACCCATGTTATGAAAAATAACAAAATATAATCATTGTAGGTCTCCCAAATGGCCATAAATAGAATATTAATTAGAATATTTCTGATAATAAATAATCTTATGCGCTATATTACTGTATGGATAACACACCCATGACTTAATCATTAATGATTATGTAATAAAAAATTATATAGTCACTTGATGTCACTACATGACTGTATAGAAGTTCTGTGCTTCACATTCCCTTAAATGGACTTTCCTTCATATCTCCCATGTAGAATGTAAACATTGGCTTGCTCTGTTAATCCATCTACATTGACATAGATCCTTATGGCCCACATTATTATTACATCATTTGTGTTACGACCATGGTTAGAAATAGTTGACATAAGATCAGATTGAAGAACCTTTATAAAATACAGATCCTTCAAAAATAGGTTCATGGCTAGGTGAAGTAAGTATAACACAAACATTATTAATTAATAAGTATATTCAAATAAAAATCTATTAACTTGATTTATAAAATAAAATTCCATTAGCATTTTTATTTTCATAGTTATGAAAAGAAAAATTGATAAAAAAACTCAATGAATCATTCCAATGATAGGTCTCAATGTATATTTTTCTTAATAGTAGTCCCTCGCCACTCCCAACATTGACCCTCTACATTGATTTTTTTAAAATTGAGTTTAAGATTCCTAGGTATCTCAAACTAGATTAATATCCCCATAATACTCCACAATCATTTCTCTTCCTATTTTTAATCTACATATAAAGTATTTTAGAAGGATTATAACTATGGAAAAATAAGATGATGTTTTGAGTATGATATAGAGGAGGAAGAACACTATGCTCCATCACTAGAATAGATAATGAAACCAACACTGATAGTTCTTCATCAATCAAATAGTTTACTTTTGGGGAACCACATTTGGAGCCTTTTTAAGTCCATTTAGATTTGATGGGGGAATACTCTACAATAAATAAATAGAAAATATAACCAATAAAACCATAAATTAAAATTTCACAAAACCTAACATCAAATATTAAAACAAAATAAAAATATTAATTAAATGATATCTCTAATCCCATAATTACTCAATAGAAATCATAACTAAATAGTAAATTACAAAATTATAATATTAATATATAATACTACTCAACCACAAAAACATAATTTAATTAATATTTCCCTTATCATTCCTCAAAAATTAATTTAATCAATTTTTCAAAAAATATTCTTTAACATAGAATGTCAAATGTATCGTGAAACCATTTATTAAACTCCCTACAGTCAACCATAAAAGTGTTATTTTTCATTTCAATTCGCGAAATTTTAAAAAAATAAAATTTATTTTAATTTATTATAGGATTCTATAATACACCCTAAAATTATGATAATTAATTTTAGAAAAACTTTAATTTATCAAATTACCACATTTATAAATACCCATTTCATTTTTTTCAAAGTAAATTTACCAATATTTTGTAATATTTTGTAAATTGAAACTAATTTTAATTAAAAACATTATTTTTTATTTCTTAAATATTACATAAATTATTTAAAATGTTTTTTATAATCCATATTTATCATATATAATCATCTTAACCCTAAAGAATGAATAAATAAGAGAATATAAAACAAAAAACAAAAAATGAGGATATTGAAAAATAATTTCCCAACTACACATAGTTTTGATAAAAAGTTTGGAATACCATGAAACATTTGTATCAATATCATTAAAATACAACTTCAGGGGTCTGCACAGTGTTTTTATGGTTTTCCAGTACATAAACTATAACTTTACACCCATAAATTCTTCAAACATCTAATCTAATGTTTTTAGTTTATTAAAATAAATCATAAATGATATACAAAAAACATGTTATCAATAATGGACCAAAGATAGGAAATAATTAAATAATTGGGATTTATTATAAGACCTACTTATCTAGAACATCAATGGTAACTCAAAATTCATCCTTATAGGTTGTGATAAGTCACCTCAATCATGACCAAAAACTAACATTTTGTTGATGATGCCTCCAATCTACTAGAAATACCAAAATTAAAGGGTGACACTAGAAACTGTACCTTCTCATTAACATAGGCCCTGACACCATTTTTTCTTGATCTATCCTAGAACACCCCTTGGTCCATGCACCTGATCTAGCCCATAGTATTCTAGAGAAGCATTCTCAATCCTATTAGGCGAGTGAAAAGTACCAAGGGCCTTAAATATAGCATTTTTGGATTGGTTTCTCTTGAATAATAATATTATTGAGAATTGGATCCACCTGAAGATGTGATGTTACTATTCTAGATATGAGATTGCCACATCACCAAACAAATAGACATAACAAAAATTTAAAACTAATGGAATATAGAAGAAAAATAAACATATCACATATTTATAAAAAATATATAAAAATAAATAAAATATTCCAATTGTAGAAGTAAAACCAAATATTAAGAAATTGTGCTTCTCATAACATGTACCCTTTGTGGACAATACAAATAATGATAAAAAATGAAATAAAATAACCAAAACCACAACCTCTATATCAATGTTTTGAGTGAAAAACATTCACTAGGTACCGTCCCTAAAAAAACCAAGAATTTAATACCATCTTTATACATTCATGATGAACAAGATAAACCTATATTGATGATAGACGTGAGATATACAACCCAAAATTAAACCACAAACCAATACATTCATATCAGCTAAAATTAAAACAAATTTATTCTACTTTAAAAGAATGATATTAAAATTAGTTTTTCTATTTATTTGAAAAAGGTGATATGATTCTTTTTAATCCATTTCAATTTATATCTACAGAGTAATTAATTTTGATTGAAAAAAACACTACGAATACTTAAAATAAAATTTTGAAATTGAAATAATTATATGAATTTAAAATGGTGAGAAGGTAGAGAGTTATATGAAATACCATTTATAATATAAAGTTACAATGATATGTAAAAGAAAACAAACACAAAATAGTCATCATGAGATCCAAGTATAAGTGAGTAAAATTTTGGAAAATGTGGTAAATTTACAAAATAAGACCACCACTAGATAATAATAGCCTAACTCTACAACGATATTTCCCTCACTTTCCTAACAGAGGGTTATAACTCTATAAGTATAATGAAATATTAATCAGGACCATTATCAATAGAATGACATTGAACTAGTGAAACCTGTGTCTCAAAATTTACTTTCTAGCTATCCATGTATTTCCATGAAAACAAAATGGAGGTCATAATAAAACATAATCACATTAAAATAGATAATATACATCACTATAAAGTCACACTCTCACCCCCAACAACTAAACGAGAAAAAATTTGAATACCATCAAGGGAATACGTTAATGTATATAATCCATTTCATTGGTAATTATCCAATACATATAAAACAAAAATAATTATTTTTTAAAATAAATTAATATATTTTTAGGTGAATTTATTGTCCAGAAAAATTATTTCTAATGTTCCATTTAGGATTTATTTTTATTTTTTATCAAACCAATATATAATAAAAGTTTTAAAAACCAAAAAACCATTACTAAATGAAAATTTATCTTTAATGGGATGTAGATAACATTATATAAACACTACGTAAAAATAGAATTATATAATTGGAACAACACTTAAAAATCAAAAATAAATACCATTTACATTTTTATAATCTCATAGAGAAAAAAATAAATTATTTATGATATATAAGATACAATATTAATAAATTCCAATCATTGAAAACATATATTTAAAAAATAGTTCTTATATGATTTAATAGTGATGAAAATGACTACCAAACATGAATTGACCGTCTTTTTATGTAGTATGGTTAGTCCACTATATCATGGCCAAAGAAACTCCAAGATACCAAGAACAACACTAAATCCCAAAAATCATAAAACCCACAAATTAAAATCAAGAAAATTCTAACCCTATTTCACTAGAACCTATGATATGAACAATAGAAGAAGAAAATGAAGAAAATATAGGGATGAAGATTATAAAATATTATTTTTAGAATTTATTTGTTTTCAAATCTTAAATAAAACCAATCATCCCCCAAGGGAGAGGAAGAAAATTTAGGGTATGATCTTGATGTTCACATGATCCAAATAGGGTAAGAGGAAATGTTTTTGGTTAAAAATCCAACAGTGAAACATTGCTAATTTCTACTTTTCAATGACCTAGGGTATAATGTATGATTTTCCCACATTGTTGGACAAATTATATTATAACCATATTCATATTACTAGAGGGCCTAAATCACCTTGAATAGCTAATATGCACATTTGGAAATACTTTTTAAGGACCATGTTATCAGCTCTGTTAGAAACTACATACCTATCACATGGTTAATAATAAACATTTTCAATAAACATTAAACATGAACCCCCCTAATCACATAAAATTTCATGAAAAGTTGACCCTGATAGATATAAAAATATATGATATTAAAAAAATTAGTAAATTAGGGTCAAGGTGTTCTGATATATCTATATTATAAGTGTTGGTCTAGGATATTTTTCAATTAAATCCTTTATTGATGGATCTATTTATATATATTGATCATGGAATATATGAGAGTACCATTTATAAATACTACCAAAAAATAAACGAATATGAGGAATATATTAATTAGGTTTATAAGTATAGCACCGTTATTTGTAAGTTGTAATGGAATCATTAAAATTTTATAATGTTTATATCTTGTAAAAAATGATGTCATGGAAACACCCTCTCTTTCTAACCATAATTAATGATATCCAACTCAAATTTTAATCATTGAGAAGTAATGAGCCCTATATATTTTTTAAATTATATCATCAATATGGGAAACATGATACTTATTCTTAAATATGATCTTTTTACGTTCAAGATAGTCCAGGTAGAGACAAAATTGATGTTTCTTTATTATAAAAAAGTATAATTAGTGCACCTCATAGTGATGCATTTAAACATATAAAAATCATATCAATATTAACATGGATTCACTTATGCAATTACATAATTCTAATTAGGTCCATTATATAACAATTATATGATATGTTTATAACACCATATAATAGTTCTACTGAAATCTCAAACAAATGATATGGGTAATGACCATAGAACAATTCAATAAATATATCAATGTAATACTATACCTTATAAATTTCTTCTATTTTTTGTTCTAACCATACATTTTAGATAGATAATTATTATAACTATGTATTAATACATATAAAATGGATGTAATTTCTATAGGTATTTCATAGTCATACATTCACTAATATATTATTAGAAGTTGATTCATAGGTTGAAGTGTGATTTCTTTATCTTAAAAATTGATATGGGATCTATGTAGAGAGATCCAAAACATTCCCAAAATCACATTTAATTCAATTATAGTGATAATAACATGTTTTAAATAAATCACACTCTAAAAAAATCTTTGAATGATATGTTATAGATTTGGGATGAAATAATCATAAAAATAATATTTTTCATCGATAATTCAATATATATTCATAAAAGTGGTGATTTGATGGATTTAAAAACTAATCTATATATAAATGAGTGGGTGTAACAATAATCATGTAAAGAATTTTTTATAGTGTATGATGAGTATACCATTCACCACATAATTTTTTTATCCACTTCAGTAGTTTTGATTGTATAGGATTTTCCTTTATCCAATATCATAAAAGGTTATTTAAATTGATTTTCATCATTAATGATTCTATTGGAAATCTGTTTTTATAATTTATATACTTCATGTAATTTATTCATCGGTGTGTAGATTTTAATTTATGATTGGAATTACTTTCATTCATTTAATTGTTTTTTCTTTTCTAATGTCTTTATAATTTATGTTCTTTGTGTCCTTATCTTACACACGTGATGAATTTACTTATTCCATTAATATTTTTCACCTATGATTCATCAAATAATTTTAGCCTGATGGAATATTAAATTTTCATAAACCATTGGTATTTCCATTTGTTTTTCACTAATGTTATGTTTTTCGATTCTATTCCCAAATATAATAAGAAAAATGGCAGACTCTAATATCTATTTCTATCTTTCGATAAAATCAGACAATTTATTTAATTATTCCAATGTCTTTATACAGAAAAACAATTATAGAAATGGTTTTAAGCCACTAAAAAATACATTTTCCATTTATGTTCAATGATTAAAAAATAATCATACTATGGAATCCCTCCCTTTTATTACATAACTTTACATTGCATTGAGTAAACTGAGAATCTAATAAAGTTATGTTTCTTTGAAATAAGGAACATAATACATCAATAAATAAAACCTTATTATAATCCACCTGAAAGGATTCATAGTAGGCTCACCCTAAGTATATTTACTACATCTCATTACATAGGGACATAAATCAATGTAATGGGTGAGCCTAAGGCCCAGTCTGTGAAAGCAAGGGAAATAGTTTACATGTGATCTTGAGAAATATCAATTTGAACATATGAATAACTTTAATGACTGAGAAATTGTCAAATTAAAATAATAAAAACATAAATTATAACATGTAAATGTTCCTAAAAATTTAAATGAGACATATATAAACATATCACCAAAAAGAGAATGTGGGTTTTTTGTTTTTCAAACCCAGAATCAAAAAAATAATTTAAACATATTGGTCAATACACATAGAAATTTTTTTTGGGCATTTATAAAATGATAATAAAAGATAATTTCTTATGAAGAAGAGGAAAATTTTGATAATTAAAATTGGCAACATAACGGATATAAAACATGGTTTTAGAAAAGAGTAAAAATATAGTGGAAAAGGGGCCCTCTTTTATAAAATGATGATAATAAAAAATAGGGATAATATAAATTGTATAGAAAAACATGTTTTGGAAATTTGGAAGATTTACAAAATAAAAAAGGGAACTTTAAAGGAAAAGATAATTTGATATTTCCTTTACCTAGAAGATTCAATCTGAAAAGATGCATATTGGGGCCTTCAGGGATTGAGGACACCATGGGATGAATTTATAGCGGGTAAAAATATAATATATTTGTGGAGGATGAAATGGGAGTGAACAGAAATGGTGAAATGGGTGGATATTTATAGAAAATGTGGTCTATTTTTTTATTAATTTCTAAATAAACACAATAGACACCATGGTAGTGGTGAATAAAAAATTATCAGTTTTCCCAGAGTATTAAACACATGGGACACCATTTATCTTATTTTAGTCCAAAATATTTGACTGTAGATTTATATTACTTTTTTCCAAGGGAAATTAAAATTTTCCCAAAATAACATTTTTAAATATATAGTTTCTATTTTATAATTTTGAGAGTTAAATATATTTTACAAACATTGACTAAAATATATTATAACAGTTTATATTAATAGAATAACATTTTTTAAGTCATGGATTATGGTTACATAAAACATTAATTAAATATGATGATTTTATAAATGGATTATGGTTAAATAATTATGACAATTATGATATAATTATGATGTTATAAATACACCAAAAACTCAATATTTATTTTTATTTACAATTCATAGAAAAAAAAATATTTTAGAAAACTCTCATAAATTCACCATAATATAATTTCTACATTTTTATTTTAATAATGATGTTTATTTTATCATAATAAGTATCTATGTATAAAAAATTTATCTTTTAAAAATAATAAACTTTATTTATTAAAAATAATATCTCATAGAAAATGCATAGTAAAATATAAGACATATCAAAAAAATAAGATTATATTATCATTAAAATTTAAATAATAGTTTTATAATTTTACTAGTTCATTAAAATAAACATTACTCATAATATATTAATTTATTATAATAATTCTTTATTTTCTAGAAATTATAATTTTAAACGAAAAATTTAATTTATAAAATTTGTCATATATTTAAGAAAAAATCATCTCAAAATGGAAAATATGGAATAAAAATCTTAAAAGGAATTACCCAAAATGGTTGTGACATGTAACCCCTTATTACACCTTCATACACCCTATGTGTAAGGTGTGTAATGGTGGTACCTTCATGGGGTTACTTATAAATACCCACCAAGTAGTAACCTCCAATAATATGAACTTATTTTGAAAGTGATTTCATTTAGGATTCAGTTGTTAATGCTCATTTTGGACTTAGTCAAGGGTGAAACCTTGTGATGATACCTCCCTCCCAAACTCTGATAGATGGGCTTCCAATGGAATGACTCTATTGGTTGAGGCCATCAAATCGTATTTTTGGTTCAATTTTCCATTTTCAAAACACTACTTATAATGTCTAATGATAACATTAAAATTATGATCAAGAGTATAGTCCCCAATGGTCATATTGACCAATGGTCATATTGACCAATGGTCATATTGACCAATGGTCATAAAACATTTGAAACCAAATGATCACATTTTTCTTTATAGTCACTTCATTAAAAAACATTTTTTATTGTGAAAAATATAATATAACACACATTTTTAGGAAACCAGATTTATTAAAAAATTGGTCATTACATTCTTCCCCCTTAATAAATTTCATCACCAAAATTTTAACTCATTATCCTATTTGAGAAAATGTGTGGCTACCTCTGCATCATTTTCTCATATGGTTCCCATGTTGCTTCTTTATAGTTGTGGTTCCTCCAAAACACTTTGGCGAGGTTCGTAATATTGTTTCATAGAACCTTTTATCTATGGTCTAAGATCTCCACTGGATGATCCTCATAATACATTCCATGTTCTAGTTATACCACCTCAATATTTATTATATGTGAATGGTCTGGTATGTACTTCCTCAAGATAGACACATGGAATACATCATGAACTTGATCTAGATTTGGTAGATGTGAAAGTTGATATTCAACATCTTTTATAAAATAAAGGATTTCCTGGAGGACAACATACCAAGGGATAAACTTCACTTTTTCCAAAATACATGACTCTATTTGAGGGTGATATTTGAAGGAACACTTTTTCATCAACAGCAAACTTAATTCCCATCGACGGATGTTAGCATAGTACTTCTATCGACTCTGATTATCCTTTAACTATTATTGGATGGAATAAACCTTTTCTATAATAATTTTTACAAGATTAGGTAAAATAAGATTTGTGTCACTAGATTCTTCCAAAAAGGCAGGAGTTCTACATCACTTCCCATATATACCTTCATTAGGTTCCATTTTAATACTCAAATGGAAGATGTCGTTATATAAGAACTCAAATAATAAGATATATAGATCCCATCTACCTTTAAATTCCATTAAGCATGTTCTCTAAATGTCATCGAGTGTCTAAACTTTTCTTTCAAATTGGTCATCATTTTGGGTGTGACTGGTTGTACTAAGCATTACTTCAGTACTTAAAACATGCTGAAAAATTCTCTAGAATTTTTATGTGAACCTTATACGATGACAAGATATGATAGAGAGTGTTACCCCATGGATTCTTATCAATTATTTCATGTCTTATTATAAAGTTATTCAAGAGATAAATATTCTTGAATAGTGATAAAGTGGGGAGAAACTATGAGAGGATCCACTCTAACCCATCTCGCATTATTTCCATTGGATGTTATAAAGAGACTATTGATAAATTCCATAGTGATATTGTCTGACTTCCATGCTGGTATGGGTACTGTTTGTAATACCCCATTAGGAATTTTTTACTCCACCTTAACTTGCTGACACACTAAGAACCTTGTAGTATAGTCAGAAATATCCATTTTTTGGTTACCCCTTCAATAATAATCATGATGTTCTATATATATTTTATTTCCTACAGGATGTAGAGAAAAATTATATCTATTAGATTCATCCATAAGTTCTTTATTTATTACTAGAATATATGGAAAACATAGTCTTGTATGAAATTTAATTACACAATTTTCATTAATGTTGATCTCAAAAAACACCCCATCCTTCACAGCCTCTACCTTTTATTCCAATAAAGGATCATCACATTGATATTTCTTGATCTTCTCTAGTAATGATCATTGGGAATAATTTGGGATATGGTGGATGATTACACTTACCTTGCAATTACCATTTCTAGTTTTACTAGGTAATCGATCAAAGGATTGTCTTCAATCTGAATCATATCCAAAAAAATTGGTCGGTGACTTTATTTTCCCATTTAGGATGATAATGAATTGAACAATAATAGTCACTATAAAGTTCCAAAAATATCCTCTATCTCATTTTCAATTACTTCTGTGTAAGAATATACTTCGAGAATGATGGTCTATGTTTATATCACATTTATCCTTATAAATATAGTGCCTCTATATTTTCAGAAAAAAATTACTATATCAAGTTATATGTATTGGATATGATAATTATTCTCATAAGTCTTAACTTTTTGATATTCATAATAAATCACATTTTAATTTTATATGAGGATGTACCCAATACCTTCCATATATGAATCACTAAAAATAATTAACACTTAACCGCTATATGGTAGACATAACACGAGTGTAATAACCAATATCTCTTTCATCACATGGGAACATTCTTCAAACTCCTTTGTCTAGTTGAACATGACTTTTTTTTGAATTAACATGGTTAGTGGATTATAAAGTTATAAAATGTTTTAAAAAATTCTCCAATAATATCCCTATAAACCAATGAAAATATGAATCTTAGTTACAGTCATATGATGTGGTCACTCCTCTAGAATAATTTTCTTTGTAGGGTCAACTTTGTTTCAGTAATTAAGTGTATTCTTCCCCAAAAAGTAACTAGTTGTAACCAAAATTCACATTTTCTGAACATTACAAATAGTCTATCCTTCTTTATAGTTTTTAATATAACCCTTATATGATCCTTATTTTCCACGTGACTTCTATAATATATCAGAATATCATCAATATAAACTACCAAAATGTTATCAAGGTAGTCTTTAAATAAATTATTCATCAAATCCCTAACAATAGAAGGATCTTTAGTCATGACAAAGGGCATAACAAGAAATTCATAGTACCCAATTCTTTATCGGAATGTATTCTTTAGAATATACTATTTCTTTACCCACAATTGATGATAACCAGATCAAAGATCAATCATTGAGAAGAATTGAGCCCCATAAATCTGGAAAAATAAATCATCAATCCATGGATGAGGGTACTCGTTCTTTATTGTGATCCCATTAAGATTTATATAATCAATACATAGCTACATTGATCTATTCTTATTCTTCCCAAATAAAATAATTCTTCCTCATGGAGACACACATGGTAATATAATCCCCTTCTCCAATAGATCGTGGAGTGGTTTCTTTAATTACTTCATCTCCACATTATCCATTATATATGGGGTGTTTGATATCATCATAGATCCAGGGATTATTTCGAAGGAGAAATCTACCTCTCTTTTTGTGGGAGGTCCATGTAACTTTTCATGATATATGTAAATGTGTTATTATATGATGGGTACATTTTCAATTTTTATACTTTCATTTCATTATTCATCTTTACCGATAATATCTAAACAGACAGCTATAGGAGGTGCTTATAGACAATAGTTAATAAGAGATATCTCTCCTTTTATAATAATTGTAGGTATTCAATTCAAGACTACAATGACATCTTTACTTCTTTAGTTGATCATATAATTATACATTGAGATGAATTCTATCCCCAGTATAATGTAAAATTCAAGCATGGGAATGACTACAATATTTTTGATGATATTGTTCTCAACAAAGTGAATACTATAGTTTCTACTTACTTATGATTCTACTATAATCCCTATAGGAGTCTTAAATGATAACTCTACTTCTAGTAGTTTAGTTATTGATTATATATTCTATAAAAACATTGATTAAATAATGGAATGTGTAAAACCATATTAAAAAAAAGTACTTGATATCTTTGATAGAACAATGCGAGTACCTGCCACCACATAATTTGATCTTCAATATAATTTATCATGATATAAAAATAATGACCTTTCTCCCTTGTCCTATGGTTAGGTTTATAGTGTTCTCATCCATTGACTTTTCATTTGGAAAGTGATTGGAAAATATCCCAATATTTCCACACATGAAGCTTTGAACTTTAGGTAGGGTCTACACCACCTTATTTTTTTAATTATTGTTAAGAAGTTAGGTATTCTCCACACTATGATAGTTATGAGAAATATTTCCATCTCTTCCATAGTTTTAACATTTCTCTATCCCAAGAAAGCACTTCCTCAAATTCTTTTTTCCACATTTTTTTTGATGTGGGAAGTTTCAGTTTCTTTCTCCCTCCTCAATGATAAATGTTCCCCCCCAAGTGTGGCTTCAAATGTCTCTTATTTTATTATATTGGTGAGACTATTGTGTCTCATAGAACTCTAGTTCACCTTTTATAAAACTCATCACTATCTCCTAATAGGTTTCATAGTCTTGATTGGATAGATTCTTCCATAGATGGGGTCCTAATTCACCAAATAATCTATAAACATTTATGTTAAGATCCATGAAAAAGATAGATGTGTAATAAGAAGGTATTGTGAAGTTCATCACATAGCTTCCCACCTATTCATTTTCCGCCGACTCCTGCTCTAGTAATTCTTTCTCTATTTTCATTCACATTGAACATGGGAAATATTTTTTAAAATTTTTTCCCAAAAACTCTTCCCACTCCATTTCATCAATATCCCTAACTAGATTTCTGTTTTTAATCAGTTTCCACCACTAATCAACATCACCCTCCATGTGGTACAAATCCATGGTGACTTTCTCTTTTCCCATACAATAGAGTACATAAAATATCATTTCTACTGATCATATTATATTTTCAACAATCAACAGGTCAATCGATCAGTAGAAATGATATATTTGTTATTGCATGAAGTACTCAAAAAAGATTTTCCCATTGGAGTATAATTCACTCTCTCAAACCTATTAATCTTATTTCTCATAACTCTAGTTAGTTGATTCATCATACTTTTGAATTGTTCCATTATAGTATCCAGTGGAAGGCCATCAACGCATGGTCTATTACGCTCACCATTTACGTGATTCCCCTAAATTTCCTACCATTTACAAAAGAATAAAACCTTATTGGGAAATGTTTTTCATTTAATAATATTATCACTATAAATCAATTTAATGTCTTAAAACATCATTCGTAAATATGTTATTCTTTAACAATAATTAAACTTTCTATAAATCCTTCGTAATAGTTCATAAAAATCTTAGGATTGACCAAACATATCCCCTAGGAGTGTCAAACCTGGAGCATATTAAGAATTGATGTCATGTACCAGGTTACATCGAGTCAGGCCTGATACACCTTGTCAATGTTATTACCCCTAGGTTAATCTATTCAAGAACCATGTCCACTTCTTCATGTCCAAATAAGAATGTCTTTTTTCAGAAACCACTTACACAATACTCTACCAAAATAAAAAAAAATCCTATATTTTAATATTTTCATAAGTCTCTTACTAAATATGTAAAATACCAATTTCCATAATTAAGTAATCTATCCACTAAGAGACACTATAGTATCTCGCCTTTTTATTACATAGCATTACATTACATTGAACAAAAAGAAGATCCATTAAAGGTCAATTTCTTTGATATAAGGTACACAATACATTAAAAATAAAATATTAACCTAATATAGTTAAAATTATTCATCATTTGTTTATCCTTAGTAAGTTTACTACATCTCATAAGCTAGAGACATGCATCAGTAAAAATGGTGAGAATAATACCAAATAATTAAAAGGTAGGGAAACAATTTACATCTGATTAGGAGAAATACCATTAATAACATGTGGAATATTATAAAAGAATTAGGAAGATGCATAAAAGAATAATAATAGAACTAATAATAACATTTAAATGTGGATAAAACATTTAAATGAGATAATTATAAACATATATCTATGTTTTTTCAACAAGGTGTCATAAATATTTCCTTTGTAATTCACCAAGGTATCCCAAAACATGTCATATATAGAGAATAAATTCATTACCAAATGCATTGGAGTGCTATCAGGGCACACCCTTACTACGTATTAATTTTAATGTGATAAAAATTGATCATAATAAATCAATTCATAAATAACCATTATATAATAATAAAAATAGGTCTCATATCAAAATAGTTGTGTTTTAAAAAGTGCATAAAGAACATGATCATTATGTCATTTATAACCCATGAAAAGTGAATAAGTGTTTTATGTATGTAAATCCAAGAATAAAATAAATAATTTAAACATCTTTGGGAAAACCCTTTGAAAATAAAATTGTTTGGGTATTCAAAAAAATAAAACAAAAGAGAATTTTATGTGGACAAAATAAAAATTGGTAATATAATGGGTATAAAACATGGTTTCAGAAAAGTGTATAAAGATAGTGTATAAGATCATCCCATTTATAAAATAATCATAATAAATTATATGTTTAAATAAATTGTATATAAGAACAGATTTGTGAAATTTTATAGATATAACACCTCAAAAAGCGAACTTGAAAGGAAAATAGATGTTGAGATTTCCCTTACCTTGAAGAGTAACTCCTAAAATATGAGAATTGGTTCATTGGGGGATTGTGTAAAAATTGGAAGGAATCCTTGGAAGGTAAAACAATTAGATATTCTTGTAGTGTCAAATGGTAGTGAAATTAAATGGAAAAATGGATGGGTATTTCTAGAAAAGGGAGGGGATTTGTTTATTAATTTCAATATAAAGGAACTAGACACCTAGGTAGTGGTAAATGTATAACCATGGGCTTTACCATTATATTTTCTTATGGTATTGAACATATAGAAAAACTTTTATCTTCTTTTAATCCACAAGATTTGACCATATATTTATATTGCAAATTTTTTCATGGGAAATTAATGTTTTATCAAAATAACATTTTTAATGTCAAAAGTTTCTTTTTTAGAATTTTGAAGGTGAATTAAATTTTTTTAAAATGAATAAAATATATTATAATTAGTTATATTAATTAAATAAAATTTTTTAGTATTGGGTTATGGTTAACAAATTATTACATCATTATGACCTAAATATGAAGTCATTAAAATTACTAAAAACTCAAAACTAGATTTTTACTTCTCACCCAAAAAATTATTTTAGAAAATTATAATAAATTTACCCTAACCTAATTTCAAAACGATGATTTAAAAATTGAAATTTATTTAAACAATATAATTATCTAGGTATTATAAATTAAAATCTTAAAAATAAAAAACATCATTTATTAAAAATAATATTGAATAGAAAATATATGAAAAATGCATAGTAAAATTTCGGACAATTGAAAAATAATTATCATTTAAATTTACATAAGACTATTTTAATCATATTATTTCATTAAAATAAATATTACTCATGATATATTAGTTTATTATAATAATTATTTCCTTTATGGAATGTACATTTTCTAACTAAAAATCAATTTATCAAATTCTTCATATTTTAAAGAAAAACTATTCTAAAAAATGATAGAATAAAATTTTTATTTTTGAAAATGAATTACACAGTGAGGTCTGAACACATAACACATTTCTACTCCCATTCACTCCCTAATTTTAATGTGTCTGATGGTGGTACTTTCAAAGGGTGACTCATCTAACATCGACTGTGTGGTAGTCTCTACTAACATATACTTCCCCAAAAGGATATTTCTTTCAAGATTCACTTATTGAAGCTCATCTTTGACTTTAACAATGGAGAAAACTATTGATGAAAACTCCCTCCAAATATCCAAATGATGGTCTTAAAATGGAAATACTCTCGTGGTTGAGGCTCTCAGCTATTCATTCTGTATCAATTTTCCCTAGTCATACTATCTCTTATAAACTCTAATGATAATTTTAAAACTATTATCAAGAGTATAGTTACCAATGGTCATATTGAAAAAATATTCATATTGAATAATTTCCATTTTAAACAACAATCATATAATAGTAATAACTAGATAGTAACATTTTTTTATATATTAACTTAGTTAAAAAAACATTGTTTTGTTGTGAACAATCTAATATAACAAAAAAATTTAGGTAATAGAATTTATTAAAAATGTTTGAGTCTTTAAACATATATTGAATATATTTTGAAGTAATATTAATAGGTTCTAATGGGTTTAACATACTCTTGTTTCGACTCCAAGAATTTTCTACCCCTATTGGTGTGAAGTGTTTAAGAAATATACTCATTGAAAAATATCTTGTTAAACTCTTAAAATTACATGGAGTCAATTTTTTACACTAATCCCATATTCATATTGAGTTTTAACTATTTATCAACCTCACCTTCCATACAATATATAAAAAAGATTATATTTTCATTCTAAAATAATAATAGATTGTAAAATATATTTTTCTTATGTATATCAATTTCCAAACAATTTTTTGATTGGAATATCAATTAATGGAGGGTCTATGTTGCTTCATAAATGAATGATTGAATTTATATTTTTTATATTATCAGAATGATTCATTTTTTTATTCATATCATGTAAAAGCTATGTGAGAATATCTATATTATTTTACATTCCAACACTAATCAGTTTAGTTTCTCATTAGGTAAATCATTTCATTGTACATCGCACTCTTTTTTAACATTTATTAAATCCAAAATGGATTGGTTCATTATAAGTAAAATTAAATAATATAAAATAATAATATGATAAGTAAAATCAATCATAATTCGTGACACTTTTATTTGAACCTATTGCATTTTATGTTCATCCTAACTTGGATTGGATTATCATGTATTGTTTCAGGTTATATCCTTTTATCAATAAAAACATAATCCATTAAAATAACTAAAACCTACTTTAAAACCTTCTAATATGACTGGATCAAAACATACATACTCATTACATCATTTTATATGAACATTCAGTACATTTCACAATATATCACACCTGATACCTATATGATTAGTATATTTTGATTCCAAATATTTAGTAAATATATTTTAAATAAAATCTAAAATATGTAGTAAAAAAATTCATCACATTGATATGCTCCGAGAATTATAATATGTAATACTATTATTTATAACCTTGGGAAACGTAAATATATAAAAGGGGGATTTTATATGATGAATACGAATAAACATAAAGGATCCTTGTTGGTGATCCTAAGTGATCCTAATATGATCATAAGGTATTGATAATATAACCAAATTTCATGAAACTTTTATAATATAGTCACACATAGGGAAACATATTTCACATAACAAGAGTAATGGGATAAGTCTTATGACGTAACACAATACATTGGTTATAGGATTTAGAAAATATGAGTCAGTAATCATAATCTATTAGAGCATAACAATGTTATATTTCATAATATAATAATGTGGAACGAACAAAATCATATGGATAGTAAAAAAATTCATGGCTAACACCCATGATCACATATTATAGAGGACTAAACTGACCACCTTACCATAACATAATGGACTATGGAAAACAACCAACATACCATAACTTAGTGGACTTAGACTAACCATCCTTATCACATCTAAATATCATTACATATAAAACCTACAAAAATAATTGGAGTGATATAATTATCTAACCCATAACATTATCATAAAAAATATATATGTTTTCCATAGGGTTGTAAAATATTTATTACCCCCTTATTACTAAATTAACTTGAGATAATGAAATAATTTCAACAATTCTTTCTGAAAAAACATGATAATAAGTCATCCAGAGGAATAAAAATAATAGTATCATTAAATTTTGTATCTAATTATTTATAATTAACGTTAAATTATATTTAATCATGTTAAAAAAAATTAATAACATTATAATATTTAATTTAAAAATAAAAAGAAATATCCCATAATTTGAAAACATTCATTTCAAAAGAGAACATTATATAAAACAAATCAAATAGAAATAAAATTGTAAAAATATTTAGACATGGAGAGGATGGTTATTAAATAAATATAAATAATATTATGGTATGTATATTCATGTGGGAAATGTTAAAAATAATATTTTCCCATAATTGTTTAAAGAGATTCAATGTTAATAGAAAATGACCTGTGTGGAAAATGATAAAAAAAATATTACATCAAAATATAGTGATGAAATTAAAGTAAAATATAAAATGATATTAAAAAATATTTTTTGAAGTGGAAGATATATCCATATACCAATATAAATAATATAAACATTGAAAATAATGATTTAAGATCAAAAAGAAGAGATAACACTGGTTCTACTCATAGGAATAATTTCAATTTACTTGAGTACCAAAGGGTGGTAAAATTGTAATAATACATGTAACAAATAATAATAACCAATTTTTTATTAAATTGATATGTTTTGAGTGGTATATATCATATGTTTTACAGAGATTAAAATTTGGAAATAAAGAATCTCAAACTAAATGTGTGATTGGAATGAAAACTCTTACTTTGGGATTCTATTGTGTTAGATGTGCTCTAAGTTACTATATAACCAATTCATATATATTTTCCATATTTATTATAAACCTATATAATTATTTTATTTTACAACACTCATTTATAATTTCTTATTTCCCATTCATTAAATATCTTTTTTTTAATTAATATTTTGGTGATAATTGTTGTTTTATAAATGATTCAGTTCGTCGATTCTGGTCCTTCCATCATGAATCTAAATTCATAAAGTAAATAATTTTAATGAATATTTAATAATATATATATATATATATATATATATATATATATTCAATGACAGGTGATCATTTCATGGGATATATGGTAAAACATTATGTGGAACACAAAATAATCTATCTTTTTAAAATTTATATTCTATAAAAATAATTGATTTTAATAATTAATAAAAATATAAATATTATCATTAAAATTTTATTAAAACATATTAATTTCAACATTATTAAATTATATTATCATGATTTTCCTTTTCTTACTCGTTCAATATGTAATAGATATAACATACTTTCTATATGAGGTAAAAACTAACCCAAAGAAGAACACAATATAACGAATATATGAATAAGAAAACATAATAATACATAAAAAATATTAATTTTATATATGATTAACAATTTATAAAAAAATTTATTGAAGTGATAAATCATATTTAAGAAGTGGTTTATGAAGAAGATATATAAAAATTTTTATTTAAATGATAAAACTATTAATGAACACTTGAATCTCTATTAGAGGGAACCTTGGAAATGATGTGTTTGGAACTTAATCTTGAGAAAATAGGTTCATAAAAAAGGTTGATGATTGTTAGGAAAAAAAATTGGTTAATATAGAAAAATATTAGATGTAATTTTTTGAGTTGAGGTGAGTATATAATTGGTCTTTTTATATGTGGGAGTATTGGTATTTATTTTAAATAAACATTATAAATTGAAAAAAAAAGTGTCATTTTCAAAGAAAGTGTATGAAAATATTAAAAATTATGAATATATAATAATGGTAGGTTGGTAACTCTCTCATTCACTCATTTAGATATACTTTTTTAATTATTTTTTATTAGCTTTATCCCTAAATTTAATGATTTTAAATTATTTTATCCTTTAATGGAGTGACAAACATTTACAATGGTAACTGTTTTTTATTCCTAGAAATAAAATTCAACATATAATCTAATATATTGTAGCTAATTCAAATTATGAATTCATTTTATCTAATTTATTATTTAAAATTGATAAATATTAATTTTAATGTAGCAAATGAACAATGTATAGAAACTATTTTTAAAATATATTGTTATGTTTTCATTTAATTCTAGAAATATTAATTATAATTGAAAAATATCAATATCAATTTGATTATAATAATTACATAAGTTATATATACCTGTTGTGCACATGTATATCAAACAAACATATGTCTAGTAGATATATTTTCACTAATACTATGTTTAATGGTCATATTACATTCATATATAAATATATATATATATATATTCATACATGCTTCAATAAAATACATTCATACTATTTTTTACTTATACCTCCAAATATCTATTATATTTATAATTTGTTTTCTTTTTAAAAAGTATAAATTAGGGTTATTATGTTCATTGAAACCCCCAAGGATAATTATTTCATATTTGTTTAATTTTAATTTTTCTTCGATTTTATATCCCTTTTAATTTTATTAATGATATTTCATATTATATTTTCTTAATTTATTAATATTTTTTTGAATTATATTATTTTATATCAAAATAAATTATCGGTTTGTTATTTAGTTTTTCTCCATAGAGACTCGTTATTAATATATGTGGATGTATTTTTTATGAATATTAATTTATTTACACAATCATATTCACATCAAACGTAATAATTAGTGCCTTTGGAAGCATGGAACACATTCTTCTAGTCTCGTGAATGATCTTAAATTTTTCCTAATAAGATATTCTACTTCTTTACTCATAATTGAAAACTTTTACATGTCTTGGGGAAAGGAAACATAAGAATGGGTGATCTCCAATACTCAGTAAGGGTAAATAATAGAGATATATAAGAATATCATGATGATAGAAGTATGAGAACATGGGAGTAACTTTTAAAAACCATACACTTTTTATAAATGATCAAAATCATGATTTCATTAATAAATATTGATAGTTCAATAGATATATTTCTTAAGATAATTAACTAACATGATACATGATATCATAAGTCATGAAATTTTTGGCATACACGTCATCTTATTTCATTTTTAACTTGTAAAAATAGAAACAAGATCACTCATAATGTTATGTACCTGAAATCAGACCCTCACATGAATTATAGACATGAAACCTGGTCCATGCAGATCATTATAGACATGAAAGACTGGTCCATACATAATATTATGAACATTTAGACAAGATCATGGATAAAATTATGAAAATTTAATTAGGTCCACACATAACATTATGAACTTGTAATCAGGTTCATGCACAATGCTGTGAACATGTAATACTTTTTACACATCACATTTTTAACATTTAATACCGTTTATGCATAAAATTATGAACATGTTATTAGGACCATTAATAAAATATATACTCATGAGTTATCAATCATTACCCAATGCGCTTGAGAGAGATATAAGTTCCACTCATCACATAATTTAAACCATAAACATGTTACCCAAAGATCATAAAAATTAATCATATCACAACCCCAAAAATTAAATAGATATCATAAAATTTTCATCATATAATAACCCATGTAGAGAAGTGGGTTTCATTTTAATTTCATCTTGTTTTTTCACGTGGAAGAGAAATGAGTTTCAGAAACAACATTCAATCAAATCATAAACCGTTTAGATAATGAATATGAATGATATCCATGAATCATGTCCAAATTAAACAAGAACTATATCTAAGTATTTATCTTAGGTGGAGAAGTATTTTGGAAGATCAGTTGAAATATTTCAATAGGAAAATAACATTTATTTGTATATCGCTTTCATAATATGTTTCCAAAATAATTTTATTTTAAAAATAATCATTTTGATACCTATAATGAATTATTTCATAATTAATTAAAAAGGTTTCTTTATTAAAATATACTTTCTTTAATTAAAAATTAATTTTTAAAACTAAAACCTTTGGAAAGCTTTTTTCATTGAAAAAAATCCTTCAAAATATATAAAATAAGATTTAAAAATAACTTAAAATAAATAAAACAATTTAAAATTAATTTTCCCTTAAAATTAATATATAATATAATTTAAAAAATGATGAAAATGTTTTTATAAATCATGGTTTTGAGAGAAAATAGATTTCCAACTGAAGAGAAAAATAATGTTGGATTTCCTTAAAAACATGTTATTAAATATATTATGAATGAAAGAGTTGAAAAATGGTAATATTTCTTGATGATATAATAAATAACATAAGTAGAAAGAAAATCATTATAATTCCTGGGATATGGATCATAACATTTCATCAATGGAATTAGGATAAAAAACAATAAGGATAAATGATGAAATTATAGATTTAAACTCTTACCAATTTTATAATATCTAATCATAATCCCCATGAAGTAGTAATAATACCTGAAGCTAAATATATCCTTAAAAGGAAGAGATTCATAATATAACATGTAAATGTGGAATTATATACACATCATAAAAGAATATATTTGTATAACATAACATATGTCTCAAAGAAGGAAAAATGAAACAAAATTTCTTTACCGCTTTGGTAACATTGAAACTGTAACCCCGTGAAAGAGATATCATCAAATTTATGTTTAAATAATGAAAATTTTATCAATAATAATCATAATTTAAATTCTTATTCTGTATATAAACCAAAAATAATAATGATTTGGTCAAAATATATTGTGTCTTACAAAAGTAAAAAGTGAGACGGAAGTCCCTTACCATAAGTATTGGCTTCCATTATACCCATTAAAACCTCATCTATAGTAAATTTAAGTTTATTATACATATATTAAATAACATTATTCATATATATCATACCACATATAATTTTCTTATGATATTTTATTAATAATTTATTAACAATTTCAGGTTAAATTCATGATTCAATTAATAACTACATTATTTTTTTATCTGTTTTGACTTTTCTTCCTCTTACAAGGACCATGATTTTTTCATTACCAGAATGTGAAACATGATATAAATATCATATATATATATATTCAGAATATATGTATTTTTAATAATATATTTAAAATATAAAGAGAAAAGAAAATACAATGTTTATGGAGACGGTAGTCCATACGTATGCATGAGTATTGTATACATTTTCATATCTCAATGAATCAAAGAAAAGTAAATGAGATATATATATATACTGATGGATATAATATTTTTAGTGTTTTTCATATCTAATTTAAGGATTTAAACACCACCATTGTTCCATTTTATATGGAATTTAATTGTTCTTAGAATGTAAAGATGTTTTGAGCTTAAAATATAAAATTACAAAATTATGTACTTTTAACTATTATCAAGACAATGTATAATTCAAGATGAAACTAAAAGAACTTTCTGACATGAGTGAAGAAAAGTGGAAAGAGAGTGGATTTTTGAGAAATAAGTGGAAATGGAAAAGTGGACAAACATTGATTACACGTCGTGTAATACCATTACACGTCATGACTTTTCAAAAATGGATTTTCCATGCAAGACAAGTCAAGACATAATTACAAGATGTGAAATACTAATATATATCATGTAACTTCATTACATGATGTGACTTTTTTTAGGACGTGTTTTTGGAGAAAATCAAGTTGATTTTCATGACGAGTATTGACTAAAGGATTACACAATGTGAACACCAATTTCTTGCCGTGAGGATGAAGAAATAATAAAAAACAAATACAATGCTGTGATATTTTTTTATGGAATTGGATTAGAAATAAACCCCTTATTTCCTCATCCATAGTAGTCTATGAATATTAGAAGAAACACTGCACCCATGGGGGTCCTCAAAACATCGGAGTGAAGATTCGGAAACTTCCTTCGTCGTGGTGAAGTTCAAGATCACGATGAAGATGTCATTCTTTGATGATGTGATGGAGAAAATGAAAGCAGATAAAGTGATGTGTTGCTAAGAAGTAAGTGTTTTTGGATGACGACACCCAAAAGACACACTCTAATGTGTTATCTTCGTAATGTGTAATCTCCTTTTGAATTTATCTTGAACATATGTTTTTGAATGAATTTGTTTGTTTTCCTTCTTCAATATTTTTTAATCAAATTGGTTTGTATCATTATTATGTATATGAAATAAAATAATTGATTTCTCTTTTAAAAATTATTCTAGTAAGATCTTGCTGTCAAGCATAGTGATTTTAATTAGGTTTGATTGCTTGGAGGTATTCTAGAAATTGAATCTAATTCAAATCACTATTCTCATTGGAAAGACCATACCAAATTATTTTAAATATTGATATCAATTATTTTAGTTCATTTATGGAACAACAACCCAAACCAATTTGAAGAAAATATTTTGAAGAATGAGAAAAACTACATTCATTCAAAAACATATGTTCAAAAGGAATTCAAAAATATATTACACATTAAGCACACAACTCAGAAGAAAGTGTCCATCAGGTGTCTCCATCCACAATCACATACTAAAAATCTATGCATTTCTTGAGAAACCTTCATTTTTTCGATCATATCATCGACATACAACATCTTCATCATGATATCGATCTTTACCATGAAGAAGGAAGGAAATGAATCTTCACTCCATTGTTGGGTGGACCCCCTTGGTGTGGCTCTACTCCTGTTATTCCCAGACTACATTAGATGAGTGTCTAAGGGCTTTATTTAATGGTTATCCCATTAGAAATATAATAGGGTCATATTTATTTTTTAGGACACAACTATCTTCATGATGTCAAATGGGGTTTCACATAATTTTATCCATTGGTCAATAGTTCTCTCTAATCTCGACTTCATTTTCATGACAAAACACAACCTAAAAAAAGTCATGTCGTGTAATGAAGTTACATGATGTATATTGTTATTTCATGTCTTGTAATGATGTCACAACTTGTCCTTCATGACGAACCCATTTTTAAAAAGTCATGATGTGTAATCGTATTACATGACATGTAACTAATGTTCCCCTACTCATCCAGTTCCACTTAATTCTCCAAAATTTGGTGTCATGCTACTTCGATTCACCCATGGCATGAAGTGTCTTTTAGTTGCATCCTGAAATAAAAAATCTATTAAAAACATTTAAATGTACAGAATTGTGTAATTGTCTATTTTAAGCTCAAATCATCCTTAAATTCAAAAAACAATTCAATTTCATATACAATGGAACATTGGTGGGGTTTAGATCTTTAAATTAGATATTCAAAACAATATAAATATTATTTCTATCAATTCCCCCAAACTTAGAATTAGGACTCTTGGAAAAATGAAAAATTCAAAACACATGACTTCGAGGGTCGTGATTTTATCACAAAGAATTAAATTATATCCCTTCACATTAAAAGACAAATATTTAAAATTATTAATTTCGATAATTAAATCCATTTTATCTTTTTTCTCTCCTCTCATTCACACAACGTACTTACCTCAAAAAGATTTTCTCTCAACAATCAAACATGAATTTTAAACAAGGATTTTCTCATCCAAACCCATGCAAGAATCACCATAGACATGATAAATTTCTACATATCTACCTGATATGGTCCATTAATGTGTGATTATCATGAAGGATTTACAGGGTTGTTCTATGAATAATGGTTAGAGGGTTTTAAATGTAAAACATTCTCAAGTTGAATATGGAGGGATTGGCTGTTCTTGAAGAAAAAATGAATGATTCTAATTTTCACTCAAGTATGGTTTCCTTGTTACTCTCTTCTGAAGAAAACCATCTCCAAGAGTCACATTTTCATCCCACTCTTTGGTTATTTCAGTAGAAAATATGAAATTTATCTTCTCTCTTTTTTTGGAAAGCTCCAAAAAGGGCAAAAATTTCTTCCACTCATAGCTCCAGAATAGGCACAACTCAATTTCATTTGAGAGATCCAAATAGGCACCTCTCTTAATAAAAATTTTCAACAGAAAATATATATCTTGACACATTTAATGCCCACCGAAAGAAAAACCAAATGAGTTAGAACAACACAAGTCATCCCCCCACACAATTAATTTCAATAAGATTATGCATTTAGACTTCCATAGCTGGTTAGAAATGGAAAATTTTCTTGCAATGTGGCTAAGCTTACAGGCTGTACATGGATACTTAGAGCTCATGAAATATCAAAGGTGAAAGGAAAGAAAAAATAAATAAGATAATCATTAAATAGGGGGCTTCAAAATCCAAAAAATACTAAATAATTTTAATTATATGTACCCCATCCCTCATGTTTTGATAGAAATAAATCATGTTCTTTTTTAAACAATCATGGATTAGTTATCTCATTAAAAGAGATTCATGTGAAGAAGATAACAAAATGGGTTCACAATACTCATAAGAATGGGAATTTAAATGATAAATATAGTGGTATGTGGCATGAGATTCAAAAATTAAAGGGTTTTCCAAGAATTTTATAATATTTTTCTTTGAAACCATATCATTTGGAAATTCATTTATGTTTAGTTTCAAGGGATCAATAGGTTACCTCATTGGTATGAATTTAAAATGATATCAATGAAAGATAACAGGTTTTTTATTTTAAATAAAATAAATTAAATTTGAGAAGAAAATGAATAGAATTAGAAAAAGATGAAAATGAACACACTAAAAATGGAAAAAATGAAAATAAAAAAACAAAACAATGAACATAAAATCATAATCTACCTATCTTGTGCCTCCACTCACACTTATCCTTTAAAATTTCCTTATTGTGTAGAAAATTTATGTGATAATTAATATCATGAAATTGAAGGCATACAAAAAAATAAGTGAGAAGGAAAGACACAACCTGGCATCAATTATATTCAGCATCATGAAATTGAATCACCTCTAGTGGACAATATTATCATTCTCTCTAAACAGCCTCATCCTATGCCCATTGAATATGATTGGTGTACCATTTATTGGTGTTTTATCTCGATTTCACCATATAAAAAACATGAGTAACAATGAATGCGTCATACCATTTGGCACGAAATTTACATGGGAACAACTTCAATTTGGAATCAAACAACAGTACTTTATCTCCCTTCCTGATGTTTCTATTCTGAATAATCCCATAATGAAATTATTTGATTATTTAATTTTACATCCTAAAACTTTCATGTGAATTATTTTTGATCTCCTCTAGCTCCTACAAAAAAATACATTTCTTTCCGGTATAAAACAAATTCATGTAACATGTCTTGATAGTCAAAAATATTTATTTCCTAACTCAAACAGTAGGTGAAAAGACATTCCATAGACTAATATAAATAGTGATCTTATAATTGGTGTTTTCAATGTAGTTCTATGGGCCAATATTGCATCATCAAGTCTCAAACTCTAATCCTTTATATCTGGGATCATAATTTTTTCTAGAATGTGTTGGATTTTTCTTTTGGAAAACTCATTCATTATAGTTATTTAAGGATGATAGGGCATAGAGACCCTATGATTAACTCCATAATTAATTACAATATATTTCAATGTCCTATTAAAAAAATGGTTACCATGATATGTAATCAGAAACATTATAAATCCAAACCTTGAAAAAAAATCCTTTCACAAATTTAAAAATAATTTTGGCATCATCAATTCTTATGGAAATATCCTCTACCCACATGGAAACATAATCAACATAAAGTAATATTTAAATATATACAAAAGTATTTGGAAAAGGACCCATGAAATCCATTCCCAAACATCAAATACATCACAAAACAAAAGTGGTTTTTATGGCATCTCATTCCTTTTGGAAATGTTTCCTTGTAATTGACAATTTTTATAAGTTCTATTGAATTCAAAAATATCTCTAAAAATGGGGGGCTAATACAAACTAGAATATTTAAATTTTCATGTATTTATTTGTTTTTATAAGTTTCCTACATAGATTAACATGTGGAAAAAATTTATGATGTATTGAAATACATAATTCAGAATCCATCTCCAAATCAATTGGTCACTACCAATATCCCACAAGCAAGGATCATCCCAGATGTATTCTTCTAAATCACTCACATTTTTATCAATTTTTTTCATAGACCACTAGTGGGTAACTTCATCAGAAGATAAATAGTTCACAAGATTAGCATACCATGTTCATTTATTTTTACAACCAAACAAATCCTCATCTATAAAGGTTTCATTAATAGGTTGATAGACTTAATGTTATCCATTCAAAACTGATGGTATTCAACTCAACTGATCAATAATAAGGTTCTCACATACTTTTTAATCATTTATATCAACATCAAACTAATGTACCAACAAAGATCAATCTCAAATGTCTTGGTTTTTCATCATGTTTATTCATCAAAAATCTGATTACAGAATGATCTGTCAAAACAATCACCTTATAGCCTAGAAAATAGAATCAAAATATTTATAAATAAAACACAACAGCCAGTAGTTATTTATCAGTTGTTGTGTAGAGTGATTGGGTCTAATATAATGTTCTATAGGAATAGGAAATCACATTATATTTCATTTCTAACCATTGACTCAACACTGCCCTAAATGTAAATTCAGATGCATCAGTTATGATTTCATAGGGAAAGTCCCATTTGAGTGGTTGAAAATGGGAGGGGTTATCAGTTTTTGATTCATCTCTCCAAAGTAATGTTTACAATTCTGATAAAAGAATAATTGGGTGTTTTTTATGATTAATATGGATAATGGAAGTGAAACCTTACTAAAATCCTTTATAAACCTTCAACAAAATCCAACATGGCCAAGGAAGGATCTCACATCTCGCATAATTTTTGGGTATGAAAGTAAATAAATGACCTCAACTTTGTATTGATCCATTTGAATTCCAAATATGGACACAACATGTCCATGTAAAATCTCCTTACCTACCATAAAATGAAATTTTTCATTATTTAGAACAAGATTCTTATTAATACATGTTCCATGAACACGATATAAACTCTTAAAAAAATTGGAATGATGAGCCATAAATTGTGATGTCGTCAATAAAAATATAAATGAAAATTTAAAGATATTCAAAGAAAATTCACAGCATACTCCTTTGAAATTTTCCTAGAGAATTGCACAAACTGAATGGAATCCTCTGATAAGAAAAGGTTCCAAAGTGGCACATGAAAGTGGTTTTCTCTTGATCCTCTATGGAAATGTAAATTTGGAAATATCCAGAGAATAAATTTAGAAAACACTAATGGGTTTTGACATATATTCATTAAAGGACATGAGAAAATAATGGAAATGGAAGGTGATATTTCTTTGTAACTAAATTTACGTTCCTCTAATCAATTCACATTATCAATTTATTTAGAATCCTAACAGGGAAAATCTCCCTAAATTCAGTCCCTCAGACTATGAATCCCCCTATTTTGGGAACCACATGGACTTGACTTACCCATTGAATATTAGATATCAGATAAATAATATTATCAGCCAAAAGGGTGGTGACTTATTTCTTGATAACCTCCAAAAGTTTTTTTTCAATCTTCTTTGAGATTATCTCACTGGTTTAGAATTTTTGTCTAACAAAATTCAATGCATAACACTAATAGCTCGTTTGGCAGTGCCCATTTGGGAGGAAAAGAAATGAATCGGGACGATGGAAATCAGTATCTCCTGTTTGATGAGCACAAAAGGAAGGAGAGAAACGCAGGGTCATGGAAATGGGGAGAAACGCGTTTCTCCCTGAGTCTGGATTACCTCATATTTCAAATCATCCCAAAATTGGGATGATTTGGACGGAAATCCACCGCTCCCTCAAATTTATTTTTGATTTCCCATTTTATCCCTCTGTGTATATATAAATAGTTGGTTCATGTTCTTTATTTTTTCACACCCACATCATTCTCTTTCCACCTGATGCTAGTCACTCTGCGTGTATAGCTGTCCTCTACTTATATTTGTAGCGCAGTTCTTCTTTATATTTACAACACCATTCTCCTTCATGTTTGTCATAATAATCAGGTGAATAATATCAATCAATTATTTAATTAAATATTAATATTAATATAATTTGTTGAATATGATCGGTCATTTATATTAATATAATAAATTTATAAAAGAAATATTATATTATTATACAATATATAATATTAATATTCTAAAGATTTTTTTATAAATAATAGTAAATAAAATGAAATACATTATAGAGGAGAAAAATATTTTTTTTAGGAAATTTCATTTATCAATTGGTTGAACACTATTATTTTTTAAATTATCAATTATGTGTTAGATAAATTAATTATCAAAAAATAAAAACAAATATTATATTGTAATTTTTATGAAATTTTTTAATTAATATATATGTTTATACATGTTAAATGGTGATTAGAATCATAAAAAGTGATATATGAATAGTATAAATAATGATATTGGATTTATATAGTTTATAATAGATTATACAAATTTATTATTAGGTTATATTATAAAATTTATGATTTATAAAAATAAGTAAAAATATTAATAGTTTATATAAATAATTTATTACTAATTTTTAATTAATAAATATTTTGAATTAATAATTTTGAATTAATGACTATTTTTAATTAGTAATTATTTTCAATTAGTAATTATTTTGAATTAATAATTTTGAATTAATAATTTTGAATTAATAATTCTGAATTAATAGTAATTTTTAATTTATAATTTTGAGTTTATAATTCTGATTACCTTGAATTAATATTTTTGAATTAATAAATTATATAAATAATTTTGATCATCTCTAATTAATTTTTAAAAATTTTAAAATTTATATTAATATATGTTCATAGTTTAATGTTTACCTAATTTTGTTGATATAAAAGATAATGATTGATTAAAATCAAAATTATTGTTTTTTGATTTGTTATAAAAATGGTAAAAAAATATTTTTTCAAAGGGTTATTTGTGTCATTTAATATAAATTGTTGATATTAAGCATACATCGTGGTAGGTGCGGTGTTCGTGGGCTCTAATATATTATTGTTTTGGATATTGGGCAAGTATGATCTTTAATCCAGTATGTATGTGTTACTTTTTAGCAAAGGTTGTTTGTGTCATTTTCACCCAAACAGTTTCTTTTATTTTCTTTTAAAAATTGTCACCAAACATGAGGGAGAGAAATGGTAATCATTTATTTTCTTTTACTAAATTTCATATCCAAACAGAATGGAGAGAAATCGAAATCATTTATTTTATTTTCTTTTCTTTTATGAATTAGGGAATCATTTCTTTTCTTTTACTAAGACATGACCAAACATAAGGTAAGGGACTGATTCCTATTAAATTAGAGAAAGTCTAACCTATGGAATTTTTTTGGTACATGAAGATCTATAACAATTTTTTATCATGGTCACTTGACAAATATTTTGAAATTATGATAGAAAATTTGGCATTATAACCTAAGAAATCATATTTCAGGTTCTCTGGAAGTGGTTTTAACTCCAGTTCAGGTGGTGTTTTTCATTGATGAACACACACTGCTCACTAGGATGATATCTCAGTGATGCTACAGTTTTTAATGGACATTTATCATGATGATAAATTTCCATGTTTTGGAGATGTGGTTCAAAAGAAAAATTGGAATCTTCTCTAGGGAGACCACTATCAGGTTCCAGGGTTTCCAAAATTTCTTCTTCATAAAATAATAGATCAGTAGTATTAACATCCCAACACTCGTTAAAATATTCTTTTTCCACCTATTTTTAAAGATATTTTACAAGAATAAAATTTCCCACTTTAAAATCAGAAATTGGTATTTCATTATAGGTATAATTAGAGAACATCTCATTGGAAACCCAATCAATCATGTTTACTTGTGGGAATGAGTGATCATCAAATTGGTGTATCATGGAATGAAAATTACTAAAATTAACAACCCCTTCCTGAAATTCAACTAAAAGGGTCCCTTTGTGGATATTGATGATATATTTCTATGTTATTATAAATGGCCTCCCTATAATGAGAGGTTCATGGGTACTAAATCTCTCAGATTCCATATCCAATACATAGAAATCTAAATGAAAATTCATGTCCCTCATCTAAACAAGAACCGCCTCTATCACTCTAGTAGGCTTAGTAGTACTTCTGTAGGAGAATTTAATGATAATTATAGAGGGTTTCAATTCTATAACATGTAGATATTAGTAAATGGAATGTGAAATAATATGTATAGAGGCCCCTAAATCAAGTATTTCATCCTTGAATTCACATTTCCCAATCATGTAGGGAATGGTAAAGGTTCATGTGTCTTTACATTAGACAATAAATGAATGGAAAATCACAGATGAAAAATTCCTCCCTCTATTTACTTTTTCACATCCATTGAATTTTCCCTTGTGGTTACACATATATTTTAGAAACATAGCTTACCATGGACTTTGTTTCATATCATAGAGCATAGGATTGTTGACTTGATATTTCATAAATGTTTCCAAAACCTCCTTATACTGCTGGAAACCAAGGCTATCTTAATGGGTTTAAACCATTGGGATTGGTTTCCAAGCTGTTGGTTTATGTTATACTAAAAGTTTGGCAATCCATTGGTTTATAAGGTGTGAGTATAGACTTATACCAATGGTTACAAGGAAACTGTTGGCCCAGAGCATCAAAAAATACAATTTCCATATGGTTTAAAGGAATTGTTGCAATATAGATGTACCAATGGTTTTTTAGAACCATTGGTATACTTAATAGTATAAATATATACCAAAAGTTGGTGAAACGTTGGTATAGTGTTTTACCCATTGTTAAGAAACCATTGGTTTAGTTTATTACCAACTTTTTCCCTATAAACTCTTGGTATAGATGAAATTTTCCATCTTTATACCAACGGTTTGTAAATTGTTGGTATTCCCGACTTCAGAATTCCAGCTGCCAACCCTCTTGCCTCCCCTCTGCCATTTAATGAATTACAAAAGCTTTCTTCCCCTCTTGCCTTCCTTCTGCAATATACATAATTCAACACCACATGAAAATACCATGAAGACAATATAAAATAATTATCCAACACCTAAAAATAAAGAATTTATAAAAACACACATGCCCACAATACAATGTATAGAATTAAAAAACATTCCTGGAGACAATATACCGAATCACATTGAAACCAAATCACAAACAATAAAAAAATACCCAACACCCTTGGTAATATCTTTCTATGATTATGGGATCTATCTCCTCCATCCATATCCTTTATATGATGGTTAGGGATCTTATTTGATGTGATATGATATTTTTCTATCATTATATTTTTATATATTTCATGTTGTGGTTATGTGATATTTATTTACCATTATATATTTATATATTTCATGTTATTGTTATGTGTGGTGTCATTTGATCCATCATAAGTTGGGTGGTAAGCTAAACATTGATAATTTTTTGATTCTATGGATGAAAAAAGATAGGTGATAGTGGTAGTAAGATGCTATTTATTTGATTTCAGGGTCACCCTTGCTATTATCAATTGGTGTAAATGGTATGAATCTCCCATGTTTTCATAGACTAATGTTTAATCATTACAATGTTTTCTATGTAAAATAATATAATATATTTAATGGTATGGGGTACCATTGTGAGGATACCCCTAGTTTATATAGGTTTATATGATGGGGTTCAAAATAGAACCATGTGTGAGGGAAAAAGACCCACCTGGATAGAGGTCATAACATATGCCTATGATTATAGAGATTGTTACAGATGAAAAAAGGGATTGTTCAATGTTGAGGATTTCATTTTGAGTCATCGAGCTCTGTGCAGCACTTGGTGCCTCACTTAACAATTGATTGAATAGACGATCATGTTTAATAATTTCCTTGAATATGGGAAATTGAAGATATAGTAGAATGATTTAAGTTCTATAACAAGACAATTATAGATACTCATATGATTTATAGAGTCAACCTAGTAACATGTAGAAAAATTCACTTGAGGAAAGGGTTGTGGTCTTCTATAAAACTGATCATTGAATGATTTTGGTGACTCTAGAATATTGATGTGTATTATACCTAAGAATGTGTGGTTCCACATTTAATGTATGATTTTGATTCATATGTATCATTATATAAAGAACAAATGTGGGATTGGAAATAGAATAAAATCATTTCAAGAAGAGATGGAGTAGGATCATTGGTGCATTGAAAAATGTTTTAGAGCCTTATGGCCAGTGTAAGTGGTGGGAAAATTAACTAGTAAAAACTTTTTTGAAGTCAGTTAAGACTTTATTGAGGTTGTATGAACATTTAAAATATGTCATCAGAACTTATGGAACCATGATGGGTGGATTCATGCTTGGAGTCATACCCCCTACACCCCACCCACCCTCTCACCGCCCCACCCACTGCACTCTCCCCCACCCTCTCACTACCCCCTAACCACTCTTCTTAGTACACATCCCCCCCACTACATCCCCACCCTCCCCCCAATACAGAGTACCCCTTCCCCACCCACCCCTACCAACATCCCCCCACCCTCTCACTACACACCACCTCCCACTACATATCCCCCCCCCCTCCCCCACAACCAACCCCATCCCCCCACACATCCCCCCACCCTCTATCTACACATCCCTCCCATGACACAGCACCCCCACCCTCTCACTACACACCACCTCCCACCACACAGCCACCCCCTCCCACCCACCTACAGCCAACCCCACCTTGACCTCTCCCATTGAATAGCCCCCACACTCCCACTACTCCCCCCACCCCACCCCACCACACCCTCTAACCCCCCCCCCCCTCCCCAACACACACATAGCACCCACCCCCACACTACACCACCCTACAGCCCCCTCCAAGAGGGTGGGGGTGTTCAAGGGGTTGGGGCTATCCATGGGGGTGTCTAGGGGGGCTGTCCAGGGGGCGGAGGTGTCCATGGGAGGGGTGTATCAGTCACACATATATTCATTCACAACAAATCATCAAGTTATATTTTATTATTTATAGATAAAGAAATAAATATAATGTGACTTACCTAATCACACGTATATTCTACCACAACAAATCAACAATCATCAATGTTAGTAATATCAGTTAAAAATGTAACAGATCAATTTGTCCCTTATCACCATCACTGTCATCATCAGCCTCATCCATGTCCTCACCGATGTCCCCATAATAATCCTTTCCCTCCTTAATGCCTCTCCTTAACCTCGTACTCCACCTCAGCCTCCTCTTCGCTATCCTCCTCACCCTCCTCCTCTACCTCAGACTCCTCCTTTCCCTCCACCTCTACCTCGGCCTCCTCCTAACCCTCTTCCTCCACCTCGGCCTCCTCCTCTCCATCACCATAGCTAGGAAAGAAATTTCCTAGACCACCACTAGAACTAACACTTAGTGCACCATATACATAATGCATCGATGAAATATATTTATCCCCAGCTTTTTTGTCCTCTTGTGGAATTGTTGGACGTAAAACTTCTATTAGTTTCATAAATGCAGTTTTTTCCCTAATATACTATTATTCTATATCTGTGGCCCTTTTTTCATCTTGTTATACCTATTCCTTAACCTTCTAGAACTCTGTGGAAATAAAATTCATACCTAAGGATCGCCAATACCTCGTGGGGACTATACTCTTCCCAGGTCGGCAGCGTACTCTGCCAGGGTGATCATCTCCCAACACCTGATGTAAGTGATCATTTAGCCCAAAATTGTCAGGTTCCTAGGCATAAAGGGCCTCTGAAGAAGCCTGTTGCAAATAGAAATATATTATTAAGTTACAAAATAGAAATTCAAATTTTAAATCAACAAATTAAAAATTATAATTTACTCTTGAGTCAGATCATTAACCAAACTTCCATGTTTTTCCTTCTACTCGATCAAAACAGTTTTGCTTGAGGCACACGTCCATCAACATTCAATGTATGCCTCTACAATGACATTGATTGTAGGAAAACATAAATAAAAGTATGTTTCAAATAATTAATTTCATAAAAAAATTATATGAAATCTTTATAAATCAAATAAATTATGTAGGAAACAATAGAATGTGAATTTCATAAAGAAAAGTTATAAAACATCATACCTGCTTCATCACATGATCTGATATCGTAGTACGTCCCAATCTGTGGAGGTATTTTTTAGAATCTATGTTTTTTTATTTCATCTGGATTATTCATAAATAAAATTCAATAATATATAATATTTTATTAATTAAAAACATAAAAAAATTATTTAAATACGTGAAATGTGATTACTATATTAAACTAGATAGTCTTATAATGAGTAATCATATGTCGATACTGTTTTATCAGACAATCATCCATGACTGATACCACCTATAACTCTATACCAACTCTAGCATGCCATCCAATATACAAATCAAGCATATAGGCTCTCCAAACCTCACATAAATCCATTAGAAGTGTTGGCCATGCACCCTCACCATCTAGAAAACTAAACCTAACCTGACACCAAAATATTAATTCATATAAATAAAAAAATAATATATTGAAATAAATAAAACTTATTTTTACCCATATCTCCACCCAATAATTATCATTGACATAATTTGGAAACTATCTCTATGAGATTGGGATGACAGGAATGATTTTGGGGTATTTGGCAAGCGTCACCAAAAAACTCCGACATTACTGCCCTATTTTTTCAATAATTTGACATTTTCATTGTATTCCACCATCAACTACATGTGGAGTTTCCACACCGCATGCATGTGTGTACGCCTTGGACCCTACCTCTTATCTGTAGATCTATCTGTTATGAATGAAAAAGAAATATTTTATCAATAATTGTTATAATGAAAATATATAACTGTATAAAAATTTGTCAGGTTTCAATAAATATAAATACGGAAGTCTGATCAATGGGCATAGCTAGATCCACAGAAATTGAAGGAACACCATGTACAGGTGGAGTGGGTCCCAGTGTATTCTCCATAGAGACAAACTGTGGTGGATCAAGAGTAGAAGAAGATGGAACATAGAAGCTCGGAGAGACGGAATTAGAAGTAAAGGAAGATGGAATGGATGGATGGACGAATACTGGAAGGGGAGTGGGAATCGTCATTGGATATGGTAATGATGGGTGAGGAGACTCATATTTAATCGGTGGTGGAAACATGGTAGGCCTAAATATCCCATGTTTCCCTAATGACACACTGGGGTCATAATGTGGGATATGTGGTATGTTAGTGGGAGGGGCATGGTCTGATAAGGTACACTGACCATATCGCCTAACTCTCGTACCATACCACCACCCTCATACCACTAACCTAAGTACTGGGACCACTATTAGGCTACTCTTCAAATAATTTTCAACTAAAAGGTGGATCCTAGAAAAACTTTTAAAATAAAATTAATCACATGACATTATATATTATTTAAATGTATATATTTGAAATAAAATACTCACTACAGGAACTATTGGTGGAACGCCCATCTTAACCATGTGATGATTGTTATCCATCATCTTTTTCCATAACCTCCCTTAAATTGGTTTCATTTCTTGCATTTAAAAACAAATGTGGAAGTAATTAGAAAATGATAACTAATGTTTAAAAAATATGAAATCGAATAGGGGGATTCATGGATAATTTAACTATCCGTTGTTTTAGGTGAACTTGAAATGATATATAATGAATTCAATAAATCATTTAAGTTGTAAAAAAGATATTTAATTTTAAGTATGGTGGCTATTTACTAAGTGTCACCAGTCTATTAAAATCATGGAACATTGATTCTAAGGCTTTATTTCTCACAACAACCAAGAGAGAGAGTGTACAAAATTATTCCTCTTGAAAATTCAGCAAGGTATATATTAAAAATGATTAAACCCTTAAGATAGAAGGAAATTATGATATAAACATATGAACAAGGATAAAATATCTAACAGATTCATAAGGGGTAAATCCCTTGTCAAAATTTTGGAAAAATTTAATTTCCTTAGCCTAGGTAGGTGATGTAGGTTTCTATACATGTTTTCACAAGAAGAAAAACCAACATGTTCATTATCTGGTGAAATTTTAAAGGGTGGTCTTAGACTTATACTAATTATATATATGGTCAATAAAGCATTGAAATGTTCACCATGTTAGAAATGTTGGTTTTATAGGTTCGCATATAGTTCAATTTCAAATTTGAAAATGCAATTCAAATAAAAATACAACCAATAAACAATGAAAATTCACCTAACGATCAAGTAGGATACACCATATTTGTAATCAATATTAAATCAATTTGAACAGTACTAACCTTAACAACCCATGTCGAGCTAAACCAAAAGAATTGAGAACATGGATGGATGATTCTATATATTTCCCACCACAACTTCAGGTTCAGAGTTAACTCTGACAATTGAGCTATTGCAGTCAAAAAAGGTAATAAATGGATTATTTACAATGGAAGTAGGGAAGGTGTTAATTCCATCATCACCATAATCCAAAATATGTTTTGGAATTACTTCAATAATGAAACCAAATTCATGTCTAAGATGGTCTTTGACATAAAAATCTTGTTTCGACATTGATGTCAATACATATGATTCATCGATAGCAAGAGTGTGAGTCATATCATTTACTCAAAATGTATAACCATCAATAAATGTGACATTCCACGTCATCAAATCAACCCACTGGAATTTCATCATTGGGACTCTTCCATGAAATTAATAATCCAATATTATTAATTTTTCAATGACTCCATAATAACCTACTTATTAAAATTTCATTCTACTATTGGATGCTCTAGAAGAATAGTCTATTGTGGAAGTAACCATAACACCATCATGTTGTGCTCTCCTATTCTTTTCTCGTTCAGTGATTATAAATAAGTATCCATTGATAAAAATTGATATACAGTCATGAACAATAGTATTAGGACCAAAATAAAAAAGCACTTATTTCATGAGTGATAGGTTCAGTAGGAAAACTCAATAGCTGAAATATAAATGATTATAAAACTTAATTAAATATTTATATAATTATTTTAAATAATATTATTTGTACCTTCAATTTTAACCAAGTAGAAAAATCATTGCTATGAAAAGTCTCCCTCCTCAAATATAATTAATGATGCTTTATATTTAACATTGATTTATGTTCCCTATAGATAAAAATAGGTATAGGTTAACATATATATATGTAAGATATACATATTCAATTTACTTACCTGATGTAGTCATCGAACAAATCACAGTTGAAAAAAACTGTGCAATGTGCCATCTCCCACTCTTAATGGCTTAATGTCACCAATATATATGATCCATGAATTCGTCCTATTTAAAGAAGTGATGGAAAAAAAATTCAATTTTCTCATAATCTTCTTCTCTATTTCTCATTAGTCTATTCATTCATGTAGTATGATCAGATAAATACATAGGGAAGAAATATGTACGTTTTTGACCCAAGTAACTGTTCACTATAAAACCTTCAGGATGATTATAGTTTCAAACATAAGACTTTAATGTGTACATATTTAATTAAGTTCTATACAACCTTTGAAATGAAATATGTCCTTCAAGAAGTATTTTTGTTGGAATATGGACAATTAGATACAAAATGAAAGTGAAAAATGATGGAGAAAATATTTTCTCTAACTCACGCAAAATTAATGGGGAATCTGCCAACATTTTTTATAATATATACATTGAAATATTCTTAGAAAAATGATTTCCAAAAAATTAACACAAATAAATAACATCCACACTTACATTATTGGAAAAAATATGAAGGATTGATATTGGAATCAACTCATGTTGAAGGATGGTTTAATCATGAGTCTTCAAAGATTATAGCTTCAAATCTCTTCTATTAACCCATTTAGATATGTTGCTTGACTAGCCATCAGGACCTTTAACAGTATCTAATTCTTATAGAAATTTCTTTTTTCTATAGGTTTCATCACATAAAAAGCACATGAAACTTTCTATTTATTTTCACTAATACGCACAAGATTCAATTCTGGACTAATTCCCCAATCCACCGAATCACGCAGAGATAGTAAATAATCTGTTGTATTTCCCTTAACATTTAGAATATTGGAAAGGAAAATTTCACATATATTCTTTTCAATGTGCATTATGTCTATGCAATAACCTAACAAATTGGTAGACCAATAAAGAAAATCAAAGAAGATACTCCTCTTATTCCAATTGTAACAGGTTTTAGTGGAAACCTTCTACCCCTTTCCAGATTTCATTAAATCGTTCTTGAATGAAAAAATAAAATCTTTCAATTCATTAAGCACATCAGTTTCAGACATATGATCAGGTGTATCATCGGTCTCCATGGTATTTTCAAATGATCGACGATTATTTATATATGGATGGTACATTGGGAAGAATCATCGATGTACCAGAAAAATAAAAATACAAAAGTTTTTTATTCTTATGGATTGTTTATTCTTCATAAAAATAGGACATGACAGTTTTCCCTTCGTTCTCCATCCAGACATCATTGCATAAGAAGGAAAATAATTGATCATCCACATAAGCGCAACACACATCTAAAATATTTCTTTAAAACATGCATCGTATGTACACACACCCACATCCCATATAAGTTTCTAATATTTTATTAAAGGTTTCATGTATACATCTATGTCATTTCTGGGATCAAAAGGGTCGGATATGAGTATACTCATGAAAGTGAAATTTTTTTTCATAGACAACAATGGGGGAAGGTTAATTGACCATGTGTTGTGTCAAGTAAGCATATTCCCAAAAAAATTAAAATTGTCACATGAAAGACCTAGCCTCGCATTACGCTTGTCATCTAAAAAATCAAGATATCAAGAATCAAACCTCTACCATGAAAATCTATCTGTCGGGTAAACTAACTCATCATTAGTCTTCTTTTTCTCGGTATCATCCCATCACATTTTTACTGATATTTTATCAGACATAAAAATATTATAGAGTATGGGGATTAATGGAAAGTGAAAAATTAATTTTTTTGGAACATGGGATGTTGTTCCATCAACTTTTGGCTTCTAGTAGGATGTGCCACATTTTATACAATCATTTCATTCAGTATTTTCCTCCCAAAATAAACTGCAATCTTTCAGGAAAGCATGAATTTTGTTTCTGTAAAATCCAAGATCCAAAACTAACTACCATGCATTATAGTGGTTTGAGGGAATATATAAATCATCTAGAAGTAATTACTTAAATATGGTAAGAATGTAATTGATTTAAGTATTATAAATCCAATATATAGTTTTCCCATGGATGGATCGAAATAAAAATTCCGGCATTTTTATTTTACCGCATTGTCGATATACTATAGTCGTGGTAACATCATTTAATTTGTTCACCCTGACAAAATCATCATTTTCATTAGACACATCATGTGTGCTCATATCAAAGTATTCTTGGGTCACAATCCTTTGTTTTTCATGATGACCAAAAAAATGGAAACCCATTATATAATAAATTCTCCAATCAAATCCTCTCATTTGGATCATCAGTAATTTAATATTTAATTTTCTCCCCATCGGGATACCAAATTTAGTAGTTTAATTTAAAATAAAATTTGGTTTTGTAATAGATAACTTCTTCATGGCTCAACCAAGGTCTTCCAACACAATTTTATCATGCTAAGTGTATGTGACCACTATCTGAGTCATTGTGAAATGAAAAATCTAAAAATATCTCCCAATTGTTTGGAAAATTGCTTGAGATCTGATTGGTTTCATACATCCAACTTTTATTTATTCTATAAAAAATTGTAATAATTCATTTTTTCAAAATCAATTTAGTAATATTGAAGTTTAATTGAAAATATATTTATGTAAATGAGAATTTTTCACAATATTTGAAACCATAATTGACACACTACTCAATATGAGAATCATAATATAAAAGACAACAAAATACAATATTTATAACAAAATACTATAAATTATTATAAATGCATGATATTAACCACAATTAGGAATATAATATCATATCAATTTTTTATATTGATAGAACATATATAACATATAGGAGAATTTTGAGATTCATATACATCTTGTGCTGAAGAGAAGGAGAGATTTTGAATCTCTGGTCCTTTGAATGAGAAGAATCCCATTATTCACATGTATTCAATGAACAAAGTAATAACATTATCATGGATTGAAACAACATGGTCGTACATGTGGATCCTAATCCAGAAAAGGTTAAATAAATCTAAGAGGAGTTTTATGTCATAAGATAAAGGTTCCATGAGAAAAAGAAGTAGGATTCTATGTACATGGAGATTTAAAATGATGAGATTGAAATTGATTTCCCATATGGGATAATCTAAACCCATTTTATAAATCCATAAAGGAATGGTTTTCTAGTTGATGTAGTTAAATATTCATAATTTGATACCTTATTATTAAAACTATTTGAGGATATACTAATTCTGTTATGTGTGCTTAATTATGAGGAGAAACGTGTTTTGGAATTTTTTTAATTTATCACATATAAGATGACACCATGGTCCTAATAGAACATTTTTCAAGATATTAAAAAGTGAATTATTTTCATCAAATATGGAGAATGTGTTAAGATAATTTTATAAATATGTTATTGATGCTAAAAGGTGGAAATATTTTGAAAAGTTAAGAGATTTCATAAAATCAAATACCCAAAGTTGAAGTATTCATTGTGTAGGGGTGTCGATGGGGGTGGGTGATATCTAAGGTGGTGGGGGTCTAGGGGGTGGGGGTGCCTAGGGGTTGTGAGGGGGGCTCTCCAGGGGTGTGAGGTGGGTGTCCATGGGGGTGGGGGTGTCTAGGGGGTGGGTGGTTCTAGGGGGTGGGGTAGTGTTTAGGGAGGGTTGTCTAGAGGGTGGGGGATATCTAAGGGGGTGGGGGTGTCCAGGGGGGTTTCCAGTGGGTGGGGGTGTTCTGGGTTAGGTTGGTGTCTAGGGGGACTATCTTGGGTGTGGGGGTGTGCAGGGGGGTGTCTAAGGTGTGGGGTGGTGTACTGGGGGGTGTCCAAGGGGTGGGGTTTACCAGGGGTGGAGGCTATCCAGGGTGGGGGTGTCCATGGGGTGGGGAGTACAGTGGGTGTGGGGGGTTGTTTAGGGGGTTTGGGTCTGTCCAAGGGGGTGGGGGTGTCCATGTGGTTGGGTGGTGTTCGGGGGGGGGGGGGGTTGTCCAGGGGTGGGGGTCTTGTCCAAAGGGGGTGGGGGCCCTGTCCAAAGGGGGTGGGGTGTATAGGGGTGTGGGGGTGTCCAGGTGGTGGGGTTGTGTTGTAGGGAGATGTCCAAGGGGGTGGGGGTGTCTAAAGAGCAGGGGCTATCTAGGGGGTGAGGTTTTCAAAGGGGGTTGGGGTTGTCCAGGGGGTGGGGGAGTCCAGGGGTGGCGGTGTTCAGGGGGTGGTGGTGTCTAGGGGGTAGGGTGTCATTGGGGTGGTGATGTGGGGGTGTCTGGTGGTGTCTGGGTAGGTGAGGGGTGTCCAGGGGTGGAGTGTTGTCCAAGGGGGTTGGGTGTCTTGGGTGTGGGGGGCTGCCCATGGGGTGGGGGTCCAGGGGGTGGGGTGTGCTGGGGGTGGGGTGTCCAATGAGGGGGGGGGGGGTGTTCAGGGTGGTGGGGGTGTCTAGGTGTGGGGGTGTTTAGTGGGTGGGGGTGTCCAGGGGTGGTGTGGGTGGGGGTGTTCATGGGAGTAAATAACAATATAATAACTTGAAACATACCTATACCCAATCCAACAAACATCAAAATTCAAATCCCTCACCAATCTAATAGCCAATTCATCCTCAATATCACTTCCCTTCCCATTATTCCTTGAACAAAAACTATAAATACAAACTCCATATCAAATTTTGACTAAACTAAATCCAAGTGAAACTACCATATCACCCCACTAAAAATTTAGAAAACCACTTACACAACTTCCCCAACCATCCCCAATCCATTCACATGGACCTTCCTAATACCCATTACCCACCTCAAGACAATATGATTAAATAAAACCTTTACAATATTTTAGGGGGGATATATGTCACCATCACCTCCATTAGTAAATATGGTTAAATAAACCTATACAGAAGGAGTGTCTATGGATACTTAAAATAAAGGTGATTAAAACAATCATGACACTTCTAGTGTATAACAAAAAAAGAAAACAAATCAAAGTGAACTTATTTGGTATACCATGCCACAGACCGCACAGACCTCTGGTTTAGTCCAAATCAAAAAAAAATAGATACAGAACATTACAATTAAGGTAGAACATACTGATTTAAAGTTTTGAACTAAAAAACTGCATTATTGAATATGGATCTATTGGGTGGAATTATTTTTGTAGCCTAGGTTAAAGAGAGATCTTCCAAAGAGCTTCTGATTAGGGCTGTAATTGCACAGATGGGTCACTGGATCTGCTATGTATTAGCGGAAACCTTTCCCAATGGTTTTAAATATCTTTTGGGAAATCTATTATTTACCAATGGTTTTTAAACCCTTTGGTTTACATTAAAAAAAATTAAATCTTTCCCGGTGGTTTACTCGAACTGTTTGGAAAGGTTGATTTTAAAAACAATATACCAACGGTTTTTTCAAATTGTTTTGAATGATTGATGTAAACACTACATACCAATGGTTTGTTCAAACCATTTGCATAAAATTTTTGGGAAAGCCTTCATTTCCATTAGTTTTATCAAAATCTTTTTCGTCACTTTATTTCACTAGTGGTTCCCCACTTTGATAAGGTAGTGGAGGCTTGAAAGTTTTTGGATTATTCAAAGTTTTTCACTGAGAAAAAAGGACACAACATCCTCCTCCAATCCTTCATTGTTCTTTCCAAAAAAAATTCATCTTTTTACTTTGTGTTTCCAATTAAAAAACATTCATAATTTCTAAAATTTTCATCATTGGTGGGATTCTCTTGTAAAGTGTGAACAACATGCTTACATTTCTCAGTTGGAGGGATATTCAATTTGGTGTCACTCTTATATCCAATTTCACACACATTTTACTTCCCATTATCTCTCAGATTCATTTGGGTTTGAAAGGGTAAACCTCTACTATTTTTATTTTTTAAGAAACTAATGTTCATGTAAATTTCCCACTCAGGTTTTTAACTTTTACTTTTCTCTAGTTTTGGTCGAGTTTTAGGTCATTTTCTCAGGAGCCGGGTGTGATAGGTTTGAAATTTTAAGGGCTTATTTCTCTTATGTTCTTGTCATGTCATTTCCCCTAGGTTCCCCCTTGAAACCCCTTGAATATTTATTAAAATTGACAATTTTTAGTGTCTAGAACAGGTCACACTGTTTGGCCACACGGTTTACCAATCCATGCATCCAAACCGTGCATAGGTGTCTAGTTCATTAAAAATATTTTGTAATTAAAATTTTTATATTATATTATTAAATCTATATCAACAATTTCTTCCACCATTGAACCCTAGAAGTCATTGATGGATCCCAAGCTCCCTCGCCCTTTCTCAGAACTCATTTTCGAAGAGGATTTTGGTGGGGAAACTTCACGATTTCTCTTGTAAATGATTCCTCCTTTGTTTTTCTTCCATTTCTCTAGGATTTATTCCCTCCTCCTAGAAGTTCCAAATTTACATAGACTAGGGTTTCGTACCTAGGGTTTTATTTTGGGTTTCCTAGTCCTATCATGTGGATTTCGGTTTTGTATCACTCCTTTATGGTATAGTGGCGCTATAGTTGAAGTGTCACACAAATATTTGAGGTTTTTGACATATTTGGTAGTTTCACACATGTGTAAGAATTATTTTATGAGTTATATATTCTTGATTTAAATTTATATATTGTTCCTCTTCCATTCTTCTTTGTGTGAAATCCATTTTTTGATAGTATTGATTATATGGTTGATTTTAAAGTATAATTTTTGTGTAAAAATGAGTGTTTTTAATTTGTATTCCATGTTGTATTATTTGGGGTTGTTTTATGGTTCATGTAATGGTTTTATTAAATGGTGTTTGGTCTGAACATTCTATTTTTGTGTAAAATTGGTGTGTATTTGGCTTTCAAAAAGTTTTTTAAATGGATTTCATGTGAAAATCTTTATTAAATTTCATCTAATATTTTAATGAAAAATTTAAATTGTTTATTGAGTTACACAAAGGGTAAAAACATGTTTATCTACAATTTGGAGTGTGTATAACCAAAACTGGTATTTTTATGTGTAAATGGTATTTAATAGAAAGTGGAACTTGTTTATGCACAAATAGGTAAACTCAGGTATCTTGGTTGGTGGACTAGGACTAGTATGCTAGTGATCTGGAGTGGTATCATCCTTGTTTCACTTAGAAAGTTGACGATGAAAATAGTAACTAGATATTGATGTGTTAGGGACCACTAGGTCATTGGTGTTTCCCCTCTTAATGGGTTTTTCATGAGAAGGTTATTGATTATGGTTGCTTTTACACTGAGATACGAAGTACCTAGGGCCCACAGCTAGCTAGTGCATAGGGATGTTCCTGTGACTAGTGCTCATGAACTATTTTTTACTTACCATTATAATGGTGTGTGTTTGGATATAAAATTCATTTTCATTCATGTTTTATTAAAAAATAATTCACTATTTAAAGCTTCCTCTTGAAAAATATTTCATTTAAAATTTTCACTACCATTTCTTATTTATAAAAATATTCAAGATTTTTATCTTATAATTATTTTCACTTGGAATGTTTGGGGTGCTATCTTATTGGTATTATGATCACACCATATATATGAATTTGGGTGTATGTATACTTGGATATGTTTGACACTAGTAAGGGCATGGTTTTTGGAGGCGATGGTACAGGTTGTTAGCTTCCATCTCTAGTGTGTTGTTGTAGATTAGGATTGGGGATGATGACCCCTTGCTGTGTGGTGGTTCTTGAATTTTTTTATGATAAAATTGAGTTTTTTACATATTGGGATTTTTCAAAATCAATGTATTTTCATTCTAAATTTTGAAAAAGGATTGTTTGGACTAAATTTTCTAATTCAATTTATTTATTTTTTTCGTTGTTTAATGCATTTGAACTTGTTTAAATCATTCCCCAACCATTATTCATGATCCCTAGTAACTTGTTCCCACCGATGGGGATATGGAACGCCATTCTCACCTTGTCTTGGACTAGGTCTGGTACCAGTTTTGATGGAGACCAGACCCAGTTTGTGAAAAAATGTCATCATATGAGGTTCTCCCTTTTTGGGTTATGCTCTTTTGGGAATCAGTCTATATAGACCAGAGGTAGGATTATCAGAACATAATATTCTAGTTATGAGTAATTTTCCTAGCCAACACACCTCATGGTGGGACTTGAGATACAAGTGGAAGTCAGGTTCCATCTAAGCCTTTAATTCCTTGTGGTTTCTCTTTGGTTGGAAAATGAAATGGGAGTTGGGTTAACAGTACTAGTGAGATCATAGGGCCTAGTAAGCTATGTAGATCTAAGGTAAATGTCCCAAGTAACTCCTCATGATGATTGTGTGATTGGAATATTGGTTCTGGATATATATATCCAAGTAACCCATTGACACTATTTTCACCTTCTATGTTGTTTTGGGTCGTCGTTGATTCTGAAAATTGTTTTGAAAATTCTAATTTTTTGAATTGTGAAAAGATGAGTTTAATGTGGTTAAGACTTTGATTTGGAACGTGTTTAATGGATTTTCATAACTTAATTTAATGTAGGATAGCAAAATTGGTTTTTTGTAAAATTATTTTTGGGGTGAAATGAAAATGGTTCAAAGGGATTGGATTTATATAACCTAAATATGGAGTTTATTGAAATAGTTTGTTTGTAAAAAAAGAAATTTGATTTGAATAGAATTTTGGAATTCATTATAAACTAGAATAAATGAGGTTTTAGTCAATCAATGTTTGATTAAATTATGTTGCACGAATTATTGGATATTTTTTCAATGATATGTATTGGTTTAATGATTATTACTTCTTTTATTTTTGGTTTTTATTTTGACTTTGATGTGATTCATATTTAAATTTTTATTTTATGGGTATTTTTGATTTGTGCACGGTCATCAAACAGTTTGGGAAATCTTTGTAGCTTTCTCCATGTTTCTATGCAAGGATTGGTTTTATTCTAGTTGAGGGTTCATAACATATGAATTGTTATTTAAACCATGTTTAAAGAGTGCGAGAATCCAATTCCTTGGCACAGAACCATATCACACGGTTGGTGCATGGTTTTCTAAACGGTGCAGCCAAATCATGCAGGTATCTAGGTTTTCTAGTAAGGGGAACATGGTTGTCAAATGATTTGGTAAATTGTGCTGCCAGACCGTGCAGAGTGCCCATCTGTTTTAAAAATGATAAAACATGTGGTTTATGGAAAAGTTTTGTTTGGAAGTGTCTGTTTTTTTTGGGAATTTGTATTAAATGAAAAAGAGTGGTATTTCCTAAAATGGTTTTTTTAAAATGGCTTTTTTTTAAACCGTTGTTTGGGTCTTGTGTTTTATGCGTTGCTGGGATTGTTATTGTGGGATGTTTTGAGTTTGATACCCCCTCTTGTATGAATGATGTTTTGGGTTTGTGTTTCATGGGTGGGTTGGGTTAATGTGTTGGTTCGTGGTCTTTTTTGAGAAATTTTTTGGGAATCCTTTGTGTTGGTTCCCATTATGTGTTTGGTTATGGTTTGTGGTACGTTTTGACCAAAGGACCATCTTGGTTAGGTCCTTGGGTTTTCTTTTTGGCTAGGGTACTCCCCCATAAAGAGTAAATGCATGATTTAAGTGTGGCCCAATATGATTCTCCCTTGGTAGATCCTACAGTTGATCTGCATAAGTAATTACTTATTGAGATTGGGATATTTAGTCAACCCATATTATTTTTTAGTTAAGTTGATCCTCTTATAACAGGATAGTAGTTGTGGAAGGTAGAAATAGACCATAATCTGTTATATTTCCTAAGTTGAAAAAGGTTATGTTTGACACTTTTGAGTCTGTAGGTTCTATCAGGGAATGGTGAATGGGAATTCCAGTGAGTAAAGGTAATGAAATCTAGATTTTATGATATTAGCTACAATATTTATGGGCCTTTTGGACATCAATTGGTTTCTTTTAAAAAAATGACTCATGTTAGTCCACTGATGTGGAAACTTTGGTTGTTCGGGGCTGTTATGGCTGCTTGTGGTAATATCATGCTTCATGGAACCCATTTTGAGGTTCCACTCATATTAATGACTCTATCACTAGATGAGTTCATGATCAGTGGTGTCTTGTTGTGTTGTGTTTTATTTTAAGTGCAAATGTGGATGTTGCGGAACCTTTTGAGGGCTCCTTCTTTAATGAAAGTGTGTTTCACATCTAGGAATTCCTAAAATTCAATGAACTGAATGAAGGTTTCTCTATTGTGTTATTTCTTATGATGTGTCATTTTTGAGTTTATAGAGGAAAAGTTTTTTCATATTTGAGGCCCTTGTATTGGTGAAGGTGTCATGTTAGAGTAAAGTGGGTTTCAATGTGTGTTATGTCCTGGTGGGTTTTTCTAAGACGTGATGTGGTTTCTTATGGAACCATAAAGAGACATTATGTTCAGGGGTTTTAGCACATGACTACAAGGCAGGAGATGATTCAATCATTTATGTTCCTTGTGTAGGTCCTATAGTGAAGTTGGCGCGTAGTCAAGAAACCACAAGGGTCTAAGCGATCATGGCCTAACTTTTGTCTATAGTATGGGAGGTGGAAATAGCTTGAGGTTTTGATGTATTAGTTTCTTTTCATCTGGTTCTTTGTGGTAGAAAGGGACGTTGGTACCCTATTTCTCAAAGTTATGATCTGTATTGGAATAGTCCATTCTTGGATATAGGAATATGCGGTGGTTTTGTTTTCTAAATCCTCAGTGCTTGATCCCTTGTGGGTGAAGCTCTCTGTATGGCTTTTCATGTATGAATAACATTTCATGCTCTTTTTTATCTCAAAATTAGTTGGACTCATATGAGCATGGTAATGTTCATGAGAGAGGTGAACCACAAAGTGTCTCTACTAGTTTGTAAGTTTGGTGATCGGGCCTCATGAAGTGTCATAATAAGTTGTTTAGGGAGCACCCGAGTTATCCTATGTTGGGTTTCTTTTGTCAACTCATGTTAGTGGGTTAAAATGGTTGGTTCCAATGGTTTTGAGACCCTCCATGGGACTCATCAATGTTCTTTTGGAAGAAGTATAATGTTAGTCTGCCCCTTGTTGTGAGGTGTCTGTTCGGGCCTCCCCTATTGGTGTCACGGTTCTGTCTTGAGAAATTGAGTTGTCTCTTATAGCGGGGAGTCTGTTTGGTTCTCCCCATATCAGTAACTAGGTTTTGTCCATGGTGTTTTCTTGGTGGTAGGTATTCTCATTCAAAGATATCTAACAACCAATATCCTTCTTGGGATAATGCTGGTATTGGAAGGTGCCTAACGATTTTTTTGAAGTAATGTTGTGGTGACCTCATATGAATGTGTTGACTGTTTCAGGTAAATTTCTTAGCTTCATCTGGTAGTTTTTAAGGTGTTTTTTCTTGGGATGTGGTTTGATTATGTTTTACTATATAAATAAAGTGGTGTATATTTTTCTGTTTAGAGTATATTTTCCTCTTTTTGAACAAATAGAGGTGTTTTGTCTTTTGGGGGTGGGTGACCCTTATCGGGGCAGTCTATCTTGCTCTCTTGAATTATACCATAGCCCATTTTTCCTACTGGTAGTGTCCTTTTAACCTTTTATTTTTTGTTAACTAGAACACCCCCCCCCCTTTAAATTTGGAAATGGTATCGAGTTTGGTTTTTTATCTTTCCTTGTTATAGATTTTTTTGGATGGAAAGAATTTTTGTGGGAAGAATTTTCACACCTGTGTTTTTATCTTTTACTTTGTTCCAGTTTGGGTAAATTTTTTTGTCGTTTTCTAGGGAGACAGGTGTGATAGGTTTGAAATTTTGGGGAATTATTTCTATTTTATTTATGTACTATTATTTTTATCTAGGCTCCCCCTTAAACCCCCTTGACTTTGGAGGAAAATGGTCAATTTTTGAGTGGTCAGAATAGGTTGCATGTTTTGGCCACACGGTTTACCAAACCATGCATCCAAACCGTACATAGGTGTCCAGTTCATTAAAAATATTTTTTTAATTACAATATTTCCCTTCCCAGAATAAACCTATCATTCCCATTTCTTCCCCCATTCGACCCTAGTCGCCATGAAATGCTCTTAAGCCCCATCAACCTCACATGGAACTCATTTTTGAAGGGGATTTTTGTGGGAAAACTTCTTGATTTCTCAAGTGAGTGATCCCTCCGTTTTTTTCCTTCCATTTCATTTTGGTTTATTCTTTACTCCATGAAGTTCCAAATGCCCAAAAACTAGGGTTTTGTACCTAGGTTTTTATGTTGGGTTTCTTGGTCCAATATTGTGGATTTAGGTTCATTTTAACTCCCTTGTGGTATGGAGGTGATGTGGTTGAAATGTCACAGAAAGATTTGAGTTTTTTTGGGCATATATAGAAGGTGATTACATGTGTAAGAATTATTTTATGAGTTATATTTTCTTGATTTAAATTTTTATCATGTTCCTCTTCCATTGTGCTTGGTTTGAAAACTATTTTTAGTAGCATTGATTTTATAGTTGATTTTAAAGTGGCATTTTGGTGTAAAGTTTAGTATTTTTAATGTTTATTCCATGTTTTATTATTTGGGGTTGTTTTATGGTTCATGTAATGGTTTCATTAAATGGTGTTATGGCTGCCAATTCTGGTTTGGTGTGACATTATTGTGTATTTGGCATCAAAATATAGTTTTTAAATGGATTTCATGTGAAAATAATTGTTAAACTTCTTGAAATTGTTTTATGAACTTTTTAATTGGTTTATTGAGTCACACAAAAGAGTGAAAAACATGTTTATCTACTATTTGGAGTGTTTATGACCAGAAATAGTATTTTAAATGTAAATGGTATTTAATAGAATGTGGAAATTGTTTGAGCAAAAAGAGGGAAACCTAGGTGCTTGGGTGGGTGGACGAGGACTATTATGCTTGTGATCTGGATAGGTATCGTCCATGTTTCACATATAAAGTTAATGATGAAAACACTAACAAAATATTGATGGTGTTGGGGACCACCAAGGCACTGGGGTTTCCCCTCCTATTGGATCGTGCATGAAAATGTTGTGTATTATGGTTTCTTTTACACTGACATAAAAGGTACCTAGGTCCCACAACTAGCTAGTTCCTAGGGGTGTTCCTGTGACATTCCCCCATGTACTATATTGTACATACAATTGGAATGTTATGTGTTTGTCTTGAAAATTCAATAGAATTCATGTTTTATTTAAAATCATTCATTCTTTAATGCTTCCTCTTCAAAACTATTTCATTTAAAAGTTTCACCCCATTAGAAATTGTTGATATTATTTCATGTTTATAAAAACATGAAAGATTTGTGTCTTATAATGTTTTTCACATGGAATATTTGGGTTGGAATCCTATTGGGATTTTTCTGACACCCTAATTACTCCTTTGGGTTTAAGTAGACTTGGGTATGATTGACATAATTAAGGGAAAGGTTTTTGGAGATGGTGGTTTGGGTTGTCACCTTCTATCTCTAGTGTGGTGATGCAGATAAGGGTTGGGGTGATAAACCCTTGTTGTGTGGTGGTTATTGAATTTTTTTTCTACTAACATTGACTTGTGGACCTCTTGGGATTTAAAAAAACATTATAATTAGTTCAGAGTTTTGAGAAAGGCCTGTTTGGACTAAATTTTCAGATTCAATTTGTTTATTTATTTTTGGTTGTTTAATGCTTCTAAAATCAGGTAAATCATTACCAAACCATTATCCATGATACTTGGGGACTTATGATAGACTATGGGGATATATAATTCTCTTCATGAATTTCCATGGACTAGGTCGGGGTTTGATTTTTATGGTGACCCGATCTAGTTCATGATAGGAATGTTGACCAATTTTAGTCATCGAGGTATTAAAGAGGATTTCTTGTTGTTTTGATTCTTCTTTTTATTTCCTCGTTTGTTCCTCGAGCTTGATTTCATAATTTTGAGTAGGGGAGAAGGATGAATGTTACTTATGGAATGAGAATTGGCTTCTCAGTAAAATATCTTGGTTGATAAATACTCGATTTCCCTTGGAAGAATCCTCTAGGTTGTTCGGCCTACTAAAATCGTTCATTCTTTTTATGGCTCGGATTGAAATTTTGGTTTGTTTGAAATAGCCTTGTTCGTCTGATTGAAAGGGTTTTATAGGAAAAACTTCAGTAATATTCTCATAAGTCTCATGTATTTGGGGAAATTGATCACTAAAATGTTCTCTGGACGAAAAAATTCCATAGGGGAGTTTCATTTTAAAAGTTACTTCTGGTTTGGGTGGTGTTGTTGGTTTTTGGAAAAAATCATTGACCTCACCTTGGTGGTATGATCAGAAAGATTACCAACACTCATGTTGTCTTCAAGACAATAAATTGGGACTTCTTGGGTAGATATCACCTGAATAAACCCTCTTATTCAAAATTGTTGAGCATTTTTTCCCTGTTTTCAATTAATGTTCAGCAGCATCTGGTTTTTTGTCAACTAAATCCCCTACCACAGTAACATAAATCATGCTTCTATCAGTAATACATAATCCATCATAAAAATATTTGATCAAATTTTGGTCACTGATTTGATTGTGGGGGAAACTAAAAAAGTGTCTTTCCAAACATACTCAGTACTCATGAAGTATTTCTCCTTGATTTTTCCAAATTCTAAAAAAACTCCTTTCTAATGGAAGAAGTTCTTGAGGCAGTGAAAAATTTTATAGGAAAATTTTATTCAATTCATTCCAACCCTTAATAAATTTTGAATTTGAATAGAAGAACCATTCATTGGAAACTCTTTTTAAAGAAAATGTAAATGGCCTCAACTTCATTTGGTTTTCATTAACTCCATGAGGTTTCATATTAACCCAAGGATAACTGAATTTTTGAAGGTTTTTGTGTAGATCATCACCTGGAAACCCATTTAATTTTTTAAGTTGGCATACAAAACTATATTTGATATCAAATCCAACATTGTTTTAGGATATTCCAGATGATTTTCTTCATTTTCGTCATAGGATTAATCCAATTCTTTCAATGTTCTCTTTTTATCCATTAGAATTTTAATTTCATCCATGTTTCTTCTAGGTGTGCTAGTTGATGATTTTCAACATGGTACAGGGGGATTTTTGGTAGCTCTAACCCTAGAGTGATATGTTCTATCAATTTTAGGATCTAAAGTAACAAGTTTGGCTAAGAATTTTGTATCATGATTTTTTAAAAAAATCAACTCAAGAAACCTACCTGGCAACAACGCAAGTAGATTTAAGCATTTTTATCATGAAAACCTCAATCAATATTTCTTACCTCATAATTCAGTACAGTGGTGACCATATTGTTGTCTCTTGAGGAGGTCTCAATTTTTAGTTTAAAAACTATAACATTGGTTTGGTTTTTTTTCAAGAAATAAAATTTGGGTATTTGTTTTATTGTTATAATAAAAAATATGAATAAAAAATGTCCCAGAAAATGGAAGAACAAGTTTGAACAATGATAGAAAATAAAATGGGTTTTGAAATTATAATTAAAACAGCGGTCATGGACATGCTTGAACCTCTCAGACACTCCCATCTTCCTTGTATAAAAATATTTCTCAATTGAATTTCTAAATTCACCCCATGGACCGATAGGTGCACAATCAAATTTCAATAGACATCATATTGATACCTCAATATGATTTTTTTCCCACCTATAAAATTGATTCAATTGCATGAAGACCTCCATGAAATCAATCCTAATTGAAATTAATACACTCAATAGAAATACTATACCAAAGAATTTTTAACAGTGAAATAAAACATATTAATTCATAGATGGAACAATGTTCCCAACCAATTTGATGAAAATATATTTAAGAAGTAAAGAAACCTCATTCATTCAAAAACATTTTTTCAAGAGAAATTAAAAATGAGATTAAAAATTAAGCACACAAATCAGAAGAGAGTGTCCTTCAATTGTTGTTGTCTGTAACCACTTTATACTTTTCTTCACATCTTTTCGGAAGCCTTCATTTTCACTATCACAGCATCGATGCACGGAATCTTAATCATGATATCTATCTTCACCACTAAAATAGAAGGCTCTTGATCATCACTCTGATATCAGGAGCACCCCCTTAGGTGGGGTTCTACTCATGTTATTCCAAAACTAAATTGGATGAGTGGCCAAAGGGTTTATTTATAATTCAATTCCCTTATAATTTTCATAATTTTGTATTTATTTTTTATTATGTTGATATCATCATGATGTGAAATGGGGTTTCACATAGTGTAATCCTTTGGACAACAATTTTCGTAAATCCCATCTTGATTTTTTTCCAAAACACTCACATCATAAATATATATATATATATATATATTATCCTATTATATTTTTCATCAGATATATCTTAAATATTTATATATAAAAAATCCTTAACAAATTCCATTAAAGTGAGAATTAATCACATCATTTTGTAAGGCCACAATATGTCGTACACACTAACGATGTTATCGTATTTCCAGAAAATTTAAACCCTGAAGATATTTTTTATATAATAATTAAAAAAGTATAAACACATTATAAAAATAATATATATAATATATAAATATTATTTCCATTTTTATTTCAAACCTTCACAGGTGGTAGTGTAAAAAACAAACGACATCGGTTCGTGAGGCGGTAGTCCGTCGTACATACGAATGATGATTTCATAACCCAGTTTGTATATGTGATTGTGGTATTATATGATACTCATAATAGAAGAAAATGTTATTATATTTAGGTTAGTTTTTTATAATAATATCTTGATATAAAAAAATAAGGTATTTGAGGATGAAATTGAACAACAAACATTCATTGATGAATGTTAAATCTTCTTCAAATATCTCTTATTTTTTCACCAAATTCATTCCTTTATTGAATTTATACATAAAATAAGGATTAATTTTTTATAGGAATGAATTTTATAAGTTATTTGATTAGTAATATGAAGAACCAATTGGTTTTAGTGGTTTGAACATATGGGGAGAGGGTGTGGTATTATATAAGTGGTGGAGATGAAGCACATATAATTTTTTAAAATAAGTAATGTGTGTGCACGTTTTTACCGAAAAAATGCTTCAATAAATCACATAATTATATTCTTGAAGTGGTAAGGTATAAATATGGACATATAATTGGTGTTGGAAAATTTTCTAGGTCCTTTCTTCCGATAATTTTAATGTTTTATTCCCTAGTAAACTATTTTTTCACTTAATCAAAATGATTAATTATAAATACTTTCACAAATAATTTTGCTAAAAATGTAATTTAAACTTATTAGAAATTATAAAATATGATTACTACACATAAGGAAACTATTTTTAAACATTCTATTCTTATAATTGGGAACACATATTTTAAAATTAATCTCACAAACATGTTGAGACAAAGGGGTTTCAAATAAAAAATGATAAAAACATAACAATGTTTTTATATACAATTTCAATATGATAATTATTAAAATGAATTAAAGTTTGTTAATAGATGTATAATTAAGATAATTATACATTAAAATTAATTTAAAATAAAATTTAACAATATAAATAAATTAGTTAAAAGGAAGCTTTGAATTCATATTTTGTGATTTCACTATTCATCCTAAAATGAGACATTTCATATAAATCATAAAAAATCGCCCTTATATAATTTTTATGTCCCAATTTTAAAAATGAATTTTATTTTTTTCCAAATATAATTTAATAATTTTTCAATAAATTGTTTTCAAATAAATGTTCCACTAAAATTTGGTAAAACTACATTTTAGAAAAAATAAATATTTTTAGGAATAAATTTGGATTTATTATAATCTACTATCCAAGAAAATAGATTATATGAATGTTAAAAGGTTATTTCATATAAAATATATAAATATTGATTAAAATATTTTATCAAAAAAATTGGGTTATTATATTAACATAAAACGTTTTTGTGTATAAAAAAAGTTATTTTTCATAAAAAAATTTATTTATTTCCAAATAGTTTATAATTTCATTTTTAGTTAATTGGATAATGTATATTTCATTTTATAAACATGCATAAACTATATTTTCATAATTTAGGTAATTATTTTCATAACCTCCTTTCCAACAGATCAGTGATAATTATTATAATATTTTAATAATAATTCTTGTTTCTTTTATTCTAAGTGTTGTGTGTAACACAATATAAGAGTGGTGTTGAATGTAATATAATATAAACATGGTATTACAAGTAACACAGGCCAAAATCAGTGTTCCATGTAACACACACTAATCTCAGTTTTCATATAGGAAATGCTTAACATGCTTTTGTGAAAAAATAAAGTTTAACATGGTGTAATGCTAAATTCATGCCATCAAATAATTTTAGTTTTTCCAAAAAAAATTAATTCATAAACACTATGGGTGTTATACTTTACACCCTTAAAATGAAATTTGGCCTGAAATGTTTTCAACATTATCAAAGGATTAACAAATGAATGTTCATATTATAGAAATCAAGATTCTAATATTGAATAATGAAACATCCTTTAAAAATTAAATGTTTTAAACATAATATTTACCCAATGTAACTCATAACTAGGATTATATATATTTGATCAAAGGTGGGATGTGAATATTTGGACATGTAATAAAAGAAAAAATAATTATAGGTAGTGATACAGATCACTAATCCAAATAAATTGGTTGATATAAAGAATATTTTTAAACATAATATCATTTACCAATAAAAAAATGAAAAGGTAATTGATATCATAAAAATGATGATAATTGGAAAAAAAATTATTTTCAGACAATTTTTATGATGTGGAATAATTTTTCCAAGAATTTAGTAACTGTTTTTTTCATTCCAATTCATAGATACAATTGTACCCTTGTATTTACTTGATAAATTTCGACATCATCTCTTACTCCTTGAAATTAATGTTACTTTTTAATCCCTGGAGAACTAATTGATAATAAGATATATGTGTAAAATGAAAATTTCATCCATATATCTTTATATATCATCAAAAAATTGTTAGAAAACATTATCCAATATGTTTAAATCTTCATATATTGAATAATTTATCTCTAAAACCTCATTCAATGTTAAAAAAGAACATTCCAAAATTACTTAACCTTATAAACCATAAAAAAAATTTAAAAGATGGTCATAAAATTTTCAAAATGGACATATCATTAATCAACATATACCAAATAGTGTCTTTAGATTGTCACATAAATACCTCTATAATGCATTCTCTCGAAACAAGTTAATAACCTTAATTTTCCATCAAACTACATTAAATTCATACATTCTTCCATACTCTTTAAATAAAACATTGTTTATTTGATATATTCCATAAATAAAAAAATGATGTAAATTTTAGTAAGGATAGGATAAAACACTCTGTCAATGAATCATTTATTATTTTTGAGGCCATCAATACTATCAAATTTTCTTAATCAATATCAATAATCTCTTTATAAAAAAATAATTATCATTATCTCAACGTCAATTTAATATTATGGATTATCATTCCACTAAACATGTTTTTTCCATGAATATCACATTTACTTTAATTCACTTTTCTAGATCATCATCATCATTCCACATATGCTTTAAAATCCATAGTAAAAAATTGGATAGTGAACAATACATATATATTTTATGATTTATATAATATAACATTTTAATTCCAATATATAAAAAATATTTCATTATACTTTATTCTAAAAAATTATATAGGATTCATGATCATATCCCTCAATATTACTTTCCTTTCATATGTAATTTTTAGTCTCTTTATCATCATCATTCTAAACATTACTGGCACCACCTTTCTAATTCACTTCATGAGATTCCCACATAGGAAATTGATTAAAATAATTCCCAAATTCCTAAAACATGAAACTCTAGATCTTAGTTCATGAATTATTTGTCCTACCCTTCACATATATTATGTCAACCACCACATTAATCAAATTTCATCATTTTTAAGATTTATGACCTGCCCCTCCACATTTAATTGAAATCCTATTTCCAATCAATAAATTTACTTGATGCTTCATCCCACAATTTAGGAATATAGGAAACTGTATATTCTTTCCTATATAGTCTTCATTACGCAAAATATCAGTGAACTATATCATTTTATTCTTTAGTGATTCTGATAGATAGTGTAGGTGAATTTTTTAATCATGTTTTGTGATAACTTTATGGGAAAATATATTTCACATCAATCATCACCCCATTTGTTGTTCATCATAAAATTCTCTATCAGATTTAGTGTTAACCTAGTTCTTTCATGGATACCACCACTAACTATATCCACAAATCATAGTTCATGCAACAATAATCATAGTGGAAAACCACATAATCATGAAAAATAACTTATAGGATTTCTAAATCATAACACCTCATTTTTTATCTATGACACTATAGGTTTACCCTATGTTATTCATAGTCATCTTATATTAAAATATTATGTTGTTTCATAAAGATTATTTTAATTTTCTAAAAATATATCCCATGAGTGTCAGTATAGGTTTATATCAAGGTCTATTGACTTGATCATATTCTCGATCGATTCTAGATAAATATAGTGTTTTTAGGGTTTTTACGCCTACGAACATCTTTTTGAGGGCCACATTAACATGACGTCTCAAGATAAGGATGTAATTTATTAGAAACCATATTCTATATCCTTTACAAAAAATCCAAGACATTTTATTATAATTTTTATGGTCCTTAGACTTATCTTTAGAGACATCCATAGATATATCCTTATAAATATCCATAAGGATCTCAATAAAGTTTTTTCATCCTTTTTCATAAAGGTTAAATAAACCTTCTCATTGATACCAACTATTGAGACTGGGGTTAACATACATGGATATTAGATATTTTTTATGAATACTCATTATATTACACAAAAACATTCTCAAGGACTATAATTATTTAGTTCCATTTGAATCATATAACACAATATTCTAGTCTGGTGAATTATCTTTTATGTTTCCCACAATGATTTCCCCCTTTAGTAGCCCTACTTAAAACTATTGTTCATAACCCGGGTAAAGTAAAATTAATTAATGGTGTGCTCATATGCTCATTAATGGTAAATATTAAAGATAAATATGCATAAAATGAATATAAGGGTATGAGGACATGAGAATAACATTTGAAAACCATACCATATACATCAACAATTATAATCAGAAGTTATGGCATAAATATTGATAGGTTGTAGACATGAATCATAAGTGAATAAAATATCGTGTTCCATGAGATCATAATATATGAAATTTTTGTCATAAACATCATATTATAACATTATAATAATTTTTAAATATAAATAACTTCAATCATAATGTTAATGACATGAAATATAGCCCTCACATAAACTTATGGACATGTAACCACAATCATGAATATAATTATGAACATGAAATATAGGTTCAATCATAACAATATGTACATGTGATTAGGTTCAAAAATAAAATTTTTAACATGTAAACATTTTCAGCAATATTATTGTTATCATATAATCAAGTTCAGGCATAACATTGTGAACGTGTAATAGAGTTCACAAATAAAATTGTCAACATGTATCCTAGTTCACACATAACATATATACTAATGAATTATCCAATGTCACCTAATGCATTTGAGAGAGATATTGGTCCCACCCATCACATAATGATGAACATATACATGTGTCCCAAAATATCATAAACATTAATTATATCATTTCTCACGAAATTAAATTGGTATCATAAACATTTCATCAAGGAACAACTCATAAATAACTATGTTTTCATAATAATTTCACTGTAGTGTAACCCTTGGAAGATAAAATAGTTTCAAATGCATCATGACATCCAAAAATAGACCCTATTCAGACATAATAAAAATTGTATCACTGGATCATATCACCCGTAAATCACGAACAATGTAAAAGGATTTCATTTTCAAAAGAGATAGATTTTGGAGGATCACTTGGAACATTTCTTATGGAAAATAAAAATTATTTAAAAATTACATTGATAAAACATTTTAAAAATAATTTTCATCTAAATAACAATTTTTAAACATATAAATAATAATTTTAAAATTTATTTAAAACATTTCTTTATTAAAATATACATCATTCTTTGAAAAAAAATTAAATCCTTTTGAAATAATTTTCCTTTAAAATTGATTTGAGAACAAATAAATAAATAATTTAAAATAACTTAAAAGAATTAAAATAAATTAAAAATACATTTCCATGAAATTAAGAATAAAATATCATTTAATTTTAAAAAAAACTTTTTTAGAAAATATTGTATTGGGAGAAAACAGATTTCCAACCGAAGAGAGAAATAATTTTAGTTTCTATTAAAAACTTTTTATTAATTACATTAAGTACCAAATAGTGCGAAAATGACACCATTTCATGAATATATCATGAATAATAATAGTATAATAAAATTTATTGGTATTATGGAAATATTAATCATAATATTTCATGAATGGAATCATAATCATAAACAATCCTGATAATTGATGAGATTATAGCAATAAACTCTCACAACATTGGTAACATTGAATCATAATGAACATGAAATAATAACATTACCTGAAGAAAAAAATATAATTAAAATAATTATATTTGTAATATAACATGTTAAATGGAAATTATATACACCTCGTAAAATATTATATGCTCATAACATAACATGTTTCTCTAATATGGGAAATTGAGATAAAATCCCCTTACACCTTAGTTAACTTTGAAACCATAACCCCGTGAAAGATATGTCCTAAAAATAATGTTTAAATATTAATAAAGTTAATTATAAGGATTATAATTTACATTAAAAGTAATTATATATAACAAAATAGAGAAAAAATTGCTAAATATAGCGTGTGTCTCAAAAATGTAAAAAATGAGACCGAAATATCCTACCTTAAGTGTTGACTTCTATTGTATTAAATAAATCCTCCTATATAATTAATGTAAATTTTTTATACATATATTTAATAAAATTATTCATATATTTAATACTATATATGGGTTTATTATTCCATTTTATTACCCATTTGTTAATAATTTGAAATTATGGTCATGTTGTAGGTAATAACCGCTTTCTTTTTCATATATTTTTGGAATTATTATTTTCTTGTCCTATTACATTGATCTAGATGTATTAATTTAAATAATATAAAACCTGATATAAATATAATATATATCCAATATATATGTATTTATAATAAACTATAAAATATATAACCAGGAAATGAAATACATTGTTTATGGAAACAGTAGGTCGTACGCCGACATGAATGATGTTTCCATTTTCATATCATATTAAAAGACAAAAAATTTAATTATATATATATATTATAAATAATGTATCATTTTTATGTTATATATATTTATAATTATATTATATTCATCCTTAATACATACCATTTAAAACGTGAATAAATCACAACGCTTCACGAGGTGGTAGTCTGCCGTACACACGAACGACATTATCGAATTCCAATAAAATAGAAAACAAGAATATCTGTGTTAAATAATAATTAAATAATAAAAAATTAATCATATATCTCATATATATCAAATATAAAATGTATGTCCAATAATTATTCCCAACATTGATAGGTGGTAATGGAAAAATTAATGATATCATTATGTGAGGTAGTAGTCCGGCATAAACACGAACAACGATTTTGTTACCCAGTTGACCAATGTGTGTGTTATTTTAGTCTTTAACATTAACCTAAAACAATATCATTTTATTGAATATACTATGTTTTTTATATAATAATGATATAAAGATAATTAAATGGTTTTGAGAGATAAAAAAAAAGAAAAATGTTTGGTGATGATCGCTTCCTCTTCTTCAGGAATCTCATTTTGGTTTTCATAAAAGGCCTTAATTGGTTGGATTTATGCTCAAAATAAGGATTATACATTGATATTTAAAAATTAGATAAGTTTTTTTGAATTTGTTGTCTGATTCAATTTTTGTTTATAGAGTCAATATAGGGGAGATAGTATGGCCTTTTAGGTGGCGGAGAGGACAGTTTTGTTATTTTTTTAAAATACGTTAGTTTACCCACGTTTTTACAAAAGAAAAATCTTCAAAAATGAAAAAAATGATACATTAATGGATAATGTTGTGCAATAGAACTCTAATAGGTTTTTAAAATGTATTTATGTCTTTCTTCCCCTTATGTATAATGTTTAGTCCCTTAGAAAACTCGTTTTTCTCTTAATCAAAATGAATAATTGCAACTATCTTCACAAGTAATTTTGGTCATAAATTAGGTTTATATTATTATAAATAATAAATTATGGTGAATAAAAATATTAAATACATATTTATCAATTAAATTAATAGAATTGGAATAAATAAATTTAAAATTAATCCCACAGATATGTCGAGAAAGTGGGTTTTTAAATCGAAAATAATCAAATGTTTACAAAGATTGTACATTCAATTTCAATATGAAATTGATTAAAATAACATAAATTGGAATAATATATGTATAAATGAAATAATTATACTTTAAAACTAATTTAATATATAATTTAAAAAAATATTTAAATTTCACAAAAAATCAGTTTTCATTTAAAATAAAGTATGTTTCACCATTCATCAAAAAATAAATCATCTTTTAAAAAATAAAAAACATTGAATCTATTAAATTTAAAAAATTACTCTTTAAAAAATGATGTTATTTTTGAAAATATAATTTATAAATTTCTAAAAATATATTTTTAAAATAAGTGTCCTATTAAATGACGTTAAAATTGCCTCTTAGTAAAATATAACTTTTAATGAAAAAAATTAGTTTTATTCATTTCTCTTATCTAGAAAACACATAATTTGAATGTTAAATAATTTATTTTATATGTAATATATATGTTTCATTAAATTCATTCATAAATATTGTTTTTTCTAATTTATTAATATAAAGCATGTTTTTGTATATAAAAAATAGTTTTTTATAAAAAGAGATTATTAATATTAAAATAGTTCTCAATTTCATTTGTAAGTAATTTTTTACCAAAGAATTCATTTTATAAAAATAATTAAACCATATTTTCAAAATTTAGTCAATGATTTTTATACTCTACATTCCAATGGATAAGTGATGAGTTTTATAATTATTTAATAATATTTCACGTTTTCTTTATTCTCGGTGATGCGTATAACAAAAGCTATGCTCGTTGTTGTGTTTATCTCAATATAAAAATGGTATTGTGTGTAACACATACCAAACTCTGTTTTTCATGTTCCGAAATATAATCTAAGTGTCTCATTCATTGTAATATTATCGTGGTGTTGCATATAAATCTTGCTTAACTTGGAGTAGTGTTATATTAAATCAATCAAATAGTTTTATTTTATCCAAAAATAATAATTAATAAAAAATCATTATGTTAAATTGTTTGTGATGTAGGATATTTGTCACTAATATTTAAATTAAATTTCAATACATACTAAAATCATGAGGTGTTATATATAAGTTTTCAAACTATTAAATGATGATTTAATTAAATCCTTGCGGTAAATGTTTTTCATAAATAATGTGAGAAAATAATATATTTTTTTTATAATAACACCGAATTAAAATTTCGACCCAACATCTTATTTTTCTTTGATTCATCTATTTTGTGTTTAATTTTTATTTTTGGTTCTTTATTTTCTCATTTTTTTCATTCATTCTTTTCCCCTCGCTATTCATCACATAAATAATCACCCAAAAATATTTGATTGGTGGATGAAAAAATAATTCCCTATTTTTTCTCCATACTATATTACAATAATAAAGTGAGGGTAAATCAATATGGCATTTATTGTAATAGGAACCTTATAATTCATGAAATTATTTCTGGGAGGTAATCAGCATTAGTTTTGAATAGAATCCAAATAATTTAGACATTTTCTCTTTTCATATTACTTTTTTACATTTTTTAGGGGGTTCTCATTTCTCATCATAATGGATTTGTTTAATAATGGATAATGCTTCACATAAATTGAATATTATTCCTATCTATATAACTCCATAATACTATATGTATTACAGGAGGATTACAATCCATATATAGATTGTAACATTTAGAGGGAGGAGTCTCCATGTGAATTCTATAACCTACCATCTTCATTGTTAGATGTTTCCTTAAAATATTATGAAAAGTTATTTTCAATGATATAATCACTCAGTAAAGAACACCTAAACAAACAAAAAGGTTTGTAATTTATTGAATTTTTTTAGAAAAATATTTTTTGATAATAACAAACATGGATTACTCAACTGGATAAAAAATCACATCCCCTATACTGACATCAATTGTGGAAATATGTTTGGATTTGAACAGTAATTTTTTTTGAATCAGTTTTTTTTTAATTATTTTTTATATTTTTCAATTTGGAATAGTGAAACATCACACCAAAATATTTATAAAATTGATTATTAAATTAATTTTCATAACTCAACTGACACATTACCTTCCCTAAAGGTTAATTTCGACCATTTTTATAGTGTTGTCATTGAAGATAGGGGAAAACATAGGATGATCCAAATATTTTATGCCCATCTTCCATGAAAAAATAATGAGTTGCATAATATTTATAAAGTGAGGTTGATGGAATGAGTAAAATAGAAGAAATATGGAACATCATGTGGTAAAATTTATTCATAGAGAAAGGCTACATCAAGACACCCCTAGTCTTTCTTGAATAATAATCAATTTAATTATATGATAAAGTCACCAAACATATGTAATGATTCACTATGAAGAATCCAAACACTCATTCATTCTAAGGGTATGTTCTCAGTCCTAGGTTGATCTAACGACCTTAAAAAGTCAATTTATAGGAGGAAACCCAAATTACTATCTTCCACTATTCATTAATCAATTTTAGATAATTATGTTGTGTGTAGTTATGATATACACATGTTGTATACCTCTATTTTTTTATTTCCAATAGTTTTCCATAAATCATTTTATGTACATATGTATTTATTAGTGAACACCATTTTTAAATATATAAAACATTTGGTTTTTTATTTTTATATTAACTTTGATATAATTTATAATATAAGTAGATTAATATTACATAAATAAATAGGAATGAATCTAATTAAGATTTTATAGTCTCACAAGAACATTTAAGCTATTATCTATACAGAACAATTCATGAAAACATTCAGTGAAGGGGTTATTATTTATCCAAAAAAAAATTATAACATGATGTGTGATATTTTCATAAGTATAATAAATTATAAAAAATAAACAAATATAAAAATTATGATGAAATTGGAATGATAGATAGGGTCTCTATCTAGGATCAAAAAATATAGTTCGAGTCCTCATAGACAGACTAATTCAATTTTTTTCTTAAACAAAACAAAACATGAATGAAACAATATTATAAACTTTTCATATTTATATAATTGTTAAATAATAATAGTGATAATTGATATAATTAAAATATATAAAATAATAAGTAATAAGTTAGATATCATAATTTCATAATAATTTTTCTTTTATATTTAAAAAATAATGTTGTCTGTAAGTATGTTATTATAAATAAATATAAAAAATAAATAATAATATAATTCCATTGGAATGAACTTCCCTATAATGGATGTGGGTGATGAATGATATTGAGCCGTTATCCTATTTAAGAACCACCATGAGCACGATAAAAATGATTTTTTCTCAACATTTTGTTTAACAATAAAAAAATGTGTATATCATTATACAAATATTTAATATATATTAAAAAATTGAAAAAAAAACATTACCTGATGTGAGGCCATGTATGTGTATTCTATTTAGTTTCCATTCAATTGATTCATTTCTTATCCATGGAATGTTTTCATGTTTATAACCCCCCCCCTTCTTGTTTCTTCTCATATAATCCTTGGATGAACATATTCTATAACAAATCCTTATATAGTTTTAATGCTTTAAATATGTTATATACTATTACCCAATTCATGTAAGTACCCTTATGACCATTATTTCATTATTTCTAGTAATATTTATATATTTTATGGGATTTTTTGGATTTATTCAAAGAATAGAAGTACCCAAACACATATGTAAAAAAAATCATGTACTTTTTTCTCTTAAGAAAACAAAGAACCAAACATAATTTCGATAAAACATAGTGTTTATAGTATAAATTTTGTAATCATTGTATCTTCCCATATAGAAATGTTGAATGTATAGAGAGTACGTGACTTGGGTAATCATTGTTAATGCTATGCATTAATAATATTCAGGGACATTATAGATTTTTTTTAAATACTTTTTGTACCCAAACACACATGTAGAACACACAACACTTAAATTTGAGCATATGAAAATAGATAACCACACATAAGTTCTATAAGAAATTGTGTTTATGTTTAGTATATTAATGTGTGATCCTTGTATCTTACCATATAAAAACAAGTAATATATAGATGGTACATGAATCCGGTAACCACCAGTTGATATATGATTTTATCACAATGGGTACATGTTATATACCTTCATTTCTTTCATGACCATATCACATTTTCTTTATTCCTCAACACTAATCCTAAGCTACATTTTCCAATACCTGATATTTACTCATTTGAAACACACTATGTAATCTATTTTATTTACTTCAAGGAAAGGATGATGTGTGTATCTAGAGTACACAGGTTGATTCCATGTATTCCATACACACCATTTATTCTAGAACTATATCCCATGTACTATGTTAATACTAAGATTTCTCAATTTTATATTTATTTCATTTTACTTATTTCCATTTCATTTTCCATTTATTATGATTCAAGAAAAATTTGGATCACTCTACATTAGTTTGGAAGCACCCCACCAATTAAATATGAAAGGAGCATCCTACACCATAAAGACTCAATATAATGTCAGTATAGGATTATCCAACAACAAACATGTTTTATCTCATTATCGTGAGAAGAATTATTTTATCTTATAGATGTGAATTAATTAGATATTCTATTCACATAATCATTATAAGAAGCTACTATTGTAGCATAAAAACCACCAGCTCTTCCAATATATTCCAGGAAATCATATCCATCTATATTAAAAGTTAGGTAATGAGTTAAACCACCTCCATCATCTTCATCATCGCATCCATTACCCTTAATAATCATTGATTCACATAGAATGGATAGAGGTATAATTCATTGATTCCTATGATGTGTGATTCAGATTAGATGTTGGTATATTAATATGATAATTTATTTTCATCTCATATTGGTGGATGAAATAATGAACCTCTTGTCCCACACCCATATGATTGAAATTTTTTTAGGTTGTCACTCTCACCTCCTATTATTTATTTTGATATTTCATGTACAAATTTGAGTTTAAAGGACCATCGTACTAAGATGATTTTAGAGGGACCAAGTATCATATCATGTTACAAATGTGACACCAACCATTCTCCATTACATTGGTTAATTTATGTTAAGGGTTCAATTTTTTCCCCGAACCCACAACCTCGCCTAATGTTTCATCTTAGACATGAACTGATAAATAAGATCATCAAAATATGTGGAAATACATTACTTAACATCATTTCTATTATATCCAAACACATATAAGGGAACTCTAATCCTCTCCCCCACCTTCTTCTTTTACTATTACTTTTTTGAACTATCCTGTATAATGAAAATAATGGTGTGATAGTTTTTTATATTGGAGATATAGTGCTCTTAATCTACAATTATATAAATGAAAACCCCAACTTCCATTAATTTTTCACATATTATTTCTACTATATGTTCACTGGTCATTAAATTATCCTAAAATTAAGCTTTTATACCACCTTTTTGGTGAACAACTTTGTGTATATTTTGACCTATACTCTGCACAATTTTATAGGTTCCCCTCAATAAACAAATGATATCCTACTTATTATCATGTCGATGGTCCACAATCATTGGTATAGATATTTCCTTATATAGAAGTTACCACAACTTCTATACTTCTAAGGACACTAATTCCACTATTGGTTCTATTGAGCCCTACCCACACTAGTACTTAATGGGGAACCACCACCACTACCACCATCCACCCCACTTATTCTTCCTCATCCCTTTTCAGTTACGCACAACCAACCATCATGCCTTCAATATCTAATCCATACCCAATGAAATTACCACACATAAATAGGGCCATGTTCCTAGTTCTATTTTGGATAAATCATATTTTTCACCACATCAATTACATTGATTAATAATTGGAGAATCAATATGTCATTTTTGACAACATATTTCTATAATTGGGTAGATTTATTCCACCAACCTCATCCCCTTTACCCAATACCTAGTCATCATCCTTCAATGGATAATTATAATCAATTGTATATAAAAGTTGTTTTTAATTACATTTCTTGACATTGGTGATGGAATTGAAGCTATTATTTATGAATGGTCTAATAAGGAAAAATAAATGATCTTCGACACCCCAGATATAACATTCACTGAGAAAATCTATAATACATTTGAGACCATGGTTTAAGATATTTATTTTAATGGTACCACCATATTACTATTTTAACCCATTTGTTATTATCATATATATATATATATTGTGTTCGGATGTGATTATTTAATTCTATACAGATTTATTTTCCTTTTCATGAATAATCACTTGTTTTCTTGGGAATCATGACATACTTCATTTTCCACTAAAATGTGATGGATTTTCCTAAGATAATTTTTTTCCCTTAAAATATATCATCCATATAGGGGAGTTTCATTGAGAATTTTCCATATCATTCAATTAAAAATTTAGTTCCTTTATTTCTTTTATAGTTTGGTTTTGTGTTGTATCACATACATATCCATAGACCTTGTCAAAAATTGGTAAAGATGTTAACATTATATGTGGATACAATATCCTAGGAACCTATATAGATTTTTCACCTTGAATAATATAGGATTTCTCCTTTATTAGAATAAATTTTTTACACGGAAATTTTTTTAATGATCATGATCATAAATAAAAAATATGCAGGGGGATCTTTTTTATTTTCATGTTTTTTTAAATCCAATGATGATATTATTCTATAACTAGTTATAAATTAATGGTGATTTGTATTGAAATGACTACTTACCCATATTTATTACATGATTTTATTGAAAAGTATATATTTATTTAAATTCATGAGAGGTAATCAGAGAATTTATGAAATATTATTTAGTATACCCTCTTTATTTATAATTCCTGGGATATACATAACATCTAAATCATTAATGATTTTATTATCAAATCATGATTTTTATAAAATGTTAACATGATTAACGCTATAGATTTAAATAATTATTCCTATTTGATCTTGATACCTATAGTAAATTTGATCATTTTTTAATCTAACAGACACAATGAATCACATTGATAATAATATTCATTATAAGCCTATTTATAATTCCAACCCCAACTATATTCTAATATTGAATGATTAATCATTCAATAATTAAAGATGTAGTTTTTTGATTATTGTATCACTAGATAAAATATCCATGAATTTAGTGTGGTTGGATAATGTAATATTTATTTGGAGAGAATGGTTTAAATACTAGTAGTCACTATTCACTTTTGGTTTGTCAATTATTAGAAAAATGGTCTGACCTTAAGTGAAAACCAATCATTGTACTCAAATTTTATTTTTTAATACCATATTATAGAGGATAAGGAATTATATATGATGTTAATCAAAGGGAAGTTCAAGTACAAGAGTAATTTTGAAATATATTTATTAAATAACATTCATTGTATTTAAATATTTTTTCCTCCCTTTCAAGCCTTTGAGTTGAATTTAACCATCAGTACCCAATCCTTATCCTTATATTTTTTGAAATTTTCATATATTTACTTTTTATTTTGGTGGTTTTATTTGTATGCGAAGTCTTATATTACATAAAGGCCTCGGAATAGAGTGCATATATTTGAGATTGGGAAAAGATCTAATTATGCGATATAGAGTATATAATCAATTGAATTCAAATTTAATATAGACCAAAGTTGTAATATATATTAATAAAATGATTTAATAATGTGAATGATGAGGTGAAAATACTTAAAATATAATTATACATGATCCATGATTGGGATTCTTTGAATTTGATAAGTTATGTTCTTTTGAAATCCTCTCCTATAAATTTCTATTTATAAGTATAATTAATTTAATATGTTTTTTTTAATATATGGATTCATTTTTATTGATGTTGATTATTTATTGGGGATAATAGTTTTAATATATGTGGGGGTGTCAGTTATAATCGATTTATGAATATTATTATTATATGTTTAATGAGAAAAATGTCATAAAATACTGGATAAATGTCAAAATGTGATTAAAATTCATTATTTTGGAACTTTTGGCTACTTTAAAGGATTTTATGGAAGAATTCGTGGATTTTTATATTTCTAGTTCATAAAAATAAGTACATAAAGAGTGATTAATAATAAAAAAACATTTTTTTAAGATATATGAATCAATTATCCGTAGTACATGCCAAATTTCCCACTCTAGAAGAACACGGCATGTAGAGTATTTAACACCTGATGTACAACCTTTTTAGAATATATAGGTGTATAAAATTATACTACATTCCATAGTTGTTAGAACTACCTACCATATAATATCACCAATAGAAAAATATCATGTAACTTTTCAAAGGATAGTAAAGGAAAGTCGACTTATAATGGAGAAAACAAAAATGATGTAGTTGACCATAGTATATATTATATACTTTTCTATACATACTGTAATTTATTTTTTCATATAAGAAGATGTATTGATTATAATATCCATGATCTTTCAATCACGAATGTTGTTCTAAAAACATAATATTTTCATTTATGGATTATATACCGATTAATGTGACCCATATTTGGCCTTCCAAAATAGATATCATCAAAATTAAATATTATATCTCTAATATATATATATATATATATATCTGATAACCTTCTAGTATTATATGTTTATAGAGTCTGGTAAAACTCCTCTATACCAACATAGATATATAAATAACAGATTCATAAAAATCCACATCATCCCTAGTAACATTTTCACATCCAGTAGCCTTCTTAGGAATACCGTACATAAAATCATTCTTCACATCCCAGAGAAAGGAAACATTATAATGATGAGATTAAACACTTAGTATGATGAAATACAAGCATTATCTATTGAATATAATCAGTGATAATTAGATAAACATAAGGGTTCTACGATACAATCAATGTTCTTAATCACTACATAAGATAATTCTTACATGTCAAACATTGATCATAAAACATGATACATAGTATAATGTTTTAAAAAACTAATATTCATATGAAAAAATAATCATGATCCATGTGATAAAAATTGTGATCAAAATTACCATTAAAAATAATGGAAAACATTAATAAACCATGTTGGTAACACGGAACATTATCATTATAGAAGAGTTAGATGATCCCATACAAGTGGAATAAACAATTTAATCAACTTCAATATTAAATTTTTAAAGAACATAATCATTTTCTAATTTATTAGACAACTAAATATGTCTCACCCATCATCATGATAAATATTAGGCTCACCTATCATCATGAGATCTGTTAGTATCACAAGTCATCATAGGCTATATTTGACTCACAAAAAATCATAATCAATGTCAATGAACTATAACATAATCATAACACATGAACGAATTTATTTTTCAACATAATATTCTACATTTTTCTTTTACATCTTGATTTACCCATGGAATAGAAAGGGGTTCTATAAAATTCCATTATTCATACAGAAATAGAATAAGGATGATAAGATCACAATATATCTCTAGTATCGCATTCCAAACCTCAAATTTTATTTTCCTGACTAATAGAAACACCATAGAAGATTATTAAACTCATATTAAGGAATATACCATTTCCAATTTGAAAATAACTTTTAAGAACTAAAAAATCACAATATATTGTAAAAATCAATTTCATTGAAGAAACTATTGAAACATATAAATTATGATTTGAAGTAAATAATAGTCATGATAAGGGGAAAACTATTCATTCTATATACATTAAAAATAATCATTATTTTTAGTCTACTGAAAAGAGTGTCAAAAGTCAAAAATGAAGAAAATGATAAGGAATTCCCATTGAAATTTTTTTTAAAATAAGATAAAAGACCATGTAAAATAACATTATAAAATCATTTATGTTCAAAAAATAATATTCTTGAAAAAATTTCTAAAATTATTGGTATGGTAGTGAATTATTCCATATGAAAAAAAGTTACAATATTAGCATCACTTACAAACTACTCAATTGATGTTCCAATAATAAATAAGGTAGTAACATGAAACTAACAATGTAAAAAACTCTCATAGCCATAAGATAATAAAGAGATGTGGTTTAATTAAATAATATCATATTATTTCTTACAGAGTAACCTTGAACATAAATAATCACTACAAGAATGGATATAGTAACATAAAGCCTCAATAACTTTGGTAGCTTTGGAAATTAAAATTTACTAGATGAAAAAATAATATATAGAAATTTAAATCCTGTGAATCACATGAAATAATATATTTTAATTTATTTAAGGGGTATTATGTACACTATTAAATTAATTCATGCTTCATGACATGAATCATGTCTAGGAAAATCATATTGGGATACAGAAAACCCTTTAAAAGATTATAACTTTTGATGTAACATCCTTTCACTTTTTATATGTACTATTAAAAAACCTATTTTGACCATTCATTGGTTGTAATTAATTTAGGATTACTTCGGGGAAAATTTATGAAAATATTGTATCTTTTTTGGCTATGCATGGTTGGTGCACAATTTTCCTAAAATGTATGCCCTTATAGTAAAAATCATGAGAACCCAAACATTGGTGGTTTTCACTGTTGGAATATGGTTTAGAAAACAATTGTAACACCTTGGAGGAACCATGTAAACCCACTAGTATGGGTGCAAAGTTGGGGAGAAATTTTTTTCTAACCATACAACCCTATCGATGAAACTGTGTGCGCATCATTTTGTGATTCTGAAAAATAATTAAAAATTTATAAACCGCTTTTTTTATCCATAAATAGACCCTAGAACAACCTTGAATGATTTCAAATTCCATTGGGTATCTCTAGAATCAATTTTGGATCCTTAATACCTACTATAATGTGGATTTATACTAGGTGATCATTTTTCATTCCTTTCCTAATAAGATTTCTCTTCCCATTCCTTATCTCACACACTCTTCTATCTCCTCATTAAGGTATATTAGATCTATATTTTGTTGGAGAATCTAATAAGACTTTTTTTTATCTACAATCTAATTTTAATTCCTAGATCTTTATAGCTAAAAATTTTCATTATTGATTCCTATTTAGGTATTTGTAATTTTTGATCATGTGCTCCTAATATAGGTGGACCCATTTAATATTTTCATTTTGATTAACCCATAATTGTTTGATTTAAATTAAATTTCAGGATTTGAATTTATTTTTTTTCTATTGGTTTTGAAAAATCCAATTCCACTAAATTGGGGATTTAAATTTGATTTGTCATGAAATTTGAGAAAGCCCCTAATTCTATTGAATTTGTGTGTGTTGAGAAATATTATGGAAATTGATAAATTAAATTGTAGAATTTAAATTGTAAGATTGAATTGTTAAATTCACTTAGAATTTTTATTTGAGAAAAATGGATTAAAATGTTTTGATTGAAACTCAGTGGTTTTATCCTTAAAAATGTATGATTTTATTAAAAACCCATATTGGTTTGTAAAAGTGAATTGAAATATTGAAATAGAAATGAGTATAATTTTATTTGAAATAGTTTTGAAATAAATTTCTCATTAGTGAGTATTGTTGAAGAACATTAAATCCTAGTTAGTTAGTTTGTTATTAGGGAAAAACATTCTATTATGAGAATACCCAAGCACTTGATTGATACATTACAACCCAAACAAACGTATAGGAAAATCAAATCCCCATTGGGATCTGGGTTAGCATTATTTGGCCAGTATTAGAGAGACATGTGTGCACATTTCTATTTTCATTATATTGTGTGTCAGTATACCATAAACTAGATTTATTATTCCTTTTGGAAGATAACAATTATTCTTATTGTAAATGATTTGATACATATGTAAATTTTTGTAATCTATTTTAAAAATTCCATCAAAATTAAAATAAATTTTTTTACATAATATGTTTATCATTCCATTTTTTAATGTATTTACATCATTTGAAATGTAAATGGTTATTTATTTTAATTAATCATTTGAAATTATGTGCCTATTTATTGAAAATTGAATTCTTTAGTTGGATAATTAATAAAAGAATTTTTTTTATGGAATCCATGCTGAGAAAATAATTGGATTTTATCTCAAACTCTACCAGTTCTATAGGGAATTTGTATATTTCTTCCTACCAGGTTTGACCAAGGGGAAAACACCACATGAAGGTGGTAGTTTTTGTTGATCATTGAGATTGATTTTTCATGTCTATTGGGACTTGTGTTCTTTGTCCCCTTTTTTAGTACATTGTTGTTGTACATTAGGTCATTTACATTTTCTTGACATCCGATATAGTTCTCCTTATGGAGTTTTCTTTCGTTTTTATTGAATTTTATCTTTTAATTTCGTTCTGTTTGTGGAAATATATTCCCAGATTCATATTTTTTTTGATTCCATATGCTTGTTTCCCACCAATGGGGATAATGAATTCTCTTCGGGATATGTCATGATAGGCCTGATTATCGATTTTCCATGGTATTTAGGTTTATTCATGAAAAAGTGGTATCAAAGGATACATGTTAAGCATATTTCCTCGATGTCAGTATGCAGATGTTCTATATTGATAGGACATAGGATGCAGTTATGATTGAGTTCCTATACATCTATCACAATAATCAAAATTAAGTCACCATTGTTTTTTTGGGATGGATTTATTGGGGATTAGTTATAGTGTTCCCCTACTTTTTATTTTGATAGATTTGAAATACAAATCTTGTTTATTTATTTGATGATATTAATTTAACATCATATCTTTTTTAAGTGTTAATATGATTGACTAAATGTTCTTTTATGATGTTGTGTAGGATCATTACTCTATGAAGGCATGACAATCAAATCCAGCTAAAAGCTGATGATGAAATATAATGAGAAAATCCACTTGTGGACCAGAACCTGGTTATGGTTATTGTGTGTGTTATCCCAACTCTATGTACATAGACTTTTGTGTGTTCTTGTTGAATATGTAGTTCTGAAACCTCAAAGGAATGTTTTATAGAATAATTCTCAATATGTCCTTATCAAAAATATACCCATGTTCGAGGGTTCTAATAATAATCAACTAGATGAGGAATGGTTTATATATATTGTCTTCTATTTGAGTTCATAGTACTAGCATATAAAATCATGGTGAAATGTTCCACCATAATTCTTGAGGGACCTGGAAGGTGATAGTTGGACATGATGGTGATGGTGAAGAACCATGAAGGTTTAGAGTGGAAATAATAAGAAGATATTTTGTCCAACCATTTCTATCAAGAGTCTCTGGTGTGGGAAAAGGATTTGGAGTTCATAAAACTCAAGTAGGCTGATAAAATAGTGACTAAATTAATAATCCTTTTTAATGATCTTTTATATTTTTCACCAAAGATTGTGATTAATGAGAACAAGAAGACTTGATAGTTATATAAGGTAAATCAATATGATATTATCTCTTATTTTTTCTAGTTGAAGCTTCCTTCTTATGATAATGTGATGGAAATGGAATTTAATGTTTAGATGAACATATAAAAAAAGTTTTAATTGAAAGGAGATCCTTTTTTATAGTGGTAGTGAATAGTTCTTTCAAATGGAAGGATAATCATGATGATTTTCTTAGCGGTTCTAAATATTAGTGTTTTTCTAGACCAACTATTGTTCCAAGAAGAATCCCATAGATTTTTTTACCACTATAAAAATCCTGGACACTCAAAATGAGTCTCCATAGTGTCACCCAAGATGTGTGCCTCATGCATATGATTGGGTCACCTATAGAAGATCTGCCATATTTTTTCAACTTTTCACAGTGGCTTAGGATCATCAATGCCTACTGAAACTACCATTCAGTCATATGATTCACTATAAAAAGGGTTCCAACCACATACATCTAGAATAAAGATTTTTCATACATTAGAATAGTCTCTATAGGAACAACATACATGACTAGAAACTATGAGAGGTACCATCACTAGAGATTAATCACTAGTGATGAGTTTATTTGATACAATTTCATCTTATTTTTTATTTCAACCAATATTCTGAATCTTATTAATCTTCATATATTTATATTATCACTTTTTATGGATATTACAACACCCCTATGATCAATGAGATATAAGTGCCTCCAAAGTTTCATATTTGTGTTCTCTATATCAGGTGTTGATATTTCTTGGGATTTTATCATTCTCAAAATGAAACTAATTAACTTCAGTTTCAAGATGGAAAGTCTCGTTTCCATTTAACCACATATTGTTTGTTATCATCGACAAGTATCATTTACTACACCCGATGGGTTGTGTCATATATTTCAATGATAATGAAGCTTAAAGGTGCGTAGATATGGGCCTTCTAATATTGATTTTTAGAAAGTAAAATCTATGTTCTCTTTTGACATTAAGTTGAAATTTTTATGTGGTGACCTCCACCAATTTTTCATCCAGTTTAACACAATTTTTCATCATGTTTCCCAAAGTTTTTCTTTATATCTTCCCTAGTTTTCCATTGGTATGTGAGGTATAGTATTTTATAAATTTAGTGTCGGGTACCCAAACAGTGTATATTCCTTCAAACCACATGTAACCATCTAAAATAAAAGATTTGAAGTCTCAGTTGGATGATATTTTATAGAAAATATATCTAATTCTGAGTGCGTCAAACTATGTGGAGTGATTTCTCATTTCATATAAAGATGATGTGTCATTTCACCTCTTCATTGTTTACCAAACACTCAATCAAGTCATGGTAATGAAAAAAATAGTTTTTCCCATGATTGATTACTTGTTTCACTATTTAAAAGGGGTGATGTGGTTCTCAATGATTGATCATAGATATGGTTATCATTAGTTGAGAATAAAAGAATATGATATTCATAAAACCTCTTTTTTGGAGATGGTAGGACCATTATGAGTACATTTTCATTCCATTTGGTCTAACCAATTCTCATACAATTATTATGGCTTTAATGAGCATGATCTTCTATGAGTGTAGTGATACATTTTGGGTTATTTTTGGATGATATCCTATATTACACAATGTTCAAGGAGGATTATGTATGCCATTTTAGAGTAGATTTATAGTTTTAGGTATGTAACAAAATTTATTCCATGCTACAGAAATCTTATTTATGGATCCATAAAGTTAAGTTCAAGGGAAACATGGTTTCTAGAAATGGTTTTTTTTACCCAAAAAAAGTTAATGTTGTTACAACATGGGAGTAACCATGAAATGATTTCCAGATTCAGAGTATCTTGGGGATAGATTTATATTATGGATGTTTTGTAAAGTATATCTCAACATTGGATTATCTAATGAATTCACTAACAGATAAGGGAGTAATGTTTTCTTGGGATGATAAATATCATATTTCTTTTTTTGATTTGAAGCATCTTTGGATTACTATGAAAACATTGACTCCTACAGAGGTAGGTATACGCAATGTGGTCTTCTATGATGTATTATTTAAGGTTTGAGATGCATTATTATATAGGGTGATTATTTCATTTTTTATAACTCTTAGCAGAAGATGCAACAAAAGAATAATTTCCCAAATTTTGAACATGAACTCGCAATCATGATGTATAACCTTAAGATTTGGATGCACAACCTTTATAGATAATGGTTTAATATTTTATAAAACTAAAATTCATTGATTTATATCTTATCTCAAAAAGATTGGAATCTATTCTATTGGTGTTGGGTGGAATAAAAATATTCATTTGAATTTCACATTGACTATACACAACATGGGAAGGTAATGTCACAACTGGTGCTTTGAGGAGGAAACTTATTACCCTAGAAATGATAGAATCATCAATAGGCTAGAACATGATCGATGTTTTTTCATATTTTCATAATGGATTATAGGAATCATTGGTTGAGGTTTCCTTGGCTTGTGTTTAGTTGACCTCCACTCTTCTAGAGTTAACTCTTCATGAACACTAGCTTAGTGATGAGTTTTATAGAAATATAAACCCTTTTTATAGTGGGGATACTATGGCTTAGTTGTTTTAATCCACATTGGAAATTATATGTAATTATAATAATTTTTTCATTCCATTGGAGGAAAGGAATGATGTGATGGTGGATTTACAAAATTCACAGTGCGAAGTGAACCTAGTAACCATTATGATGTTCTATGACATGTGGATTAAATATTGGATGCCAATTATGATAAGAGGCATTATTGAGCATGTCCAATACTTTTATTTGTTCCAATAGGTCATGTTTGAGAACCAAAAACATTTGAGTTCTCTATATCCACTTACAGTCCCAACAAGGAATTTTGATGAGATCTCTACAGACATGGTATTGGGGTTTCCACATACCCAGAGAAAGAATAATGTGATATCGATTATGATCAATATTATGTCTAAATCATATCCCTTTATACCTAATTGTGATACAACTAATATTGAGGATAGGGAATATATATATGTGAAAGATTTTTTTTTCTATTTTATAGTTTCATATCTACAGTAGTCTTAAATAGAGATCATCAGTTTACTTCTTTCTTTTAGAGAGTCAATCAAGATACACTAGTATATCAGGTTTAGATGAGCACAACATACAATCCATAATTGTATTTACAGATGTAGAGAGCTATAAATATTCATTAGAATATGCTCTAATCCCATGTTATTGAAATTTGTGGTGATTGGGTCGGCCATCAAGATATGGTTGTGTTTTCTTATAACAATATTTACCCATCTATGGTAAGGATAGATCCTTTTGAGGCCTTATATGGTCAAACTTGTAAATATCCATTGTTTTGGTCATATATTTGTGAATTTTCCTTGGTTAGATAGATATTGGATCAAAATATAAAAAAAATCGTTATATTTTTTAGATAATGTTGAAGACACAATGCTGGTGTAATTCTTGTGCAGATCATTATCACATACCATTGTAATTTTTTGTTAGTTAGCAGGTTTTCTTGAAAGTTTTTCATCAGTTGGTTCATTGATGGATTTGGAGGAATGGGATGCTTGATCCTCATTTTTTGGACCTTTTGGTGTCATTTAGATGGTATGATATTTTTCATACCATTTTTTCACATCCACTACAACTGATGTGGATACATAATGTGTTCCATGTATCTTTGGTGTGAATGAATCTATCTGATCAATCTCAAAATTTGAGCTAGAGTGATTTTGATGTTAATCCTAATTTATCTTTGACTAAGAATACATATATGATACTTTATTATGAAAATAGGTTACTTTAAGGGAAAAAATTACATTTGGTTCGAGTGTTATGGAATCACGGTTCTGATACTCATAAGGCATGGGAGAGAGATGAAATAATGAAAGAGTATATGCCTCATCATTTTGAAATGGAAGCTTTTGAATAGGATTTATATGAATATAAATTTTTAATGGTGGGGAGTTTGTGACATCCTATTATAATTGTTTGCCCTCCTAAATCCAACTTTTGATAATGATTTGGTTGGGATTTTTTAGGGGTGCTTCATGATAAATTTTAAATGAAATTGTAAATTTTTGGGGTGTACATGGTTAGATCACAATTTTACCATACCATTCGTTCTGCTACTACAAAACCCGAAAACCTAGGTAGTGGGGTTTTCATGGTTAGCGCACAGTTTGGAAAACCATGCACCCGCCAAGGTGAAAACATTCAACCCCGCTAGAAGTGGTACATAGATAGGGCCCACATTTTTCTAACCATTCTTCCCTACCCAATAAACTATGAAAATGACTATTTATTATTTTTAAAACAAATCCAAAACCCCATTTTCAACCCAATCATGGGTCTAACTAGGTTAAGAACATTTTACTAGGTCATTGGAGCTCTTGAGGATTAATTTTTTCTCCTCCAAACCCTTTACATGGATGATTTCAGCTAGGTGATCTTTATTTGGTGTTTCTCAGTATGTTTTCTATTCATGTTCTCTCTCTCCACCACTATCCCCTATCCTCCATAAGGTTTATTCGATATCTATGTTTTTGGATGATCTATTCTAAGTTTTTTAAGATCTTTAATAAAGGTTTGATTCTCAAATCATCTGGGAAAATGTTATATGACTAAGTTTCCCATTTAGGGCCTTATAATCCATGTTCCCATGATCCATAGGTAGGTGGTCCCATTTAATATTTTCTATTTTATTAAGTCTAAATTTATTGATTTAAATTAAATAGAATTATTTTAATTTAATTTATTTTAATTGGTTTTCTAAAAACCCAATTCTATTTAATTTTTCATTTGAATTGTATTTTGAATGAAATTTTAAAAAAACCACCGATTCTGTTGAATCAGGGTGTGTTGTGAAAATTGATGAAAATTATGAAATTAAATTCTATAATTTAAATTATGGAATTTAAATTGTCAAATTGAATTGTGAATTTGATTTTAAATTTGTGTTTTAAAAAAATTTGATTAAAAAGATTTGATATAAATCCAATGGTATTATCCTGGAAAATATACATGATTAGATTAAAAAAATATTTTGATTTTAAAATATAAATTGGAATATTGAAATGTAAACTGGGTTAAAATATATTTTAAATATTTTTGAAATAAATTTACTATTATTGAATTTTGTCTGATCAGATGAAATACTACGTAGATAGGGAGTTATTAGGGATAAACACACTAGGGTGGAAATTCCCTATCACCATATTGATGGTTAACAACTATTAAATAAACCAAAATGTAGATATTATCCCCAGTGGGATGTTGTTTAGTATTCTTTGGTTAGTGTTAGAGAGACAGGTGTGCACATTTTTGTTTTCATTATATAAGTTTGTGAGGATCCCATAACATGTAAATATAATAACTTTTGGTAGATGATCATGTTGATAATTGTAAATGCTTATATATATATATATTATTTATTGTAACCTATTTTACAAATTCATTGTGAATATATATAAATCATTTTATATAAAAAATTATTAATCCATTTGTTTAAAGTATTCCCATAATTTTAAATGTAAATCATGAGTTGTTTTTAATATTATTTTGATTTTCAATGACTTTTTAATTTTAATTATTATTTTTTAAATTAATTTTTCTATATTATTATAGAATCCTTAGTGTGACCATACTGGGATTTTATCTCAAACCCTAGTTATGCGTATCAGTAATTTTATATTTACTCCTGCTATGTTCGAGAAAGGGGAAATACCTATTTGGTGGTGGTAGTTGCGATAGATATATGGGATTGATTTGTTGTGTTTTTTGTGACTTGGTTAGTTTATCTTGTTTTCTGGTACTTTGTGGTTGTACATTGGGTTGTGTACAGATATTTTTCTACTAGTATTGTTGTACTTGTGGCATTTTCATTTGTACAAACATACTTGTATCACTTTCTTCCTTTTTGTTTATGGAAAATTTATTCCCACATTCATATTGTTTGATGCCAGGTTCTTTTCACATACCCATGGGTATCCGGAACACACTATGGGATATATTAGGAATGACTTAGTTATCAGGGTACTAGGGTATCTAGAGTGCTTCATGACATTTGAAGTGATAATCAATCCATGAAGTGATTATGTTTGAATTTGTATATTCAAACAAAACTATTGGAAATACATAATAAAAAAATTTAGGGATGAATTCACATATAATAGTGTGATAAAAAAATCAATGATGTAGAATTATGAGCTGTTGAATGGAATTTGAGTTATGAAATACCTTACTACTTGGTAACATTAATTTCAGATCCCATTAAATGATGTAATTTTAATTATAAAATAAATTTAAATTAGTTATACTGCATTAATGATACAAAATTTAAAATGGATTTTTTATACACTATGTAAAAGAAATTAGGTGTATATCAGTGAAACATTCCTTAATGAAGAGAAATTGAGATGAAATAAGTTATCTCAAGTATAGAAATTCCATGAATGTCTTTTAACTCATCTATAACAATCCAATTTGAAGTATTAGGTTTTTAAGGAAAATCCAGGTTTATTACTACATCATTAAATCAATTGATTCATTAATCTCAATGACATATTTAACTACTTAATCATATAAGTCCATGATTAGTATAGTGTTACCAAACGACTTCTGTTTGATGATTTTGGTTAAATTGGTAATTTTTAAATCATTTTTACAAAATTAATAATGAAATAAATATATTTTTTATAAATAAAATATAATTTGGAATCTAATCATTGATGATGTTTATGAAAAATTAACTATGGTGCAATCATGGAGATCGTTGGTCATACATACGCATGAGTAACATTTCAAAAAAAATTTAAACAATATAGAATGAATGTAAGTATGAGATTGAATTTATAGAATGATTAATATATGAAAAATATCATATTAATTTGTTAAATTAATTTATATATATTGGAAATCTGATTCGGTTATTAAAAACAAGTCGCATAACATCATAGAGGTGATAATCGACACATATACACAAACGATGTTGTCATTTTTCAATAGTTGGAATGGAAAGAAAATAGATAATATATTAACATATTATAGTGATAAATATTTCATTAATATCATATATATAAATTAACTTCAATATTATAATCATCCAAGCGAGGTGGTAATGTAAAATGAATTACATAGGTTTGTGAGGCAGTAGACTCTCGTATAAACAAATGACAGATTAATTTCCTATTTGATTGAATAAAGAGTCGATGATAGGATATAAAATTAAAATAAAAAATTCATTTAAATAAAATATAATTTTACAAATATGTTATCATGTTTTAATATTATTTTTAAGAGGTAGGAGAAGAAATGTTACTAAAAAATTCAATTAAATATTATATATCTTCTTCAGAAATCTTATGTCTCTTTACACCAATAGATGTATAAAGTCGGTATCATTGAAAAAATATAACATATAGAATGTGGGATGGGATTTTATGAAGTTATTTGGGTGAGATGGTTTTAAAAAAATTTCTGTTGAATTGTGGAGAGGAGTGGCTAGGGTGAGAAATTTTATACGTGAGTGAGGATATTTATTAGAATTTAATAATTCCTTATATTAATATAAGTAAATTTTATTATTCATCTGGATGAAAATTGATATAATTATGATATAGTATATTTTTTATTCAAAATAACCCTGTAAAGTAAAATTTTTATAGGTTTATGTGATGCTTTCACTCTTAGCTCAATGTTTTAACCCCCATTAACCCTTTTGAAAATTACCTTATTATCAATTTATTTTCTCTTTAGGGGTAAATGAAGTAGATATAATAGAATAAGTTGCCCATAAATTGACTAGAGTTGAAATTTTAATCCATATATAGATCAATTAATTTAATATATTATTTTTATGAATTTAAAAAAAATTAATAAAATATTTTTCGTTATAATGTATCATTAATTTAATTTATTGGAATATATCAAGTATTATAAAATAATATACATATAACTAATGTAAAATGATTATAAATAAAATTTATTCTAATATATGGAGTATATTGTCTTATTATAATCATAAAATCAATTTTAGATAGGTTTATATTTCATTTTAAACATTAGAATTTGGTTAAACCCTCATGGTTATTAAATTCTATCCTTAAATATGATAATTACTTATTTAATATTGAAGGTTTATAATTTCAATTATAATTTTAAAATTATCTAAAAAATTAATTTTAGATGAAGTTTCATACAATTTATAATACTAATTTTCCTCTTTCAATATTTTTATGCTTTTTAAATATTTTAATAAAATATTATTTAACATAAAATATCAACAATTTTATTTTTGTGATATTCATTTAATTTATCATTAATGAAATAAATTTAGAAATAGAATTATAATATAAATATTTCACACGTAAATAATATGTCATAAAAATATATACGATTTATGGGAAACTACAAATAAACCACACAATATTACTTTCAGAGTTATTAAAATATTTTACTTTATTTTTCTATTGCTTGCACAGAAACTACGTCGGCGTTGAGAAGCATTTAAGGTAATTATTTAATCACTAAAAATAAAAGATATATATATAAAAATTAAAAATAATAATAATTTATATCTCAAAAAATCATTGTAAAAAATATATGTCATTTTTACCAATTTCAAAATATATATAAAATATGAAAATCAAGAAACTATCATTAATGACTATCTTTTAATTAAAAAATTATAAAGGTGAAAATAAAATATAAATGGAAAAAGGTAATAATTTTGATGTTTTTATGATTATTAATGAAATATGCTCATCCCATGAAATTAAATAAACATTATTGAATGAATTTTAAGCCATATCACATTAGTCATAACCCTAACAAATGCATTTTACATTTACTATGGTAAAAAAATTAATATAGTTACTCTTCATATTAACCAAAAATCAGGTTGAAATTATTACCTAATATTAATTATTTTAATTCCAAATATAGAAAAAAATTATAAAATTTAATTCACAAATTTGAGCTATTTAATATAAAATTAAACCCATAAAGCACAATAAAATTAAATTTTACTAAAAATTTCCTTTTATGTATAAAAACATCATCACATAAAATTCAAACATAAAAATAACACCAATAAATTAATTTTATTATTTTTAATCAAAATAATATAATTAAATTTAAAAACCTAATCTAAAATATAATGTGAATTTATGAGAACTTCAAAGGGAGAAATAGTTTTAAAATATATGAATTTTCACTATTCATTGAAAAAATATATTTTAAAAATATTTTTAAAAATTAATCCTATGATACTTTTGATATTTTTAATTCAAAAATGATATAATTATATCAAATAAAAATTATAAATGTTTTATAAATTCATTACAATATATGCTAAAAAATCAATTAAAACTACTGTTTTTAATAAAAGATATTTTTAAGCATAAAATTTCATTAATGAAAAACTATGTGTTTGTTTACAATGAATTTATCCATACATTTGTATTGAGTAGGACCATTATATATATTTCATATTTTGTTTAATGATATTCATAACCATAAATTAACATCTTTGTTAGGAATGTAACATTTAAATAATAATATATATCATGATACATTTAAAATCAGTGCTTCAGGTTGTATATGCTAGAGAAGATAATGTCGTCTTCAAATATTTGTATATTACACTAATCATTGATTTGGTAATGTTCACGAAGGGGGTGGTTCTTCTACTCTTCCATTAGAATCCATGAAGCATTATTTATTTTCCTTTTTTCTCATCATTATCCACCTTTTCCTCACATACATGTATATATATTAATAGAGTTTAATTTTATCTCAACTATTTTAGCAAAATTGTGGTACTAAAAGAGATGATATCATGTTTTGGGGTTATACAGATTTTATTATTGTGTTCTAGTAAAGGGTTACAATTATTTCATTTTTGTTTTGAGATTTTTTGTTTTATAATGTCATTGTTGAATAAAATTGAAAATAAATTTTCTATATTAAATCATACAAGGAAAATATATCAAAAACAAAATAAATTACAATAGAAAAACATGTGTCCATTTGAAGAGTCAATTTCCACTATTTGTGTTTTTTTCTAGAAAAAACATGTTTTTAAAGGATTAAATCATTATACCACAATAATAATTTGTCCATATACCACCATACCTATGATAATGGTTTTAACTAATCATTGGTATAGGATACTATAAACATACTTGTAATAATGGAATTAAAAAACCATTTGTATATGGTTCTAAAATAACATCCCATGGGACCACTTATCCCTTTGGTGAAATCAATTCATCCTCAAACTAGGTTTTTTTCCTATGGTGGTTCCTTTCGATTCTACATTGATTTTACATTGATTAATTATTAATACAATTATTTTTATGTTAAATAATTAAAGAATATTTATTTCATTGACATTTTATCTTATTGTATACCTATATATCTACATGTTCAGTCCATAGATTGTGGATGACTAAAAATAACAATATACTTTCATGTTTCTATTTGATTTTGTAAAGGAAAGTGTAAATTATATAAATACCTAGTTTTTATGTGATATTTATGTTTACATAACACCTTTCTCTTTAGTGTATATAGCGTAGGTTGTGTTGGTCATACATGGAATGAATCCTTACTTTTAGAGGTACACAATTGGGCCATAAATTTTCATTCAAAATCAATGATTTTTTATTTAAATTTGGACTTCTATTTTTATGACACATGTTACCAGATGATCCATCCTTTGATTAATTCCCTCTTTGTAATTTAGAGGTAAGAATATTTTTTCCACCAAATTTAATATTCTTAAATTTGGAATGAAAAATTATTCTCATGATCCCCATATAGGTTGAATTGAACTATTTCATGGATTATTTTATTTCTAGATTTTCTATAGTCCACATGCTCACACCAAGGAGCTCAAATTTTTTCCATATACTAGATTTATATATGATTTTTAAAATTATATCATTTAAAATAATATTTTCACAAATTGCGAAAGCCTAGATGACAAACATGTCTATAAAAATCTTTTCCATATCATTTATATAACCATGATTATATTAGGTTAATAAATTTTCACATCCACATGGTCAATTTCCTTGGTTATTATGTTTTTTCTTCCAATGGGATGGATATTCGTTTATTGTTAATATCATAATTTACAATTTTATTTTGGAATTTTAGAAACATTTCACATAAATATAAATCATTCATCTTCTTGTATTTAGATTTTGGTATCCTTTTATCAATTTTTTATGTATTTTTAAAACATAGAAACATATTTAATGTTTATAATGGGAACTATAAGCCTTTATATTTATTTCTATATTTTCCTTTATATCATTTAATGTTCTAAATTATTATTCCTCTTATTATAATAACCATTTCTTTTCCTCACCATTTATGAAATAAGTAAAATGGCTCAAAATAGGGTACATAACCTTTAACCCCACAAAATACAATGAATGGATTTCCATTATTAAATTATTAAAAAATATGTGGGAATCATATTTTGGTCACTAATTAATGTTTATTACAAACCCACATGATCGTTTTTTAGCATAAATATGCTTAATTTTTGTGGTACTTTTATTCTTTAACTCCTCCCCAAATAAATGTGTATCTCAAGATCATATAATATTAGTGAACATATAACACAAACAATAATAAAAATAAATTACTATATGATATTGAACATAAAAAATGAGTTTAACCATATTGGAACACAAAAAAAGAAAAAATAAACTTAATCAAACAAATTAGAAAAATATCAACAAGAATTAACCTAAGAAATCATATGTAATAAAAAACAAATAAAATGAAATTGAATTTTACCGAACTAAATGAAATAATACCATCCTAAAATTGAATGAAATCAATTCAAATTCAATCGAACTAGACTAATCCATGTAGAACATGAAAAACCCAACTCAACCCAATGTAGTATACACTGTATGTAATTTAATAAAGATGAATAAATATTAATAAAATTTAATGTAAAATAACTGAACTAATTTGAATCAAATAAAAGTGAATTGAATCAAATTAATTTTTTTGAGTTTAAAAATAACATAAGAAAACAAAATATTAACATATACGATATAGGTCAAATTGAACTATATAGAAAAAAAAATTAGTTAATTCATGATCAAAACATATATATTTTATTGGGAATACATTTTTATCTTACAATAATTATTCAAAATATTCATGGTAGTCATTAATAATATAATTATATTTTATTTTTTTGATATTAATTAATGATTTTTTCATTTGAATGAATATATTTTCAATTGTTTGGTACTGATCAGATTGTATCAATGTTTAAAAAGAAGATTGATTTTTTAAGATTTCTCAAATAAAAATGCCTTAGCTAGAGTTATTATAAACATGTCTTGTTTAATTAACTTAAAACCCATAATTAAGTCACAAATAATCTATTTACCATATAAAATAATATTTTTCTCAAACAAACCATCTTGTCTAGTATCATAATTGAGAGAAAATACAATCTAAGACTACTCAAGATCGAAATGAAAAGAGTGGAATGGATACATTTCTATTTGGTAAATTTTTTATTATTCATCATCATATAAAAGAAATTATTCCATTTAAAAAAATACACTTATAAGAGTCCACATGTTTCTACTAAGGAAAATGGAAATGTTGATTTTATTAAAAATTTATGGATAATATTATGACTCCTTTATATCAGGCATGTGGTAAAATGAAAAATCTATAATATTTAATGCAACTTTCTCATGGGAAAACCACATAACTAATTTATAATACAACCATGAAAAATAATCCTATATATTCCATGGGATTAATTCTTAATGATGTGGATATTACCTCAAATTAGTATGTGTATTGGATATTAATTGACAGTCTTGGATTATTAATAACAAATATTCATGATTTTTTTAAATATCATAACTTATTCTGAGGGGGAGCTATGCGCCTAAATGGTTTTATAAAATGTGGTGCATCTTGATCGAAGAAAAAAAATAATGGTTCAAAATGTAAAATGGAACAGTAAAATAACTACTAGGATTCAAAATAAATTCATTCATTACTGGATATCAAAAAATATATGATGCAATGATACTAATAGAATTATGGATAATATTGAGTTGGTTCATTCCACCGAAAGATAATAATGATAAAAAAAATTACAAATAGTATCTATAGTTTTCTACTAAGGTGTGTAATGTCATGATGGGTCAATCATGTGACATTTTTAAAAAAATTTGTTAGATTATTACTTTTCACATCACATGGATAATTTACATTCACATTTACAACTTTCAATCATGGATGTGTCCTAAAAAACCATTCACATAAATGAGAATACTAAAATATAGGCCTTTTGATCATATGAATAATCCATATATGTACATGAATCTTGTAATAAAAGTGTTGAAGAAACTTTGGAATATCATTTCTTACACATATGATTATACATTCATTGTCATATTTAAAATTCATTCTATGATTATGTGATTGATGAATGATATTCCTTCTTATACATATATTTTTGGAAGAACCGTTAAAGGAAAAATATATTGTCCTATTGTTTTGAAGAATAAATTATCAAAAATACTTATATGGAATCATAGTTTTAGTTCCAGGGAAAAATTATTTTTTCATTCAAATAAATCATCCATAAAAGTATAATTATTAAAGGTTTTATAATTGTGTTGATACTGAGAAGCCACCTTAAAATATTTATGGAACTAATTTGATTAATGAATTAAATTATATCACTGTTTTGTTAAATAAAATAAAGATGAACTCTAGAGAATGTAAGAATGTTTCAACTAAATTGAACTATAATTAATGAATAGAAACTATCTCCTTGGATTTTCCATAAACATGAACCTATTCATTGATTAATGTTTTAGACATAATGTTGTTTGAGTGAAATATATGATAAATATTCCATTAAATTCTTCTAAATGTAAAGTTTAAGAAAATATATTTTCTATACACATGATTCGACATTGTGGTCTAGGGTATCATAATAGAACTATATCTTGTGTTTATTAGTGAAAATAAATGGAATATTCCATGTTCCTCTTATGTGATGAAACCTTCATTGAAAAATAAATTTTAATAAGTATTAGAGACTACCATGTTTCCAAAAGTCTATTCAAGAAAAATATACAATTTGGTCAATAGATGAAAGTCTGAACTGATATATATGAAAACTCTTGTTCATCACATACTTTATTAATCATTGATTCCAATAGAAACACACCATTTAATGTCTAATAATCTAAGTGTAACCGTGTTTTTATAGTTCTATTTTAAAGAGATATATGTGATTAATAGTGGTCGAAGTCTTTTTTGAAAAAAATATGTATGAAGAGGCGTGATAAATTCTATGTGAGTTAGAGAAAATTCATCCTCCACTTTTTCACTTATATTTCGTATCTAACAATCCATATTATAACAAAAATACTTCCCTATGGACCTATTTATTTTTATTGGAGATATATAAAAATTTAAATTATAATTTCTTATGTCATGAAGTGAAATCCTTATCCAGGATACACTATAAAGGGTTACATAGCATAAGAATATATGGATTTATGATCAATGTCTGTTTTTGATGTTATATCATGTTGTATGAAACCAGTGATAAAAAAATAGGATCTGTCTAAGAAAATTGAACCAAATTTCTATATACCTTTCCCAAATAGGGTGAATTATGTGATAATATACATTGTCAATATTGATCCATGAAAAGCGGGACATTTCACATCACACAGTATTATTTAACTGTGACTTGTTTGGGATTACATGAAGTTAGTAATTTCAACATTTATTTGTTAACATTATTTCCAAAAATATCATCAAATTTTAATATTTTATTATTTTATTATATATGGAATATAATATAAATATATATAGAATTCATTATTCGTTAACTTTGATAATGGTAGTGAGTTTTTATTGGAAATAGCTTCATGTTTGGTTGAAATATATGGTAAAAATAATGTTTTAATAAATAAAATATTCATTTAAATAAAATATTCATTTATATTATTGGTATTTCATTTAGTAGTGGAATAATTCAATCAATAAAAAAGATTTTTATTATTTTTTCCCAATTATATTATTATTTAATAATATTCACTAGTGTCCAATGGGAACAATTTAGTTAAAAGTTTTCAAGGAGTGAACATGACAAAAAACACGATGATGTTATGTTATCTTTGTAGAAATATTGTCATGCCAGTGAATCATATTGAAGGAATTAATATAAAATTTTTCTCATTATAAATTATTATAAAAAATAAAAATATCGGATAATTTCTAACATGTAAGAGTCTATATGATGAAATGAATGTGGTTTGACTTAAAGATGTTATAGATAACTTCTATTAGTGATTGGGGGTTTGGATTTGTTATCATTAGTTTCTTCCTAGTTACTAATGAATCATATTATTTTGAATAAATGGTGGGGAAAGGGTTTTATATGAAATATCATTAGAAACCATATCATGTTGCCATTATTGAAGTAATCAGAAGAAATATTTTTTATGATGGTGGGGATAAAATTGACAGAATCAATGCCAACATTGGTATCGATCAATTTATTATGTATGAGGACTCACATGGTTAAATTATTATAGTTCAGTATGAACCTGAGGTAGTCATGGGTAATATATAGAGTCAACCATATAAGTTATATTTTTTCTATTTGATCTCAATTTATATCATTCAGGTTGATTAAATTCAATGAATTCTTGATTGGATTTAACTCTTTTTCCCTTGGAAATTAATTTCTCATATTATTTTCTTAATTATTCTTGAATTATAATTTTATATTATTATTCTACGAAATATGTATTAAATTTACATAATTTTAAAAATATATGATATTATGATGATTATAATTTAAAATATTCCATCTAATGATGAAAACATTTATCAATGTTGTTATTAAGAATTTTCATAAATGATGATTAAAGGAAGTATAATTTTTTAAAAAAATTGGATGTATAAATTTTTTTAATAAGGAATGATTATGAATAAAGATTTAATTAAGTATAATTTTACAGTTTATGTTCCTGAATACCAAAATTAAACAAAATGACCTAAACCAAATTGAATGAGATGACATAAGTAAAAAATTACATAACATTGAACCAAATGAAATAAACTAAAATTGCCCAAATAACCTAACACAAAATGAACATAATTAACTGAATATTAAATGACTCGACTAAAAATGATCTAAATTACATAACCCATATAAATAAAAATTTTCTAACACATAATGAACTAAATTATCTAACTGAATGAACAAATGATAAAATAATCCAAAAAAACTAAACTAAAATATAATTAATAAAAAACTCAAAATTGACCAAAATTTCTAATCCAAAAAAGAATCACTTGACCTAACCCAAAGAAATGTTTCTAAAGGAATAACCAAAAATCTAAATGATCAAATGATCATATGCCAAATAACCTAACTATTTTTTTAAAAAAATGACAAAATATTCAATTGATCAAATGAATAATAAATAAAATCATTAAAAAATAACATAAACTAATCCAATCATTCCTAAACATAACAAAACTAAACCAATACAAACACCATGGAAAATAAAATATAAAATAATTTTTCTAAAATAATAAATATTGAATCTTCTTAACCAAGACTAAATTGAGTGGAAAATAACATAAAAGTAGAAAACGATAAAATAATAATGTTTATTATTATAATTAGTAGGGGTTTATTTTTTAATTCCATTAATAATAAATTTATAATTAATAGAATATTTATTTTAAAATGTCTAAAATTAAAAATGTTGAAGAGATTTGAAGGAATATAATGCCTTAAAATTTATTTCGCATGAGAGATACAAACATTCCTCATCATGTTCCCATTACGAGTATAATATTTCATACATATAAATATATATATATCAGCACATATAAATAATGTAATTAATTATATCCAACCATATAGGATGCTGTTTTTCTTCGTTTAGACCAGTAGTAAAATGACCAGCCAACCATTTTAATGGTGGGAAGGTTCTGGAGATACTGGTAGTAGTCATCATACCCAATCATATATAGAACCTTCAATAGATATGCCATCTACCAAAATTTCATACCCAATAGTATCCTTACATACACCATCATTATCCAATCTTCCTCCTCATCTATAAATTCATTATTCATGGATGGATCCTACTCCACGTCCCTATTATCATTTTCTATAGACATACATGATGCTACCTTATTTCCTATTTCTTCATTATGTCTGGGATTTTATGTCCATTATCTTTTGACTCCCTGGAAACACACAAGTTACCGATCTTTCAAATACCAAAGATCCATAAGAGTCCACTAATAATCCTAGATTGGGTATAAGTATAAAACCAAATCATATTTTTTAACACTAATTTCTTTTCAATATAACATGTAATAATAAAATATTTATCATTTATTCTTTCACATTTGGATATTCCACTATTAGGATGGATGGGTTTATAATAATTTGTTATTTGTCTGAAATCTATACATAGGTTATGATGAATTATAAAAAAGAGAAAAATGATTGGTAAGACTTGGAGTGAATGTATGACTTTATTATGATAGTAACCAAATACTATGACATTATTCTCATGATACCAGTTTCCAAAATATATAATTAAAATGAAATTTAGTATTCTATATTGGCTCAAGAATGGGTAAAAATATTTATTAGATTAAATTTTATATTTTTATTTTAATTATACGAAGTAATATTTTTTGTTGAAGTTTCACTATAATTGTTTTTGGTTGTGAAGCTTCGTCTATTGAACAACTGATGGAATTATGTGATTTGTGGAGAGAAAACAAGAATGATATATATAATGGATGTTCCTATATTGTTGGTCAATATATATAGGGTATTATAAACCGCAATATGTGTCCTTAAATCTAGTACCATGTAACAAATTCTTTTCTGAATATTGATTAAATTAAAATATTATTCAAAATTTTGATTGAGACTCGTTATGATTTGAATTAATAAATAATGTTATTTAATTTTATTTTGTTTTTAGTAAATCTTCAAAAGTAATTAAAAAAACTATAATACTATGAAATACATACACACTTTTGGGAGAACTGATATTCCATAGAAAAATAGAAAACATGTATTTTTCATGTACATCTGAGTTCAAGTGGGTACCAATACAAATGAACCAAACCAATAAAAACATACAAAAACGAAATTGAATTTACAATAAAAAATGTATTTAAATTAAATTAAACTAAAATGAATTAATTCAAAAAATACTATAATGAATCTATTGTATTATGGAATAAATGACCCATAATAAATCAAAATTATATGAATCATCACAAAATCAAACTAAAATAGAATTAAATGATCTAAAATGAGAGAAATTAACCCATAACTACTTAAAATGGATCAAAAAAACTAACATGATATAAAATAAAATGACTTTAACTATCTAAAACCATAATAAAATAAGAATTTAATGATCAATACATAATGGAATGAAATAATTTTTAACTAAAAATTATTAACTGAATACAAACAAATATGATGTTAAATGAACAGAACATAACTAAATAAAGTCAAAATAAACCATAACATTTTTAATGATTACATGAAAAATATAAACATGTTATAGTTTGTTAACTATTTATAGTTTATAAATAGATCATATTATATTTCAAAATAGTTCAAATATAGTTTTACAAATAGTTTCAAAACTATTTACAAATAATTTTCCCATATAATAATGCAAGAGAATAGTTACATTTCACCATACCCTTGTATTTTCTAGTTACCCTTGTAAGATACCAAAGAAACATGATTTATACCCAATTTTCATATTTAAACATCAAAAAATAAAATCTAGTTTTAAATAATCAATATATATATATGTGCTTACTTTAAATCTTATAAACCCAAAATAAATTATATTTTAATGATTTATAACCCAAAACCTGAAGATACCTTAAAATTCCATTCAATGTTGTAAACCTTAATACCCAAAACACACAATTCTCATCCCAAGACTATCGAATATCCTCTAAATCATCCATTTAAAATCAAATAAACATTGTTCAATATAACATTACCATAATTAAATCTGTATAAAAATCAAACCAGTAATCCATCAAATAGGTTATCTCCCCTTTTTATTTATACATTAACCATCCACAAAAGGGGATAAAATCTAAAATAATCACAAAAAATAAAATATTCCAACATAATTATCAAAAAATAAACGGATTGCAAGAATGAGAGGGTATGGCACCTGCCATTAGGATAAGCCTGTGAATGCATGGTAATGCCTAGGTGAATATCCAGGCGAAGGTGGAGAGCTGATTTCATGATGAAGATGCTGGGGAGGAGCAGTTCCAAGTAGTTAGTCTGGGTTGTATGTAAGTTTTGAAGCCTACGGGCAAATGAATTCCTCTAAGGCCTACGGTCCATATAATACTTACACCTACGGGCCTTATATGGGTTCCAACTCACCCCTTGAAAGGAGGATTATCAATAAATCAATAAAAAATTAAGGCCTTCGAGCCATTGGAGCCATCACACTAATATCAACATTTTACATAATCCATATTAGTTGAACCAAAGAAGTCATAATCGACAATATGAAATATATTTTAAAATAAATTTCATTTGAAAAACTAAATTTTATAAAGAAAATAAGGTATTATGTAATAATATATTTGAAAAATTATAAATTAAAAAAAATTAGTACTTTTAAATTGAAAATAAAATATTGTCTAAATTACATAAATGAATGTCTGATTTATTCAAAAAATGGAATAATATTGTGTAACCAATTTAATGAGATCTCTATGATGATATTACATTAAAATTGGTTGTCTATATATTACACATCCATTCTCACTAATAAATAAATAAAATGTATGAACCAATATATAAAACACTAACCAATGACATCCATGAATATTTTAAATGTGAATTAACAGACATCATAACAATCAAAATGATTAAACCTAAAATAATGAACTTGTAATTCATAAAACTAATTAATTTGTTTTAAACATAAAAATATATTGATTTTTTAAAATATAATCTCATTAATGTTATTAATTAAAAAAATTATAAACATTAGAAGAAATTATTGAAGCTAGTTCAATACATTTGAAAATAAGATCTTTTTCAAGTATCATTTTTATCATTGTACACATTACATAGATTAAATTAAATCACAAACTTATTATTCAAAAAATTATAACCCTAAAAATACATTTTTCATCAACCATGACCCGAAGGATTAAAAATATTGCAATACTTTTTTCATAATTAAATTAAATCATCAATAAAATATTAATGAATTCTAATTTCATTCATTTAATGTCATTTACAGAGGTTTTTATTGAACATATAAGTGAAGATTCTTATAGATAATTTTTTCTTATGAATAAATAATAATGATGATATTTTTTTATGTGAACATATATATGAAAATATTTTAGGTTTTATTCTTGATGATTTAAATTTTGATATAACTATTTTTAATAGTTTTATCATTTTTATTATTAAGATCATTATTTATAGTCCCTTGATGTGTAATGGAGTGAAAACATGAGTCCAAATGATAATTAGTGAAAGATGTTAGATAACAAAAATCGTGGGAGAGTCTGTTATCAGCCCCAAAATAGTATTTTCCCCAATAGGTATTGGCCAAAATCAGGAAACTCTAATAGATCTAGTTTCGTAGAGTTGAAAGATGCATGTGTAGATTCCTCTAAGGCCCATATAGAGGTAACTTATGGAAAAATATTAGCTTTTCAAGTGTGATGATTAGTATAAAATTCAAATTAGAAGTTTGTAAAGTCTATGATAAATATATGTTAATTGCTTCTATATAATAGAACTATGTAGTTTAATACATACATTTCAACAATGAAAAAATTATATAATTCACATGATGAGGGTTGTAACAGTCATAGTGGTGGGAGAGGTGATGATATACATGGTGGTGATGGATATAAAGTTATATGAGGAAATTATTCTAGTAAGGATATGGGTGATATTGGTAAAAATAGTGATGTCCCTAATAGAAGTGGTTTTTATGAGGGGATATTGATGCACAAAATTTCAAACATGATAATAATGAATCAACTTTGTAGAGGGATATTGATGATAAAATCAAATTTTATATGTGTTTTTATTCATTTTAAAAATATGAACTAATTACATGTGAATTATATAATATATTTTCTATATTAAATGAGTATTCTAACTTGTTAAAAACATAAAATTTTTCATATTCCACAATATATTGGTTGAAAGGTGGTTTATTTTTTTGTGAAATATGGTTTGAATATGGATGCATTGAAAGAATATAAAAACAATTTACAAGAACTATTGGTAACATTGAAATATAAAATACCCTATACAAATATTATCAAAAAAACATTTGGAATATGAATATTTCAATGAAAACCAACCAATGGTTTAGGGAACCATTGGTGTGTCCTATACCATCCTTTTTCATATTTATACCAGTGGTTCAAAATAATTTGGATTGTATACTTTTCTTACAGCAGAACAAGGGATAAAAACATGAAGAATGAAATTATTCATTATCAAACCAATAAATAATGAAATAGTTAAATCCTTCTCATAAATACATTACATAAATAATATATAGTGAGAAATGATAATATTTAAAAAAAACTAAACAAAATTCAATCATCAATAAATTCTTTTTATTTAATTCGTCTTTTTATGTTTTCATTTTTTTAATTTCTACTTTTCATTTTGTTTGGTTTGTTGTTTGATTATTTTTTCCTCACCATTATTCATCTGAATAATTAATCAACAATCACTGAATTGAAACAAAAACACTACTACCCTTTGGGTTTGACCTATATGTTCCTCAACTACAATATATTAATAGAATATAAATTTCAAACATCATATGATGGGAATAGTTATATGGTATCTCGAAAAGAACATGTATTCCTTTGTGAAATTTTTTATGAGGGAGGATAGCCATGCCATGACCTTTTCCTCGGATAATGAGGGATTACCCAAGTGGAGGCATCAATGTGTGGAGAAAAATGGTTGTTCAATGAGGGGTTGTTTTGAAGAATCGTCATCCAGATGATCTACTGGATTATTACATGATGAAGCACGGCGTTATGTCTTAGGGGTATGTTTCTAGTAGTGGAATGTTACATTGCGACCCTAGTATGTGGTGATGTTGTGGGATGGAAAGGTTCATGTCATGAAATTCCCCAATTTAGTTTTCTATATAGGTTATGAACTATTATTTGGACGTTATACCATTCTCTTCCTCAGAGTAATATGCACATGGGAGAGGTAATTTAGATAGAATATCATGTTTTTTTCCCCTTTGGATATCCCTAGTCCTTCATTTTATTCATGGTTGATCGATAGTTGTTTTGGTACACTAAATCTGGGTGAGCTCTGCTAGAAATTATTCTTTATAATTTTTTGTACATTTTTTAATTTTTCAGGGTTCCATATAGGGTTTTGATAATTGTTCTATAAATAAGGGTTTTATTGTTCTCATATGAATGGGAATTGTGTTCTAATTGATTTTGTTAGCCAATAGAGGAAAGATTCTGAGGATTTCATTATATTCATTAGATATACTTCACTTGATTAATTTTATATTTATTCTATTATCATTTCCTGTAATTAGTTCCCAATCAAATGTTATATTATGTTTATTTTGTTTTTAGGTGGTTTGGGAAAATTGGATTGGGGGTTAGTATTCCACTACTCAAGATATCTGTGAGTAGATACAACAGACTGAGTTTTATGCCATTTTATATCTTATGATAATATTTCCTAATTAATTATAAATTTATATAATTATTTATTTTCATTTATAGGCTTAAAATAGTGTTCTGTAATTTGTTATGATGATATACCGGGCATGTACATTCTTGGATAATAAGATTAACTTAATTTTGGATAGATGTAGTCCCTATAATATAAAACTATATTCTTGATTATGTATGATTTTCTATGGATGTATAAATTATATTTTTGAGTAAATCATATAGGGACATAGAGAACCCTAGTAAAAGAGATAGGCTGTAATTGAGCCTCTTTGATTTGGAGACTGTTATTATTTTCAATTATGGTATTTTGGGATCTCACTATGACATCATATCCATGCTGATAAGAATGTTATTTGACTATAAAAAGACCTAGAAAAATTCTATATTCATTATATGAGATGTGAATATCCTAGGTTGGGTTCCTTGGATTTATTACATAGGAATGAGTGTCTTATCCATAGTTTTAATGGGTGATATGGTCATATGTCAAGTAGGTGATAGAGAATACCGTCATGAGGGTGGATTTCTGACATGGTGTGTTCCATTAGTGGGGTAAGTATATCAATGTTTGATATATTTTATCGTGTATGGTTTTCTATAGATTATGTCCTTGAAGGATCTCATATAGGTGATATGCTATGTGACTTTGGTATATGTCATCCAATATATGGTCTATTGACTTTGTAAGGAGTTTTTAATTGAAATTGAGTGGGGATAGTATTGTACGGTCCATTAGTAGTTATTCCAAGATGCTAAGGTGCAAATTCAAAGAGAAAATGAACTATACTATTGAGTATACATTTAGGTAGGGCCAATCGGATGTGAGATCACTATGGGTGATGAGTGTGGTTTAAAATTTAGAGTTGATACTTGTTATTTCTTATAGAAACCAGTTGGTTCCATTAAAGTTGGGAGTAGTATGATGATAGGTTCAAAATATTGTTCATTAATGATCATGATAATCTTTATAATATTTTCATTTAGGGATAGCTAAGTATGATACGTGCTGGTGATCATGTTGTACAATCTATGATTCCATGTTGTCTCTATGTGCACATTCCTATTTGTGTGTATGTATCATGATGTGGAAAAATGATTCACCATTACATAAGTTAAAAGGTGTTGGAATGGATTGCATTATTGAGAAGGTATTACTGAATATTATACAGTTTAGACCTTCCTAGAGAAAAAGGGTGTGGTTAATGTGACATGTTTGTTTATTAGAATTGATGTTTAACTACTCCACTAGTGGGAAGGTGTTTTAAGGGGTCTCCCTAAGTTAGATGGTGGTGGTAAAAATTAATCATGTGACCCAAAACTTGAAACAAGGGAGTGCTTGGTGATATATGTGTTATTATGGGATAAATATTTGGCCTCACACTAAATGTGAAGGTTTTGTTAGGGAGCAATTTGAGTGAGAGGGCGTTGGACTATGGTGTGTTGTGTGACATCCTATGTTATGTGATGGTGATACCCACCCTATGTGAGTGGGTGGTGGTGATTTTTTTGCGTAATTATAAGAGATGTGGACCTCACCCTAAATGAGTTTGTAGTGGTATGGTTATACTAAAATATGGAATATTATATGAGGAATTGGTATGGTACCAACCCAAATGTAAGAGGGTAGTGGTATGTGATGGGTTGTTGAGGATAATCTAGTGATAAATTTATTGGAAGAAACCCATATATATTCACAATTTATCATCAATATAGCCATTATGTTATATAAATAAAAACACATATAGTAATACATTTATTTTAGTTAGATATATATTTATCAAACATCATGGATCTTTCTTGATGGAGATCATAAAGAAACTAAAATCAAGATCATTCTCCTATAGGAATGACATTATCCACTAGGATCCTCCTTCATAATGATGGGACCAAAAACATCACGATGGCCATTGATTAAGGATAAGTATAAGTTATACATTGAGGGGGTATTATTATTCAAATATTCATGTAATAAAACCATAGAACACATGAATTAATGTTAAATGAAGATTATCATTATTATAAAATTTTGATACATTTTATATACATTTTATCCAGTCTCTCATGTACCATATACAATGAGATTAACCATGTTCCTCATTGTTTTTTATACTAATGTCTTCATCAATGTATATACTATATTCTCCTCTATAACCACCCAAAAAAATGAATATATTACCCCTCTTAGAGCTCCATTGTTTGGGATATCGTTTTAAAAGGATGTGCTCTATAAATTTGTGTGAAAGGGTTGCCTTATCCCAATAAATAGGTATATTTTTATCATAACAAATCTCAATTTATCATTTAATACTAGAAACCACTATAGGTTCATAAATTAAATTATTCATCAATGTCGTTTCCTTTACAAAATTTGATTTAGTGATATATTATTCCTTTATTATTGAGTCCAATATGGTGAATTTTTTATAACTCCTCTAACTGATAGTTCCAATATTTATTTAAACAAATATTGAGATCTCATGTCATATTTTTCTGAATTAGAAACAAGCATCAATGTATCCCCATATAATAATCTTTCACTCACCTCCACAGGCTAAAAATATATCCTTACTTCTTATAAACTACTTAAGGATGTCATTAACTATAATTGAGTGACCCCCATGAATTATATATTAATATCTGGTTTTTATTTTCGAATAATATGTGACTTAATGTTGAGTAAATAATATCTAACATATGAAAAATACTATGTTATATGCATCAAGAATTATATCCATCCATTCTAAATATTTTGAATGAGAATGAATCTTCTATATATTCCTTCCATGAAACACTTGTACACCCCATTTTTTTATTTATCCATACTGAAATTATATAAAAATTTACAAATATATATGTTATGACTTAGTACATGTTCCATATTAGTTCTATCCCTATATATGTTTATACCTAATATGTTTGATAATTCACCAATAACTTCCATAGAGAAACATTTTATCATGAACATTCTTATAGATTGTATAGTTGTTATTTCATTTTCTTGAAGTAGTATGACATCCATATTTAATATCATAAATAATACCACACTCACCATAATATACATGTATTATTAGTAATCATTTCTATTCGTGATGAATTCAAACTCTTTGACACAACATAAATCATATAGTGGCCCAATTGTTTCCCTTGTAAGACATTGAAATTTAGTCAGAAATATTTTTTATGCCATCCACTAAGGAAATGGGATATTTCAATATTCAGTGAGCCTATAATTGATATTAATACAATATTAGATATATTAATATCACACACACATAGTTTTACTGGAATTGTGTAATAACTCTTAAATAATGTTTCATATTGAAAATTGTTGATCATGGAAGAATGTGGGGTTTACACTACATGTGACCTAGGGTTGGTTGGCATTGGATGAAGGACAAAGTAAGTTGTTGGATGTGCTTAAAATTAAAATTTATTAATAAATATATTCTTTTATTTTAAATAAACTAACCTAAAACCATTATAAATACCCTCTATTGTAAAATATATTTGGTTATACAAAAACCCTAGTGATATTATCGGGGTTGAGTAACATCATTCTTCACCATTAGATCACATTATAAGTTGATAACCGACTACATTGAGAAGGATCAGGAGGTTGTGAACATAACCAAGCTTCTCCATTGTTGGTGAATGCATTCATCACCAACTATCAACCCCAATCAAGGTTCGTCTCTTCAATTGTTTATTTCAACATCTTGATTAAAATATTAATGATTTATTATTGTTATACTTTTTTGTATGTGGTTTATTTTATCTATCACATGATCCTTACTATCTTATTGTTTAATTACACAATTAATACCCATTTTTAATTGATAACATCCAATTTATGTTATCGACGGACATGAAAACATGGTAAATGATGGTTTTACCTTATTATAGTGCTTTTACCCTCTCTTTTTATCTCATTATTCAATGTTGTACTGTAGGTTCATGGAAAAATATTAAGAAGGTAGGTTAATTTGTGATCAAACACTCAGACTCTTTATGGTAATGGGAATAATGTAATGTCTAGGAAATATGAGGATGGATCAAAACAATTCATGTGTTATGAGTGATAAAGATATCGAATTAATTCCATATTATACATCATCCAGCAGTGTAAATGCTATTGTTTGATGGAAGATCCACATAAGCATATGAGTGACTAGATTTTTCCCACCACAAAATGGATCATGTTGGAATGGCCCTGCTTTGACACTAACATATGAGATTCAAATACTGAATCTGGTGAAATTAGAGGCAGAGATGGTGGAACTGAACTTCACATAATTAACATGGGTTTCAATTGAAAATCCAACAATGTGAAACATAGTCCATGAACATGTTCCATGAATTCTCCCCTAGCAGCAACTCTAGGGTTCTTGAAAGGATAAAGATCACACACTGTTTGAACGGCCCCACACTTCATGTGACCCTACCTAGGTATCTAAGTTGTGTGAATGATACACATGGATATGACCCATTAAGTAATGAAACATCATGATATATGGGAGTACATGGTCATGGCCTAGTACCCGGACATGATTGGGTACACGACCAGACACAGGAGCATGACCTGAAGTTCATGGTCATGACCAGCTGAACATAGTCAGGCCCCAAGGAACTAATAAATCTTATGTACTACCTGTATACACTTTGTACGATGAAAAATATTCAAATATGTGTCTATATGGGAACATTATAATTTAATGAAGAAGTTTAAAATTCCATTTAAACCCCATTACATTCCACGTATTCCCTCCTTTAAATTTTTTCTCATATATCTTATTGATTTAGACTCTGCTTTTTTCATGTCAATATCCTATATAGACTATTTTTTCTTATAGAGGTTGAGAGTGGGTTCCCCATACTCCTTATACATATAGAGATTATAATCCTATATGCTGATCTTGAGAGCTCTGCCTATACAGTTTCACTCCACGGATTTTGAGCTTTATAGATTAGTGGTTCATCTTTGGATGTTGTGGGTCCCTCAGTTATGGAGTGAATTATTATGGAGAGAGACCTCTACATATCTTCTAGTATGGTTTTGTTATATTCTGGGAATTGGTGGTGTACCTTTGGAGTTTGAGGTTGACTCATCGTCTTTGGATGGACTGTGATAATGGGGTCCCATTTCCCTCTCATCTAGGATTCTTTGTGACCATATATATATATAGGGTTTTGTTTCACTCTTTTTATTGGTTGAGATGAATAATTTTTTAAATCTAACTATCTCACCTATTAAATTTTTAGTGACTCCTAATATATAAGTATATACACACCCATGAATGAGATTTTCCCACATGTGATGTGGCTTATTAAAAAAAATAGACAGATCTTTGGTGACTTTGATGTTGCATCATGATCACTACCTGTATTGAAAAACTTTTGTGGTTGGTCTTGGAGATCATGTGCTTTTCTCCCTTATCTTTCTTATCTTTCTTGTTTTTCTATGTTTATAACTATGTTCTAGTTAGGAATATATTTTTCTATGTTTACTTTAGTTATACTATGGTACTCTGATATATTTCTTAGAGTTGTTTATTTCATGAATATATTTTAGATGTACTCTCTTTTTTTATACCTCTTCACTATCTCATGGGGATGTAATTTGTGCATGTGTATAGTTACATCATGAAATGGGATACCATTTCATATATTCCATCTCATCCCTTATAGAAAGACTCTAGCCTATTGCAGGAGGGAAATTGGTTTTAATGACTCATCCTTCCACTGGTTATGTGGTAATCACTTAGCTGGGTCATTATAGAGTGGTACCGTAGTAGTTCAATCATTGGGATGGTGTTTGGAGTTGTCCCTATATGAGGAAATGGTTGGGATATAGGGAAATGGTTTCAAATTTTCCGGATTGTAGACATTATGCTAGTGAACCATGTGTTATTATGAAAGATGATTTATCCATACTCGAGGACTCTGAATACATTCTTGCAGACCCAATATACTAATACATTGGTTTCAAGGAGCAATTGTACAAGTATCGCATAGGTTTGAGTCCATTAAAATTTTGTCTTGAGTAATATACCAATATATATTCTCATTTTACCATGGTACATTTGATTATGTTTAGGATGCCATAATGAATATAGTCATCCAGATTATCAATTCAAGACTGTGATAATGATTTGATGAGTGATGAGGACTCAGTTTAGGGGCCATATAACAATGTGATTCCTCTAGGAGGATAAGTAAAATAACCCCTATCTATGGAGAAGCAGTTATTACCTATGTTTTTGGATAATTATGCATGCATGCATAGTGAGCTATGTAATTTCTAGTGCCTGAGGCCATTGAGGTTCCATGACAATACAGATCCTCATGTAGTGTAGGATTGGATTGATTTAGTTATCTGATTCATTAGGATTGTGTATACAACAACATATTAGATGGTTTCAATATAAGATAGTCTTTTTAAGGTATCATCAATTCACTAGTGGTGTCTATCGACATAGAATCATAATGAGATGACTCCCTCATTGTACGATATTAAATAGCAATTTTAGGAGGAGTATGAACCGCAATTTTTCTTAGTTCAGTTCTAGGATCTTCTTCACCTATAGTAGGGTGACATGAAAGTACTATAGTATTCTATGTAGTTCACTATCCTTATTAGATACTCTCTCAATATGATCTATGATGGCTTCTTCTATGTGAGGAAGTTTGAGAATGGGCTGAGTAGAGATATTCAGGCTAGCATAATATCATTATGTCTACCATCATATGCTAGAGTTCTATAGTGGTACATAGTGACTAAGAGATTCCTAGAAGTATGAAACTAGGTTTTTCCATCGAGTGGTATATATCATGTGACTGAATCATCTATAGAATCTAACAAGTGATGAAAATCAAGGTCTTTATAGAGGAGGTATAATAATTATTATACTTCGGCCAGTGGGTATGTGGATAAGGGATCACAAGATTGATTAAATCATCATGTATAGGGATTATTCTATGCTTGTAATGGGTTATGTGATAAAACCTATTATTTCCCAACCCATACTACTTAGCGGGATAGGAGGACAATGGATAGAACTCCATGGAAAAGATATAATCATGATTAGGGAACACCTAGACATGTCTAGGGAAATTCCAAGGGAGTCCATATTGGTGTAGAAGTAGGAGCCACTCTGGAGGGAGGATTAATTGGCGGAGGATGGAAATAGAAGATCTTATAAGCACCACCACCACAAGTAGACACATGTTAGGATTATGGGTCTAGATATTAGGGCCATTAGTAGTTATCTGAAATGGAGAGCTATGGTGAGGCTATGCACGAGATTATATAATGTGTGATTTATATATATTATAATATTGAATCAGTAATAGTAGACATATGGGTTGATTATTCCTTAATCTAATTACTCCTTGAGTGAGAGATATAAATTCCATTTGATACTTTATCACAACAAATATGGTTATAGGTTTCTACATGTACAGATTATTCGATATCACTTATTTTATAGTAGTGAGAGTTGTCTCTTTTTTAGGAGAGTTTCTCATGGTACCTTGTGTTCTTCATGATGGAACCTAATGATAATACTGTTTTTTATCGATTTTGTGTGTGGTACAGGGCCAGATTCACTTTCATCGCACATGAGTATGATTCCTATCAAAATATGGGATGATATTATCCTCTATGGTTAACAGATATCTTAAGGTGGAATGAGTGGGTTATGAAACTAAAAATATCCAACATATCACCCATCACATGTATATTTTATCCCTTTTAATAAATGGAACTTTATGAACATGAATTCCTTTAGTAGTGGTGGAATTTATATAATTATTTCATGAGGGTTTTTTGATACTAAATTCAAGTTGGAAGATGAATTTCTACAATGAATTGCACCTTGAGATGATTCTGATACCTTATAGGGAATATCATATTACCCCTATAGAGAACCAAGAGCAGAGAGTGCAGTTGGAGGACCATCAATAATGAAGCTCTATCAAACCCAGCAATTCCCCCTCCATATCACATGTTTTGTTTTCTGAAAAAGGAATGTGTGATCTTGAGGTTGGTTATTGATTACCATCTCTTGAACTAGGTCATGATAAAGAGATATGAGACTAATACAACAGAGTTTTTTGGTGATCCTATAGGACTATGACTTTGATAAATTCTATACTCCTTATAAAGGCATCATGGTGGTGGATTATATTTGTAGGATCTTCCGTTCTATCTTGTCAGAGGAGGCATCTAATAATTTGTATTATTTGAAGATAAACCATGTAGATATGAGGGTATAACATTTATTTATTCTATGGTGTTCAATACTTTTACTTTTCAGCATGTTTTGGAGGCAATGTTTAGAGATATTGACTATGAGGTTTTTAGTGACTAGATATACTCCATAAATTCCCTAGATATATTTTCTGAAGGAGGGGATCACATAATCCATTTCTGTTGATGGATGGTGGTTCCTGTCATGATGTGAGAGGTGCTAATGATGGATTTTAAAAAATATCCATTGGTTTAAAATACCATAGTGAAAAATACGTACAAGGACCATAAATAGATGTTTTGGTGGTATGTCTTCATGTAAAGTGTCTCTAATATCATATCTCGATGTCTCACATGTCAGTATGTGAAAGCAGAACACTAGGTGATGGCATGTCTGGTATAACCCCTTGAGATCCCCTAATGGAAATTGTTATCTTATCAAATTAATATGTTTTGAGGCATCCACACACTGTAAGAGATGAATATTCCATCTGGGTGATTTTTGACTGACTTACCATGTTGGAACATTTACATTCTATCATGCGACAGAGTTTGGTGAAGAGTTTGGGATATATGTACATACAAGAGATCAATTTACTCCAAGGGGTAACCTCAATCACATTCTTTGGACATGATGTGTGGTTTACGCAATAGTTTTAGAGATAATTGTAGGAGGCATATGAGTCCCATTTGATTATGAGTATAGTGTTTCACCACCATAAAAAAGGGCATACCATAAAGACTATCCAAATGATTAGGGATATGATAAGGAATTTTCTATTTAAAATCAAAAAAAACTGGGAGGATAACTTTACATTGGTAGATATGTCTTATAGTAACATATATGAAACTTTGGAAAATATGGAACCTTTAGAGGCCCTCTACAATAGACCTTAAATGCGCCCTTATGATTGACCATAATTGAAGATACATCCCTTATTTGGAAAGAGATGGTGAGGGTGATGATGGATAAGGTCCATGTGATCCATGAGAAGATTATGATAGACTATATCCAATTGAAATATTATCCAGATCAACATCATTGGTCATTGGAGTTCGAGTAGTGAGACCATGATTTCTTGAGATCCTCCTAATGATAAAGACTAAAAAGGTATTTAAAAGGATGAATGTTATCCTCAAGGTTCATCAGGTCATTCAAGATCTTACTGAGGTTTGGTGATGCTTCTTAACACATATCAATTCCCCCAGAATTGGAGAGGGTTCATGATTCCTTCCATGTGATATAGTTATGGAGATATATTCATGATATAACACACATTATTGACTATGGTGGGTTGAATAATGAGTAAATATCCACCTTCACCAAGTACCATGTGGTGATAAAAGTTCCACAGGATTAGATCCTTTGAGGATATAATATTTACTTGGTTCATATTTTGAGCTAGCACATAGTGATTTAGCAGATCTCAGGGGAGAGAGATATATGATGATGCAATATCTATATCCCCACATTTGTTCTTATATTGTTCTTTTTAGGGAGAAATCCATGAAACTGTAGAGATTGTAGTTACTCTATTATTTTCCTTTTATGTCATTGAAATATATTTAGGACTATTTTTGGATCTAGTCTCTATGAAATTGAATGATTCAAATTCCCATTTGAGCTAAGAATTGATATTATAATGATATTAAATATATTAATATCACATTCAAATAATTGTAATAAAACTACAAAGTAACTCTAAGATAGTGCCTCAGATCAGATATATAGGATCCCGATTTAGTCCATAATGATGGTTTTACCCAAGGTGTAACCTATTATTGGTCTATACCAGACGACCATTTGAGGAATCCATTGGTGGTTCATTTTATTAAACTGAATAATTAAATAGGTTAATTTTATTTTAAATGAAAAAACATAAATCCTCTATAAAACCCCACTTATTAAAATTCTCTAGGGTTAGCTGCTTTATCATGTGATATTAGACAGAAGTAGAAACACTATTCTTTATTTCTAGATCAAATTGGCGGATGATGGGTTTGGATTGAGAGGCAAGGAAAAAAAATAGGAAATTTCCTTGATTGTATAATGCATTCAATTCCAATAATCGACCACAATAATGTTAGTTATCATTAATTGATTACTTCTCCCATATGATTAAATGATTTATTTCTGAATATTTATCTACATTTTGATATTTTATATATTTTTTCCTTCACATAATCTCTTCCTTTTATGGTTTTATTAATAAAAAAATATCTTTATTGAACTTTATATTTCTCTATTTGTGTGATCATTAGACCAGAATTATTTGACAATGAAGATTTCACCTTATTCTTTTTATTTCCTCTCTATATTCATCATGTTATTCATGGTTGTCCCATGGGGTGATGTACTATATTTTCAGGGTAGATTTTAGTGTGATCAAACCTCTATAATCATTGATAAAGCATTAATGATGTATGTTTTAGAGAATATTGGATGGATCCATATGACACACAAGTTATGGGTTATGGAATAATGATTGATGTCTGGATTCTATGTCCTCTAGATGTGGTAGCAATAGTGACTAAAGGATGTTATATATATATATATAATTTATATATTATCATTCAACACATTACATAAATACATTCATTATAACCATAATATTTTAATGTCTAAGGAGAATATCTAAACAATATTGTAATTTGGAGAATGGTCTTAAATATCTTTCATAATGATCTTCCCCTTTGATAAATTTCAATAACATACCCCACTTAAAAGCATAATCATATCCCAAGGAAATTAAACACAGGAATGGGTGAGATTAGATTCTATCCGAGGGTAAACAAGGAAGATACATAGGAACAAAATGAACATAATTTAATGATGCACTGAGAATATTATTTTAAAACTATAACATACATATTAAATATCATAATCCTAAGTCATAGAAAAAATATTGCAATTTCATAATACATGAATAATAAGGTAATAAATGAACATAATCCATGAGAAAATAATTTAAAATAATAAATAAAATATAGTCATATACAAATGATTTTAAAATCATATCCAATTTAGTTAAGGAACATTGAAAAGGCTATTATAGTGTAATGGGTTCATTCCCAAAACAATCAAAGTGGTCAATATTTACTCCCAAGACCGTCATAGTGGGAAAATCCCATTTCTCAACTAGGTTCCCTTCATGTTCCAATGAGGTGTATCTCATGCGATATAAATCTTTACACAATAAATTTGAAATAGATATAGGTCTCATACATCACATTATTAAAATCATACATATTTCTTCCACAAGATCACAAAAAATTCATAATAACAAAACCCATGAAACGAGATGGGTTCCATAAACATTTTATCACAATATAACATGTTGAAAAGAGAAAAGATTCATAATAATTTAATAATTTCACCATAGAATAATTTTTTCAAAGAAGTAGGATTGAGAATAATTTTATCAAGGTATGACATGTGGAAAAGAAATGGGTTTCACAAAAAACTTTTCCAAATAACCTTAAACCATTCCATGAATGAATAAGAATGGTATCAATGGATCATATCCCTAATAAATAATAAATAACATTGAATTATTTCAACATAGTTGCAAAAATATTTTTAAATAAAATTCAATTCAGACATTTCAAGTGGAAAATAAAAATATTTTAAAATCACTTTTTAAAAATAAAAACTAATACTTTTTTGAAAATAAAATACTTTAAAAATAAACTTTAAATATATAAAGTAATATTTAAAAATTATTTTAAACATTTATTTCTAAAAATATCATTTACAAATTGAAGAAAAAATATCAATTTTTTTAATATCCTTTTATTTGAAGATAATATCGAAACCTTAAAAAGAAAACATTAAAATAATCTAAAAAATTTCATGAGGAAAATATATTTTCATATTAAAAAATATATGTTTTAATAAATAAAACATTTTGAACATGTATTTCTCCAAAAATAAAATTGAAAACATATAATGTAATATTGATTGAAAAAAAATTAGGATTGTAGGAAACTCAGTTCATGTCATACATGTTAAACAAAAGATTCCTTTCAAATTTGCAGTAAAAACTAAAAGGGAATTGTTCGGAAAGATACATGAAGATTCTATTTTTAAAAACTATTTGTAAATTAAATATGGTTCAAAATTAATTTTGAAAAATTATAGGAGATTATTCAAAAAAATTGAAAATATTATTTAAACACATTATTTTGGATGAAAATGAACTTCCGACCGAAGAGAGAATTGGATTTTATTCAAAACATTTACTATGTTATTATATGTAATATTGATTGAAAAAAAGTGTACCATTACCTAAAAATATCGTGAATAACAATATTAAAAGTAAATTTATCAATTTTTTGAGAGATATATCATAATATTTTGTCATTGGAATCATAATTATAAATAATCCTAATAAACGATGAGATTTTTATAAAAAACATTTCCACATAGAAAAAATTGAATCATAATACCCAACAAAGATAAAAAATTAAATGAAATACTAAAATTCAATATAATAATAAAATTCTAGCCAATAAATATCAATGGGGATATATATAAACTTCATAATGTATGATAGGGTCATAAAATAATGTTTGTCGTAAGGAAGGAAAATTGATAAAATAAATCCATTTCCACTTAGGTATTATTGAATTGTAGACCCTATGAATGGGAAGATCGTTGAATAGATATGTAAATACATATAATTTTATGATTAAAAAATATGACATAAAATCATTTTAATTAATTGCGCCATGTAAATTAAATACATGATGAATCTGAGTTGTGTATCACATAAGTAAAATGTTATATGAAAATCTATTACCAGTTTAGTATTTTATTGAATTTTAAGCCCTATTAATGATTTAAATAAAAATAATCATTAAATATAATAAAAATATTTATATTAATGATATAAAATGTAATTTCTTGTAGTATATACAATAGAAAAATTAAATAAGTTTTGAATATGGAACATGTCTCCCATAAATAAAAGAGAGACTATAAATCCCTTACCTTCAGTGTCAACTTATATTGTACACATTAGAACATCATGTATATTAAATATAATTTTATTATACTTACACTATAGTAAAATAAACATAAATATTATATCATATATGATTTAAATTGGACCATTTATTACATTTTTATTAACATTTCCTTGTTAAAATCACGTTTCAGATAATAACTGCTTTATTTTTCATATAATTTTTTATTTCTTATTTTTAATCTTATTACTTTTATGATTTTAATTTCATATCAGGAAAAACAATAATGAGATTATTGAAACACTTATAGACAATTTATACTTCTAATATCAATCATGATATATGTTTTGGTTAATGAAATATGCTACGATCATGGAGATGGTAGGTCGAATGTACGCATGATTGGCATTTCCATTTTTTAACAATCACTATGGAAAGTATGTACAAAGTATTTTAAATTTATATAACTATAATAATATCATTAATAACATATAATTTCATTCAATATTCCTAAAAATATAATAAATGTCATTTTGGTGATTAAAATAGATAGTTGCACCATTTCATGTTGGCAGTAGTCCATACATACACGAACGAAGTTATAATAATTCAGTGAGTGAAAAGCTTTAAAAAATATGATATATAAAATTTTTATAATGATAAATTTTTCACTGATATCATAATTATATCAATAATATATATTATATTCATTACATATATCCTTATTATATTGCATAAAAAATTTACTGAAAAATAAATCAGTTCGCTACGTGAGGCGTTAGTATGTCATTCAAACGAGTGATGATATCGTACCACATAATGAATGGAAATTAAAAAAGTTATATATTATATAATGACTAAATATTTATAATTATTTTATATATATTACATATATACTTTTTATATATCATCATACCCCATAGTGATATGTGGTAATGGAAAAAAATAATGACATCGGTTCACATGGAGGTAGTCCATCGTACAAACAAATTCTGATTTTTTAAACTATTTTATAGACATGGATATAGTTAAATATCATTCCATTGAAATAAAAACATCTTATTATATGGAATATATTTATTTTATTATATCATCATTATTTGATAATGCTTCAATGAGGTGGATTAAGAAATAAAATTAAAACTCTTATTGAATAATGTTATCCCTTTTTTAAGTAACCTCTATAGGTTTGCACTAAAAGCCTAATTAGGTATTAATTTATCCAAAAATATGGATTATGACATGATATAAGGGAATATGTTAACGTATTCGGGTAGGTATTAGTTGTATATTATGTAACCTATCATGTTTTTAGTGTATTATTTTTTATTATTGTATGGATTATTTTTTAAGAATATGTGCCGAGACGGTATGAGATTATAAGTCCTGGTGTGATAAGAATAAACTTTTAAAATAAATTCAATATATTAAATAGAACATGTGCATGGGTATCTAGAAAAGGTGGATCTTAAATGGGTTTCTGAATTCGAAATATGAGAGCACCATTGAGTTTAAAATGGCAGTTTTACCCTAGGTGGAACTTAATATTAGTCAGCACAAGTCATTTGTGAAAACGTTTTCACAGGTATAAAATGAATAGAATTATTTAATGAAAATTTTTTTGGTGTTCCAATGAAGCAACGAAAATTATATCTTTAAATATAGGACTATGTTGGAAATATAAGGTTGGCTGCATAACTCGAGAGACATCGTAGTACCGCTAGGGAGAGCTTTCGAGAATCCTATCAGAAGAACGGTGATGGATTTTGGATCAATAGATTGATGCAACCTCATATTTGATGGATCTCACTAACCAACATAATGAGAAAGTTTTTCATCATCAATGATTAAACCAAATCTATATAGGGCATGTGTTTGATTATGTTTAATTCCATGTTTTTTATTTCTATGACTAATGAAAATCAATCAATGAACATATGGATTTGAGGATTGATTTCTCTGCGGGAATGGTTTGTTGCTATGTTTATTTGGGATATTTTCTCTTGGTTATTATATCCTCTTCATTTATCATTCTTATGAAAATGAATCAATGCCAATACAAACAAATTTCAAGGTTCGTTCCTCAAGGTTTTTCATTGTTATTTTCTCCCTCTTTTCTTATTCATTGCGAATTACCCCTTGGTTTGCGGTTCAAAACCCTACCAATGGATCTATCATTGCAAATGTGATTCTGGGTAAAATGATCTAATATTGTAGATCCCAACTCAGTATGATTCAATGGAAGTGCAATGATTGAGGCATTGAATAGATCATACTGGTTTGGAAACCCTTTATTTTCTATCTTCATACATAGAAGATAATTTAGATGAACATCGTCAGTTTCCAACCAGTTTCGATGGACGAATTGAATTTCTCATCGATAGAGACAGTCTTTTCGGGTAGATCAATGTATTTATATTTGAATGATTCCAGATTCCATGGTGGCAGTGAAACGGGCATGATTGGGAGGAAGAACAAGGGATTCTAGAAAATCTCAATACATACGGCGTGTAATCTGGGATTACACATAGTGTGTGTACCCTTCAATGGCAGCTTGGGTTTTAGGATGAAGATGATGATCACATAGAGTGTGAACCTTGTCACATGGTATGTGACCCTCCCCAGATGACTTGAAGTGTACTTTAGAAGTACACAGACACATGTTGGAGTACACGGGCATGGACATGTAGTGTACTCCCACACAAACACTGCTTTGGGTACACATGTTGGTACGCGGACATGACATCAGTACAAAGGAATGGCCAAAAGAAATGGGTGGAATACCATGTGTCTCTACACATTGTGTAATTATTCTAGACAGTGTGTGTATGAATATTGCATGTCATGTGAAGCTTTCCCTCATGGGCAGGACTTGGGATAGTCGGACACGTTGTGTACCCCTTGGGGTACACCGTGTACTCCCACTAAGAGTGCATGAGGATCTTCATTTTCCTAGTATGTAAAATTATAGTTTGATCATGTTTTTTTGGACCTCTTAATTGGGGGTATAGTATGCCAGTACATAAATATAATAGGATTGTGATCCTCTCTAAAGATCGAGTCTCAGATAGAGTTGTGTTGTCCCTCCATGAGATTACAATGCAATCCTTTATCATCCCCAGTCTGAGTATGTGGAATCAGTGTGACCTCCATGAGTAGTGAATTTATCCTCTATCTTGTAGGTTTTATTAGTAGGGTTTGTTGAATCATTGACATATTATCCCCTAAATAGCAGGATAATCAAGATTGGGTTTTTGGTGTCCCCTAGTGGTGCTCGGTGTGATCCCATATCTAGGTATCAGAGACTTTTTACACTAGTTTGTTTTTCTCAGTGGAGCCTAATGATCTATACCTCTTCATTGGGAGTCTCCAAAAACATCATTCCTCACAGAATGATTGTTTCTTTAAGAAAACTCATATGGATGACAGTTGGTTATGAAACCCTAATGGAATGGTGTCTCTATGGAGTATTCTAGGTTTTTTTATTATACATATATTTTTATATATTATATTGAACTAAATATACCTGGGGATTCATGTTTTGTATTTTTCATATGTCCTACTAAGTTTGTTTATGCTCACCCATGCGTGGGATTTGTCTGCACGTATCATGTCCTATTAAGACATCCACCATTTTTAATGGATTCCTAGGATGATAGGGAGAATGTGGAGGGTAGATATGGGTTGACAGGCTGAGGTATTTATTGAGATCACTAATTTGACTTAGTACTCTACATTGGATCAGTTTGGAAACTTTACAGTTTTGTGGTGATTGTTTTGGGCCCATTTTCTTTTTTAGTGCATTCATTATCATACATTGTTGTGGTATATTAGATGTATTCATGAATCCTTTAAGTTTTTTTTCATTTTAGCATTGTGTGGACTTGGAGATGTGTGCATGTGTATAGGTACTTTGGGATAATGACTCCCATTTGTGGGAAATGCCTACTCAGCGCTAATCGGCTTCCCCGGGCATCTTGGAGGTGGGATTGGGGTTGTCATAGGTCAGACCCTAGCGGGTCAGGTCATGAAAGAGTGGTATCAAAGGTGGTCGGTTCTACTGATGGACTGGGAGTATACGATATTTTTTGTAGGTAATATTGTTAAGTGTTTCAACTTTATCTTTTAGGTGAGGGAATGTAGTGTTGGTGTGGTGGACGATTTATCAATACACCTTGACTTTGATCACCTTCTTTTTCACTCGGTACATGTGAAAACTAGTTACAGGAAAAAACAATGGTACTTTAATCATATAGGAATGGTTGTGTCTTCTATGTCCTTCTGTAATCATATCTTTATATATACTCCATTGACCATGTTACATATTGGTTTATTTTAATATTTCATCATGTGGAAATCCATTCTCAATTCCAACACATGATCACGAGGATGACCCACATTGTGAAGAGGCATCGTTACAATGGGTGGTAACAAAGATAAAACCTTCAGGTGGTTTATGATCTATACCACCACCCATTGACAAGTATCTAGTTCCATCACTACCAGCTGAGGATGCACGCAGGTTGAGTGCAGTGCACATGTTTCAGAGGCCTTAACCTCCTAGTTTTTAGGGTTATCTAGACCTCATATGGATGAGGACATGCAAATGGAAGTCAGTTGTTTTTTTTCTCCATGTGAGGATGCCTTCGATCGGATGGAATTACACGCCACTAGTCTTATTTAGGGATCTCTAGGGAGATGGTGAAGCTTTTTTATTTAGTCACATGATGAGATGACTCTATCATAGACTGACTTCGAGTATCTCTTCAGCAAGAAGTTTTATCTATCCATGTTTTGATTAGTATACATACATGAGCTTATGTATGGATAAAAGGGAACAATGACCATGGAGGATTATTTAGAAAGATATACTAATATCTCACATTGATAATTGGATATGGTATGTGGTCAGTTTTTCAGGGATATTACTTTTGAGTAGGGATTGCATGGGACATCAAGTATTCAATATTATCTATTATCATTTAAACTTATGTTGGAGTTCTTGAGTGAGCCTTGTTAGTATAAACTTTTTTAGAAGAGTAGACCCTAGTAGTGGGAGCTAGAAGAGGAACCTGGTACTTAAGACCATGGCTGTAAATATCCAATAACATTCATAGGGATCCAAGAAGGTTAGATTATTTCAAAGTCAATCCCAATATACAGGGTCAGCGGTGCAGGTATCTTAGGGTGGCTCAAATCAACCAAGGTATATATGGTGTTTCTCTTGAGATGGTCTTGGAAATATATAATGAGATTGTCTAAACCGAGATTTAGTTAGTTGGGAGATAGTTGAAGGACCATTGAGATAGAGGCCAAGGCAGTAGTAGGGTGGTACATAGGGAGACAGACGTGGAATAAGCAGTGGAAAGGTTGTAAGTTGGGTTCATAGGTTCGACTTATTACCTCCACTATCCCCAGGTGGTCCATGAAAGGCTCAGGGTGATGGTGGGTAGGGGAAATCCCATCTACAAGAAATGGAGGCCTTAGACCCCTAGAATCCATGGATGATATGGGGTATGATCTTTGTATTTTCCTACTCTACTTGTAGTATTAGTAGAAACATGTGATATCTGTTCCTTCCATTCTAGTTCTCTAATTCAAGACCTAGTGATTTTAGTTTATCTTTTTACTCGGCCGTTGTGGTTGAAGACTCCCATGGGTGGTGACTCTAAGATTTCACACTTGTGCCAATAGTGCAAAATTATTCTTTAAGGTGAGTGTTTTTTATGGGATAACTTTTTTGTAATAATGAGACCTTATGATATTTATCTTAGGTATGGAATGGGTATCTAGATTTCATTTCAAAGTTGAATGTTTTAGGAGGAGGATGCGGTGTGTCTACAGTGATGGAACCAAGATTTTTTTTATGAGAAAAGGATACACATGTAGCACAGGATGGACATGTTAAAATGAGGGTGCATCCAATTTATCATCATTTGGATAGATTAACCTTTGGCGAGGTGGATGTTGTAACTTCTTAGTTAACTACAGTGGTGGTGGAGTATGATGATGCCTTTCCTAAAGATGTTCTAGGATTACCACCCTATAGAGTGATATAATTTTTTATTGATCTACACCCTAAGACAACAACAATATCTATACCAAAATATCTGATGGATCTGGTAGCACTTTATGAGTTGAGGGTGTATTTGGAGGACTTGTAGAGGAAGGGATTAATGAAACCAATTGTCTCACCCTAGGCAACCCTAATTTTGTTTCCCAAGAATGTAGAAAGGATCTTGAGGATATGTGTAGATTACCAGTTCTTGAACAATGTGACTATGAAGAACAGGTATCCACCAATGATAATTGAAGACCTCTTCAATTAGTTGATAGGGGAGTGGTGGTTCTCAAAGATTGAACTCATATTAGGCTACTAGCATCTATGAGTACGGGATGAAGATATACTGAAGGTGTACATCAGATGTAATTACAATCACTATGATTACTTGGTGATGTCGTTTGGCATGACTAACTCCCCATAAGTGTTTATGGGACTCATTAAGTGGAACTTTCAACCTTTATTAGACTGGTTCATGGTAGTATTGATCGATGGCATCATAGTCTATTTGGGATCAAAGGAGGAGTACATGAGACACTTGAGGATGGTCTTGGACAAACAATGGGAGCACTAACTTTAAAAGAAGCACTTGAACTATCTTTTTTTTATTTGAGAGGTCCATTTTCTTGTACCCTTCATCTTAGTGGTTGGATTTGTAGTGGATATAATAAAGGTTGAGGAAGTTCGATCTTGGGAGCCACCCAATAGTGTTACCAAGATGGGTAGTTTCCATGTATTGGATGGGTACTATCATATGTTTATAACCGAATCTTTGAGAGTGTTATAAATCTTGAAAGCCTTGACTAGGAAATTACATCCATTCTTGTGGGTGTAAAATTTTTAGTAGTGCTTTCATGAGCTGATGTGGAGGTTAACAAGAGCTCCCAGATCAAGGTTACTAGAGGAGTATGTCTGTTAAGTAGTGTTTTGTGATGAATTACGTACAATACATGGTTGTTTTCTAATGTAGAGGAAAGATTATATTGCCTATGGTTCACCCTAGTTGATAAAACATGTGCAAAACTCTACGACCCATGACCTTGAGTTATCATTAGTTGTTCTTTCATTGAAGATGTGGAAACACTACATGATGATAAAGTGGTTTGTAATGTACTATAAAAATAAGACTCTCAATTATATCTTGTATTGAAAATATATTAACATCATATATAGGGTATGTATAGAGTTTCTTTGGGACTATGATTTTGATAGTATATATACTCCTGGGAAGATAAATGTAGTGGTAGATTCTCTCACTAGGAGTACTTGGTCACATTTATTTAATGATGCATCAGAGAAGTTAGCCACATTACATTTATCCTTTTTTATGGAGATGGATTATCTTACCTCCATTCGATGGTTATCACCTCTATAATCTTACAGTGAGTCATGGAGACACAACTTTGGGATACTGATTATGAGACCCTACGTGCTCAAATATCCAAAGTTGTTTGTCATGAAATATTTTCTAAAGGTGGGGATCATGTCATTATTTTTAAAGGATGCATGATCATACCAATGACATTGTGGGAGGTGGTTTTGAGATAATTCCATACATCTCTATTAGAGTTACTTACAGTTGTGGCAATGATGTACTGAGACATCTAACATGATTTTTGGTGGACATATATGAAAAAAAAAGTTATAGAGTTTGTCTCTCAATGCATTAATTGTTAGCAATTTAAGGATGATCACTAAAGTCTAGTAGGTTTATATCAACATCTTGAGGTTCCATAATGAATGTGGGATGATATATATATGGAACATTTTATGGTATTACCACATATGACTAGGGGAAACGATGTTTTTTGGGTGATCGTTGATTGACTCACCAATTCGTCCCACTTCCTATATATCTAAGAACAGAGTTCGGTAAAGAGATTGGGATGGCCCTACATGCAGGAGATAGACCGACTCCAGGGAGTTTCATAGATGGTTTTTTCAAATAGTGATTCTCTATTTACACCCCGGTTGTTGGGACCCAAATACGGTTGAGAACAACATTCTATCAACAAACTGAAGGCCAGATAGGGCAGACTATTTAGGTTCTGGAGGGAATTTTGTGATCTTACATGTTAGAATTTGGCCATAGTTGCGAGGTTCATCTACCAATGGTGGAGTTTGTATAAAATAATAGCTACCATTCCACCATCGGTATGGAAATACTTGAGGATTTTTATGGTAAATACTATAGGTCACAACAATGATGGATGGACCTAAAAGTGTTAGAAATCATGTTCCCAGAGTTTGTGCAAGCTACAATAGAGAAGGTAATGATCATACAAGGTAGGATGGTGACTGCACAGATCCATTAAAGGACTTTTTCTTAACATAGAAAAATACATTTGGTGTTCAAGGAAGGAAACCACATGATACTATAACTTTTTCATTAATGTGGATTATAGAGATTTTTCCAAGGTGGAATGCTCTCTCTGAGGTTCATTGGACATTCCAAGATATTGTGTAGATTTAGTGGGGTGGAATACCACTTATCTCTACCTCTAAATTTTTACCGGGTACATACTATCTTCCATGTGTCATAGATGATAAGGTACATACATGAAACATCACAAATTATTGACTGGGATGTGCTGGACATCGAGGATGGAGCTACCTTTACTGAGCACCTAGTAGATGTTTAGGATTGGTATGAGAAGATTCTGTTGGGGTAATCTATTCCTTTAGTGTGTGTCTAGTGGAAGAACAAGAATCTCTATTAGAGAACATAGGAGTGGGAGGCTCAGATTCATTCTCAGTACCCCTATATTTTGAGTAACCCTTATTTTGGATTTTTATTGATGTAAACCCCCAATATTGGAATCATTTCGTGCCTTATATAACCCATGTATTATTTTAAAATGTTGTGTAGATTATTTTTTAGAATAGGTGTTGAGATGGAGTGTGATTCTGAGGCATGGTGTTCCAGGAATAATGGTTAAAAATATATTAAATATATTAAATAGCAAGTGAAACCAATTTTTTAAAAAAAATTAGAATAACTCCTAACGGGTGCCCAAATCCGAAATTATAGGGAACTTTTAATTTTATAATGGAAGTTTTACCCTATGAGTGACATAACATTAATCGATATAGTCTGTTTTTGAAAAAAAATTGAGGGCATAAAAAGAATAAAATTATTTAATAAAACTATTTTTATATGTTTCATTTATGAATCGAAGGCTTTATCTTTAAATAGATTATTATAATAGAAATACAGGGCAATATTAATATCCCTAGAGAATTTGTAGAACCACTAGTGAGATCATTAGAGAATATTCTCTAGAAAAATGCGACAGATCTCGGATCAATCAATCGACCCAACCTTGGATTAGAAAGATCATTCCAACGAATACAACAAGAAAGTCATTTGTTCTCACCCATAAAACCAAATCATGGTAGATCTTGGACTTTATTTTGTTTAATTCCACATTATTTATTTGTTTGACGAACGTAAATTAATCGAAGAATATATTGATTGGCAGATAGATTTCTTTAAAGGAAATGTTTTTTGTGGGATTTATTTGGGAGATTTTGTCCTGATTATTCAATCCTATTAGTTTATCATAATTTAGTAAATGAATCAAGGCCGACATGAATATGGTCAAGCTTTGTTCCTCAAGGATGTTCATTATGCTTTTCTATATCTTTCCGCATTCATTGCAGGCTACCCCTTGGGTTACGATTCGACACCCTACCGACGAATCGACCATTTAACATTCGATTCAGTGTGCAACAATATATGATTGTAGTTCCAGACTTGGTATAATGCGATGGAGGTGCGATGATGGTTGGGATGAAAAGATCATGCTAGTTTGGAAATACCTGATTTTGAAGCATCATACATGGAACATGATTCAGATGAACAACTTCAATTTTTGATCAGATTAAACAGCTGGAGAGCTTTCTCCTTAACGGTGAGGCTCAGCCATAGAAGAATGATGCTTCTCATTCTAATTGATTCTTTATTCAAAGGAAGAGGTGAATAAGACGTGAGTGGGAGGAAGTACCAAGGATTCAAGAAAATTCTGATACACACTGAGTGTAATCTGGGATTACATGGTGTGTGGGCCCCCTTCAATAGTGTCTCGGGTTTGGGGAAGATGATGATGATAACACAGCATGTGGACCTTATCAAAGGGTGTGTGACCCTACCTTGTTGATATGGAATGTACTTAGGGTGTTCCTGAACATGGGTTGGAGTATTGGGGAACAGACACGCCATGTACTCCCACATGGACATAGCTTAGTGTAAATAGACTGGTACACGGACACAACTTTAGTAGATAGACACGGCTAGCAAACACAAGTGTGATACTATTTTTATTTATACTTCATATAATTATTATACACATTGTATATATGGATATTACATGTTGTGTGAGGATCTTCCACATGAGAAGGACTTTGGATAGTTGGGCATACCATGTACCAATTGAGACACATTGTGTACTCCCACCAAGAGTTCTTGTGGCTCTTTAATTTCCATGATTGGACTAGTATAGGATGAGCATGTTACATTGGTCTTTTTTCTTGTGGTTACATTGTGACATTACATACATATCATTAGATTGTGAGCCCATATAGAGGTTGAGTCTTGGATAGATTTGTGACGTCTCTATGTGAGACTAGATTGAGATCCTCTATCATCCCTAGTTGGAGTTGGTGGAATCAGAATGACCTCGCTGAGTTGGTTTTTGATACTATATCAAGAATTTCATATCATAAGCATCTGTGGAATCATTGAAATATGATCCCCTATGTACTGGGTTGATCTAGATTAGGTTCCTGGTGTCTCTATGAGGTTTTTGGTCTTACCCCTATCTATGTATCAGAGTTTTCTTAGACCATCGTTCTTTATTTGGGTGGGGCCTAATGAGATAGACTTATTCATTGAGTGTCTTTGATGACAGCATGGATTGTGGAGTGATTTCTCCTAGAACGAGCATCGCTTTAAGTAGAATCATGTGGATGAAAATTGGTTATGACCACTTGATTGCATGTTATCTCTCCTGACTTATTCTTCACCCTTGTAGTGCGTTGGTCTCTTTATAGTTTAGGTTTTTTCTTATTTTTGGCACTGTTTCTATTTCCAGTACTTTCAATTTCATACACTATTATGGGATCATAGATGTATGTATGCATGTATTATGTTGTTTTATATTTCATAATTGTGTGATCTTGGAAATGTGTTTATGTTTACAGGTACTTTAGACTAATGCCTCCCATTTGTGTGATATTCCTACTCGGTGCACATCACTGACCATTGGCCTATTGGAGGCCGGCTTGGGGTAGTCACATTTTGGACCTCTATGGGCTAGGTCATGAAATATAAAGGGTATCGAGATGTGAATAATAAAGGATATGGGGCACCCATTTATAAGTGAGGTGAGGGGTAAAGTTGTAATTTATGAAAAGAAAAATGTACACCCACGTTTTTTACATACCAAAAGGATCCAAAATTGAGTATTAATGAGAATTAGAAATTATAGGGTTGAAATATAGCGATTAAAATGGAGTACAGACAATTTTTAGGTTATTTTTACAATTATCATTTTACATTAACCTCTAATAAACAAATTCTTACCTTAAATGTGGTAATTAAATTTTACTACTTTCACTCTTCATGTTTGTCTAAAATAAATTTTACCTTGTTATACAATAAATTGATGATTCAAAATATGGAATAGATTTTTCCAAATTTAATTCATTGAGTTTGAATATTTAAGTTTAATTTATTCTCACACACGTGATGAGAAATGGGGTTCTCAAAGAGAAAATGTTCAAAATTTTGCAAGGTTTTTTATCAAAAGTAAATATGAAAATGATTCCAATGACTAAAATTGGATAAATATATGTATAATTAAAGTGATTTTAATCTAAAAAATATATTAAATATAATTTATATTTATAAATAATTTTAATAAAATAAATTTTTCTATTTAAATTTAGTATTTTTCACTATTCATCAAATAATTACTATTTTTAGAAAATTCTAAAAACATCAACCAATGATAATTTTGAAATAATGATTTAAAAAATTAATTTTATTTTTAAAAATATTTTTTCCAAATATTTCAATATTTAATTTAAAAATTTGTGCTCAAAAGTCAAAAAAAAAACTTTAGAAAACTATTTTTTTATTTTAAAATTGGATTTATTATTATCTCATGTATAAAAAACACATTAGATTAATTTTAAATGGTTGATTTATTATATAATATATAAATTTCATAAAAAAATGAATGAAAATTTATTTTATTAATTTATTGATGTGAAAAACATCTGGTTTCATAAAAATAGTTATTTAGAAAAAGATTTTCTTTACTTTAACATGGTTTTTATTTCAATTTGTAATTAATTGGTCAATGAATAATTCATTTTATAATAGTGTAAACTATATGTTATCATAATTTTGTAAATTCTATTCCTAACAACCATTCTAATTCCTATGTGATAATTATCATACTAAATAATAATTTGTCAATAGTATGTCACATTTCTTTTAAACTCATTGTAGCATGTGGCACAGGTTACACTCAATTTTGTGTGTAACATAATATAAATTGGGTGTTTCCTGTAAAAAAATATTTACAATATTAAATTCATTTGAAAAATATATATTTCACAAAATCTCAAGGTGTTACATTCAACACCAATTAAAATGAATATCTTCATTGAATCTTGAATTAGTCATTTGACGATTAACATTTGAAAATTCTTTCATAAAAAAATACATCGTAAAAGTGTCAGTGAAACGTCCTATTGATGAAGATAAATGGATTTGATAAATCATTTGTAGAAACATACACAAGGTTTTCTAGAAAGGAAAACATAGTTTTTAGTGGAAACATTGACATATATGAGAATAGTAACACCCAAATACTGATAGATAGTGATTAAGAACATGTAAAGGAGAAAGTAAATAAATATAACACCATAAACCAAAGAGGCATGAATAGGTCACTAATATCACTCAAGATGATGATAATAGGATAAAACATTTTTTAAGGTCTTTCTTCTAATCTTGGGGAATTCCTTTATCTATGTTGACTGAGAGCATAAGAAAATTAACTTGATATATTTTTTACTACATATGAATAATTTCATTCTTTCATTGGGAATTGATCAATTTCCACTTAATTTATAACTCTAAGAGATAATTTTTTTATATATGTATCACTATGTAGGATCGTTAAAATGATGATATATAATTCCTTTAATCTCTATTAAAAAATGTTTACAGTGGTTTTCCAATATGTATAATTCTACATAATATGATGTAATTCATCAATCTCAAAAAACATCATCCAAAGTTAATAATAATCTATTAAATAAATAGCCAACCGTATAACCCTTAAATAATTAATAATTTATAATTAAGGTCACTAAATTCACAAAATCAACTTATCATTAATCCCCCAAAAAACATGAAGATTCTTTTTATTATTACATACCAATCATTTGAATACCTATATTATGTATTCTATTTTAACATGATTACAACTTGAATAAGGATAAATCATAACTGAAAAAAATACATACTCATTCCCTAAATACAAAATAGATTATTAGATATCTTTCTTAAATCCAAAAGTTTTGTTAACTCCATTAATGTTATTATAAACCTCATTGTAGACAAACTTCATAGGTAATCAGTACTATCCAATTTACTTATTTTTTTCCATCATCTTTTTATCCCAAAATCATTATATCAACATCTGGAACATATTAAGGGTTATCTTTCCAAAATAAAAATATCACCTTACTATTAAGTCACTTTTTAGTCCATCAGTAAAATTTAAAATATTTTTGAAAATCCTTATCAAAAAATTTATACTGAGCAATTATGAAATATTTTTGATTTATATAACATAATCCTTAACCTCCAAAACACTAATAATTCAATGATCCATCTTTTTTCTCAACCCAATCAATAGGCTTCTCCATCTTATTTCATAATACCTATTTTGAAGAATATGAAAAAATGTATCGTTTATTAACATTCATAAACCTAAATTTAATCATTATTATTAAGTTTAACATGAATAATATTATTAGAACAACACATACTATTCATATATTGCATGTGGTCTCTTCCTCATCATTAGAATAAGTGTAATAAAGAGATACAGGTAATCATAAAATAAGTATAAGGGGATGTGAACATGATCATAACATTTGAAAAAAAATCATGTATATTAATGTTCGTAATCCTGAGTCATGGAGTAAATATTTCCAATTCATAAGAAATGAATAATAAGGTATTCAATGAATATTAGCCATGAAATAATAACGTTGGAATGAAACATAAAATTTTGGAAAGCACATAAGCATAGAAAATAATTTCCTTACTATTCAAGTTTCTCCACTAAGGATATCATAGTGGAATGGGTACACTCATCAAACCATCATTGTCGTGATGATTCACTCCCAAGAACATCATGACAGAAAAAGTACCTTACTAAACTGGGTTAAAACCCCATTCGATTCCGACCAATATCATGAGAGGTAAATAATTACCCAATCCATTTGAAGGAGATATAGGTCCAACCTATCCCATATTGAAAATCATATGTATGTGTGTCAAAAGATTATAACAAATTAACAAAATCATAACCCATGAAAATAAATGGGTTTCATAAACATTTTAACATATCATAACATGTGGAAAAGATACAGGTTTCAAAAAGACACCATTTCATCCTAAAATAACTAATGAGAGTAATCATGTTATAGAATAATTTTATCACAGTACAACCCATTGATGTGAAACAAGTTTCATAACCATTATTTTATCATATACATTAACCATTCAAATAACTAATATGAATGGTATCCTTGTACGATATCCCCAGTATAGTGTAATTAACATCCAATATTTTCGTCATAGATAGAAATTGATTTTGAAAGAAAATTATCTTGGAACATTTCTTGGCAGAGAGAATTTTGATTTGAAAATAACATTTTAAACCTAATGACTGCAAATCATTTTTTTCATTTCATAATACCAGTTTAAGGGTTCCCGGTGCCCCACATCCAACGCAAAACAAAGTAAATAAAATAGAAACAACAAAAGAGGAAAACAAAGATTTACATATCATAGTACCCATTGTCATCCCCACATCCCAAGCAGGATTCTTCTTCCCCAGTAGCTGATTCCCACTCTGGATGTCTCCAAAAACCTGCACTTTGTACTCAATTCCTAAGATGATCAAGAGCACGCATATCCAGGGGTGCCTTCTAAACTCTGTTGTCCTTCTTGACCGCAAGAACCTATCCACCATTCCGTTTGGAGGCAGAACTAGTCTACATAGGCCGTAGAAGATATGAATAATCCTTCCTTGGCCTCCTTCCTAGCGTTGCAGATAACGATTTTTGGCCATCAGACACCTTCTGAGTCCCACTTTGAACAATTTAACTGAATGAACAATTGAAATAAGGACTCAAGTTTTCCTTTCCTCCCCCAAAAATCCCCCTTCCTTCCCCGACCTGCTCTCTTGAAGGAGGCTGGGTGCCCTCCGAAATATGCCTCAACCCCTGATCAGTAGAGATATCATCTGACAAGAGTGACCACCTATCCTCCAGAGGGGAGACTTCCCCAGCCATAGAATCTGGATCCATCCTCTTACCCTCAGATACAGAACCCTCCAAGACATTGCCTCTACCAAGTCCTTTCTACATTTGATCGGCTTGACCCAAAGGAACATATACATTCTAACTGCTTCTATCTCCCAGCCTCTGGTCAGTATCTTCCAATAATAGATGAGGCCATACAACATTATTTGTGTCTTCCCCAGAGCCTGAAATAGGATCATGCTCTAGGAAAACGACCTGCAGATCACCCAAGGCCTCTACCTCCCCATCATCTCATGCACATTCCTCCTCCTCCCGGACCTCAATTAACCGGTCCTCAACAAGACCTTAAAACCTTTAACTTATGGGTACAATAGATCTGGCCATAGAATCAAGACAATTAGAAGCCTTAGCCCTATCCCTGTTAGACACCTCCACAAAGTTAGATCCTTGAACATCTCCCACCTGTTTTGATTCCAATGCAAAAGAAGGCCCATCATTCTTCTCCTTCTCCTGGGACCTCATAGTGCAAGAAGACCCAGCAATTACACCCTCATCAAAGGAGACCTTCCGAGGTCAAGGTACTGAGGCCTCCCCATCTGATGCAGCCAGCCGGGATCCTCTCCCTCTAACAGCAGGTCCTCCAGAAGTCTGATCCAGACCCCCCTTCACACACTTGTCCAACGCCTTTCTCTCTAAACCCTCCACAGTTCTCACAATAGTATCCTTCCCACTAATATGAACCATCCTCGATTGGAAACGAGATTCGCCTTAACAGGACTCATCTGTGTGACCCAACCGCTTGTAATAACCACAGAAGTTAGTACAGTTCTCATACACAACCCTCTATTTTCAATGGTACTCCTCGCCAACCGTGATCCAAATGAAATCAAAGGGAATGCGAGATGAATCCATTTCGACACACACCTGAGGATTAACTGGATAGAAAACAGCCTCGGTACGGCTATCAGAACAAAGATATCTACCAACAATATTACCCAACATTCATATAATCGACGGATTTTGAAACGGTAAGGGGAGTTTAGGGAAGCTTACCCAAACCTCTATGGAAGGTGGATCACGGTTCATATGGAGATCGAAGGACCAACGCAGGAGCATGAAGCAAGATCCATTGAGGTTGCGTAGAGCCCTTTCCCAAGATTGAATAAAATCTTCCTCCGATTCAAACCTAATCAGGAATTGCTTACTGTCCAGCAACCCCACCACCGCTCATTCCTGAAGATCCCAAGCGCTGAAGACAAATCGATCGAAATCGTCGACTGAAGGACTTATGTGCTTGAACTATGCCACCAAGGTAAGATTCAGCAAAGCCGAGGATTCCATAAAATCAGATAATGAAAGAGGGAGATTCGGTAGACCATTGACTATATCTAGCACTTTAGGGCTAATAAAAATTTTTTGAAATGAAGGAACGAAATCCGGGTTGGAGAAAGGCTTGAAGGATCTCGCTCTCCCATGAGATGAAGATTCACCCTCCCCTACCAAGGCAGAAGGGTTCGGCCCAAGAGCCGCCGTCATCACCGGCAGGGAAGGAGAATCTGAAGGTTGAGGGTTCACAGTATTTTTTAAAAATAATAATTCATGGAATATTTTTGAAATCATTTTCAATTAAAATAGCCTCTAAAAATATTAATAAATATTTTAAAAAAATTGAAACTTTTCTTAAATAATATATTCTCTATTACTTGAAAAACATTTTTTAAAAAAATTAAACATTTTGGAAAATGTTTTCATTAAAAATATTCTTTAAATAATATAAAGGAAACATTAAAAATAATTTTAAATTGTTTTTCAAAAAATATCATTGATACTATTAAAAGTTTCTTTTAAAAACATAAATCATATGGAAAATTAATTTCATCAAAATAAACATTAAAACATATAAATGATGTATAAAATAAAATATTGGTCATGATGGAATGAAATTCCATGCATTTCATACATGTTAAAACAAATATTCTTTTCACATTTTCGATAAAAGTCAAATAGGTAATGTTTTGAATGCGACACAATGATATAATTTAAAAAAATATAAATAAAGTATTTTTATGAATATATTTTATAAAATAAAATGATATTTTTAAAACATTTATGAAAAAAATTTAAAAAATGGTTTTGGAATATAATAGATTTTTGAAATAAGAGAATGTCAGATTTTATATAAAAAATTATAATGTATTTTAGCTAAAAAAGAGTGGATAAGTGGTACCATTAATTTTGAAATATAACTAATAAATATAGGATATTAAATTTAATGATATTAATTAGATATGGGTTATAATAATTCCTCATTTGAAGCATATTCATAAAAAATACTTATAAATGAAGTGATTTTAACATAAAATTACTACCACATTGGAAAATCTGAATACTATTCAACATGAAAGAATAAAATTAAATGAATCATAAAATATCAGGATAATAAATAAATTCATAAAATTACACATAAATGGGACTATATATACACCTTATAAAATATAATAGGCGCACAACATAATATATATCTCAAAGAAGGAAAATTAAGACAAAAATAATTTAATGCTAGGGTATACATTGAACCATACACTCTATGAAAGAGAGTTCATAAAATATGTATATAAATCCTTAAAATATTAATTATGTTAAATATAAAATATATTATTCATAAATTTATACAACAAATCATATAAATACACAGTGAATATGGATTCAATCTCAAAAAAGTAAAAGGTGAGATGAAAATCCCTTAAATCATTACTAATATTTTGAATAATATTCACCAATAAAGAATAAAATAGTGATAAAAATTAAATATACTTAAAATAAATATGCTCTTAATATAACAAGTCAATGCGGTATTATATTCATGTTACAAATAAAATTAGTGGTGAATATGTCCAATGTCACCCAGAAATAAAAGAGAGGAAAGAAATCCCTTACCATAATTATTGAATTCTATAAAACAAGTAAAAATATCTTGTATAATAAATTTATGTTTATTATAAATATATTATATATACATACATATATAAATATATATATATATATATCATTAATGATTTACTAATTATTATTTATTACCCATTTATTAACAAATCCTTGTTAAAATAATCTGTCTAGTAATAACCACATTATTTTTTCTATATTATTTTAATTTTCATATCCTATTACATTGATCATGGATCCATAGTATTTATAATAATAATAATAATAGTGAAATAATTATAATATTTATACATCAACTATACATTTAATACAAACAGTGAAATATGTTTTTGAAAATTATGTACGTTATGATCATTCAGATATCATTATAGAAAGGTGGTATGTAATATTTTATATTTTCATAATGATAGTAATATTATAAATAAAATTTTATTTCATTAGGTAAAATTATTCAAATCATCCATGTAGTTCGGTGATTAAAAGAGAGAGTCACATCACTTTGTGCAGGCGGTAGTCCACATGTACATGAATGACTTTATAATATTTAGTTGAGTGAAACTTTAAGTAAGATAAATTATATATTATCTTTTCTTAAGGATAAATATGTCATTAATATAATTTTTATTTCATTGATATACCATTTATTAATTAACATTACTCTTATTATCTTCAATTTGAAGCGTTAGATAAAAACTAATCATGCAGTTTCATGATGTGATAGTTTGTCGTATGCATTAGTGATGTTATTGTATAACCTAAGGAATGGAAATTATAAAGGTTTATTAGATATAATGACTCCAAAGATATAATAATATTATAAGTATCATATTAATATTTTATATAAATCATCATACCCATCAGTGATAGGTGTAATGGAAAAACAAATGACATCATTTCACAAGGTGGTAGTCTACCATCCAGATGAATCATGATATCTTAACATATTTTATTGATGTGGAGATGGTTATAGGGAATTCCATTAACAAAAAAATTTATATGAAATATTATGAGGTTATTTGATCATCATGGTTTAATATAAATTTACAGATATGTAAAAAGAGATAAAATTGAAATGGTTGTTGAATAATGTTACCTCTTCTTTAGGTAAACTTCTTTATTTTTAACCAAAATCCATCATAGTATGGATTTATCCCAAAAACAAGGCTTCTATAATTATAATAGGTATTGTTACAAGTTATTTGGTTAGGTATTTGTAAAACTATTTGGGTTTAAAATTGTGAATAATATTTGTTAGGGAGTGGCCTTTATATGTGAGGTTAGTGGCACACTTCTAATTTATTGAAATGAAAAAGGTGTATCCCCGTATTTCCATTATGACGAGGCTCAAAATTTGATTATAATAGAGAAATAGAAATTATAGGATTGATTTATGGCTATAAAAATCAGGCAATTTTTTTGGTCATTATAACCCTCGTTATTTTAGTTTCACCCTATGTAAACCCATTTTTACCGTAGCTACAATAATTAATTTTTACTATTTTCAAAATTCATTTTAATAAATAATTAATATTTACTTGATTGATAATATAAACTGTTTTTATTATAAATTTGGAATCAAATTTTCCAAAATCATTTCATTGTGGTGGATAAATTTAATTTAATACTAATACTATAAACATTATGAAAAAGAAAGTTTTCAAGAGAAAATGTTAAATAGTTCACAACTTTTTTATGTAAATATTCTATATTAAAATGATTAAAATGAACTAAATTGGATATATAGATATATAATTACACTAATTTTAATTTAACATCATTTTTTATATAATTTAAAATTATAAATTATTTAATCCCAAGGGAACTTTTTAATTAAAATTTAGTATTTTCACAATTTATGAAAAAAATGACCATTTTAGAACATTCTGAAAAATTCATGCTATGATTATTGTGAAATTATTTTTTAAGAATTTAATTTATATATAAAAAAATTCTAAATTTTTCAAATTCTATTTTTATCATATGTGTGAAAAAAAGAGAAAAAACATTGTTTTTATAATAGTACATTTTTTAAGCATAGATAGATTTATTCCTATATTTTTCATATAAAGAACAAATTATGAATGTTAAATAGTTTAATGTATAATTACTATATAGATTTTATTAAAATAATTCTCCAAATTCTTATTTAATTTATTTTTGTCAAATCTTTTTGATTGCATATAAATTGTTTTTTTAATGTTAAATTCATTTTTATATAGTTTTTGTTTTATTTTTTAATTAATTAGTTACAAAAGACTTCATTTTATATACATGTGTAATCCATATATTTTAATAATTAAGTTAATATTATTCATAAACTCTATTCTAATGTATAGTTGATAATTATCATATTAAAAATAATATTTTAAAAGTACGTTATGTTTTATTTAAACTTGGTGTAGCATGTTTCACAATTTACACTCACTGGTATGTTAATTGAAAGTTAAAAGTAGTGTTCTATGTAATCAAAAACATTAAAAATATTAAATTAATTTGAAAAATTATATTTCAAAAAAACTTTTGGTTTCATAGAAGCTTCGTTGTGTGAAGGAGAGCCACAAGGGCATACAGGTGGATGGATTTTGTCCACCAGAAAATGGATCAGGCTTGAACAATCCTAGATCTACACACCTTAGTGAGGTTCAAGGTGGAATCAGGAATTATTGGTTTCATAGCTGGTGGACTAGAATTCCATGTGTTGAAATAGTGTTATCTTTGAAAAATATACTACACGGTGTGTAGTCTAGGAACACACACCATGTGATCTCCCCTAGCTGCGACACAAGGGTTTCGTGAAGTGTTAAGGATTTTACTCTGTGTGGCCAAATCCATAAACTGTGGGACCCTACAAGGGTTTCCATGCCTTTTTCTATATGCACTTTCCAAGGACTCTATGAGAGATGACATGTCATGTGTTGTAGGAGAATACATTCATGGGATAACACTAAATCATGACCAAGGACATGAATAGGTATATCAGCATGACCCAAAGTACACATTCAATGCCACCTATTCATTGGTAGGACTGAATTGGTTAAGACACGCCTAGTTCGGAATGTACATTCCATTTATGATTACATGGATTTAGATAAATATCCATAGGATAACATTAGAAAGTAATGAGGTGGGGTCACACACCATGTGGGCCTTTATACACATTGTTTCTCCCCTCCTACAACTTCTTCTTCTCATATCTCCTTCCCTTAAACTATTATATTAGCTTGTGACTAGCCTATATTATGTGTGTTTTTCACATAAAATGTGATGGTATCCATTTTTGTGGCTTAAGATATATTATTCATGATATTCTTATGGTGACACTTCTTTAGGAGATTTTAGGTGATGGTAGTGATCAGGGAAGGACCATTAGATAGGTTTCAAAGTTAGTACTCCCCTCTAACACCAAGTTGCAGTTTCCTCATACTCTTTATAAAAATAAATAGGGTACTCCCCTACAATGGGAAAGGGTATTCTATCTACAGAGTGTTACTCCCCCATATTTGATTTTTGGAAGTTATAGGGGCCTCCAAGATTATTTTGTCTCCATCGACTATGTAATGTAGTAACCATAAAACAAAAGAAATAGGATCATGTGTGGGGTATCCCAGATATAAGAGTTATTTATCATGAAAAGTTCATAACATAATCTTAAATATGGTCCAACATAAATTTATGAAATACATTATATCATAACAATAATTAAATTTTGTATTTTCTCATAACCATGGTTTTAATCATAGCCTCTGATATACACTATATCATAATATATAACATATAGTAAAATAAAATTTTCCTAATATATCATACCTTATGATATTTGCATTCATACCATTAGACAATAAAAATCCAAATTTTTATATTCTCTATCTTAAAGAAAAAGGAACTAGGAGTTAACATTCAACTATGTCATATTTCATTTTATGATATGTCCTTGTAATGATTAATATATGTATGTTTCTCATAAAATAGGTTAAATAACATGTTTATTCATTAATGAATGTGACATTGATATCACTGTTGGGTTTTATTAGATCATCTAATGATTGATGAAGTTGATGAAACCAATATATATACCGGATCTATCATCTACAAAACTGACATGTAATATGAATGACATAAATATATTTTCATAACTTTACCATTGTGAGAAAAATCTCTATTGAACGCGATGTATTTTCCTTGATGAATATACCCAGTAACTATCATCATACTCTTGCCTCTACATGAATGACATCGACCCCTAGGATCCTCATTCTCAACAATAAGACACCTAACCACCATTATTGTACTAAAACCTTCTCTAAAAATATGAATAGTGAACAAATATAAAGAAATATTGATCTTATAAATGACTATAACTCCCCGAGATTTTATAATATATTTCCCATTTGATTAAATTCAATTTGTTTGGTATCTTTCATTATACACAACATTGATCATATATGAAATGTTATATACTATTTAAATTTTCTTATTAAATTGTATAATTATAGAATAGATGTTGAATTTGTAGGTGTGAATAAGAATAACTAAATTATGAAAAATATGTATAAAATTTTTCAATACTAAAAATTACTATTTAATTCATATGAAATAAGTACTCAGTTTTTATTGTAAAAATAATATTATTTTATGTAAAATTACTAATTTTTTAATGTATATTATTTTCCTATATATTATATATCGAGAAAAATAATGAACAGAGATAATTATTAAATATTATTTTTTTTATTTTAAAAATTGAATAGTCATTTTTTAATAAGTGAAGATAAAATAATTTGATGTTATGATTAACTATTTTTTACAAAACTTTTTTTAAGGAAACAATGTTTTTTATCTTAATAATATTAATTAATTAATCATATTTTATGATTTTAATTAAAGTCGTATCTAATATATTCAATTAAATATATTAACATTAATAATGGGGTTTTAAAATTCATGGAATTAGAATAAAAAATTTATTATGTTTTAAAATATGTGTTCTCTAAAAATGCTATTTGTGCGCTTAGAGTGTTTGATGAGACAATAAAACTATAAAACATATTGTAATTGAATCCTATAAAATGAATTCCATATTTTTAATAATTGAATTTAATATTAAAAAATATGTTTAACTTAAGTTTTCCCATAATGAATAATTTCCATGGTAAAAATATTATTTCCATAATTAGGTTAAAATAGTTAAAAGAGGGGTTATCCTAAGAGATAGGTTTTAAAATATCAAAAAGAAATTGATTTAATTTTATTGGTCAATTGGATTTTAACATTAAAATTATTATATTTAATGCTTTTTATATTTGGGTAAAATTTTATTGATTTAGACTTTGATTATATAAAAATGTTTTAGGTATTTGAAAACCTTCCACCATCACTTTTAAAATAGAACATCCTCTTCCCACCTTTACATACAACCATATCCCTTTCTCTCATCCATGATCTACCCAAATACCCTCCAGAAAATACTCCCTAGAATATATAGGTATAGGTATCTCCAATTAAATAATGTGTAATCCAATGGAGGTTTTCCAAATGATAGGTATAACGCTTAACTAAGTTCATTCGTTTTTATTTCTTCTTATAACTATATAAAACCTATCATAAACATGATATAATAAAAAAATGTATCTAAAAATGACTAAATTGTGATTATTTTTATTTTGATCCATGTTTTCATCTTATATTCAATCGTATAAGAAATGAAAACTTCACTTGGGTGTATTTATTAACTACCACCTCCACAATGTAATGTGTTTTTTTCATTATCATTCAATCTCAAATGTTATATATATATATATATATATTTAATGAATATATATAATATTTATGAAATAATAATGACTGTGTAATAATTAAATATTATCTACATTTTATTAATTTAAACCATTGAAAAATGGAAGCATTTTTCATGACCCCTCCCTCCAAATATAAACCTCCTCTATATAAAAGAAGAAAGGGAGATAATGACCTCTGAGTCCAGCCTCCAGTAGGACCCATGGTGGAGACTAGAATCAAGTGTATATATATTCTCACAAAATAAGATACATTTACCTTTTTATTTTTTTAAAAAAATATCATGATATAATATGTATCTATCTCAAAACAAGTCCAAGACACATATATAATAGAAATAATAATTTATGATAGATGGATCTTTCAAATAGAACTAGTAAAAAAAAGTCTCCAAATTAATTACCAAAATAATAGTGAGACAACGACACAAAAAATTGTCACGATCCGAGCTAGTAAAGTCCAGTATAGTTCATGAATTCCTCCTAGAAACCTAAAAATAGTTTTATATATATATAGGGTGATTATACACATATACTCATTATGAAAACCAATGTCTCTCATGCACATCTAGGAGAAGAATACTAATTCCCCATTGAGAAAATAGCATAACCAAACAGCACCTCAGTAGGTATACCAACCACCCCAACCTCACTAAGGAACCCTCACCAAATAACGCAAGCCAGGTAAAGTAATTTAATGAACATCGATAATAGGTTACCCCATACTACGTTCCCACTAATTTTCCACTCACACACCCTAACGAAAAACATCATGGCACTCCCACCTCTTATGATCACACCACATCACAACACAACCACACACAACCGGGCCTCACAACCACACCTCATCCCATAACTGAGGCAATGAGCCACATCATATCTCAAATGCAGACACATGGGCCCCATACCACATTACAACACAACCAACACACCTAGCCCTCACAAAAAATCCTCATCCCATCAATTCGGATATGAACTACATCACATCTCATCCCGATGATATATTGGAAAACACAACCCATATCATCCTGAAGAAACCTGGGAAAACAAAACATTCCCACACACACCTAGGCCCTATAAACCCCCACATGCTTGAGTAATCATAGGATATTGTAGCCTAAAATAAGAAGCAAGGAAGAGTGGGTGGATATCCATTCATTCTCCCACCGATATTTTTAGAAAATACACCCTCCCTTGTAATGATGGGGGTGTTCGACACATAGTGCTGAACTAGAGTGGGTACATATAGAAATCACAAGGAAATACATTTATATATAAATATAATACCAAGAAATCCTTCCAAACCTATGGGTTCTCAATGAAACAACTATCTCACACAACTTCCAACTTCGCTGCAACCTCTACATTCACAACACCACACATCAAACAACAACTTCTTTCCAATTCACAATAAATTTTGTTAAACCATTACAATTTTTCATTCATAATTCATTTATTCATTCTGTTAAACAATCCAAAAAAAGCATGTTCCTATCCTTAGTAAATAATTATCCACTCATTCATTCCATTACTATCCAAACAACTACCAATCATATCACCTAACAAGAAACACAGAAAAAGTCAAACATGGATAAACCCCTGGAAAATTACCCATAACAACCAAAACAATTCCCCAACTCTTGACCATATACAACAACACAAAAAAGGCACAACCTGATTGTATCCCTACTGCACCACACTACTCATCCATTCCACAATCAATCAATCTTCCAACCTGAGATTCCATTATATGGTTAGGTTGATGTATCGTCTATAAGTTCATCCACCACACCACCCAAACCAACCCACAACACAAACAAGATCTTATCCACACATAACAAGATATACACTTCACATCCCATCTTCCCCACACACACAACCACACTATCCCACACAACACATCAAACCATGTACCAAATCATAATACAATTCCAAATTTAATGAGGAATAACTTATTTAGTTCCTCTTCTTAATGTAGGGGTCTTTACAAAGGTTATAAAATCCTGGGGAATCCGTTCATTAGCTGGGTGTATGTGATTTTCCGGTTTCCATTTATGGTGATACAACAATATCTACAACCAAAACATCATGCACAACAGATATAACTAGTCCTAGAAAAGCCACCAACAACCACCATTTTCTACAAGGTGTTCATCCCATACAATAAAAATATAAAAAACAATAATTACAGCTTCTAAAATCATGAAATAACCCCCTATTCACTTTTAATTCAATTATTCAATTAATCGCCATTCATTAAGCTGAAAAAAACCATAATCCAAAAGTAATAAGGACAAAACCCCTTCTGCATGATGCACAAATAAATAGAGACACCAGAATCTCTAATTTAAAGTGGTTTTAATGTTATTCGCACAAGAAAATATCACATAACGGTCCTTATATCACCTATCACACAATATCTGCATCTATCTGAGGACATGTTGGTACCACCACAACAACAACCAAGAGAGACCCCCATTAGGAATCATGTATAAGAAAATGCCATCACATAGTGAAGAGATGTGAAATATAATGATACCCAACAGAGGGAAACTACTAGAAAAAAAAGGGAGAACATACCTTGAATCACCAAGGATCGCCACAGAATGATCACTGAGATCAACAGATTAAAGTGGGAGGAAGAGGGTTCGAGGAACTCCTCATGACACCTAAGGTTTGTCTCGAATGAGAGAGACTACTAAAACTGAAGGATTTGTGAAAACATGAGTGGCTAGAATGTTTTAAAAAAATACTACCTCTGGGGATTACATAATGTGTAATCCCATTTCATGTCAAGAAATACCATGAGGTCCACTTATCCCAAAAACCACATCACCTCATGGTTAATTTTATTTTAAAAACCCTGAAATATTACACTCTGTGAATCCCTCTTTCAAGTTGTGTAAATGTATGAATGTCATTAAGCTTTCTAGGACAAACCTCAAAACCAAACTTCCCACAATGAAATCAAGTGACATGATGTGTAACTTTCATGTTTCCATATTTTAACAACAAAACATCTCTAATCTCCCTATGATCCTCCTTTAAGAACTTCCAATGACAAAACATGCAAGGTAATAGACCGAAAAGATAGAACCATTCCATTAGATACCTCTCAAATGATTCTTATCCTCAAGAATCCAAAAACAATCCTGGGAGAAAAGGGGTCTGAACACCCACCTTGCATGATACTTATAAAGGATATTTCTATGATTTAAATGCCACTAAAACTAAACCCATTAACGTTCAATGATAAACCACATCTTTTTTCAAAATATGGAGTGGAAACCCATACATCAAATAAATGTGCCTCAGACAGCTACTACCCAATGAAAAAAAGGAACACCAAACAAGCACTTCAAACACACTATCAGAACATATGAATTAGGTAATTCCATACTTCATGTCAAGATACTATCTTAATTGGGTGGCACTGACTCATACTCAAAGGTTTAATCTCATAGCAGTTAATGTGTGTCGATTGGGAATCTGGGATTCCCCTTTACACATGTCAGGATGTTGTCACACATGACACCACACACATCACAATCCAACAGAATAAAACTCATTTCATAAAACAAGGTTCAAAAATTATTTTATAAAACAAAACAAAAAATTTTATACTCAAAACATCTCTGGGTACTGGGAACATATTTGTGTTTCACACTCCAAAGTACTCTTCTCCTGGCCACCATGCCTCCAGAACACAAAAACAAAAGGAATGATTTTTCCATATAGCATCTTCTCTTGATGATCCTGGATCTCTATGGACTATTACAAATATTTCACTTCATATTTAATATATAACTCACCCTATTAAAGAACAAGAGAGTCATCATGAAGATACCGACGAAGTTGAGAGACGTGGAGGACATGATGGATCCTCTCTAACTACAATGGAAACACCAACTGGAATTCCACTTCTGCAACTCATCCCAACACCTCAAAGGGTATAAAAAAATGGGATAAATCTTTCTCCCTATGTCAACCCTCATCTTACCAAATCATGGGGAAACCATCAAGAAAAAGTTGTTTCCAACTTCTAACTCCAAGGGCATCCTCCTGTGATTGGCATATGACTTTTTTCGGTCTTGTGTCTCTTTTATCTGCTCAAAAACAAGATAACCCTTCTTTTTGGTGCTCTACACTACCTCAGGGCCATGAATAGTTGTATCCCAAACAACGTTCCAGCATAAAGGTGAATGAAAGGGTCATTTGTAAAAATCTTTCAACATAACCATGCCAATGGAATAGTGATAGATATTATTGTATGAAAACTCTACCAAGGGAAAGTTTCTCACCCAAGATCTTCTAAAGTCCAAGATTCATGCTTGCAATATATCCTATAGTGTCTGGATAGTCCATTCTGTCTACCCATATATTTTATGGTGGAAGGCAATGTTGAGGCATAACTAGGTGCCAAAATCATGATACAATCTTCTCCGGACTCATGATGTAAAACATGTGTCCAGATTAGAGACAACGGATCTTGAAACTCCATGAAACTACACTACCTCATCCATGAACCTCTAGAACAATGTATCTACTACGCCTAACTCTATGATCACCAGGAAGTGAGTAGATTTCATTCATTGATCCACTGCTACCCAGATAGAATCACAGCCTCTCTAAGATCTAGGTCACCCAATGAAAAAATCCCTCAAGATGTCTTCGTACTTCCAATAAAGTAAATCCAATGGTTGAAACAAACCACCAAGAAGATGGTGCTCAACCATCAACTTTTGGCACACTAAGCACATCACTATAAACTCTACCACTACCCATTTAATCTCGGGTCACAAAAAATACATCCTCAAGCCACAATACATCTTATAAATTCATATATGTACCTCCAAGTGTGACCTATGAAACTCATGGATGACTCCCTCATGAATTTCAACTAGAACAAACAACCTCCCATGGAAAAACTTTCAGTTCTGAATATCCTCTGACCAACCCTCTAGATAGTCACCCTGGAAAACATGGTTATGCAACACCTATGACTTTGAGTCTCCCCACTAAGACTCTTCCACATTTTTCATCAAAGAATAATGAACTGTCATCTATAATAAATACCCTCAACCACCAACCATTTATTCATCTATGTGAAAGGATAACAACTCCTCCATCACTTTCCAAGAATTTTTAGATTCCGAAAAAACCTCCTTCTGCAACTTTCTACTCAAATCATTGGCCACAACATTACAATTTACTGAGGTGTAAGAGATATTAAAGCCATATTCTTGAAGAAAATATATCCACCTCTTCTACCCTGTATTCATATCATGTTGACAAAAGATGCACCTCAAGATCTTATGGTCTATGAAGACTTCAAAGTGCTCATGAACGAGGTAATACCACAATAGATTCAAAGAGAAAATAAATGTTGCTAACTCCAGATCATGGGTGGTATAGTTATTATCATGGAGAGATAACTCCTTGGACCCATAAGTGACCACTCCTTGGTAATACATTTGCACACATCCCAATCCCAAACAGGATGCATCACAAAACACCTAAAAATCACCCCTTCCTCTATAAATGAGAACAATGGATCACTAACCAACTACCCTTTAGATAATGGAATTGTTTTTAGCACTACCCATTACACACAAAAAACTTGGTCCTTTCTAGTCAAAGATATCAATAGAGCTGAAACTCGGGATAAATTAGGTAAAATCATTTGATAATAACCTTTAATACCAAGAAAACTACAAAATTCTGCCACATTATTGGGTGTTTCCCAAGAAAAAACTACATCTACATTCAATTGGTCAACTTATATGAAATTCTGAGACACGACATGCCCATGAAAATGTACCTCTTGTGTCCAAACATACACTTAGAAAACATTCCATCGATCTGGTGGCGTCGAATAACCTATAGGATGGTTCTGAGATGCTCAGAATGTGCATCCTCTAACTTTGAGTAAATGAAGATACCATCGATGAATATGATGATGGAATAATCCATCAACTCATGGAAGATAGATTTTATGAGTACCATGAATACGGTTGGTGCATTAGTAACACTTAATATTGTGACTATGAACTCAATGTTCCCATACATACATCTAAAAGTAGTATTCGGGATATCACTCTCATTCACCCTCGACTGGTGATATCCAGACTATAGATTGATCATAGAATACAAACTTCCCCTCTCAACAGGTCAAAGAGATTTTCTATCCCCGGGAGGGGTTAAAATTTCTTTATCATCACTTGATTCATCCTCTGGTAGTCTATGTACAGCATCATACCACCATCATCACTCTTCAAAAACAAGACTAGAGTACCCCTTGGTGACATAGTGGGTTGGATAAAACCTTTCTACATTAGATTGGATTTCAGAATCCTCATCTCCCACAACATAGAAGGATTCATCTGATAAGGATCCATCAAAATTGGAGAACCATCGGGATACATGTCTATACTGAACTCAACACCACATTAAGAGGGTAGTGTCACAAAATGCTTGGGAAAACATCATGGAACTCTCCAAAAACTCTAGGAAACTACACAATCCCAACGTGAGATGATTCCACTGAAATCTTAGCCAATTAATAAAGAAGAGGACCTATACCCCAACTTCCCACCTAAGAACATCGCTCAACAACAAAACCCACACAGTTAATATCTACATCTGAAAACACAAATCTCTTCTAGAAGAAGTCAATAAAAATTCATGTAATACACCCTGTTGATGCTAAAAATGACATCTTATGATCACATCTATAGAAAAAAGATATCCCAATGGGATTGATGTGGTCCCATCATCAGTAAACATCCCCAGTACAATCAAACAAGTTGGTCTGACCTCAACCATGCATACCCAAAACTAGTGTCACGGGAAGCCTCCCTACATCTAGTCCCAAAAAGTGGGCTAGAGCAGGTTTAACAAATGATCGTGAAGCTCTTGAATCAAACAAGGCACAAGCAAGAGTACTAAACAATATGATTGTACCTCAAACAATCTCTGGCCCTACCAGAACTCCTAACTTTGTTGCGTGCAACTAACCACACCTAGCTCCTCTTCCCATCTTCTAATGACGGCCTTCATGGACACACCAAGGTCGATGTCCCTGAAGAACCCTATTAGGTCCACTAGGAAAGATACCCTGAGAGGGGGGGTGAATCAGGGTATGATAGAATAAAACAATTTCCTCTTTTGATCTTGTTTTTCTGTTAGACAAAATCCACTTATCTCTCCTTATAGATGCAGAGTATGAACAAACCTTAAAGCATTCATAGGACACGACGATTTTTACATGGTTAACCCTTACTAAGATACATCCAAGGAGCATACACCGGCAGTGTGCTGATGTACCAATTCCACTATAAGTGCACTGTTGTTCACAATTTCGAAGCGGACTCACTGTCCCTCCTGGTTTAAAACCACTCTCAAAATGAAATCTCACTGCTCTCAGAACTCATGTGAGCTCACTGCTTCTTCAAAAGATTCACTCACAGTTTATAGACCTCTAGGCCTCATCATTATCACTAATGAATGCATCCTCCACTGTATGTAGATACTCTAATGAAGTCCAAATTTCATCCACTGATGAATACCCCTTTACCACTGACCAATGGGAAATTCCTTTGGAATGTACCTTTGAAAAGAACCCTACTTCGCGAAGCTACCAATTTCATGAAGCTCAATCAACCCTTCGCGAATCTCTTGCCTTTTCGTGAAGCTCAAGCCTTCACAATGCTTAGGCCGTCGCGAAGCTCCTGCCTCTTGGAGAAGCACACTCCTTAGAGAACATGGCTTCGCGAAGTGCACTTCCTTTCGCGGAGCTAGATTAGCTGTCGCGAAGCACCTCTCTTTTGCGAAGAACACTATCTTCACGAACCACCTTCTCGAACTGAGAGAAAAATATTCTCTATAAAAATTATATACTTCTCTCGAGGGGGTCGACCTATATTTATAGGCGATTCCACCAACCCTCGACCCTTTGGCGCGAAGTCAGCGCCACGTCATCTCCAATCGCGAAGCTCTGAAGTTTCTGCCATAAATCTCTCAAAATTGCGAAGCACCACGGCAATTTTCCGATTGCGGAGCTCGTCGTAATCACAGAGATTCCCATCAATTACTTCAAGACACTTCCGCGAAGCTCCCTCATGTTTCCTTTCAACACTGCCGTTCACGAACCTCGTCCTAATCGCGAAGCATCACCGCCTCCATTTTTCTGGTCCCCACGAAATCTAATCCATGCATCCCATCTTAGCGAAACTAATGCCTTTTCCATATAAAAATATGATCTTCAAGAATATCCTCTTTTCGCGATGCTCACCAACCTCCAAATTTTGTACCCCAAAAATTTGGCAAACACTAAGAAACAACGCCACCTTGTACTGCTCTTTTGTACCGCCTCCAGATCGTCCATCCCATTGTCATCATTCTTTGTCAACATTGATTGTCAACAACTTCTCAGGAACTCAACAATTCTCCATGGAAACCTGCTTTGTCAACAAACACAGTCAACCCAAAAATACCGCAATGTTACCTTGAGGGATTTTTTTCCAACAAACACCCTATAGTTAGACCCTACCTTTTTCATATCTTCATAGTGGAGAAAAGGCCTACAATTCCTGCTACTGAAACTAGCTGAATGGAAACTACTGTTGATGTTGGTGCTGAACCTATCCTCCTCCTCCAAAATGAGCTCCATAAGCCACTAGGAACTAACTATGAAGATAGTTGTAGACCCTATATAAGAAACACCTCATCCCCAAGCCCACATAATGGGAATGATAACTACTAGCACCAGAAGGCTAAAATAGAAACTGTTGAGGTTGACTCCCTTCCAGTAAAAAGATTTATGGTTTTGGAACCTAGAACCTACCACTAACAAACCTGTCTCTCTAAGAAATTTGATGGATCCCTCCTTGTAGTATACCTCCTTCTGAGTGCACTTGCTCGATTACCTCTGCCTTCTTCTAAACCTTCAGATACACTGGCAATGTAAAAGGAGTAACATCATACTGGATAGAAGGGTGGATGGCCTCCTAAATCCATATCTCACTAGACTCCTCATTTCAAAATACATCTAGGGTGAAGTGAAGAAGATCCTTGAACATGATTCCATGTTTTTGCACTAACATACACCCCCATTAAATGGAGATTATCTCCTACCTCTTCACATTATTCATAGCTGACAAACAAAATCAACCTGGACACCTTTCAGAAACATGACCCACAAAATGTATTCCACTTTCTTATCCACTAGTTAAAGCATCCCCCACTGACACAGAGCTCCTCACATATGACTAAATACCAATTTAACTCATTAATATATCAGATCCCGGATCAAATGGAAGGTGATCTAGAGCTCATTGATCCATCTCTCCATCTCGATGTCTGAAATACTACCCTTGTAAATTCGCAAGTCCTACCACTAGAAAGAACGTAACATTCTCTTCCACTGGTCCTCCTCCTCCATTAGATTAACCCTCCTCTAAGAAACTAGATCATTTTGTTTAGCCTAAACCGTTCAAGCCACACTTAGACGATAACCAGGTTCTATAGCTGAGAGGTAAACAACTATGTTCTAAGCTCAAGTAGTATCGAATTTAATTTAAGGTTAATTTTAATTAATTAATTTCATCCTATACATTTTAACCTTCCAAAAACAACCCAATTCAAATAAAGACACAAGTCAGTATGATGCATGTTCCTTTCCAAGGTCTCTACCCATCAAACAGTGTAGACTATGTTGGTCGTTCGTTAGTCTTATATTCCTTGCATTGGATCACAAGGGCCCTGAAATCCCAAGTTCTATCATGTCTTCCCTAGCCTATGTCTTGCACTAAGTTCACTTGATACTGTTTCCCTACCAACCCATGCAATCCTCATTATTCCTAACTCCAAACTCTATAATATCCCTCAACCATCACCTTTTATACCATTCTATTAGGACCCCCTCCCTCCAATGAGACCCCTACTGGTCTTCTAATGAAGAAAGGGAGACAATGACCCCTGAGTCCTTCCTTTAATAGGCCCTAGAGTGGAAACTAGCACCAAGGGTATATATATTCTCACAAAAAGGGAGGAATCTCCCTTTTTATTTTGAAAAATCTGATCAGTAGATAAGATGCATCAACCATAAAAAATTCCAAGACATATATATAAAAGAAACCTAAATCCATCCCACATGCATGTTTAAAATAGAACTCGTAAAAAAGTCTCCAATGTAAGTACTAAAAGTATTGAAAAGAAGATACACCACAACTGTCAGGATATGAGATTGTAATGTCCATCACGGTCAACTAGGTCCTTCTAGAAACCTGAAATTATTTTTATATACATAGGGTGATCATACAGGTATACTCATTAGGAAAACCAAAATCTCTTGCACACATGTGAATGAAGTATACTAATGCCCCTATGATAAAACAGCCGAAAAAAACATTTCCTAAATATGTATACTAACCATCCCAACCACACCAAGACACACTTAACAAATAATGAAATTCATGTAAAGTAATATAATTCACATAGATAATAGGGTACCCATTAACAATTTCCCACCGATTAGACACTCTCACACACTAATGCAAAATGTCCTGGCACTCCCACCTCTTTCGAACAGACAACATCACAACCCTCCCACACACACCTAGTCCTCACAACCACACCTCGTCCCATCACTGTGGCCATGAGCCACAACACATCTCACTCACAGACACTTGGAGCCCATACCACATCACATCTCATCTGCACGCAACTAGGCATCACACCCACACCTCTACCTATCACCAGGTCCATGTCTCATCCCAAGTAAACATGGGAAAACACAACACATCTCATTAATAAGAAACCTAGGAAAAAACAACATTCCCACACACACTTGGGCCCCACAAACCACAAAATGCCCAAATAATCATATGCTTCTATCACCTGGAAGATAGACTAGGGAAGAGTGGGCGGCTAGTTATCCATCCTTCCAACGAGATGTTTGAGAAAGACACCATCTCCCATGACGATGGGGGTGTTCGACACATAGTTATCAACTAGGGTGGTGTGAATGTAGACATAACAAGGATATACATGTACATATAAATATAATACCAAAAACTACTTCCTAGCCTATGGGTTCCAAAAAAATCATCTCACAAAACAACCAACTTGGATGCTACCTCTAAATGTGAAACACCACACATCAAACCACAACTTCTTTCCGATTCCCAAACAATTTTGTTAAACAAATAACATTCATCATTCTTAATTCATTTATTCAATTCATTAACTAGTCCACCCTAAGATAGTTCCAAAATTTAGTAACCGATTATCCATTAATTTATTCCATTACTATCTGTGCAACTACCTAGTGAAAAACATAACAAGAAACGCAGAAAATTTCAAACATGGATAAACCCCAGAAAAATTGCACATACCAACCCAAACAAGTCCCCAAATATTAACCTCATCTAGAAACACAACCAAAGAACAACCTGATTGAAACCCTGATGGAAAACACCACTCATCCATCCCACAATCAATCAATCTCTCAACCTAAGATTCCATTACATGGTTAGTTTGATGTATCATCTATATGTTCATCCACCACACCACCAAAACCAACACACAGAAAAAACCAGATCATATCCACACATTACAACCTTTCCACATCACATCCCATCCACCCCATACACACAACCACACTATCCCACAGAACACATCACCTCATGTACCAAAGCATAATACAATTCCATATTTTATGATGCATCAATTATTTAGTTTTTCTTGTTAATTCAAGGGTTATCACAAAAATTGTACAATCCTGTGTAATTTGTTCATTATCTAGGTGTATGTGATTTTCCAATTTCCATTTAGGGTGATACCAAAACATCCACCACCAACCCATCTCAAATGATAGATATAAATAGTGAAAAAACCACCAACAACCACAATTTTTAGAGGGGTGTTAAGCCCATATAATCACAATATCTCAAACAATAAGAAAAGATGTGAAAAGTATGCAATAAACCCCTCTAAACATTCAATTCAATTATCTAGTTATTTATATTTGATTAAGCTAGAACAACCATAATTCAAGTGTAACAAGAGAAAAATCCCTGCCGCATGACGGACAAATAAAGAGTTACATGGGAATCAATACTTCAAAAGGGTGTCAACATTCTTCGCATAAGAACAGATAACGTAATGGTCCTCTGATCACATATCTCGCAGGATCAGCATTAATTTGAGGACTCCACGGCACCACCAAACTAAAAAACAAGAGATATCCCATTAGGAATCATGGATAATCACGCGCCATGTTATGATGAAGAGATATGGAAGAGAACCAGACCCAACCGATAGAAACAACTATACATCAAAGGGAGATTGTACCTTGGATCACCATGGATCACCAATGAACAATCATTAAGATCAAAGGATCAAATAGGGTGGAAGAGGGTTAAATAAACTCCTCAGGTTGCTTAGGGTTCATCTATAATGAGAGAGACTATTGATGTTATATGATTTGTGAAACCTCGATCATCTGGAAATTTTTAAAACATTACAACATCAGTAGATTACACAATGTGTAATCCCCTTTCATGTAGTAAAATCCCTCGAGGTCCACTTCTGCTGAAAAAACCCATCACCTCACAATTTATTTTATTTTTAAAATCCATAAATATTACATGATGTGAATCCATCTTTCAGACTATGTAAAAGTATGCACTTCTTGAAGCTTTCCAAAACAAGCAGTGAAACCAAACTTCATGCCATGAAATCGAGTTACACAATGAGTACCCTACGTGATTCCAAAATTAAACAACCAAAATTCTCCAATATACCTCTTATCCTCCTCAGATAACTTACATTGACCAAATCACAATGTAATGGATAGAAAAGGAACAATCTATTACAACATTACTCGTGCGTACATACCGACTACCATCTCCATGAAGTGATGCAATTAATTCTTCATCACCTCATAATAAGTGTTGTTATAAGATTTTATATAATGAATTAATATGATATTTATATCATTAATGTGATTCTTTAGATTATGAAACCACGATTATGCTTCAAGGATTTGAATCTTAAAAATGTGACATGCATGGAAAATGGACTAGGTTTCACCCGGATAATGATTTTAATAAATAATTGTTAATAATAGCGTAATTAAAAAATTATAATGGAATGATTTTAATAATATATATATTAATATTTTTTGGAAATATATTTATATGTATATATTTTTTTATAAATGAGTTTTGAACATATATGAAGCCTAACAATACATGTTGTAAGGGTTTATGAAAAAATCTCATTTATAACTAGAGATTTCATAATTAAATTTACATTGAGGTAAATTATATGATCCTTGTATATAAAAACCCATATATTTTCATCTAATATAGTAATTTCTATATTTTATTTCATTTTTAACATTCTAACCTCTTTTGTACTCCAAATGAATGAAAAGTTGTTTTTAAGAAAATCTGACCATATTACATCCTTTCTATCAAGATTTTATCATCTGGATGTTCGTGTTTGTCAAAATGTTTTATGGAGGTTTTAATATATTACTTAAATGTTTGAGAAATTATATTTTTCAATATCTTTTAATTATTTAAAATTTTTAAAAATGAATATTTTAAAAAAACCATAAGGCACAATTATAATTGTTTAAAAATGTGTGAAATTAATGTTCTACTTTAAAATATATGGAATGAGATGATTTTTCTAAAATAATTTTATTACTTATTTATTATTATTTCCATAAAACATTCAGTAGGTATTTCAAAATAAAAATATATTTTCATTATTATATAAATTTTAGGTTTTCAAGAAGTTAACAAAATGTAAGGGAAGTTGCCTCTTGATTTTCAAAGCCTATTTTAAATGATTTTATAAAAGGTATTTATCATTTATATATATATCAACATCCTTTAAGTATTTCTATACACCAATAGGGAAATAATAAAATGATACCATCCAATTTGTTTCTCTCTATGTATTATGGAGATGATGTAATAAGTTTGGTTCTATAAAACTCGTTATATTCAAGAGGGTGAATTAAGTTCGTATTAAATCATTATAAATCCCATTTCTTTCTTATATTTTATTCTATGATGAATGTTTTCATGATAATCTATAACAATTTTATATTGTTTTAATTATGAAATAGGTGGGACCAAAATTATATATCCCTCTAATTTATTTTTTATTTAATGATATCTCACGATATAATATGAGATGGAGTGGTGAGTGAATTCATTTCAGTAAGGAGTTCTATTCATTATGATAGTCTTGGTTATGAGACATAACTAGGGAATTGATGGAATAAGAAGTGAATTGAATAAAATATTGGAATATTTCAACTAAAATAGTCATGGAAGTTATCTTTGAAGAAGGAAATGGTATTCCATGGTTTTATGTATGCCAAAAACATATGTCTTAATCTTATGACATGTTATCAAGGTCTATCATTGATTTTTAATGATTCCTTAATATAATTACCCATGTGTTTTGTTATAAAAAATACATATTCTATGAATCATTATTAGTGATCTTTGAATGATTGGGAATTACATTCATATGTTATGATTATATTGTCATAACATTATACTTATTTTATGCTCAATTATGATCATTGATTAATATCTATTATGTTTACCCATACTAAGAATCTAAGGTCTCCTATTCATATATTTTTTTTCCCAAGGTTATAATCAAAGGACTCCGTTAGGGTTTTTTTTAATAAGGGTACTATTTCAGGAAAAAAATTAGGATATGGTGATGATCATTCATAAATGAAATTGATTATGTATCTACTCTCTAAATATACCAAACCATTATAGTATTGGGGCAGGTATTACTATCTGAAATAATTAATATTCATATAAAATGATTTAATTTTTATATATAAAATAATTATATGGAATTTTTCAGTATCCTAGAAGGGTTTGGTTATTTTTGGAGATTAGGATATAAGAAAAATTTGTATATAACATAAGACAACATATGTTGAACTGAAAGAAAGAAATGAATAACCTATTTTTTCATAGAGATCATGAATTATGGATTAGTATATTGATGATGAGGATATATCTTTATAGGGGATCAATGAATCAGTTGTGAGTGTCAAGTCCTCATGTTAAAAAATTCATGGATGCATTGAAACCAAATAGAGGGTTATTGAGATTATATTAATAAAATATTGAGCATGTGGATCCAATTTTATATTTTTATTTACTGAATTCATCTTTGGGGATTCATGTGTGGTGTAAAATCGAGTGTGGTATTAGTATTGTTCTTATTATGGAATTTTCTGTAATCCAAGAGATAGTCAAATCTAACAAATAATGGTACTTATGGGTGGGGTATGACTGGCTGTTTGGTTGGTTAAGGATACTGGTGTAGAATTACAGCAATTATCAAGCCTGAACATCGATATGGGAATTTGCATGATCTCATTAATCCTGGTAGAATTAAGGTATCTTTATTGGGATATATGGTGATGTGTCAATGTTAAGGGTCAGTTATTGTTGAAGAAAGATGGATAGGAAAGGATCAACATGGGTTATTGCTTAAAATTGGATGTAGCGAGGTAGAAAATCCATCAAGTGAAATATATTGTGGGAATATGACTTATCCTTGGTATATATATCATATTTGGATAGATGTATTAGATTTTGGGAGATTTTAATGGGTCCTTGTCAAGGATGAGAAGAATTAAGGGGGTGGTAAAAAACCACATTTCTACAGGTTGCTAAATTATGAAATAGTATGATTTTTTTACAGAGGATGGTTTGGAATGATCTATTAAACAAACTTTATGAAAGTGACCCATCACTCCAAGATGGATTTGGAATAATACATGGGGATCAGATGATTGAAGATCATGACATAGCTAAAGAGATCATAGAATAGAGGCTATATATTTCAATGAAATTGATTAAGCGATGATGCACCCGTGTTAATATTATATAGGGCCAGATGATCATTACATAAAAGAGGGTTTCATGCGGTGATGATGAAATTTACCCATAAACTATAAAACCTAATGCAATTTATCACACCATTGTAGGAAGGAATACCGACATGATTGTAACCCTTACATGTGGTGTTTTGAAACCATAATGTATGCCCTTGTGATATTTTATGTTAGAAATTTTGGTTAGGATGCAACCCCTACATCATTCCATGATTGATTGCCTATGGGTATGTGTCACAGTATACTATGTGATGGCTTCATGAAGATTAGTTTTTGTGGGGATGGGGTATCATGATACTATTGTGGTTATTTGTTATGTGATGATTTAGGTAACACATGGGTAAGTGGATACTATTGTAGTGTTAAACTATGACCTATTAGGATATACTGAAACATCTTATCATGTTGTGGAATTACACCTTAATATAGAGGGTCACATTATGAAATTTACCATTACAAGTTTTTTTTCATATAGGGGTAGAGATCTCATTTTCTGGGCAGTCCCTTCTCTTCTTTAGCTAAATAAGAATTTTAGAGAAGCAATTTTTATTGCATATCCACCTTTATTTATTAAACATGGAAAAACATGTTTTCCCCTTGATTCAATGTTTATCAATAACCATTTTGGAAATAATATAACTCAGTAAAATCCCCTCTCCCTTCCACTTTCCCCTATTTTGGCTCATCACAAATTTTGGGTTGTCTGGTTTGGAGTTACGATGACGGTTTGTGAAGAGTATGGTGGAATCATCTTGATATAAAGGTTATTTTTATTGTCATGAATTGTGGATACTCTAGGTATAGGAATTCATTCTGCCTCTCATTTTTAATTTTAAGTACACCTACCAATAAATTGTCTATGGTTTCTACCATCACAATGAGTCATTAGTGCCCGATTTTACATTTTCTGATATGAATTTTCTTTTCAGGGGTGTTGGAAAAAAATATTTTTTGTATCAGGGCATGTTGTAGAAGATTGTTAGATAGAGATAGAAAGATATTCTTTACTTGAGTAATGAAAAATCATCATCTCTAGAGATTCGAGACTTGGTACTATCTGAGTGTCACACATGGTTTAATTGATGTACAAAAAATAAAATAAAGATAACCTTGTTCTATGTTCAAGCACACACATTTTTATTAGGTCACTGGGGACTATTTCTCATAGGATCTGATGACATATCCAACTAGATCATCCACACATGTTTCATGTATCTAAGCGTTTGTTTTTTGTCAAAATATCATTTCTATTGCAGAGATTTGATAATCACAATGTTACTATGACGATCATTGTGATCCTCTTCCATCGATCCATGAAGAAAAACATGGATCATTAGCTTGGATTTAGTGACTCTCTATCATGTAATTAGTAGGATATAGAAGATCTCAATTAATTTATAATTTAAATTTTGTTGGAATATTATTCTCTCCACTTATATAGTTGATTTTAATAATACTTGATTAGGGTTCCCCAACCCTTGTGAAATAAATTTCCACAAGTTAGGTGATATGATTTATTAATTATGATGAACTAATTGTTCCATAAGTAGTATTTATATTTTTTCAAAAACATTTAATATATATTAAACATATTATGTGATAAAACAAATCCATTAACTCAACTCGTAACTCCTGACAATATCAAACCATCCTATAATATTATATTAATATTCGTTCATATAATATTAATCCATGTATTTACATAAACACTTGTAAACACATTTAATAAATAAATTCAACCCACTAATTAATTATATGAATAATAATGAATTCATATATTTATTAGTGATCGATAAATAATGGACAACGCTGAAACCGAAATGTGGGTCCCACCTTGTTCTATATTCCAATTCACCATAATATGGAGTATTTTTGAATATTCTATTGTGTGGGACCCTATAGGGATACCACCAATAAAGAAACCAAGAAAATCTACCTCCCCGAGACTTCATTTGTAACATCCCAGGTAAATAAAGAACATGAAATTTTTCATATTTATTAATATTTTTGAATTAAATATTAAATCTTCTTTAAAGGGGATGCTATGTTCGATGGAGAACCCAATACACAACAATGAGTTTTTTTAAATCTTACATTGCACACTAAGAATATAATATTATTATTTTAAATGGTAGTTAATTCCTAGCCATTGTATTGGCAGGAATGAATAGAACTAACTAAAATATGATTGTACATGTTTTTTGAATATTTCTACATTTATCTAATAAAATTTATAGGCTTAAAATAAGTAAATAATTTGATTTTTAAGCATAAATACTCTAATATTCACTAAAAGGCCGATTTACCATATTTTAATGGTGAACGCTCTTTAAATCTAGTTTTTGTCACTTTTATAAGTTCTATTTAACAAAATTAAATTATTCTTTAGAATCAGGACCCCAAAATTTACTTTGGATTATATTTTTTTATTTTTCTGATAATGTTCATTTTTAATGAATAGTGAAAAATACTGTATTTTAATTCAAAATTGACTTTTAATCTAATTTATTTATATGATTAGATTATCTTCTTAATTGGTTATAAAGTTTAATAAGAATATATTTTTACCAGTTAATCCAATTTTGGACATTAGAATTAATTTCATTTTGAAATTGGATATAAACAAGATTCAATCATTTGATAGTTATTATTTCTTAAAACACGCTCTTTGTTTTAACAGTGGGAATTAATTTTAAATTAATATATTCCACTTCTATGTTTTGAATTTGAAAAATTGGATTTCATATTTGGAGTCAGTAGGTCCAAATTTTGTAAATAGGTAAAACAATAATACATTTTATATATTTACTTCAGTAAATATTTTATTTACCATTATTAAAAGGTAAATATAGTAAATAAGGGTAAAATATAATATTATAATAATATTAAATTTCTCTAACATGTGTCCTAATACTATTGGATGATACATATCTGACCATGGGTATCCTTGGGTCGAATTTGGGACCCCACGGAACCACATAGGAGTAATAATGACATTTTATATTGACTAATTTAATGTAATGTCAAAAATGACATTAACAAATATCTTTTAGTAAATAATTTTTTAAAAGGGGTTATATAAGTTATTTTTTCGAATATAGATATTCTTTTGAAATATAAAAGTATTTCCTACATCATGGAATTTTTTTATAATTTTTGGACATCAAATAAATTAAATTATTTATGACATAATAATGATATAATATTTACCTCATTAATAAATTATTTAAATAAATAGGATTATAAATATTAAAACAATATCCAAAACCAGTACAATTCTTATTGGATTATTTTATTTCTACCATGAGTCATCATAAAATTTATATTAATGATTATCTAATCTTTTTAATCCGAAGATGAGTTTAAAATAAAATAATTGTTTCAAACTTTCCTAAAGAGCCCCTCCTCTCCCTTATAAAAACCCATCACTTCTAACTCATTCCTCACACTTCACAAGCCTTTGGCTCGTAAAAACTCTGCTCCAATAAGATCCCAATATCCCTATATTCATCTTAGAAGCCTTACCTTAGGCATAAAGCACTTTAAGAAAGCCTTTTGGTTTAAACCAAAGGAAGTTATCCGATTTAAAGGTAACATTTTCTCTTAAGTTATTTTGTTTTATTTTACTTCTCCAACCCTCTATACTCTTTTTATTACTTTATTTTATAACAACACCAGTATCCTTAATATACTAGGATGTTTTTATTAGATGTATTTGAACTAAACATACACACACCTCCATCTAATGGGTAAAGAACATAATGTTTCTGTGGATGGAAAACTAACGCCTCACGAAACAATGATTGTTCAATTAACTCCTACCGCCTCTAATGGTGGACATTTTGATGGAACTGTATTTATATATGATATATAATATTTTTATATTTTCCTTATTCTTCTGTATTTTTCATTTATAGCATACCTTTATGGTTTCCATAATCGGTAAAGGCAATAATTTCATTTCTGGAAATGCGGACTACCGCCCCCTCAAACTGATATGACTCATTAATGCCTTATGTGTGATATGTAAAGGATGTATTTAATTATATTATATATGATATTATACTTTAATTATAATATACCTATGTATCATGAAGTTTTGATTGAATTAAATATTAAATAGAAATGAAAGTAGCGTTCATGCGTACGTAAGGCTTACCGTCTTCATGAACGGTGCATTTCATTTCTTATCTCCCAATGTTATGTACTAATATAAATACATGTATATACTGGATATATCTAATATATATGATATCTAAATCATTATTATCATTCTGGAGATAATGGAGTATTGAACATATGGAAAAATTGTAATTATAACAAGTTCATTTTTAACTCAAATCCTGAACATCGACAAAATGTCTGATATGAACTCAAATAATTATATATCTATTATTGCAAGGTAATAAGTGATATATAAGTAATAATAAAAATTAAAAATGTTATTAATTAAGTATAAATTATCTTAATTTTATTATTTAGGAAGAACAAGGAACATACGAGTCAAGTTGGACACGAGGTAAGAGATTTCTTATCTCGCTTTTAATTCCGTGAGATTTCCATTGTTCATCACTTATTTATTGCATGTGGTGTATTGTGTACTTCCATTTGATATATATTATCATTATTCTATTTATTTTCATGTTATTATTTAATTGATTTGTTGTTTATTAACTTTTTCTAATACGACTCGATTGATTACAATGTGGTAAGGTTTTTTTCATCTCACGTTTTATTCCCGTGAGATTCATGCTATATTAGCCATTATATCCTTTTTTTGGTTCATGTACTGCCCATGATTGTATTATTTGTGTAATATAATTTAATTAATCGGTATTTATATATTCATTGTGTGATCTATCATTCATGGGGTTCATGTTTTGTAGGTTACCAAATCGGTAAGGGAACTTTTCACCCTCCTCTTTTTAAGAGACTTCTCATTGTTATGTCTTTTAATTTACATATTATTATGTTGGGAAATGTTCTTATATATCCTTATTGATGTAAATTTTATGTCCAAGTTATGAGATATCATTTTCTCTCGCATCAACATATTTTCTGAATTTTAAAGTGTCATCGTTAGGCTGTCAAATTTCTGTAAGAAAACTTCTTAACCCAATTTCAATTTTTTGGTTAAACATCAACTTCTTGATTTTGTCGTGATATAAATATGTTTGAATAACCTATGATTTCATTACACTTAATATCCACTTATATTGGGTGTATTTTTATTTTTCACACATGTTTATGTAATTGATTTATCCTTAACATAAGGATACAGTCTTTATAAGGGATTTTGTCTCAATTTACATTTCCATTGAGACTTCATTGTTGATATGCACCAATTAACTCTTATATGGTGTATATAATATTCTTTGGAATATTATATCATGAATACCTTTATTATCATGATATTATTAAGTTCTGATTAAATTTTATTCCTCGATTATTTCTATTCTAGAATCTCTAATTTTGATAAAAACTCTTTACCTAAAATATAGTTTTAAATGTTTTAAAGGGTTATTATTCTAAATAATTCACATTAATGTACATGTTTCAAAAATTGTTTTAAGGATTTATTCATATGAAATTTATTGTTTTGAAATTGAAATTTTTTTCAAAAGCTTCAAAGTGGTATGGGACACATTGATTCAAAAATCTCTTTATTTAATATTTTAAATGGTTTGGAAAATGGTTTGATAAAAGCTTTGATTTTGTCAATATTTTTAAATGATATATTAGGATTGCAATGTTATCTTTCCTTTACATTTGTTTTGTGGGTTATGAATATGTCATTGCTATTGGGAATTATTTATGTATACAGGTGGTTATGTGATAAACCTAGGGCGGGTGAGCCCAAGATAGCTCTGCAATGCATTGGGTAATGTGACAGAGGTAAACGTTAATGATTCTCCTATGAGATTTAGGGACTATACTGTGATGGGTATTCCAAATGTGACTCCCTCTGAAGCTGTGATAGCTAAAATATAAGTATGTTATTTATGCCGTAAGTTACCTTTATGATTTATGATTTCTATTTGTTGTTCATAAATCTTATGATTTAATGCAGTATGTTATGATTGAAAAGTATGGTTTCATTGTTTTGTATTTATTGATGGGATAATGTTTTCATTCCTTTTTTTATATCCCTTACTGAGCTTTTTATGCTCATCCCATGTTTTTGAAATGATTTCTGTAGGACATAATGATGAATAACGGTCAAAGATGGGATAAAAGGAAAAGTCATGCTGTCTAAAACATGGAACTAGACATGACCCTTTTTTCAAGAGTTTTTATTTTATGAAAAAAAATGATACTGAATAGAATTGTCTACATGTAATATTCATGTTGTTGTGTAAATGTTATGACCTAATTCTCTAAAACTCTAAACCTGAAAAGTTCCTCAATGCGAATTATCCATCTAATTCAAGATTATGTAATGTTTAAGGCGGGGTCCTTATAGTTGGTATTAGAGGTCGCTTTAGACAGCTTTAGGGGTTAAGAATTTTCATTAGACACATGGTTAGTCTCTATGCATATTATTTTAGTTAAATACTTATTTTATAACTTTTTAGATCAAGGAATGTTAGTTTCTAATGGAAGGATGAGGATCTCAAATGACATTTCTATCTCATCCTGATGACTTTCATGCAATAATTATTGCAAAGTCATGTTCAGAAGATTGTGAAACTTTTTCTAGCATACAACTCACTTGAAATAAATTGTTTGAGATATCAAACACCTCCATTATACCTATTTATCATCGTGAATCATGGGTTCTATTTAAAAAAATCCTATTTTCAAAATATTCTCATATTTTCAAGAAAGGTAATTATTATCAAGGAATTTTCAAATATTTTACCTTATCACAAGATTTTGAAGCATATTATGATTTTGAAAATGGTGCTGAAGAAGGAGACCCTTGCGCAACCTATTTATATTTTCTTTTACAATATAGTCTCTCAGCACATACTTATGGTATTTTAAAATGACCGTTAATTGAAAGTTTCCACTCGAATTCGGTCTGACTATTTTATAGAAATCATGTTTTATTAGATGTTCTGAAATTATATGTCTTGCATGATTATTTTATAAAACTATTTTCCTGTGAACACCCATATGACCGATGTTGTACAAATTGTATTTGGATGAAGGAAGAAAATGATTTTGAAGGTTCTCTAAATCATTTTTGCAATGTATAGACCTTCTACCTATGTGAACAAGATAACGATGAAACCCAGTGGACGCCATGATCAAGGTATGATGTTATTTATTTTTGGAATAGTTTTATTTTATTATATGGAGGTGAAAAAATTAAAATATATAATATGTTGAGGTCTTAATGTGTTGGGATGAAAATGAAAGGTATAAGAAAACCTTTGAGGTTAAAAAATGTTAGGGTTATTTTTGAATTTTATACAAAAGGACAACACATAGACCGTGTGACAACCCGTCATGTCGAACAAATCTATGGGAATTGAACCCACAACCAAAGTGTAATGGAATTTATTTCCTACCACTGGACTACGTGAAGTCCCTGGTAAGTATGACTTATTATTTTTAGATAAATGATTTTATGGATCAAGAATAAGTTGATTTTGGTAACTTATGATTTATTAAATAGATATCCTTAATATAAGAAAATGATTTGGTTATTAATTGATAATGGAAATTTTGGAAGATGTTCTATATTTTGGGGATACATTATATGCCAATGGAAAATAGAATACTTTAGGATTTCAATTGAAGAGTAATGGTGGAATTTTATTTTGGAAAAATATTTGTTTTTATTGTGTACATATAGAGATTTGGGTTATTTATTGAAATGATTAACCTATAATAGAGAATATGTGATTTGGTTAATTATGCTTCAGTATGTGACTTTAAGAGTAGTATATGTTTTTGGAGTTAAATGTTAAGATTTACTCTGGAAAACTATGTGATTGGATTTTTATGAGTTTTGGGTTTCAATATTAGTTTGTATTATTTTGAATAATTTTGAGGAAAATTGTGTATTGAATGGTCTTTCTTGAACTTTGGGTACTTTTTTTATAAAGGATTACCCTTTTTTGGGGATTATATGATCTCGTACTAAACATTTTGGTTTTAGTTGATTTTTAAAGACAAGGGAAATATATTGTTTTTATTTATTGGATGATGTGACTCTCTAGAATTTGATTCTTGTGCTTTGGATGTGACCAAGTCTTTTTCAATAATCATTGTTTGAAAAAAAGATTATTTTTTGGAAGAAACTTTTTAAAGGATGAAACTCTACTCGAAGGTAAGTATATTTCATTATGTTCTTATTCTATTTAGTAAATGAATTCCTAAAAATTATGAAAAGGAATGTAAAACAAAAACATTGTTAGTTTACATTTACTACTGGGAAATCAAATACCATTTAACACATAATAAGTTTGTGATTTTTGGGTGGTTAACTTTCTCATAATCATGTTTTCTATCACTCTTCATCAGAACTTGTCCTTTGTTCTCTCTTCCATATCTATGTTTTCCTACATGGAATCTAAGTATGGGTTATCTCGGGTAACTTTTGTAATTCTATTTCATTCTTTTAATGTGATAGTTTTTCTGACTCGTTTTTGATGTGGTACTTTTAATAAAGTTTCCATGCCCAATTTTAAAAATTGCGAGGACATAATTCCCAAAAGGGGGAAGGATGTAACATCCCAGGTAAATAAAGAACTTGATATTTTTCATATTTAATAATACATGTGAATTAAATATTAATTCTTCTTTAAAGGGGATGCTATGTTCAATGGTGTACCTGATACACAACAATCAGTTTCTTTGAAATCTTACATTGCACACTAACAAAATAATAATGTTATTTTAAATGGTAGTTAACCCCTAGTCGTTGTATTGGTAAGAATGAATAAAACTAACTAAAATATGATTATACATATTTGTAGAATATTTTTACATTTATCCAATAAAAGTTAGAGGCTCAAAATAGGTAAATAATTCGATTTTTAATCATAAATACTCTAATATTCACTAAAAGGTCAATTTACCACCTTTTAATGGAGAAAGCTCTTTAAATATAGTTTTTTTCACTTTTATATGTTCTATTTGACAAAATTAAATTCTTCTTTAGAATTGGGAAACCAAAATTTACTTTGGATGAAGTTTTGGTATCTTCCTGATAATGTTCATTTTTTAATGAATAGTGAAAATTACCGTATATTAATTCAAAAGTGCCTTTTGATCTAATTTATTTATATGAATAGATTAACTTTTTAATTGGTTATAAAGTGTAACTAGAATATATTTTTACCATTTAATCCAATTTTGGACATTGAAAGTAATTTCATTTTGAAATTGGACATAAACAAGAGTCAATCTTTGGATTGTTATTATTTCTTAAAAGCACGCTATTTGTTTTAACAATAGGAATTATTTTTAAATTAATTTTTGCAACTTATATGTTTTGTATTTGGAAAAATGGATTCAATATTTGGAATCAGTAGGTCCAAATTTTGTAAATGGGTAAATTTTATTTTTAGACATTATAAATATTTACTTTAGTAAATATTTTATTTACCAAGATCAAAAGGTAAATATAATTACATTAGTGTAAAATATAATATTATAATAATATTAAATTACTCTAACATGTGTTCTAATCCTATTGGCTGATACATATCCGACCATGGGTATCCTTGGGTCTAATTTGGGACCCCGTGGAGCCACATGAGAGTAATAATGACATTTTATATTAATTAGTTTAAAGTAAAGACAAAAATTACATAAAAAAATATCTATTAGTAAATAAATATTTACATGGTGTTATATAAGTTATTATTTCGACTATAAATATTATTTTCAAATATAAAAATATTTTCTATATCATGGCATTTTTTTATAATTTTTGGACATAAAATAAAACAAATTATTTATGACACAATAATGATACAATATTTACCTCATTAATAAATTATTTAAATAAATAAGATTATAAATATTAAAAAAATATCCAAAACCAGTCCAATTCTTATTGGATTATTTTATTTTGACCTAGAGTCATCTTAAAATTTATCTTAATGATTAGTTGACCTTTTTAAACTGAAGATGAGTTTAAAATAAAATAATTGTTTCAAACTTTTCTAATGAGTCCCTCCTCTCCCTTATAAAAAGCCCTCACTTATAACTCATTCCTAGCACTTATAAAGACTTTTTCTCATACAACCTTTGATCCAATAAGCTTCAAAGATCCCTCTATTCATCTTATAATCCATACGTTAGGCAGAAAGCACTTCAAGAAACCCTTTTGGTTCAAACCAAAGGGAGTTACCAGATTTAAAGGTAACGCATTCTCTTAAGTTATTTTTTTTTTATTTTACTTCTCCAACCCCATAAACTCTTTATATTCCTTTATTTTATAAAAAAAACAGTATCCTAAATATAATAGGATGTTATTATGATATTTATTCGAACTACACATACACACACCTACATCTAATGGGTAAAGAACATAATGTTTCTGTGGATGGAACTCTAACACCTCACAAAATGATGATTGTTCAATTAACTCCTACCGCCTCTCATGGTGTCCATTATGATGGAGATGTGTTTATTAAGATATATATTATGTTTATATTTTCCATTATGCTTTTTTATTTTTCATTTATATCATACATTTATGGTTTCCTTAATGGGTAAATGTGATAATTTAATTTTTGGAAGTGCGGACTTCTGCCCCTCAAAGTGATATGACTCATTAATGCCTTATGTGAGATGTATAAAAGAAGGAGTTAATGATATAATATATGATATTATACTATAATTATAATATACCTATGTATCATAAAGTATTCATTCCATTAAATATTAAATAGAAATGAAAGCACCGTTCAAGCGTACGTATGACTTACCATCTCCATGAACGGTGCATTTCATTTCTTATCTCCCAATGTTATGTACTAATATAAATAAATGTATATACTGGATATATATAATATATAGGATATATAAATCATTAATATAATTCTAGATATAATGGAGTATTGACCACATGGAAAATTTTTAATTAAAACAAGTTCATTTTTAACTCAAATTCTGAACATCGACAAAATGTCTGATATGAACTCAAATAATTAACTAACTATTATTTCCAGGTAATAAGTTATATAATAGTAATAATAAACATTAAAAAGTTTATTAATAATGTATTAATTAAATTAAGTTTATTATTCAGGATGAAAAAGGAACATACGAGTCAAGTTGCATACGAGGTAAGAGATTTCTTATATCACTTTTAATTCTGTGAGATTTCTGTTGTTAACCACTTATTTATTGAATGTGGTGTATTGTGTACTGAAATTTGATATATATTATCATGTTTATATTTATATTAATTGTATTCAGTAATTAATTTGGTGGTTATTAACTTTTTCTCATTCGACTCGAATGATTACAACTAGGTAAGATTTTTTTTTCATCTCACTTTTTATTCCTGTGACATTCATCATATATTAGCCACTATTTCCTTTTGTGTGGTGCATATACTACCCATGATTTTATTATTTGTGTAATATAAATTAATTTATTGGTATTTACATATTCATTTTGTGAAATTTCTTTCATGGGGTTCATGTTTTATAGGTTACCAAATCGGTAAGGGAACCTTTCACCATCCTCTTTTTAAATGATTCTCTTTGTTATGTCTTTTAATTTACATCTTATTATATTGGGATATGTTCTTATATATATTTATTGATGTAAATTTTATTTACAAGTGATGAGATATCCTTTTCTGTCTCATCAACTTATTTTCTTAATTTTAAAGTGACGTTGTTATGCTGTCGAATTTCTGTAAGAAAACTTCTTAACCTAATTTCAATTTTTGGGTTCAACATCTAATTATTGATATTGTCATGATATAAATATGTGTGAATAACCTCTAATTATTTTACACTTCATATAAACTTATATTGGGTGTATTTATATTTTTAACACATAATTATGTAATTGATTTATCCTTAATCTAAGGATACCGCCTTTATAAGGGATTTCGTCTCAATTTACATTTCCATTGAGACTTCATTGTTGATATACCCCAATTCACTCTTATATGGTGTATATACTATCCTATGGCATATTATATCATGAATACCTTTATTATCATGATATGATTATGTTCTGATTAAATGTTATTCCTCAATTATTTGTATTCTATGATCTCTCATTTTGTTAAAAACACTTTAACTAATATATCGTTTTAAATGTTTTCAAGGTTTATTCTAAAAAATATTTCAAATTAATGTCCATGTTCTAAAAATGGTTTTAATGATTTATTCATATAGACATGAATGTTTTGAAATTTAAATTTCTTTCAAAATCTTCAAAGTTGTATGGGACACTTTGATTCAAAAATATCTTTATTTAATATTTTAAATGGTTTGGAAAATGGTTTGATAAAAGGTCTGATTTTGTAAATATTTTGAAATGATATATTGTGACTTCAATGTTATCATTCCATTATGTTTGTTTTATGGGTTCTGAATATGTTATGTCTATTGGGCATTGTTTATGTATAAGGGTGGTTCCGTGATAAACCTAGGGCGGGTCAGCCCGAGATAGCTCTCTAATGTATTGGGTAACATGATAGAGGTAAACGTTAATATTTCTCCAAAGAGATTTAGAGAATATACTATGATGGGTATTCCAAATGTGACTCCCTCTATAGCTATGATTTCTACAATGTAAGTCTGTTATTTATTCCATATGTTTCCTTTATGATTTATGATTTCTGTGCATTGTTCATAAATCTTATGATTTCATGAGGTATGTTATGATTGAAAAGTATGGTTTCATTATTTTGTATTTATTGATGGGTTAATTTTTTCATTCCTTATTTTATATACCATATTGATCTTTTTATTCTCATCCCATGTTTTTGAAATGTTTTCCACAGGACTTAAAGATGAATAAGGTTCAAGGATGGGATCAAGGAAAAGTTATGCTCTCTAAAACATGGAACTAGACATGACCCTTTTTTCAAGAGTTTTTATTTTATGGAAAAAAAATGGATACTGAGTTGAATTTTTTACATTTAATATTCATGTTGTTATGTAAATGTTATGGCTAAATTATCTAAAACTCTAAACATGAAAAGATATTCAATGTGAATTATCCATTTAATTCAATATTATTTAATGTTTAAGGCCGGTTCCTTATATCATTGTAATGGTGTTCATATTTCATCAATGTATGAAATCAAATGGCACACAAATGATAATGTTCTAATGATAGAAGACTAATACATTTTTGAATATTTAAATAACCAATGATTCTTGAAACATGTTGTTTTCCTATTTTTTGGGTATTCCCTCATTATCTTAACTACTATAGATCACCATTTTTAAACTTTATGTGATTAATTCTCAATGATTATGATCCCCCAACACCTGATAGTCACACATCATCTGTTCCATGATGGTATGGTGTATCTCGACCATAGGAAATTACTTTATGATTACTATCATTGAATATATATAAGGTCTCATTATGGACAGTTATCTTCTATAAACCTTTTATATAACATGTAATCTATGTATATTACCATAAATAAGGTGGATAAAGAATTATTGAAACTATTATGTTATGATAAACACACACACATATATATATATATCAAACTATATACATGCAGTGTTAATCAAAGTAAATCAGAAGTTGGGTCAAGGGAACTTTCTTTAAACACTCCCACTTTCACTAGATACAACTACTTACAATCTCAATACATTATATCATTCATTAGAATCATGCTTCTACTAAAATATAGATTTTGTCAGGGGATCTTCCATGTTTCCCTTTGTAGATACTCTTCTAATTGTGACTCCACCTCTCCGATTAAAATCCACTAGATATTAAACTTCCAAAGTATATTATTTTTCTTCTAGTGTGACCATGGATCCTTGGAAAGAACCACTAAAACATTGTTATCACAATATATTAGAATAGGGTTTTCAATTTTAAGAACAACACCAATCATTGAGACAAAGTTTCATATCAAAACAAATTCTATTTTAGTAACATAAGATGATATATAATCAGATTCTAATATATAATAAGTGGCCTATATATTATTATAACCTCAAAATATCACTACACCACAATTAAAGAAAAATATGTATCATGAATGTGATATTATATCATCATGATATATCCAGAAACTGACATCAATGTATCATCTCCCTATTATTTCCCCATCTCCTCAATACATAAGGAACAAATCTTTTCTATGCCTCAAGTATTTCTAGACTATTATTACAATTTCCCACTAATGTTCACCTGGATTAAAATGATATTTTACTACCGTGATTAAATAAAAGGAAACATAAAACCTAAAATATATAATGGAAGACATGATAGAACCCATTAACTAGGAATAGGGTATTTTATTAATTATTTAAATCTCCTACTATTATTGTGGCCACATTTCCTTGGAGATATTTATATAATGTTTCATGGGAAAAATCATCCATTAGATATTTCCATATAGTACGTTTGGAGTACCATTAAAATATATGTACTTTTACTTTTCCCAAATAGCCTTTTGATATATATCTAAATTTATCGTTACCCATAGAATGTAGACTACATCATGTAGGATTTTCATGGATAAGATTTCATTTAACCATTTCTTATCTAACTATAAGGATTTCACTTCATTTCCGATTATTAATATTTCATCAATATATAATTCTAGGAAAATGATGAAATTTACATTAACCTTATTATATACACAAGGCTCACTCTCATTATTTAAAATACACCAAATTCTATTATGGCATCATAAAAACAAACCTTTAATGATTTTAATGCCTGATTAAACCCCTAAATGGATATTTTTAGCTTGAAAACCATGATGGAATTATTTTACATATCAAACCCATTGGGGTATATCATTTAGATGTATTCAACAAACATACCAATATAAATTAATTTTTTACTTCCATTTTTTAAATCTCATAATCAATAAAGGCTATTATTGCAAGAAATATTCTAATGGATTCCAATATTGCTACTAGTGAGAAGGTTTAGTCATATTTTATTACATAAAATTGTCTAAAACACTTCACTACTATTTATTATTCATAGGTATTTACTTCTACATTAATTTATAGCTTTTATAGATCACCCATTTTCACCCAATGTGATTTACATCTGTTAAATAGTCTACAAAAATCCAAACATGATTTTGATAGATGGACTCCATCATTGAATGCATGGAATAATTATATTTGGCATGATCCTTTCCTTCTATATCTTCTTTATTGGTCCAAGGTTAATTATCATCATGGAATCATGTGTCACCATACTTGGTGATAATAAAACTATAATTATTTCTTTATCTTAACTCTTGAGTTAGCCTACATAGTATTTGTGTGTCCAGAACTTCTTCATCTCCCACTATCTCTTTTGTTTATTTTTCTCATAGAAACACCTGTGCATTTGGTGCGTCAAATCCATCAATGTAATTATTTCTCACAATATTTCTATTAAAAATGGTTAAATTTCCATAAATGTAAATATTTCTCAAACTATAATGAAACACATAGTGATTCAAGATGTGAATTTGTCAATTGGTATAGTCTTGAAAAAATCCTTGAATCCTAATACATATATGTGAGGGAAACTGGGATTATATCTACATAATAGATCATATGTAATTATATATATTTCATTATTATTTTAATTTGTTAATGTTAAATACCCTTATCTATATGGTGTATACCCAATAGGATAATGTTAGTGTAGTGTTCATAAGTGATATAACCATGTATAGGAGGGTCTGATTCATCCTTTCACTAACACAATTATATTGTGGTGTATAATGATGATTGAGTTTGGATACAATCCCAAAATACATTATGTTATCAATTAAATATTAGTTTACATATTCCCCCACTAAGGTCTGATAGGATATCCTTAATATTTATATAATGATTTTTTTTCTACTTGTTGTTGGAATTCCTTAAACATCTGAAATGAATCTGACTTATACCTCATTAAGTAGATATAGAAATTACAACTACAATAATTTATAAAACTAATGATATATGAAAACCCACCACTTCCCTCTACTATAAATGGACTTTGTATGTAAATATGAATTAATTCTAGTTATTCATTGGCTCTTTATCCCTTCCCAAAGAAGGATGATTTGGTCATTTTACCTTGTAAACAAGTGTGACATTCATCGATGGGATTTAACTCAAAAGATTCCAAATACCCATCTTGTTGTAATTTCTATAATGACTTTTAATTTACATTATGAAGAAATATGTGACATAGGTTGGTGTTGTAGGATTTTATCTCACAAAAGTTTTCATTAATTTTCATTATCGGGTATTCAATGTCAAGTATATAAAGACAATTATTAAGATGCTCTTTACCATAACCCATGTGATCTATATAAAATTTGAAAAATTTATTTCCAAACAAAAAATAAAATCCCATGGTGTCCAGACATGATAGTGAAATTGTTTTTCTCATTAGTGATGATATATAATGAAATTTATTTTAAACAAGAACAACACCACTAGGAAAATCTAGTTGAAAATCTTCCACTGATAAGGATTCTATACTCGCACCATTTTCATCTAAAATGTCCATGATTATGTTTTAAATATTGTTTAATTATCATGTTTTCTATATATTAATACATATTTTTGAGCTACATTCAATATCTAATACAAAATGTATAAAGAGGAAATGATTTCATTCAGTGACAAAAAACAACATGAAGTGGAATCGTCACCATACATCATCATCCTATATCTTCAACTCATTTTCAAGTGGCCTTTCATTCCCTATAAAAGTAGGCTCCACCTTCTCATTTCCTTGAATGTATATCCTTACCATTTTTGAATGATATTTCATTGGAGACATCATCTTGTACATGGGCTTATACCCCTTATCCTTTTCATTACCTCACATGCTCACTATAAGGACAAAATAATTATTATTATCAATATCCTTCTCTACTTGGAGAATTGAATCCAGAATATCTGAGAGGGACATTGTCATGTTTTTAATGTTATCATTATTAATGAATGTAAAAAATTATGATAGTAAAGAGGAAATAATGACATCAGTTACTGTATCTCATTTCATCCTGAGCACAAGTGATTCATGTATCTCAATGTATCTAATCATATAGAGTACATGAGGTCCAACATGATTCCCTCCAGCTATACTAAAACTATACAATGAACTGTAATTATCATACCTTTCTTTCCTAGATCGCTCTTGATAAAATTCATGGAGATTAGTATGAACCTGCTTGGCATCTTCATCGACATGCATTGTCTGCAATTGACAAGACATAGATGATATCATGATGCACTGTACATCTAGTGAAATATCTACATTCATTTTATAGTTATATTTATCTATAATTCTTTCTTTCTGAGGTGGATTAGTAAGAAGTGAGGACTCCTGCACATAAGGATTCCTTTATTGGTGTAGAACAATGTGCAAGAACATGTACCACTCTTGGAGGTTATGGACAGTCTAGATATTTTATTTATCTAATATTGATCATTGTTTTAATGTTCTAGTTGTGTTTGTGACTTACATTTTATATCTAGACAGAATAAATTTTAGTAGTTATTCCATTATATTTATTACCTTTAAGACATTTTTATTAAATAATTATTAAATAAATTAATTCATTTCACTATTTTATCGATACTTAATATCCCACACTATTAGATTTGGAATACTTCATCTCTTTAGTATTATAGTGGAAATTATCATCGTAATCTCCCCTCATAGTCTTCATGTTATGGGTACACCATAACTTGATGATTTTAAAGGTATGTTATAGGATTTCAACCACATTATCTAGAAATTTCTTGATCTAGAGTGTAAAGTCTTGGCTTATTGGAATAGTAATATGGATTCAATCAATTTTTTGCAACTAAAGTGACAGTAAGAAATTAATGGGTAATTATTAACTAAAAACATTATTTAAGTTAACCCATTAGTCTCATAAGACCTTGTTGGTAGTAAGAGACAATTTCAACTATGCTTGATGATAACCCTAAACACCAAGTTCTATTCAAATTTGACCAATGGAAGGTATTGAGACTTAATATATCATTGATGTATTTTTATTATTTTCTTTATGAATATAATCCATTTCTATTAATATTTTCTATCATTTTTTCATGCTCAAAACTAAACATTAAATAATATAAAAACCTATAATGCTATTATATTTATTTTATATTGTTTATTATTTTAGGCAATCTCATAGTAAACATGAACCTACATTAAATAATAACCAATTAATAAAATAATCTATTCTACTAAACTAGTCTTGAGCATCTAAAAGTGAGCGATCCATTTTAAAATAAAATATTTATCCTGACCTAGGGGGTTTTATACATTAGTCATGTTATGACTCATATAACAGCTCAACCATGATCTAGTGTATATAATTTTCTTCTCATGTACATCTCTTCTAAGTGGGGTTCATCTAGAAAAAGTGTCATCTTCCATGATCAAATATAGTCATGCATAATGAAAGTGGTCTAAAGGCACAATATACAATAGATAAATTAGATGTGCATGCCCTTAAAAATATTGAGTGGAAATAAGATGATGCACATACCATAATTTTATTACCTAGATATTAAAATCATCATGCAGAATAAATAATTAAATTATCCAATCATTCGGGGGTTCTGTCAGTTTCCTCAAGACCATTCAATATAAAAAATTTCAAAATAAAAAAATAAATTTCTAGAAAATAAATGTATGTGGCTGTTGAAATAAATTAAATGAATTTAATTAAATTAAGATAAATTGCTTTATTTTGTCAGAAATTAAATTTATAATTTATTTAAAAAATTAACTTTATTAATTAATTTATTTTTAAATCCAAAAAATATATTATTTAATTTTTTTATTTTAATTCCAGAATTAAATTAATATTATACAATATTAAAATATTAATTTCAATCAAAAATTAATTTTTAATTAAATTAATTTATAACTAAAATTAAATTAATCTATTTGTTTAATTTTGATTTTATTAATTAATTTGGGCCCCGAAAACCTCGCGCTGGCTCATTTCATGCTGGGTCGTAGACTCAAAGACCCTTATTAGGAAATAAAAACCCCATGGAGGGATGTTTTGGGCCAAGAATCCCCAACTAGACCCATTCTTGGTTGGGTGGACATGCCCATAACCATTGGAGGGAAAATCAGGTCTAGTAAGACATGATGAAACCGTTACAGGGTTCCTCATGGCCTGATACCGTCACAAATGGGGATTAGGACCTAATCAATGCGGAAATGTTGCGGGTTTAGGGTGTAATGAAGGCATTTAGTGGCCGATTAAAAGTGGCATATGGTTATGGCGTGTGCTCTCAGAGAGGCAAGGAATCCACACTGATGGCCCGAACCACCAAAAGAGGCACGGCCGTCTACGTCGGGCTCTGGGAGAAACTAGTGGCTTGTGTACATGAATGATTGGGAGCCTCAATGGAGGCGACAAACGATGGTCACATATCACGAGGGATAGGGGTGGCCAGAGGGTGGTCTAGGATAGATCTGGGAAGTAAAAATATCTTACAGTATCTATGGATTCAATGTATGTGCATTAGTGATGGATCGTGGAGAAGGAGAGATGATGGATGGAGGGGAGGAGGCTCATGGAACTTCTATTGGGAAAGGCATTAAGCGAAGAATGCATAAACAACAAAAAAGAGAGTGCATAGCAAAAAAGAATTCCCTCAAACAGCGAATGTGTAGCAACAAAAAAAGTGCAGAATATAAAGTTGACACCGGAATTTTTATGTAGAAAACCCAATGAGGGAAAAACCACAGGACCTAGTCCAAAAAGAGGGATCCACTAAAATCAATAGATACATGGTAAATACTCTCAAAAATGGAAGGGATCTCGAAATTAATACTAAAGAATAAAATAAATGAATCAATGATGGAGATCAGTAACGATGATCATTGAGAAAAGGTGATCACAAAATGGGATTTTCTCTTAGTGTTGGTGGTGTATTTAAACCCTTAACTACTGCCTCCTTATATAGGAAAAAAGACTGTGTTAAAACCCATCCACATAAAAAGAAATCAGTGTTAAAAAACACTTCTATGCATTAATGATTCAAATGGGCCTCTACATGCCTTCTTGTCAAAATCGTTTACTCTAATTGAGGAGGCGCCCAACAAACTCCCCATCGGACTCATGTGGGGATGACCGCCAACCCTAAAATTAGTCAGCAATTCTCAAATTTACCTATGGGTAAACTCTTGATCAATATGCCTGACCCATTTTCATCTGTGTAGAAATTCTCAAGCTCTAACTGTCTGGAATCAAGGACGTTTTAGATCCAATGATATCAAACATCGATATGTTTTTACCTTCCATGAAACATGGAATTCATTCCCAAAAACAAATATCTCTATAACAATCAAAAAATAAAACATGTATATCCTAATTTAAGCTAATCACTCAAATAAAAGTTTCCATCCACAAAAATTCTTGGAACACCTCTGTAGCTATAATAAACTCAGACTTTGTGGTATCTAAAGGAACACATCTCTACAATTTAGTTTGACAAGATACATCTCCCCCTATAAAAGTGATCAAATATCCTAAAGTAGACTTCCTTGAATTGATGTCTCCTTCCATATCTGAATCTATAAATCCACAAAGGATAGGATGCACTTTTAAAAAACACAATCTCATATCAGAAGTACCATGAAGATAAGGAAAAAAATACTTCACTTCTCTCCAATGATCTCTACCTAGATTTGATAGGAAATGACTGACCACACCAAATGCATGAGCTATAACAGGTCTAGTACATACCATTTCATATATCAAACAAAAAACTACCAATGAACAATGTATGTGATGCATCTTTTCTCTCTATTTATTAGTAGAAGGTGACTGACTAGTGCAGATCTTAAAATATAAATCGAGATGAGTAATAACCACATTATCTCTATCCATATAAAATCTCTAAACAACATTCTCAATGTATCTATCCTAATATGTCCACAATTTTCTTGTCCTTCCTATCATGGGAGATCATCATTCCAAGAATATGTCATGTTGGCCCCAAGTCATTCATCGCAAAAGACTGACAAAGATCCTTCTTCAATATATCAATTCTAGAAGCATCATGGACAATAATGATCATATCATCAACATAAATCAACGGTTTAATAAAATCAATATTTTTAAATATCTGAACCAAAACACAATTATAAGAAGATTTCTTCTTGAAACCCCGATGGAAAATGAAAGATTCAAAATTCATGTACCACTGCCTCATATCATTCTTCAAACAATAAAAACTCTTCTTTAACCTCCAGACATGATTTTATTTACCTATTTCAGTAAAACATTATGGCAACACCATATAAATATCCTCTTCTAAATCTATGTGGAGGAAAGTGGTCTTCACATCCATCTTCTCAATCTGAATATCCAAACAAGAATCCAAACCAAGAACAAATCGAAGGGAATACATTTTGACAGGAAGTGAGAAAATCTATACAAAATCAATACCTTTCTTGCAACGGAATCATTTATCAACTAACCTTTCCTTAAATCATGAAACAAAACTGGATTCATCATTGATAATCCAATAAATACATGGATTTGGAAAATCTCTCTTACATGCTGGTAACTTCACCTGCTCAAAAGTATGGTTTTTGTGCAGTGATGTCATCTCGTCATCTATTGTTGTAACCCATCTTTCTTTCTATTCACTTTACATTGACTCAAAAAAATATTTTGGTTCTACCCCTTCAGTGAGGAGCACTTACTCATCAGGTGAATACCGAGTAGAAATGGTATGATATTGAGATGACCTCTGGAGTGGAAATGTGGTTTCATTAATAACCCCTATAATCGGATCATCAATAAACCAAAGGTGTATCGAAAAAATAAACTCCAACTTGTTCACCCTGATCATAATTTTGCACATCAATGTGATCATCAGAATCAATAATTTGTGGTAAATGTGAATGAGAACCTATCTCAAGACTGAAACACCCATCAGAAGTTGGAGAAGGATATTTTTCTCCATTATCAATGTATTCAATAGTCTGATCCTCCTTAAAAACTGCCTCATAGCTTCTAACTTGTTTTTTAAAAACAAGATCATAGAACCAGTACCCAAACTCTTCATTTCCATATCCAATAAAAATACAATGGCATGTCTTGCAATCCAGCATGGATCTTTAATCTCTAGGAACATGAAAAAAATCCTTGAACCAAAAACACACAAGTGATTGTACCTGATCTCTTTTCCCTAAAAAAAATTTCGGGAGTGTCTGTCTGTAAATAATCCATAGGTGATAAATTGATAATACAATCAGTAGTAAGTAAAGCCTCATGCTAAAAATTTCTGGGCAAATTTTCTTTCAAAATAAATCAACAAAATATTTCCAAAAAATTCATGTTCATCTTCTCAGCTACACCATTCAATTGAGGTGTCTTGGGGCATCATCTGATGTTGAATATATTCCTTCCTACAATACTAATCATATAAACCACAATGCTCTCCCCCATTGTCAGTATTAATAAATTGTAATATCTTTTATAATTCCCTCTTAGTAGAATCATGAAATTACTTAAAAACCCTTAGCACTTGATTTTTGGCATTCAAAACATAAAACCAGATCTTACATCAGTATTCATAAATAAATTACACAAAATAAAGACCACCACTAATAGTCTTAGATTTCAAAGGACAACAAATGTCTGAATATACTAATTCATGTACCAATGAATTACTATATAGGGGATGACTACTGAAACTCACTCTGCTCTATTTTCTAGTTGTGAAATGATCACATGTATCCAATTTGACACTCTTAAAATCTGGAATAAGACTTATCTTGGTCAAATAACCAATCCCTTTCTCACTGATGTGACTGAGAAATTTATTCCATATCATGGATAAAACACTGCACTCAACAACGAATGAAGTATCACAATAAATAGATTATCTAGTTTATTACATACCTAATAGCTTCTTCCCTCAATCCACAATTAGATATCCCTTGGAAATATTCCATTTTCAATCACTAAAATTACTAACAAACCATTCATCATCAATAATTCTAGTAGGAATAAGATTCAAGAGAACCTCTAGTGCATTTATAAAATTCTTCAAAATTAGGTTACATCCAGTACTAGTCTCTAAACAAACAGTCCTGATACCTACAACGTCAGCATGACCATCATTGACCATATTCAAAATACCAAAATTACATAAGTTTTAAGATTTCAATTAATCCTTCATTAATTTCATGTGAAAACATGCACCACTATCAAAAACCCAGCATGAAACATCATAAGAAATATTAATGAAGTCATAAAAAATAATAAGATCACCCTTGTAGCGATGGTGACATGATCATCTCTATCCCCATTTATCTTCTATAGGTTTTCCATCAATATATTTTCACTTTTCAGTTAATAAAATAACTTTTTAAAATTCCCCATCTTACCACAATGATGACATTCAAAATCTCTTTTTTTGATCTAGATTTACTCCTACCTTTTCTCTTACCTCGACTGCTCTTTCGCCGAACCTATATTATCCCCCTATTCTCTGTGACTAAAAGATCTGAAAAAATATTTCTCTAATGTAGGTCGTTTGACTTCTTTATTCCAAACAGCATACCTAATAAAACTAAATGTTATTTCACCACTAGTAGTATAACCGGTTAGAGTAACTCCTAAATTCTCCCAATAATTAGGTAAAGTGTAAGTAACAAAAGATCTAAAACCACATCTTAAAAAATTGATACCCATTCCAAAAAACTAAAAAAACATCCTTGATATTCACTTAAATATTCAGAAATAGACATACCTTCTTTCTACATCAAATTCATTGTTTTTTAGAAAAACAATTTATTGTTTTCCATCTTGAAAGCATAGGACATATCAAGATTCTCCCACAATGTTCTTGCATGAGATATGGTACCAATGTGGTTCATCATGTTGTCTTCAACCCACTATATAATGAAGTCTCAAACCATCTCATGCTTGAACGACCATTCTTCATCTAACATCCTTTCTGAATTCTAGGTACTAAACACCATAAGATTCATTCACATGACAAAAAGAAGATCCTTCATTTAAAGATTCCACATATGGTAGTTGGTACCATTCAAAAAAAATCATTCAACTATAATTTTCCTCCATAATGAATATGAGATAAAAACCGAACCCTTTGATACCAGATGTTGGTAAAGGTGGAAAGCGACAAACGTAAAAACTACAGAAAAGAAAATGTGCAGAGGAAAAATATTTCTCTCAAACAGTGGATGTGTAGAGACAAAAAAAGTTCCTAATATAAAGTTGACACTAGAAATTTATACGTGGAAAACATGATGAAGGAAAATTTATGGGACCTAGTCCAGAAAAAGGGATCCACTAAAATCAATAGGTTCATAGTAGAGACTCCCAAAAATATAAATAATCTCAACAGTAATAATCAACAATAAAATCAGTGAATAATTGATAGAGAGAAGTAAATATTATCATTGAAGAAAGGAAATCCCCAAATGGGATTTTCTCTCAGTGTTGTTAGTGTATAGAAACCCTTGACCACTGCCTCCTTCTATAAGAAAAAAATACAATGTCCAAACCCATTCATATCAATAGATATCAGCATTAAAAAATCACATCTCTGCGTCAATGATTGATGTGATCTGCTACATGAATTCTTCTCAAAAGCATGTTCTCTAATTGATGAGGTGCCCAACACCTTCTATAAGGTTTCGGGTGGTGTGACTTGGTGACCAACAGTCAGATATGGTTGTTCCACCTCATCCAAGAATGGAAGCAGAGGTATAGGAGGCCACCTAGAATGGGATACAATCAGGTGGAGGAGAGGCATCATGAGTGAGGGAGAGGAGGGGGTCTAGTGCTATTGGAGAATAAAATAGCACAATCAGGTCTTTAATTTTTCTTGTTTTCCAACAAGTATCAACACCTTGTTTGTTTTTATTGGTTAATGTCACCACCTATTTTGAAAGTAATACCCCTGAACCATCATCCTAGGATAATAAACTCATTTATTATTTTAAAATAAAAATAGAAAAGACTAGTGAAAAAAATAATAGATTATTATTATTTCAAAAATAATATGATTCCATAGGTTATTGAAAAATCACTAGATAGTGACAATCTAGTGTTAATATTCTGTCTAGTATATGATCATAGATCACCCAAAAAATATTGAACATAGATATATATTCATTCATAAAAAAAAAGATCTAATACACACCATTTAGATCATAAAAATGTTTTTTCTGAAGTCCATAACTTATCCATCCGAAATCGGATTTATATGTGGTCTGATTAATTAGAACCATATTAATACCCTATAATTCAAATTTAATGAAAAATATTTTTATTTTATTTGAATATCTATGAAATTTCTATAATACCAATTGTTGGTACCAGGGTTCCCAGTGGAAGCCTGTGAGTCAGGGATTTTAAAATCAACATCACTGAAGTAATGAAACATCTTCTTCTCTAGTGATTTAGGCCCTAGTACTGTATGATAATCACACATGGTTTAATCAGAGCACATAAAAATAAAAGGGTGAGTATGTTGTTACTATTTGAATTTCACAAGTTTTTCGCAAGTACCCAATGAATGTTTCTTTAAGGAATTGACCCTGAATAGATCAAGATCATCCTCACATGCATTATTATTTACTGATATATTCAGATGGATTTATCGTCAACTACCATGGACATGAATTTATAATGTACTACCATATTGATCAACCAGGCCTATGATATCAATTCATTAGCTCAGACATGGAAAATACTATCTTGTTCTTTCAATAAATGTCGTACAACCAATGACACACCCAACAAAAACTACCTCTCCATGAATCCATTGTCATTTTTTCCTTATGTCAAAGTACACGGTCAAATTACACATATTGATAATCATATCATGTAAGGAGACCAATACAAATGTATGTATATATTAACATCCAATGAAACCCAATACAAATGGTGTTCTTATTGGTGGGGTTTTCCACATGATCTCATCTACTTGAGATCAACAAGTAAGAAAATCATGAGAAAAAGACTCAAGGATTATGAGCTCCCAGTGCCTAATAGTCACACATTATCTGGTTCCTATCAGTATGATATATCTTGACCATATGAAATTAAATTTGTATTCCTTTAATAGTATATAAATCTTCTCATTATATTAAGGTATCTTCTATAACCCTTTAATACGATAGGTAATCTATGGACAATACAATATAAATAGTTGATGCATAATTATGGATACTATTATGGTGTTACACACACATATATATATATAACTATATACATTTAGTGGTAATAATAATACATCACAAGTTGGGTCTAGGTCACCCACTTTCAACAAAGTTACAGTTCATTAGGAAGTTGTTGATTAAGATTTTTGTAAGTAGATTCCACTCAATGATTTTTTTTATTATTACTATTTAGTTAAAATTAAATAATTAAATATATATTGTTAAAATTTATTATTTGAATGTGGTGGTGATTCTCTATAGATGTAATGGTCCAGACGCTTAATAATATTAAACCCAATAAATAATGTTTTAGCATGAGTGAGGTTGTCTCTAGAGAGGAAATATTTTCAATGCCAACTATGGATTATGTTTGTGGTATTGAATTGGGTTGGGAATCTAGGGACATTTTTTAAATAGAAATAAATAGTGTCTAATAGTTTTTTAAATCAATGTTATCCACTTGGATATTATTTCATCTTACCTATTAAATTATATATAATTCATTATATAATATATTTCTCTCATATAACTAGTTCAAACCACATTTTATTAACTTAATCTAGTAGTTTTTTAATATAGAATGTACAATGATCGCTACACTCTATAATCCTACAAATCCATGTGATCAAAAAATATTAATCACTCCTATATAAATCCACTTCCATCATTTGGGAAATGATGAAATTCATTAGGGCTTATATGTTTCTTCTGTTAAGAAGAAAATGAATAACTCAACTATAGAAATAATTAGTATTCTTATATTTTATAAAATAAGATAACATTATTGTAAAATCATTCATGCTATATTTTTTAAAATTTACATATGAATTTAGTAGTAGGTGGTGGGGTAAATCTATTTGGCTTGATTGGAAGGTTTTTAGTGTGACATCCTTGGAGGAATCAAATGTGGTAATGAAAAGGGAATAATACTACTTCTCAAAAATATCTTCATTTCTAATGAGTTTCAACAACTTTCATTGGTGCAATATGAATGTTCTAAAAATTCATATCTTGGAATATATTCAGATTCTTTCTTCAACACAATCTACCAACATATATGGAATGGACTCATTCCAGATGACTTTTCTTACACATGGGGATTCGTTTATGAGATTTATCATTTTAGATTTTTTCCACATATATAAACCGAGGGATGAATATTTCATTAAAACCTTCTCTCATGAATCTTCTCATGTTCATTTTCATCACATGATCATTATTTTCTTCTATGGTTAGATTGATTCTACAAACAAACTTAAGATAATTTTACCAAATTCTGACAGAAAAAAGAAAAAAATTATAATTTAAATCCATCCCTAAGTAATTTTCAGGAATTCTGGATTTTAATATTCATGTGGAGTGACTGATTATCCAATGAAAACATATTTATCTTTTGATTTTGAAAAATTCCAAAATATTATGCATCTTCAGCACTATAGAAAAATCAAACATACTTTTCTTTCTCTAGATATTGAAAAATAGAGAAATATACTCATCCATATCTTCCACTGAAAATATATTATTTATTATTCACTGTGGAAGTTTTAAAAACATTATGTATTGTTGTTGGTTTAGTTATAAAATCAATAGTATCATTTACCTTAGAAAATAATATCATCTGTATCAGCTATTATCTGAATTTAGAAAATAGTAAAATTATACATGTCATTTTTTTCTCCAGAAAAAATAAATAAATGAGATTACTCCTTTCGATACATCATGTTTTTATAATTCTAAAATCCTACATAAATACTATGATATTTAGAAAAAATTACGTATAATATTCTAATGGGAAAACTACATTACATATGACTTCCTTTGACAATTTCTCATGAATCAAAAAGATAGAATGATTATGAACCATTATGATAATTAAAAAATATTATACACAATAAATTTCATAAAAAAATTAGCATATATTACATTTAAACTCTTGATTATATATTTATTTCTACATAACTTATAACTTCTAGAAGTTCAATTCTGGTAAAATCATACTTTCTGATAGAAATTTATAAAATCTAAAAAAATCAACTTCATTATAAAAACATTTTTAAATTTCTATAAATACATGAAAAATCACCAACTCAGGGTAGGATTTTTTCATATTAATTCCAAAAAATTTATAATCAATGAAAAATAATGAATAAAATCCAAATAATAGTTTAATTACAAAATCAAAAATAATTTAATATTAAATATTTTTATTATGAATTTGATGTTAATAAAGAATAAAATTATTTAATATCATAAAATAAAATAAAATTTTATTCCCTTGATCCCTTCCCCAATCATACCGAAGAAAATTTCCTCAAGTTAAATAGGGTTTCACTTCCTCTTAAAAAAATTTCATAGTTCAAGTTCTAAAAAGAAAATAAAATTTATTGGGATGAATAATTTAATAAGTGTTACTTGTATTCATTCCTCTTCCCCAGGCTCCCTATTCCTAATATCATTTTCACAATTCCTTTATAGTTTCATTAAAAAATTCAAATATATCATATTTCATTTAATTATTTATGATTATAATTCCCCAAACTATTATAATCCCATTCTCAACTAGAAAATATAATATTTTTCCCCACCCATGTTTGTAGAAATAACTTATTATATGATTTCAGTAAAACCATGAACTAAATAATACCATGATGGAATGAATACCCTGAGAATAATTTTAATATTTAATGAATTAATTTTATTCTTGGGAAGACATATCTTAGTTCAATCTAAATCATATTTGATAGAAAACACACACAACACTATGTTTTTTTACATGGGAAGACTTCTAGATTAGTTACCATCTACCTAGTTCACTCCTATTAATATGAGATATCCAAATTAAATTTATGGAGGTTTTTTGAGGTATTAATAAATCATAGTGAATATGTTTCCTAATTTCATGGTAAAAATTATAGTTTTCTCATGTTAAAATTTTGATCCACTTAATTCTTATATATTAAAAATAAAATCCTTATCCAAAAACAAAATCCTCCATGGTTATAATGGTGAATGGTAATCTATTTCAACATAGATGAAGTGAAACATTAAAAATAATAATTTTTTATTATTCATGAGGTAAAAAACAAAAAAAAATAAAGGATATGTATGAAAATGTATTTACAATCCTTATTTATCGGTCATTCTACAACATGTATGTTAGAAACTAATTTAAATTAATTTTAAAAAATAAATGGGAATTAATATAAGAAATAATATAAATTTTTTAAGAATAATTTAAAAGAAGTATACAACCTTGTGTATTTACTTACATATTTCATGGAGGAGTGTGGACTCCTCAATGGGTTGTTTCCAAAAATCATCATTATATGTCTTCAGGTACTACCCATTTACATTATAGGTTTCTTTTTATGATATTTGGATCTAAATTATACCAAATGGACTTGTGTTATAAAATGTAAATAGTTTAATATACATTTACTATTGTACACTAAGAATAAGTTTCACATGGAAGGAAAAAATAGAACATTATCACCGACTTGGATATCATTTATTTGAATGAGTAATAATGGGATAAAGATTTCAATTCACTTTGGAAACAAACCATTTGAAAATTATTCTCTTATCACCTATATGAGTTCCACTATATGTACATTTCTCATCTTAATAGCCTTACTAAATTCCAGGTTTCTTTTCTTTATATATCAATTGGTTAAATTTTATAGCTCAATAAGAATTTGAAAACCTTTACTATAAAATATGCAATAATATAACATACCATGGGGGTATTGAAGGATATTTTTTATTTCTATAATTCATCCTCTAACATCATACTTAATACTTTTTAGTTTTTCAACACTGGAATCTCATGTATTTTATTTAATTCTCTATTAAATAACATATATTTGAAATTTTTTTGTCTATGATTGGTAGTAGAGGTTCTTTTCTACCTCATAAATTCATCATGAGTGATCCTAAATTTTTTATGAAGAATTGTGTGCCTTCATATAAGATGATTTCATGAGTAATGAAAAACATACAAAAATATGTTATCTTATAAAATTAATTACCTCTCTGCATTCATTTATTCTTCTTTCTTGGGACTCAATACATTTAAAAATTGACTAATAAAAATACAAGATATATAATTCTAAAGGAAACAAGTAATGGACCCATAAAATTTGTTCCCCATAAATCAAATATAATAAAAAAATTGACTATTGTTATGGAATATCCTATCTCTTATAAATAATTATACTGAACTAATATTTTATACATAGATTACAAAAAAAATTAAACCATAAAATCTATAAGTCATAAAAAACAAAAATAAAAAACATTCCAAAAATGTGATAAGGTCTAATTTCTTCTCCATGAGAAAGTGTGTGATAGAATTTATGAACATAAGGAACCTATTTAATAAGTATACACCACCCAATAACTTGATCACTATATATTATTATCAATTATCAATTCTCCTGTACATAGTTAATTAACTCAGATTTTAGTTTAAGGAATTTATTCATAGAAATAATCGGGGGTACCTTTGATGTGACAAAGTAATTTATCATTTATACATACAAAAAATATTTACCAAATACTACATAATGTTTCTTAATAAAAAGAAGAATCATTCATGTATATTTATATTGGTACATCAACATCTAAAGGTCATGAAGTATGGAAATGGGGTCTGAAATCAAGTTTTAATAACCCTTTTTATTTATAGTCTCTATATTTAATTATTGTTGGACAAGTATAATATTATCATCAACATTTTTTCATCAGAATTATTTATCAAGTATCATAGAGATGCATGATCAGAATAATATATTACATTACTTCCTTGTAGATATGAGAGATTTTTAATGAATCAACTATAAGAAAATTTTTGTTATCATTGTTGAATAATTAATTTGATATGTTTATTTGTTTGGTTAATCATACCATATCACATGTGCGTTTCAATTTATCATTTAGTAGAATTATATTATTATTGTTTGGATATAGGAATCACGCAATACTTCAAAGTGTTTTTATAAGGAAGTGTATTGATAAAATAGTTATCAGTCAGGCTCTCATTGATTTTTTTGAAATTTTTTCTTTATGATTTATAATAAAAATTTGTACCATTTTTATGCATGATAGTTACTCGTAAAGATGTTTTTTGAACTCATTAATAATTTTTTTTATTAAATTAGACATGTTATATAAATGATATAACATGTTTCACAATGGGGAGGATGGAGGTATAGAAATGATACTAACCTTGGCCTGTCCTAATTCAACTCCATCAATGGGAATAATGTGTCCCACTAGAATAACTAACTACACTATAATGTGACATTTTTTATTTTTAAAACAAATTTCTTTTCAATTCATATTTTTTAATATAATATTTCCAATAAATTTTTCAAAAGATGATCCACACAGTGTAATGTATTCAATATATACCTTAATTAAAATATTATTTAGATATGAAAATATAATTAAAATAATTAGTTGAAATGTACCTGAGTCATTGAATAAATTCAATGAAATTATTCAGTATGAATGTGTACCAAAGTATCAAGTAAATGTGGTTCTTCTATTTTCTTCTATTGTTATAGGGACCATGAAATGTATAATAAAACCATTAATAAAATAATAACGACCCTTAATATATAATATATCTTGTATATGATAAATAAAAATTTTGAGGAATTGGTCTTTTCAGGTTGCACCATTTTTTTATAATCAATAAATACACTCAAACTATTTTTAATAATTATAGTAACTAGGTCATTTTTTCATTTTTCACAAAGTTGATTTCATGGTTTTTAGTTAGAACCTGGATGGGACTCACCCACTAAGATTCTGATACTAGATATATTTCTCAATAATATAAACTTTTTTCAACCTATTTTATTACATCATCAAGTAAGGTTATTCTAACAATTAATGTTGGACCACCAGGTCCATGATGAAGAGTTGTATGACCTCATACACGCCTCTAAGTATACAAGAAGCTACTAAATCTCAATGACGATCTTATTTTTTATAGTGGAGATACTATACCCTAATTATCTTTTCATTACATATATAATAATTTAAAAAATAAAATATCTTAGTGCAAGGATCAAGAATAATCTAGTATCAAATGGAATACATGTCATAGAAAAATAATAAAATGGGCCCCTTATGTGGAAAGACAAACATATGTATAATCAAAGGATGATAATAAATTAATTAAATTGTTTTATCCTCAATATTACATCCAAATACCACACCCATTTCCATAATCCTTATCTCCACTATATGGCATGGTCCCCTTTCCTTTTCTTGTATCCCTATACAAGAAGTCTATTCTTGCATCAAAATTCATGTACATTTTGTGAGTAGTAAACCTCATTATGAACCCAAAAATGTGTCCATAATAATTTTTTACTTCTATATTAAGTATTTTATATGATAATAATAAATTTTTATGAAATAATATTATTATTATTATAATAACCTCAAGTCTAATAACCAAGTCTCCATGATCCTCGACTATATTCGGTTCTACTCCATACTAGACAGATGGATAAGAAGTTAGAAATGGTCAATAATTATCCCAAAGGATCAAAACTTTTCACTAGACATACTCATGTCTTTGAGAGGGAATAATACATTTTATTCACAAAAAAATTGAGTTCTTTTATGTTCCATGGTTTCCTAAAGGTGTCAAGTTCAGTTCGGGACACAAGGCTATCATGCTCCTAACCCATATAAGGTTCTACCATCATCATCATCACACATCATGCACACTCCCTATATAAGGGGTAGTCATACAATGAAAGTAAATTTTTAGGATATACTAATAACAAACAATAATGACATGGTAGTTCACATAACCAATAACAAAATAAAAATAAAATCATAGCATGGAATCCTGAGAACATAGTAGCATCATATAATAACATGTAATCATCTTTAAGAATGGTAACAACTAAAATAACTGTAGTCATTGAGTGAAAATCATATATGGATATCGAAACAACATGAACACCCATAATAATAACTACCAATCAAGAAAAATAATCCATGAAAACACAAGTATCATTCATTGTAAAAAGTGTATCCAACTGCCTCAAATGATAAGGAAGCTACTACTTTAAGGATTATGATGAGGAACTCCATGTTTCATAAAGGGGTCAGAGATGGAACACATCACACACACATGGATAATGAGAAACATTTCAAGGATATACAGATCTCTTTTCAATCCATTGAAGATAGAGATTTATATTTTTGTATCAATAAAATTCTTAGTCAATAAGGATGGTCAATGATCAAATACCTTTATAAGTTCATCAATAAATCCAATTATGATCTATGTATACATACTAAATTGCAATTAACTTGATTTATCATTATTTAATGAATATATCATGAATTTAAATACAATTCTAAAATAGTTCCATGAGTGTTGAAAATGATCATCAATCCATAAAAAAAATCTATAAATGGAAGATATACTCGAGACTAGGAAGGTCTCATGATGATCGTTCTAGGGAAGTTTATCTGAAAACACACACCATTCATGAGAATTCTAGTTTTGATAAAAGGTTCATCATTAAAACATAAAATCATAACCATCAACCAAATAATTATCAATGGATTAATATTCCATTAACCACAATCTAGAAAAAAGAGGCCTATGAAGTTTATTCAACATTATATTCTTTTATAATTCTCATCTTTATTTGATGATCATGTTTTCATCATGTAATGATGTCCACATTAAATATCCACAACCATTACATAAATAATGTGAAAAATAATCATTATATATTTATAGAAAACACAAATCCATCATATATATATGCTCATATTATAATAAGGATGATCAATTTGGCGTATATGTAAGAAGAACACACATATTAAGTATTATTAAATCATTATAGAGAATAATTATTGTGGGAGATGATTAAAATCTCCCTGAATAAATATAAGATCTTTGAAATTTTAATTATGGCCTTATTTATCAGGTTTGGGAGTCAAAGGATATCAAAACCATTACGTATTAAGAGAAAGTCGGGTGTGTTAATTCACCTTTGGACTAGGTGCACCAACTGGCTGGTGACTAGAGACGAGTTAGCCAGTATGCCTAGAAAAATGGAATGTATTCTACATTTACCACCGACTAGCTGGTGTCACCCCACCAGCTCTCCGGTTGTGTATACTATAGCTATAAACCTATTAGAATCCCACTCGCTAGTATGTTGGTTCCACTAGCTTAAAGGTGCCTATTTTCTATCCACTATATGGTTGATACCACCACTAAATCTCCAACAACTAATTCTCAGACCCTTATCCTCTAAATTCATCCACATCATAACCTATATATTGAAGAATAAGGAGGTAAACAAGAATTTAATATTAGAAACAACTTAATTATTGAACGAAAGTGTAGATATAATAGATAGTTATATACTAGTTTGAGGAACCATCACAAGTATTTATTAATTTTATAGAAAAATATGATGCATAAAAATAGTTGCAGTAATTCTAGCGATATCTCTTAATTATGATACAATGACCTTAATATGTTGGTTCAAAATGTTTAATATTTGGTTTCCAAATTATCTTCCATATTATTTAAAATTATCATCAGAATATTTTCATCATTCCTAATATATGTATATCTTATATTAGTTGCTATAATTTTTAAATGAAATTTGGTATGTTGGTCCCATAATGGTGTCAACTCAACGATTTTGAATTTAGTGACTTGAAAGTGAAAATTAGAGAATTAAGTAACAGACATTAGTAAATTATAAAAAAAAATATTTTATCCAATTCTTCTTCCAACTGATCACTAAATATGTTTGGTTCCAGATTAAAATCATTTTCAAAGAATGAATAATTAGAATATTTTGGAGATGATAGGTATGATCATAGATTTATTATTTATTATAACATTAATGTTTCATTACATGAATAGAAAGGGGTGTTAATATCAGAAAGGGTGAATGCATAACATTATTATTTAGGAAATTTTATATAATGTAGAATACAAAAATTAATATTATCTTCTCTGGAATCCATTTAATGGGGTCCCATATGAATATATATAATAATTTTTATTTTTTTATTGAAATTATCTTCTTAATATTTTATAGGAATATTTTTTTATTATATCTAATTCAATATTCTTAAAACATAAATAATATTGGAATAATTCGATTTACATTTCCAATATATCCTCCAAACCCCCCAATGGATATGATATACCTTGTTTGGATAATTATACCACTACTTTGTCATATTGAGCTCTACACACTTAAAATATAATTTATTTAGTGAAGGTGTAAAATTTATTAGTGTTCCCAAATCACATAAGGAATTAGAAAATATGATTCTTCCAATATTGTAGGGGATAGTGAATGTACATGGATCCCAACATTTTTGAGGTTATCATGGTTTGATTATGGTATAAATATTCTAACCTAAACATATATTTTCATTGCCTTGTGGTTTTCTATTCCTAATAGATATTTCTATAGAAATATTTTCATACCTATTAATTTGATTGATTGTATCCTAAAGAGAGATATTTATTGTCACATTCATTATAGTGCAAAGAACATCTTACTAAAGAACTTATACATCAGTTTTCCTTGGTGGTGTAATCCTTGATGGGAAGGGTGGTAGGGATTGGGGTATATTCCCATTTTTACTGTTTACCTTATTCTTCTTAACTTGTGTATCTATAAATGTTTGATCAATTTTAGTTCAATAGGTTCTAGTTCCACTTCCTTGGAATTTTCATTTCCATATTCTGATTCTAGGGATGGATCCTTGATAATTTTTAGTTACCTTATAGTTATTAATGAAATTGTACTCATATTAGTTTTGGTTTTAAAAACAGATTGTGTAAGAGTTCGGCCTAAACCATTGATTATAAATGTGTCCAATGTGTTTTGGATGTGTTCATACAAGCATTTCAATTATTTATTATTGGATCTAGGAGATTTTAATATTGATTAGTGACTCCCTTGATGGATTACTACATACATTAAAATAAATAAAAATAAGGGTGTTTGGTTATATCCTTGTTTCTATTATATTATATACGTAAGAGTGTTACTCCTATGAAATATTAGGGGCTAGTATCACTATTGAGGGTTATGATGGAATGGTGGACTCTTTGTCTTCTTATATTCTACTCCAAACTAAACTATTAAACATTATTTAAATCATTGGTCAATTTCTTATTGTTAGTATTTTACTATAATACTTGTAATCATAGTTTTCATATAATTGATATACAATTTATGTAGAATTGTCCTAAAAATAACACTATTGGAGGATAATTGAGTGTGTAAATGGTGAAGATTCACTAACATGGTTCAAGGTTAACTTTATAATAGGATATGATTATAACACCATGAGTTATTATGAATATTTTTTTTAAAATAAATTAAATTTCATTTATGTATTTTTTTCATGCTAAACTAGGTTATTATTTTTTAAATTTTGTATTAAGTCAAGTTTTCACTACACAAAACACAAGCTTAGCTTGAGTTACATGAAACATTGAGTTTCAACAAAAAACATTTTAATATTATAATTATTTAAATAAAAAAGTTATAAAAAAGTTATTAATATTTGTAATATGAATAATAATAAGAAATTTTTAAATATTATTTACAATAACATTATATAAATAAATCACGTCGATAATAAAATTCAGGCTTTTTGGTAAAGTCTTTATATGTTTGGAAAATTTATTTTTCTAAAAAAATAATTTTTATGTATTTTTAATTAATAATAATAATTTAAATTTTTGATAATTTTATAAATATAATTTGATAAAATAAATATAATTTTTAACTTCATAATTTCAATAATACCTTGTGGTAAATTTTTAGGATTTTTCTGAAATATATCATTTTTGGATGAATATTGAAAATTACTAAATTTTAATTGAAAAATACATTTTAATACAATTAATTTATATAATTAAATTATATTTAATTTGGTTTTTATAGTATAATTAGATCAATTATAAATATATTAATTCCATTTAGGTCATTAGAACCAATTTCAAATTGATAATGGTAATAAGAATATTTCATACATTAGAACGTTTTCACTCTAAAAACTCATTTTATCATCCCGTTTGCGGGATTAATTTTAAATTAATTTCAACCACTTATGTGATTTGAATTTCAAAATATAGATTCCATATTTTGAATCAAAATAGTTTATAATTTCTATGAATGTAAAATAATTTTTTTACTAATTTAATTAGTAAATGAAATTAAAATTAATTACATCAACTAAGGTAAAAATAAGATTAAATAGTGGATAAAAATAAAAATAAAACTATTAAAATGACCATTAACATGTCCAAAACCCATTTAATATAAATATTTCAACCATAAACAACTTATTATTGAATATGGTTCATTATAGGAGGAATATGATGTAAGTGAAACCTCCCGATAGTGTTTACCATTTTGTTCTTTAAAAGTATTCCACTCACCTCCCATATAAAAGGTCACCACCTCTCCCCCGCTTCTTACAAATTTTAATACTTTTGGATCATAAAAATAGTTTCCAAAATAAACTCCAAATTCTGTATATTAATCCTAAAAGCCTCAATTTTGGCATAAATCTATCCATGGATGTCCTTTTCTGGAAACAAAAAGGAGATACCATAATAAGAGGTAATGTTCATCAACGAAATTTTTGGTTTTGTTTCATCCTCCAAAACAATAAATTATTTTTATATGATTATTATATAATAAAAGTTTATATTAAATATAATTAATTTTTATTATGTAAAGTGTAGAACCTAAACCATCACACACTTCCATGAAATTTTATATGTAATCACTGATCGTGTGTATTGAATACTACCTCCTCGCAAATCAATGACATTTATTCTTCTATTACAACTTTTATTGGTTTGGTAATAATAATGGATTTATAGTTTATATATGTTATTTTTTTACAATGTTATTATGATTTAGAAATTTGTATATCATACATACCTTCATGCATTCCATTTTTTGGGAATATGATAAAGTCATTCGGGTGTACAATGGAGTACTGCCTTACGAAGCAATGTGATTCATTCATGATTTACATGGAAATTTTAGGGATGTTTTTTATAAAAATATTTTTAATATATTACATAAAAATAATTCTATAATTATAATATAGCATATATGTTTCCTTCTTCTAATTAGACTTGAAAATAAAAATAGTGTTTGTGCGTATGTGCGACCTACCATCTGCATGAACAGTGTATTTCATTTCTTACATCTATAATTTAGAGATTATTATAAATACAATTATAATGAATATATATATATATGATATTTATAAAATGTTTATAATTATTTATGTGATGAAATCATGATCTATTTAAGTGTACAATGAATAGATATTCATTAAATGTAACAAAAACACTATGGTTATTACCTGAATGTAAGATTAAGATAGACTTTTTAGTAAAATTGAAATATGAAGTCGTAAGTAAATAATATTTTTTATTATATATATAAATATGGTTTTTTAAATATGTATATAAAACTTAAATTTATTATATTGGAGGATATAATGCATATGCGGAGATTCAAGACTTAAGGTAATCGATTTACGTCTCACTTTTAACATTTGTGAGACACATGCCATATTCAACCCCTTTTTATAATATGTATTATATACAATACCAATGAATGAATTTTATGATTCTCCTATTTAAAATAATTTTCATATATATACATTTTAGTATCTCTCTTTCATGGGGTTATGGTTAATAGGTTACCAATGTGGTAAGGTGGCTTTTTTCTTAGTTTTCATTCATTGAGAAGTAGGTTCTGTTATGAACCTATATTAATTCTTGAGATGTATATACAGACCCTTCCCCATGTAAAATTATGACCTTTTACATCCTTGTGATATTTGTGTTTCATGTAACATCATTATCTTAGGGGTATTGTGATTCAAAGTTAACAAAGTGGTAAGAGTTTATTACTAAAATATCATTATTTATCAAGATTTTTTATGATTATACTTCCATATATGAAATATTATTATCCATGTCTTAAGAAAACTAATTTATTTTAATAGCCTATATTTGTTAATGATATCCTCATTTAATGTTCCTGTTTTACTAATCTTTGGTTCTTAATATAATTGTGAATTGTTTTTTGAAATTCTTACATTATTTTTCTCTTTATTTGAAAATATATTTTCTCCAAAAATCATGTGGTATAAAAATATTTTCAAAAATGATATAGCATAATTTCAAAAGTAATTTATGCTATTTTTTACCATTTTAGAAAAAAAATATTATATGGAATCTTTTTTCATCTTCTGAACAAGGATCTTTTGACTTCTATTGACAATAAGAAAGGAATATTTGTTTTAACATATATGGCATGGATCTAATTCTCCACCAACGAGACCAAAAATTTATTCAAATATTTCTCTATAAGTTTTAAAGTAAAATTTTCTTAAAAAATATTGTCAAAATATTTTCATTCATACATTATACATTTTAATTAATATTTTCAATGAAATGTAAATTCAAAATTTATTATGATTTTAAAATAAATTTCCAAAGAAGAGAGGATATCATCCTCATGAAATGTTTTTAAAATATAGTTTTAATTTATTTTCCATCAAATATGAAAAAGATTCTGTAAACTATTACTTATTGTGGATAAGATCAAATAATATAATTTTTATTATTTATTTAAGGGTTTTGTTTTGATGGAATGATGTTTATGAAACTCATTTCTCTTAAACAATTTTTACAATGATAAAACACTTATGAAACATGATTCTTTTCATCTATTGTTTTTTATGAAATAATTATGAAAAATGTATCATTTCCATAAGTTATGATATAATAACATGGTTATAATAACCATTTCATTTAATCAGTTATAATATGATTGTTGTTTTTTATCTTTTGGAACACATATGTATGATTTCATTATGTGACTAGTGAGACCTTTATATCCCTCCAATGAATTGGGTAAATAATTATATATCATGATATAGACAGGGATAGAATGTGGAGTTAACATAGGTAATTAAAGGATTTTGTCCACTATTATGGTCATGGGAGTGAACCTTATCTACTAAGATGGTTTGGGGAGTGAACACATTCCACTAAGATAGCCTTTGAATTGATCCTTGAAAAATATGTAAATATTTTAAAATGAATTTGTGTCTTCCATATTTACATGTTTTATTCCCATGTTATGCTTTTATGGAAAATTATATTGATTCTATTTTGATTCATGTCATATAAAAATCCAATATTTAGGCCATGAATCTTGATAATGTTGTTTTATATGGTAGTTATGATCTTGTAATGTTATGATCATATTCTCATACCCTTAATCTAAATATTATGAATACATATCTTCCTTGTTTACCCATACTGATATTCTAAACTCACCATTTCAAATGATTCTTATCCCCAGGTTATGAAGATATGCTTTATTAATGATGTTTTTAATAATGGTTCTAGTCATTGGGAACCTAGTTGGAGATATTATATTATACATATCTTCTGGTTTTTAGGTTTCCATGTTTCAAAAGGAATTAAAATAATACAGTCTTTGGGTGTGTATTTGTGTAATTTATTAAATATTCTACATAATTAATGTAATGTCTATGTTTGATAGGCCTTGTTCTATATATTTCGTGTCCAATAAAAAATTTACATATCCATTGGAAACTAGGATGAGAATACCTTAGTGATATTCCCAAGTGACTATATATAAGTATAAGTATAAGGTTGAGTCAATTTATAATAAAATGCCCTAGAAATATGTTAATGGATGGAGTGAGTAGTTTCCTAAAATTCATCCATGTCTATATAATATAAAAGTACATGGCTCTTGGATAAATTTTTCTAGTGGAAACAACCTTTAATACACTGTATTGAGCTAGACTTTTTCGAGAATGGGTGCATAGAAATAGGCCTACCTACACACCTAGTTTGACACTCGTTGAATTTTCTTTAGGAATTAATAATGTTTTAATAAACCATCATGATGGATTTAAATATATGTTATCTATGAATAAACTGTGATTAAACTAGGGTAACATAGATTAAATTAGTTTTCATAATTTAGACATCCCATAAGTGATTTCCATTATTATGTGGTTTCCCACTATGAATATTGTTTATTACACTACGATTTATGGTTTTAGTCAATGGATGGAAACCAAAAGAACTGAATTAATGCTTAGTTTTATGTGAAATTATATGATTGTCCTCCATATATTCCTAATGTTATGAGAGATGAAATTAAAACCATATTTCTATGATCACACAACTTTCTCAATATATGAATCATGATGAAATTAATGACGGGAAAAGGAGGGAACAATGTTCTGTTGAGTCCTTCATGAGGATACATCAACCTTCCTTTAGTGGGTATTCTAATCCACATGTTTCTGAATAGTGGATAATTACCATTGAAGATATATTTTACATTCATTAGTGTTCATAAAATTAAAATATCTTTTTAGCTATTTACCGTATTGTAATTAAAGAGGACTAGTGGTGGTATCTAATCAAGAATATGAGGCAGCAGGTTGAAATTGAATCCATAGATAGGGAAGGGTTCATCAAATTATTCATAAATAAGTACTTTCCCCATGATCTCTATATGAATATGGATAATTAGGTCCTTTAGTTAAAGAAATGGGATGATTAATCTGTTGGTACCAAAGAGGATAATTTTACAAGACATGGAATGTTTGATTCTAGTATTACCATCCAACCTAAATTTAAGTTTGATATATTCATCTATGGCTTAAAACAAAGTATTTAAATGGAGTAATCTATAATATACTCTAGTATCTATGAAGTTATATTTTGTTGTCCTTTCAAGGTAGAAATGGAGGTTTGAGTTATATTTCAATCTCATTGTTTTAACAAGAAAATAAAAATTTAGTGTAAAGGAAAATATTTAAACCATATATAGAAGATGATGAGCTTTCCATTATGCTTAATGTGCCACAAGTATCATGGATGAAATAGTCTAAAGGGTTTTAATAATTGTTTTACATGTGGATAGTAAGTCCATTAGGTAATTTATTTTTGAAGTGATGGGAAGAGGTTGGCTAACAATGAGAATATAGAGAATGTATTATATAATGATCATCTCTATCTTTAGTGATTCATGTGTAAGAATAATGGGAATTATTTTAACGAGTTCCCAACCCCAAGGGTTAATGATAATGATCGAATCCATTATCCTCTTAAGTCTAGTTGAAAATTTTAATCACCTGCGATCACTATTTTTAATGAGGGGTGACATAATTATGTGGTGAAAGGTACACATACCATCCATTCTATAATTTATAATGTTTTATTTGACTATATATCTATTGAATCATTCATATATAAATAATTTCTCTGAAAGTAATAAAATTCCACAAAAACGATTATATGTGGAATTAGAATTCAAAACACATAATGGTATGGTTATTTCATCTAAGTTATATTATTATTATTGATTTGAAAATGGGGGAAATGTGCTTCATAAAAATATTTTTATTCTTATTATGGTTCGATTTGATGTCATATTATACATGGACTTGATTTATATGCATAATTAACACATTTTCTTCATAGAAGGGATGTTGCATTTGATATTAAATACCAATATATGATTTTATATTGATGTGATTATATGTAAAATATTATAATGGAGATCACATCCAATGTATGCGTCTTAATTCAAATTTAGAAGGGGTTTTTTATCTCATATGGTTTGTAAGAAACTCATCATCGATGATATGCTGATAGTAAAATAAATTTTGGATGTGTTTTTAGAGAAGTTACATATTCTTCCCCCACAAATTTAAGACCATTTTCAAAAGAAATCATACATGGTACCACACAAAATTCAAAGAATCCTTATAAAATCATCCCAATTTATTTGTAGGAATTGAAGAATAAAGTCTAGGAAACCATTGACTATTGATTCATTAATCAAATTGTTTCACCTTTGGGTGCACATATTCATTTTGTTAGAAAGAAATATTCATTAGTGAGACACTAAATTGAATATCAAGAGTTCAAAAACATCACAATCAAGTAAAAATATCTACTTCCCGATATTGATGAATTTTTATCAACAATGGGGATCTCAATACTTTTCCATGACTGAACATCATTTTGGATATCATCAATTGAGGGTTAAAAGGTATTATATACCCAAAAAATAATTACTTATAATGTATTAATACTTTTAATATATATTGATACGTTTAAATATTATTAATTCACCTACTATGTTCATAGATGTGATGAATAGAGTATTTATAAATTACCTTGATCAATTTGAGGTAGTCTTTATATAAAATATTCTTATATACTCACAGACAAAGGGAGAGAAAGATGAAAGACTCATAATTTTACTAAAGACCCTAAGGAAGGAGTAACTTTATGAAAAAAATTAAAAATAAGGATTTTGGATATAAAATGTTTCATTTGTGGGCTATTTAATCCCAGTAGAGGGTGTATTAGTAGATCCATCAAAGAATAAGGCAATTGAATTTTGGAACATAACAACCATTATGATTGAAATCTATATTTTTATAGTTTTATCGGGATATAATTGAAATATTTGGGGTATATATCATGACTATCTAACCCTATGACCATGTTAACTCAGAAGGGATCCAAGTTCCTCTGGACATATGAATGTGAGAAAAAATTCAAGGAACTGAAAAGAAGGTCAGTCAGTGCACCCATAATTACATTTAACTATAATGGTTAATGGTTTTTAATTCTTACTGATTCATCCAAAGAGGTATTGGGATGTGTAATTATGTAGAATAACATAGCTATAGAAAATTCATCATGACAATTTAAGATTCATGATAAAACTTACCGAACTCATGATTTTGAGTTCGTTGCAATAATTTGTCATTATGTATATGGATAATCCATATTTATAGAGAAACGATTGATATATACATTGATCATAAATATTTTAAGTAAATATTAAAATATAAGGAGTTGAATATGATCTAGAAAATATGGTTAGAGATGATAATGTATTATGACTACTCAATATGTTACCACCCTAAGAAAGCGAACAAGGTTGTCGATGATTGGAGATGGAAGGATCATGATAACTTATCTATGATGAGGATCACACGAGATACAATATTAATGGATTTAAAAAGGATGGATATGGATATCAAGATAGTATTGGGAGATCTAATCATTGTCAAATTAATGTTCAACCATCTATCCATGTGAACATTAAAGATGTAATGAAGGATGATATTGAGTTGAAGATGAATGTTAGAAATTTTAAGGAGTTCAAACTTGATCAGGATGGAATGATAAGGTTCAGAAACCATGTATGTGAACCTTCCATAATAGATTGTATGAAGGTTTTGTTAGAGGAATATCAAATTCATCATTCTATTCCCATCTAGGAAGTATGAAGATGTATAGAGATTTGAAACAATACATATAATTGGAAGGAATGAAGAGGGATATTGTAGAGTTTTAATCTCAATTCTTGGAATTCAATTAAGTTAAGTATGAAATATAAAAGTATATAGGGATTTTAAATCCATTAAATATACTGAAATGTAAATGGAAAAACATCAGCATGGTGTTTCAGACTGGAATCTCAAAAACCATTAATGATAAAATTCTATATGGGTGGTAGTCTATCCCCTTAACAAGTCATCACACATAATAACTATTAGATAATACTTATCAATGGATAATCTTCTGAGGGTATACATTAATTAAGTGGTAAGGTTTCATGGGTACCACATTCAATTATATATGTTCAGGATCTGACTATTACATAAATGTTCTAGAAAATCATTCAATAATACCATGTTGTAGAGTTGAGTTTTTTGTACAACTTATCACCCTTAGAATTATAGTCAGTTGTAATGGACAATTCAATCCAAAAGAATATGTTGAGATCTTGTTTTATGGATTTGAAAGATATTTGGTATCAAATCCTTCCTCTATTTGATTATTATTACAACAATATGATCCACTCAATCATTAATTTTTCTACTTGTGAATCCCTCTATGGGAATAAATTTAGATCTCCAATGTGCTGGAATGATGTTTGATAAATAAATCTATTGGGACATGATATTTATAAAGAAATTGTAGAGAAGGATAGATCCATATATCATTATATAAAAAACTGAAATTCAACATAAATGATATGTTGATAACCACTAAACAGATCTAAAATTTGAATTTGTTTATATGATATTTCTATGAATTTCTTAATGGAATAGGTTTATGAGATTCAAGAAAAAGGGATACTATGTGTTTGGTATATTATCCCATTTTAAATTCTTGATCGTGTTGGGATGGTAGACTATCGCTTGATGCATAGACCAAACAACACTAAATTCCATGGTTTGTTCCACATATATATCATGAGAAGTACATTCCTGACCTTTCACATGTACGAAACTCATAAGTCACACCATTGGAGAGAGATCATTCATATGAGGAACTACCAATGAGAATTATTGATCGTAAAGATAATGTTCTATGAAACAAGACCACTTGCCTTGTTAATGATTGTTTGGTGAAACTACCTATTTTAATAATATATGAACGATCTTAATGATATGGTGGAATAAATGTATTCTCATTTGTTTGTATCAGAGTGATGAATTATGAGGGTGAGATTAATTTAATGGGGGGAGAATATAACACCACGATGTTATATTAACCTTAATTTTCAATTAAATTAAATTTCATTGATATTTTTTTTTAAATTCTACAACAAGTTATGAATTCATTATAGGCTACTCCATGTTGATATTTTTTTACACACAACCCCATCATATCTTGCATTACAAGCACCATTTAGATTATACGAAATAACATTCTATTATTATAATTTTTTAAAAAGATCTTTATAACCTTTCCATCAAATATTATAATATGAATATTATTAATTAATTTTTAAATATTATTTATAATGGTGTTATATAAATAAAACATATTTATAAAAAAATATGTGATTTTCTTTATATTCTTTATATGTTTGGAAAAATATTTTTTTCTCAAAAAAATATTTTTATGTGTTTTTGTGAGAAATAATACAATTAATTTTTTATTATTTTATAAATTTTATTTGATAAAATTAATTTTATTTTAAAATTTATAATATAAAAACTACCATATGGTGATTTTCTAAAATTTATATTAAAATTTTCATTTTTTGATGAATTTTGAAAAACACTTAATTTTAATTGAAAACTAATTTTTTTTATAATTCATTTATCTAGGGAACTTATATTTTAATTTGAATTTATTGTATAATTAATTAAATTATAAATGAATTAATCTAATTTAGGTCATTGGATCCAATTTTACAATGAAATTCGATATAAAAACAATCCAAACATCTGAAATTGTTCACTTTAAAAACATGTAGCCTCATCCTATCTGTGGGACTAATTAAAAAATAATTTCTTACACTTTTTGAATTGGAATTTTTCAAAATAGAATCCATATATTGAAAAAGAATAATTTTTAATTTCTTGTAATTCCATCTTACTTTTAACCAATGTAATTTTTGAAATTTTCTTAAATGAACGACATCGATTAAGTTAAAACACGATTACTTTGTGGTTAAACATAGAACAAAAGGAGTAAAAATGACCCAAAACTTGTCCAAACCCATTGGGTGGATAAAAAGCTACCATAACCCCTCTTGGATAAAAATATATCATTATTTGAGGAACATAATTTTCTTGATATCTCTCAATTGGGTTTACATTTTTGAAATTTATAAGATTTCTACTCACCTCCCTTATAAACGGTCACCACCTCTCCCCCCCCCCATATTCAAATATCTTAAGAACTTTGGAACTACCAAAATATTCTCAAATAAACTCCAAAAATATCAACCATAAATCTAATATCCTCACATTAGTAATAAATCCAACCAAGTAAGTCCTTTTCTACAAACCAAAAGGAGATACCTAGGGAAGAAGTAAAGTTCATAAATGAACATTTCTGTTTTATTTATTCCTAAAACCCCATAAATTCATTTTAAATAATTATTATATAATAAACTATGTATCATAAATATAATGATATTATATTATGTTATGTGTATGACCTAAAACATCACACACTTCTATAAAATGGGACACACAACCATCATTCGTGAGTACAGAGGACTACCATCTCGCAACCGAAGAAATTTTTTATTCAATTACATACATTTGTGGTTGGTAATAATGATGTATTTACAGTTTTTACATGGTATATATGATATTTATGATCTAATTATGATTTTTTAATTTTTATATCACACATACCTTCATGGTTTCCATTTTTTAAGAATATGATAACCTTGTGTGTGTGTACGGTGGACTACTGCCTCCCAACACGTTGTGATTCATTCACTATTTACATGGATTGTGTTATGAATGGTTTTAATAATAATATGTGATATATATGAAATATTAATTATTATTTAATGATAATATATTATAGGAATTTATTTCTTTTAATACAACAATAATATTAAATCATCGGTCATGCATACATATGGCATATTGTCTCTATGAATAGTGTATTTTATTTTATAATTATATCTTTAATATATTATTATAAATAGTTTTATAATGAATATATATATAATATTTTGAGAATTTTTTTAATTATGGAGATGATGAAATCATGATTTATGTATGATTACCAGGAATAACATGTCAAAACGTGTATAAAAAACAATATTCTTATTACCTAAAACATAACTGTAACATTGGAATGGTAATTAATTAGTAGAAAAAAGTGATTAGTAAATTGTATATGATATTATATATATGAATTTGGTTTTTTGACATATGTATAATAAAATTATATTTATTAAACATGTGGTTTAAATTATTACTATGAGAGTCAAGACTTATAGTAATGGATTTACATCTCACTTTTTTACATTTCCAAGACGCATGATATATTTACCACCCTTTTCTTCAATGTGGTGTATATAATAAAAATGAATTTAATTTATAATTACAACAAATAAATATTTTGTATTTACATATACAATTTATGATATTTATTTTATGGGGTTATTATCAAAATGATACCGAAGCGGTAAGGTTGTTTTTGTACCAATTTACCTTCTTGGAGATATGCATTATGATATGCAAAAATATTATTTCATGAGCTATATATAAAACCACTTTGAAATGTAAAATCATTAATTTTTTAAACCTAATGACATTTTATCATTAAATTAATTTAATGTTTCAATTTTTATTATGATTAAATGTTATTAAATTTTTAAGATTTTACTGTAATAATCTCATCTTTTACCATGATGTTTTACGATTATTCTTCCAATGATGAAAACTTATTATCCATATCTCAAGAACAGTCATAGAAATTTATTATAATCTAGTTATTCATTATATCTTCATGTAATTGTACCATTTTAACACTCTTTGGTAATTATAAAATTAATAAAATGTTCTTAATATATTAGCACATTACTTTTCTCTTCGATCCAATATTTTTTTTACCCAAAACCACATTTTTTAAAAATGTTTTAAAACTATCTTAATTTGATTTTAAATTGAATTTATACCCATATTTTACCATTTTTTAATTTTAATTAAAATTAATCTTATTTTCATATTCTCATTAAGTCTCTTTATACTTCTACCAATAATTTGAGAGTAATCCCTATTTTAACACGTACGAAACGCTTATAATTCTCTATTGTGATGAACAATCATTTTTATGAAGTTTCCATTATAATTATTCAGGAATATTTTCATATAAATATATATTCAATCTTTTTTAAAGAATCATTTATAATTTTTTAAATGTTATTTTCAAATGAAATTATTTTCAAAATGTATTATGTTTTAAAAAACATTTTTCAACGAAGTCTTTATATTTTTCACAATAAATGTTCCCAAAATATCATTCAAAATTATTCTCCTCTAACATGAATTTGGTTGGGGTTACCTATTTCTTATTGGTTATATAATCCAATAATAACATTCATTTTCATTCTTATATGGTTTATGTTTTTATAGAATTATTTTTAGGAAACTTATTTCACTTCCATGAGTTATATATTGATGAAATGCTTTTGAAACCCACATCACTTCCCTATTTATGCTTTGATGATATGATTTTGAATCATGTATCTTTTACAGAGGTTATGATATGATGACATGTTTATGATACCCATTTTATTTTTTGTATTATGATATGATGATTTTTTTATGATTTTGTGGAAAAAATACATATGATTACATTATGGGATGGGTGGGGTATATATCTCTATCCAATTCATTAGATAATGATTTATATCTCATGATATATACATTGATGGAATAGGGAGTAAACATAGTTCCATAATTAACTTTGTATTCTATGATTGTCTTGGGATTTAATATATACTATAAATATGGTTTAGGGAGTTAAACAATTAAAATATGATATCCTTGATAGTGATCGTTTACTAAAATAGAAATAATTTTATATGTTTTTGTGTTTGACAGAATTCCATGTTTCATTTCTATATAATCATTTCATGGATTATTCTCTTGATTTTTATATGAATCATTTATTATAAACATCTAATATTTATTCCAGGACTCTTGATTATGTAGGATCGAAATAATGATGTAGATGCTCAATATATAAGAGGGGGGTGAATTGTATACTTTAAAAATTACTTTGGAACCTTTAAAGTTAGTTATGAATAACTATGTTTTCCTTAAGAAAAGGAAATAGCTAAGTTTAACAAAGTTAAAATAAGAAAATTCACAACACCTCTAACACCAATTGAAAACTTGGAATAAGGAATGAAGTTGTAAACATCAAGTTCTATGTACTTGCTTAAGACTGGAAAGAGATTCCGAAAGTAGGTTCTGGAAATATGGTTCCAGAAATTGAAACATAACTAAAGATTACAATATGAGATTCTACCTTAAATCGTATAGAATCTAAATGAATCAGAGCACAAGTAGGTAAGTATAAGAAAGTTATACTTTCCTTACAATACAAAATGCAGTGGAAATAAACAAGTAGTAAAACTACAAGTAACAAGATATAAGTCTTTTAACCCAAAGAGAAGGGTATCCAACAACCTTGGATAAAGGTCTCTCGATTTATACTTTCAAGCAAGTCTGTCTTACCCACACCAGGGTAAGACCTCGATACGAAGATCGGAGTCTCTGTCTTGCTATCCCTGCAAGCCCTCAACTTCAAGGTAGTTGGCAACCTCTGTCTTCCTCAGCAAGGAAGCCCTCAAACTTCAAGGTAGTCGGCACCTTTGTCTTCCTATCCCCGGAAGTCCTCGAATGTAATCACCAACATTCAGAGTCGCACGAAGCTTTGAGAGTTAATAAGATCCTATATCTCTATAAATCACTTCAACAGCATGTATGCACAATGTCGAAGAAGTTATTCATCAGTTGTGATATCTTTCAAATGAGCTCTTATTTATAGGCAAGGTCAGCCTCCCTTCCAACGGTCATATTTTCCTTAAAAATTGGAGGGATCTGTACATGTGTAACTTAACCAACGGTTAGTTTATAACAGAATAGACGACATCATTTTATAACTAAACAAGTTTAACAGAATGTACGACATCATTTTAAGTTTAACACAAAAGTTCATAGTGAAGGTTCGGAGTGTAAACAAAATGTCAAAGGTAGACAAATTATAAAAGTGTAAGTAAAATGAAAGTTCGGAGTCTAACAAAAAATAATATTCGGAGTCTAAATAAATTCAGAGTGTATAAAGAAGAGATGATCAGATTCTGTTTAATAGGTGAATTCAGAATGATAATTCGGAATGAGAATTCGTAATGAGAATTCGTCAATAGAATTCGTAATGAGAATTCGTCATCAGAATTCGTAATGAGAAAATGATGTTGAACTTCATGAAGATTTGTATCCAGAATTCAGAGTAGAACTTTATCAGAGTTTTTTTATGGAATTTGGAATAAAACTTCATTATAGTTCTCATCTGGAATTCGAAGTGAAACTTCATTACAGTTCTCATCCAGAATTCAGAACCTAAAATAGAATGCTTCATATCAAAGTTTCAAACAATTCCGAGAATATAGAAATGAATCTGAATCTTATACTTAAGAAATATATGGATGAAAATATGATAAGGATAATTTTTCTTACAAAATCAATCTTTCTTATAAAAGCAATTTTTCTTATAAAAGCAATTTTCCTTATAAAAGCTATTTTCCTTATAAAAGAGATTTTCCTTATAAAAGAGATTTTCCTTATAAAAGCGATTTTCCTTAAAGATAATGTGTTTTTGATTTTACAAACAAGAAGGAATGGAAAAGTCATAAAGAAAACCTTATTGACTCAACAATCTCCCCCTTTTTGGAAAGGAAAAACATCCTTACGAAAAATAAAGTCTAAGAGGAAAGAAAACATTAAGGCTTATCTCCCTTTGCTTATGGATGTTGATGAATATGACTAACTCCCCCTTAGGCTTTGAAACTCTAAGGATCGTATTCTAGATTTCCGGAATGATATTTCATTAAGAATAATAAAGTCTTCTTTAATGAAAAACTCCCCCTTAGATGAAATCTATTAGAGTTTGTTTTCTTTCTCACCCTTTGTTAAGATTCTTTTTCCCCCTTTATTAGGGTTCTTTTCCTTCTCCCCCTTTGTGATTTTTAAAAAGAATTCGAGGGAATGGAAAATATAACAAAGTACCTGAAAAATTAGTAGCAACAATAAAAGAAACGAGCAAGCACAATTTTCATTAAGTTTGAAAGTTCAACAGCAAGGAAGTTAAGATACAACAAAAGATCGGATTTGTTTATTTTGGATCTTTTTCCTTCACCATGAGACCCTTGAGAATAGTCTTTATCTTCTTCAAGTCTTTATGATCTTCTTCGGCTTGCTTCTCTAACACAACAATTCTTGAATTTTGAGATTCAATCTTTTCTTCCTGGGCTTGAAGCTTTTCTTCCTGAGCCTGAAGCTTTTATTCCTGAGCCTTCAAGATTTGTTCTTATTTTAACAACTTCTCTTCAAACTCAATCTGATGATCCCTTTCATACTTCAAGTTTTGAGAAACAGAATTCAGCTTCCCATTCAGATCTCTGACTTCTTGAATTCGGAAATTATTTTCATCTGTCAACTTTTCTTCAAAGGATGAAGTAATTTCATTTATCTTCCTGTCTTTTGTCTCAAAAGAATCCTTAACATTATCTTGGAATTCATCAAAGAGCCTCATCTCTTCAACAGTCTTCCTCGACTAACTAGTCATCCTCTTGCAAGATCTTTTGTGGGCTTCATAGCCAATAAAGAAAGTTTTGAACTGAGCCTCAATCTCAACACATTTGTCCATAACCATGGATACGGAGTCTGTTTTCTGATTCAAAGCGTGTTGGAGCATCTGGAATCTTGAATCAATACTTGAAAACATCGGAATAGGACCCACCAACTTCTTTAATGACTTAACAACAAAGTCATGCCCCAAAGAAGATGACTCTGAATCCGAGACTTTTCTTGGAGAATTTTCTTCTTCAATATGCTCAAGATTTCTCTTTGAAGAACTACCAACTTCCCTTTTCTTTACGACCACTGAGCTCGGGGTATCAACAACAAGTTGTTTTCGCTTTTCCTTTTTCCGAATGGATTATTGTTCTGGAGTCTTGTGTTCACTATCAGAAACTTGAACAACATTGTCTTCATCATCAGCAACTTTTTGAGCACCATCCTCTATGTTCTCCATTTGAGCAACATCATGTAGAAGTTGTTCTTCCTCTGCATGATAGGATACTTCTTGTTCTCCTTCCTCCTCATCCTTCCCTAGAGTGACTAACTTCGATAATTTAGCTTCTGAAGTTTTGAGTTACAAATGTTCCGAAGGTGTCCCCTTATAATCATCTACTTGCTTCAAAATATCTCTGGTCTCACCACTACCTTCAGAAACTGCTTCTTCCTCTTCCACTTGCTCAATCTGATCAATTTCCTCAATAGGCTTAGCAACTGCCTCTTCCGGAGCAACAAATTTTCTTCCTGGAGTCTCAAGTAGAGATTCCAGAGAAAAAGATCTCGGAACAGGAATGTTTCTGGAGGCCATCTCAGTAAACTTTAATAAAGTATGAACTACCTCAGCTTCAGACATCTTCTTCTTAAGATTCTTTTCTTTCACTTGTTTTTCTAGCTCATCCGCTGTCCTTTCCTTCAAGGCCTTAGCCTCCGTAGGATCCAAGCCAAACTGAGGCTCCCCTTGCACTCTTTTCTCTTTGATTTCCCTCCACTTAGCAATTACCTCATCAGGGTAAGCTTTCTTCTTCTTCGGTTTTGGAGGTGTGGAATGAACTTCCTTATATTTGGGATTCTCTACTTCAACTTCAACTTCTTTCAACTTTCTCTTCCTCACTGGCTTAGAGGATTTAGGTTCAGTAACTTTCGGAACCGTTTCTTCTTGAACTGGTAAATCAATAAACTGACCAGTCTTCTTGTCAAAGGCTACATCCATCCTTTTGAGAGTACCATTACTCACCAACATAATCTTCCAAACTCTTGGCTTAGACATGCAAGCCTCCTTGAAAGACTCAAGGCACCGAACTATCAACTTTAAGAGGATTGCTGGATACATTATGATCTGAGCTCTCAAATTCCCTTTCTTAACATTATCAATTGTAATAAGAATTTGTTTCATCAGATTAAACTTCCTTAGATTTATCATAAAATCTAGAATATAGATCTCTCTCTTCTTCAAACTATCTTTGTCACACTTTCTCAGTACGATAAGGCCTTGTACCCATAATTCTAGAATCCAAAAATTCGTAGACAAAGTAGCAATCTTTGGAGCCTTGTCATCCTCCAGTCCAAGAATTTCCAATTCCTTTTCCTTGTCGAAGATTCCCTTTGAATCCGGAAAAACATGAGAAATAAACTCGGCTTCTCCTTCATTATTCAGCCCTACCAAGTTGAATGCCTTGGCATAAGAAAGTTTATAAGTCTTTCCATAAGACTTAAACAATAATTTCTCCCTTCCATCTTCCTTATAGAAGGAAACCATCTCATAGAAATCTACAAGCAAATCCGAAAAAACTTCATCTTGATTCCCAGGCTTAGGCACCGCAACATCTTCCCATCCATTAAGCTTAATATTCTTGGATATAAGAGAATCATACTTGTTGAAGAAATTTGGATGAACCAACCTTTCTCTATATATTAACCACTTTGAAAACGGCTTAGAGGAAGACATGTCTTGAGAAGCTACTTCCACAGACATTCAGATATGAAGACTTATGAGAAGTTTGGAATGGAGATTGCTGAAGTTCGGAACGACCTTAAAAGAGAGAGGTAGAGCTTTGGGATGCTGGAGCTTGAAAACCGATGTGGGACAACCATTTGGGGTCCCCTTTATATAGGCAATGAGAAGACGGTTCAACTTCCTCGGTTGATCGAACGGTTGTGACAAGCTGAGATCAGATCTGACGGTTGAAATCCAATTCTCAAGAAAACTTGAATCCGATCTTTTGAGATTTTTATTAAAACAAGGATTTAAGAAAACTATAATCTGAAGACAAAATATAAGAAAATACCAGCAAGTAAAGTATGATTATGAAAACATGAGTAAGGAAATCATACCTTTCGGATTGGCTTTGAAGGATTATTCGTAATGAGTAAAAAAACTATGAAAATTCTTTATTATGAAAAGACATAGTTTTCAAAAATCACTACGAAAAAATCAACAAAGAAAACGAAAAAACGATACAAGATTTTCAGCATGAAAACTTCATTAAAAAAGTTTGAAAACGAAAAACTCATTATGAAAGTCTCGGTACGAAAATCTCATTATGGAAATACCAGTACGAAATTTTCCATTCCGGAAGTTTTCAATACGAAAATTTCCATTCCATAATTTTTCTATACGAAAATATCCATTCTTGAAAATTTCTGTTCTGGAAATTCCATTCCGAAAATTTAATTCCGAAAATTTTGAAAAAACAAACTTTGAAAAACTTAGTTACTTTAACAAACAAATGTACTCCCCCTATGAAAAGGAGTTTATTACTGTAAGGAGACTTGTTCAACAGAAAGTTAATTAAGAAAGATTACCTTACGATTATCATTCCTAACTTCTGTTTAATGTATTCAAATCTATCAGAAGGCAAAGATTTTGTGAAAATATCAGCAAGTTGATCTTGCGTTCCGATAAACTGAAGAATGATATCTCCTTTCAGTGTGTGATCCCTAAGAAAGTGATGCCTAATATCTATGTGCTTTGAACGATAGTGATGTGAAGGGTTCTTACTTAAGGCAATGGCACTTGTGTTATCACACAAAATTTGAGTTTTATTAAAACTTAAGCCATAGTCTGTGAGTGTGTGTTGCATCCACAACACTTGAGCACAACAACTTTCAGATACTACATATTCAGCTTCAGCAGTGGAAAGTGCTACAGAATGTTGCTTCTTGCAAGACCAAGAAACTAAAGAATCTCCTAAGAAATGACAAGTTCCGGATGTACTCTTTTTATCCATTCTACATCCACCAAAGTCAACATTAGAAAAGCTTTTTAGAACAAAATCATTTCCAGAAGTATAAAATAATCTAAGATCCATGGTTCCCTTAAGGTAGCGAAAAATTATTTTTATTTCCTTTAAGTGAGATTCCTTAGGATTGGATTGATATCTTGCACATAATCAAACTGAGAACATTAAGTCTGGTCGACTAGTTGTTAAGTAAAGTAAACTTCCTATCATACCTCTAAAAGATGTTTGATCTACTGGTTTCCCAGCTTCATCAAGATCTAAAGAGTTTGAGGTACCAATGGTAGTACTTATACTCTTAGTGTTTTCATAACCATACTTTTTGAGAAGATCTTTAATATACTTATGTTCAGATATATAGATTCCTTCTGTTTTTTGAGAAATTTGAAAACCAAGGAAAAAAGTTAACTCACCCATCATACTCATTTCAAACTCAGATTTCATTAGACTTTCAAAAGAGTCGGTTAAAGATTGTTGAGTTGAACCAAATATGATGTCATCAACATAAATTTGAACAATCAAAACATTTTTCTTATCTTTCTTTATAAAAAGGGTTGGATCTGCATTTCCCTTAACATAGTTATTTTGAAGCAAAAATCCAGTGAGTCTATCATACCATGCTCGTGGGGCTTGTTTAAGACCATACAGAGCTTTGGTAAGTCTAAAAACATGATCAGGATGTTTTGTATCTTCAAAGCCAAGAGTTTGTTCAACAAAAACTTCCTCTTGAACATAACCATTAAGAAAAGCACATTTCACATCCATTTGGAAAAGTTTAAAATTAAAGAAGGCTACAAAGGCAAGTAGAATACGAATAGATTCAAGTCTAGCTACTAGAGCATAGGTTTCTTCATAGTCTATTCCCTCTTGCTGATTATAACCTTTAGCAACAAGTCTAGCTTTTTTTCTTACTATGACTCCATTTTCATCACATTTATTTCTGAAAACCCATTTCACTGCAATAACAGAAGTTTACTTAGGTCTTTCAACCAAAGTCCAGACTTTATTCCTTTCAAATTCATTTAGTTCATCTTGCATGGCTTTGATCCAATCATCATCACCTAAAGCTTCATCAGTGCTTTTCGGTTCTAATTGGGAAAGAAATGCTAGATGTTCTACTTCATTTCTTAAGGAACTTCTAGTCCTTACTGGTTTATTTACATCACCAATGATATTATCACTGGGATGATTCTTAAGAAACACCTAATTTGGGTTTTGAAAAACATGTTCATCAACATAGGGTAGAAAGTCTTCTGGGGTAAATATTTCGGAAGTATCTTCTGGAACATTTTCCTTATCAGAAGGATATTCTATCAAAGGTTGATAATCAGTTTTTTAAAACACATCCAAAGATGTAGACTGGGATGTTTTAAAAACAAAAGGATCAGACTCATCAAATTTTACATGTACTATTTCTTCAACAGTACAAGTATTTTTATTAAATACTCTATAAGCCTTAGAAGTTGTGGAATAACCTAAGAAAATTCCTTCATCATATTTTGGTGCGAATTTATGTAGGTTATCTTTAGTATTCAAAATGAACACTTTGCACCAAAAAACCCTGAAGTAGGATATTCTTGGTTTTCTACCATTCCATAACTCATAAGGTGTTTTATTAAGAAAAGGTCTAATCAAAACTCGATTTATAGTATAACAAGCAGTACTTACAGCTTCAGCCCAGAAATGTCTAGCTATAGAATATTCACTCAACATGGTTCTAGTTATTTCTTGAAGAATTCTATTTCTTCTCTCAACTATACCATTTTGTTGAGGAGTTCTAGGTGCTGGAAAATTGTGAGTAATACCTTTTCTACTACAAAAAGTTTCAAAATCAGAATTTTGAAATTCTCCTCCATGATCACTATGAATAGTTTTCAATGGAAGGTTTTTCTCATTTTTAACTTGAGCTCTAAAAATTTTGAGATAAGAAAAAGCTTCAGACTTCCTTTCTAGAAAATAAACCCAAGTAAATCTAGTGTAATCATCAACTAGAACAAACACATAGTATTTGCCTCCAATACTTCCAGTTTGTGTTGGACCAAAAATATCCATGTGCACTAACTGTAATGCATCAGTTGTTGAGACTTCACCGATTGATTTAAAACTAGATTTATGTTGCTTGCCATATTGTCAAGGATCACAAACTTTAGAAGAATCGAATCTAAGCTCTGGTAGATCATTAACTAGTTTCTTCTTAGAGAGTTTACATAAGTTTCTAAGGTTACAGTGACCTAGTCTTCTATGCCATAACCAGGAATGATCTTACATTTCATTTAGGCAAGGTAAATCTTGGATCCTAAGGTCTTCTAAATTTAAGGTGTAAACATTCTCTTGCCTATTGGCTGAGAGAATAAATTCTTCCTTGAAATTTTGAACTAAGCACTTATCATTCCTAAAATTCACAAGGTACCCTTCATCACATAACTGACTTATGCTAATGAGGTTGTGATTAAGACCCTTAACAAAAAGAACATTTGAAATAAAGGTTTTTCCTAGAATAACAATATAACCAATACCAACAATCTCTCCCTTAGCATTGTCTCTGAAAGTTATCTTTCCTCCTTTCGTTTTGATAATATTTTCAAAATATCTTTTGTTACCAGTCATGTGCCGGGAACATCCACTATCCATGTACCATGTGTTTCTGCTGGTAATCTCTTTATTTTCTTGAAATCAAGAAAATAATTAGACTTTCGGAATCCAAACTTGTTTGGATCCGAGATTTCCAGATAACAAAATTTTAGGTACCCACATCTTCTTAGAAAAGTAAGATTTGTGAAATCCTAAAGATTGGATTTTGTTTAAGGAACAATTCTTAGCCCAGTGACCACCACATTGACACTTAGTAAAAAATGGAGCAATTTGAGGAACAAAATAATTTTTACTAAAAATTGGTTTTTCATGGTTATAACCAAATCCGGATTTATTTATTAAAGGTCGTATTTGAGAATACATTTTATCAAAATTTACCTTACCATGGGTAAAGTTTGATAAACACTTCTTTAAGGAAAAAATTTCGGACTTGAGTTTTATAACCAAGTTTTTATCCTCAAAATCATTAGTTTTAGAACTAGAGCTAGGATCTAAAACATTTTTCTTAGAAATAACTTTTTCTAACTCTTTATAAAGTTTGTTCTTCTCAGAACTTACTTCCTCAATATTTTTTGAAATACTTTCAAAATCATAATTTTTCCTATCAAGATCTTTAGAAAGATCTGATATCTCTTTTGTAATAATAGAATTCCTAGAGTTTGCCTTATCAAGTTTTTTATTTAGTTTGGAATTCTCAATCTCAAGAAGTTCATCAAACCTAGAAACTTCTTCATAGGTAGGTAAAGTATTTTCTTCATCAGAAGAGGATTCTTCGTCTGAAGAGTTATAATACTTACTATCATTAGAATTTAAAGATACATTGGTCAATGATTCAGCATTTCATACCTTATCCATAAAAAAATGATTATCAATAGGTAATCTAGATATAAGACCAAGATTCTTCTATCCTGAAGATTCATAATCAGAAGATTCATCTAAAGAGTCACCACCACTGGCACTCCAGGTGTCATTAGCTTTCAGAACTTTCTTAGCTTTGTCTTTGTAATACTTCTTTCTATTCCTGTCTGAATGCCTTTCATTCCTTTCTTTATTTTTAAGTAAAGGGAAATCCGGTCTAATATGTCCAGCTCTCTTTCATTAATAACAAGTAACTTCTCCATCTTTCCTATCTTTCCTTTCCTTTTTCTTATACTTGGATTGAAAATTTCTTTGGCCAGCTATCTTGTTCATCCTTCGAGCAAGATTTGCTAACTCATTTTCAGAGACTTCACTCTCACTAGATTCTGATTGGAAAATGACTTTCTTAGACTTGGATCTGGTTACTCTCTCAGGAGTCTTAGCTTTCATCTGATTTGATGTTGTTGTAAAAGCGATTGTACCATTTCCATTCTTCTTTTTGATATTGTCAGCATCTCTCTTCATTCTGGTTTCATGTTGGAGAAGAGTTCCAAATAACTCATCAAGAGAAATTTGAGTGACCTTCCTATTCTCATCTATAATAGTTCTCTTGGATTCCCACTCATTGGGCATAATATCAATTATCATATCCACAAGTGCTTCATCATCTAAACCTTTCTCTCCCATAGACTATAAACTGTTGACGATAGTCATAAAACCTTATTGAACTTTACATATTGGTTCACCATAAGGAAAATTGAAGCCATGATATTCAGATTTAAGCATAGATCTCATAGTTTCAATCACTTTAGAAATTCCAAAGTGTGTAACCTCTAACTTCTTCCAGATAAAATTAGCTGCTTCACAAGAAGAAATTTGGCTATATATATTTCTAGTCATTGAACAAAGAAAGGTATTGTGTACCTTATAATTTAGTTGATACTCTTGCTTTTCCTGGTTAGTGAATGTTCTAACTTCCTTATCAGGAATTTTATAATCTCCAGTAAGCATAACAAAGTTGTCCACTCCATTATTGATAACAAAAGTATTCATTCGATCTCTCCAGTACTCATAGTCATTACCATCAAAGATTGGTGGTCTTGTAGGATTTAGATTATCAATGGAACCAACATTGACTCCTACCATACTAAAAATAACCTTTGGCACACAAACTTGTTAGTAGAAAAATTTCGTAATAACAAAGTTCAGAATGACAAAATTCGGAATGAGAAAGTTCGGAATGATAAAGTTCGGAATGAAAAAGTGAGCAAGAAAAACTTATATGTGAGTACAAGTATTTCAGAGACCTCCTCTGATACCAATTGTAGGATTGGTATAGAGTATGAGGTTTCCAACCTCTTATACCAATTGTAGGATCGAAATAATGATGTAGATGCTCAATATACAAGAGGGGGGTGAATTTTATACTTTAAAAATTCCTTTGGAACCTTTAAAGTTAGTTATTAATAACTATGTTTTCCTTAAGCAAAGGAAAGAGATATGTTTAACAAAGTTAAACTAAGCAAATTCACAACACCTCTAACACCAATTAAAAACTTAGAATAAGGAATGAAGTTGTAAACTTCAAGTTCTATGTACTTGCTTAAGACTGGAAAGAGATTCTGAAAGTAGGTTTTGGAAATATAGTTCCAGAAATTGAAACTTAACTAAAGATTACAATATGAGATTCTACCTTAAAGTGTATAGAATCTAAATGAATCAGAGTACAAGTAGGGAAGTATAAGAAAGTTATACTTTCCTTACAATACAAAATAAAGCGGAAATAAACAAGTAGTAAAACTACAAGTAACAAGATATAAGTCTTTTAACCCAAAGAGAAGCGTATCCAACAACCATGGATAAAGGTCTCTTGATTTATACTTTCAAGAAAGTCTATCTTACCCACACCAGGGTAAGCCCTCGATACGAAGATCGGAGTCTCTGTCTTGCTATCCCCGCAAGCCCTCAACTTCAAGGTAGTTGGCAACCTCTGTCTTCCTCAGCAAGGAAGCCCTCGAACTTCAAGGTAGTCGGCACCTCTGTCTTCCTATCCCCGGAAGTCCTCGAATGTAATCACCAACATTCAGAGTTTCACGAAGCTTTGAGAGTTAATATGAGCATCTCTCTCTAGAAATAAATTCAACAGCATGTATGCACAATGTTGAAGAAGTTATTCATGAGTTGTGAGCTCTTTCAAATGAGCTACTATTTATAGGCAAGGTCGGCCTCCTTTCCAACGGTCATATTTTCCTTAAAAATCGGAGGGACCTGTACACATGTAACTTAACCAACGGTTAGTTTATAATAGAATAGATGACATCATTTTATACCTAAACAAGTCTAACAGAATGTATGACATCGTTTTAAGTTTAACACAAAAGTTCGAAGTGAAGGTTCGGAGTGTAAACAAAATGTCAAAGGTAGACAAATTATAAAAGTGTAAGTAAAATGAAAGTTCGGAGTCTAACAAAAAATAATATTCGAAGTCTAAATAAATTTGAAGTGTATAAATCATAGATGATCATATTCTGTTTAATAGGTGAATTCGGAATGAGAATTCAGAATGAGAATTCGTAATGATAATTCGTCATCAGAATTCGTAATGAGAATTCGTCATCAGAATTCGTAATGAGAAAACGATGTCGAACTTCATGAAAATTTGTATCCAGAATTCGGAGTAGAACTTTATCAGAGTTCGTATACGGAATTCGGAATAAAACTTCATTACAGTTCTCATCTGGAATTCGGAGTGAAACTTCATTACAGTTCTCATCCAGAATTCGGAACCTAAAACAGAATACTTCTTATCAAAGTTTCAAACAATTCCGAGAATATAGAATTGAATCTGAATCTTATACTTAAGAAATATATGGATGAAAATATGATAAGGATAATTTTTCTTACAAAATAAATCTTCCTTATAAAAGCAATTTTCCTTATAAAAGAAATTTTCCTTATAAAAGCAATTTTCCTTATAAAAGCGATTTCTTTATAAAAGCGATTTTCCTTAAAGATAAGGTGTTTGTGATTTTCAAAATAGGAAGGAATGGAAAAGTCATAAGGAAAGCCTTATTGACTCAATAGATTATGATCTTTTATATCTTTGGTATGATCTTTTAATGTTATGATCGTGTTCTCATACCCTTATTCTCATGATTATGCTTGTATATCTCTCTTGTTTAACCTTATTGAGAATCTAATATAACCCTTTATAATGTTTCCTTTCCCCATGTTGTGAAGATATGTGTTAGGTATGATATGTCTAAGAAGGTTTCTAGTCCTGGTGAACATAATGGGATATAATATATCTCACTTATGTATTAGTGTTTATGATTCATTGTTTCCAAAGGAACCAAACTAATATGGCCTTTGGGAATTTGTTTTTGTAATGTATTAATAATTCTGAAAAAATGATGTAATGTCTATGTATGAGAATGATGGTTCACTATATGGTTATAACTTCAATTTAAGTTTTATGTAATAGAGAGTTGGAACATTTTACCTCATGAACACCTATTGTGGTGAACCTCATACCGAATTATTGATAGTTTTTTGAGTCCTGTTTATCAACTATTGGGCCACTATTTTATATTTTTATATTATTTATCCTCCTATGTAATTATGTAGAAGGTTCTTGTAATTTTAAAAAAATAATTAGTAGAATAAAACCATGAATTTTTGGTCCATAAATGTTTATACGGGTAGGATATAGTCATCTTCATAGACCTATACCAAAACTCATAAAATTATATCTACCAACTAGTCTAAATACATATATATCTTTCATTAGTTTTTTGTTTTTTAATGTGGGTAAAATATTTTGGAAGAAGAATATATGGATCTCATCCAAGGTTGTACACACTCTAGTTTATAAGATGTATATCTATTCTTTAGCTGACCATTCTAGAGAAAATGGGAAGTTTGTCTGAATAATCTAATATTTTTAGAGTCCTCTTGGTTTGATTTGGTTTCACATAGTCCCAAACTCTAGCAGATGTTTATTTTCATCTTCTCATTCAATGATATATATGATACTTTACTGTGAAATTATTCAATTCTTATGTTCAAAATCTCACTATTTTCTTGGTTGACATATGTAATTATAATAATTATTATTATTATAATTATGAAAATTAGGTTTATAAAGTACTCTATGGGTTTTATTCAGTAGGTATATATTGCATTACATGATTCCTCTTACAGAAGAACTCTTAAACAAAATATATGGAATCATCTAATGGAATGATGAAAAATTCCCTATCCACTAGTTTAGTTATTCTAAGACTTCAGACCTTTTCTAAAAAAAGCTTCTCTCCACCACTTTATCAATGCAAAAAAAATTCTAAACTAGACATGATCGTGTATAAGAAAATTTTCTTTAAAAAATAAAAACAATAAAATTAAACATAAATATTTTTTTCTTCCTTAGTAGCAGTGCGTAGATGTCTCGCCGTGTACTTCTTGGGACAAGAATCAATAAAATATAAATACAATAAATTAATTAATAGTGATACTTAGGTTTTCTTCAGAGAGGAAAAATTTTCAATGATATCTTTCTGTTATTGGTGTTGTTATGAATTTTGTTGAGTTATACGTAATTATTTTTTGTGAGATAATATAAGTAAAGGGGGTTCAATTAACTTCAAAATTAGGGTTATTCCCATAGATATTCCCTCACCTCACTTATTAAATTGTGATTCATTCCATTTTAACTATATTATTATCTCACTATCAAATTGAAAAATTAACTTTTTATCCTTTATGTATATATTGACAATAAATAGTGATGTGTCGCAATCAATGGACTCCCTATTATTACATATGAAATTGATAAAAAAATATCTAAATACATATAGATCAATACACTTCCCCCCATCATATGGTAAATGATTAAAATATAAGGGCCTTCTATGTGTATCCTGGGATGAAATTAAGGAAGAAATAAAATTTTACATGTAATGGAAATATACTAATTTCAAAAAAAAACATTCTAATAAGATCAAGAGATATGGAATTAAGAAGTTTAATATATTAATTCAGCGAAATGGGTGGGTTAAAATCATTATTTCATTACCCATGTATGATTAGTGATCTATCAAGGGAATATTGCATACAATGCATAGAAAATGAATTATAACTATTTCTAATCACCACCCACTGTAACAATGAATTCCATCATTTTTAATAGGGTCAAGAATAACGTTCCAACATTTCTCAAAATGTAGTTATTTGTGATACATTGGTTGATCGATCACCTATTATGTATATAAGATATTCTATAAATGTGATTATTCATTCTATTGTACATTCTTATCCATGTTACAACATTTCTGATTTCTTCCAAATGTATATTAGAATATCTATAGATTATATCACTGAACTTATCTATTGAATCTTCTTATCCTAGAGTTATCACCATTTTAAATTTTAATACACTTTTTTGATGGATTTTATAAGAAAACAAAATTATATTTTAATGTAATTTTAATTAAAATAATAATTAGAATTTATTTTATATCAACCCCTTCTTGATTTTGGGAATTTCATATTTTATCCTCCTCGTGGTGTCATTAATTTACCATTGACACAACTAAATTATATTTTAATTTTTTTAAAAGCCTTAATTATTTTAGGTTTTTTGTGTTGGTAAATAATATAACATATACTATTTTTCAATTATTTAAAATATCTATAAACATTCACATTAATCGCTACCTATAAAAATATATTACACATTATCTATATGGATGAAGTTGAAAACATTTCACATAAATATTTTTTCATATAGATTATCATATGTATCATTTTCTATGTTGAAAATATCTTATGAATCATTTATTCACTAAATTGTTCAAATGGATAAATTTTATTTCTTAGTATTTTTCTTTAAAAAACTTATTTATCATATATCTCTAATAGATTTCTTGTATTTTGCAATGTATAAAATATTATGGAATTTATGAAATCTTATGAAAACCATATGTATTATTGTATCATGAAAAAACTATCATACATATGCCTTTCCTATAATGGTTTTCTAATTTCCAATGAAATGATGTTATATATAAATTCTTTTATTGATAATATGTAACATATCCTCAGTTTCCTCCCAAAATAATCATATTATATGTGTGAAATATGATGTAATTTTTCATTTTGACTTAACATGTAAATTTTCAAAGTTAAAATTTTCTAATATATCACTATATTTTAGATATTATTAACTTCTATAAATTCAATGTTATCATTCTAACTACCGAAAATTACATAAAAATGATAATAAATAGGTAACATAGTGTAAGATGTTATTATATTAATTTTATAATAATAAATGAATTGATAAATTATAAATAATATATTACTAAAAATTTAATTATAGAATCAATACACATCTATTATTAAATCCATTTATTTTTAATGAGGAGAAACTAAAGGAATAAGTCTTTAAGAACCTTAATAATGTTTTTAAAATATGGCGATTCATCATGTTGTTTGAAATAAGGGCACCAGTGTTGGTATGATATTGGAAAATATATGTATGAACATGGATTAGGATGATATCTCAATTTTATATTATTTTATTTATTCTAATAAAAACCATATGCTTCTTAATTCATGATTTTAAATACCTTCCTAATATTCATGTTCATGCAAATCATATTGAGAAAAATAGTTCCCATTATAATAAAGAAGGGTGGTATTGAGCCTCCTATATATGGATCAAGATCTATTTTTCACATTGGTTATGTTGGGATTGATCAATGAATACATCAACAAGGGATAAAGGACACTGATTGAGCATAAATTGGAGTAGGATAGTAATTTTTCATGATATGATATTATAATAGGTTATATTGGATTTGTTATTCTATTTGGGAAGGAATCGGAATATTTTTTCTAGTGTTTTTGGATGTTATGGTCATTCATCTCACGTATGACGGGGAAGACCATATTGATTGTGGATTTCAGACATGTTGTGTTCGATATTTGAGATAACTCATATTGGGGTTGATATAGTGTGTCATCGAGAATTTACTCTCGATTACGGTCTTGAGAGATCTTCTAAAGGATATGTGAGTTAGGATCCATGTTTCGACTTGAAATGTGTGTTCTTATGACATAAAAATTAGTAAATAAGGGGCTTGCATGGGTTTGGTTTGTCATTATCCATAGGTAGTTGATGTAGGTTTCTAAGGTGTATATTGGAAGTGTAAAGTCACAGCCTCTTGAATCTTGGGTCATGTAGGACCTACTTGAAATGAGATCATTTTTGTGGGGACTTGTGTGGATTAGTATCGATGAGTGGAGACCAGTTTGGGTTTAGTGAAGCATGCAGGTTCCCTTACAAGTGAGGTGGGAATTTTTATTGGTTCAAAATTTATTTCTTATATGATTAATAAAGTATTAAAAATATTATCCTATAGGGGTATCAAGGAATGAGGCATGATGGAGATCATGGTAGATATTTATTGGTTTTATGATGTTTCTACATGTTTGTGTGTGTGTGTTTAAAAAATTATGTGTTTTATTGATGATGTGACTAGATATTAGAAATTTTATTGATTGATAGAGTATTCTAATGGGTTTCTATGAGTGTGAGGGTATTTTCCCACATCATACTTGTGATTCACACCCTGAGATATGGGAGTGGTATGTGAGATGTTAACAATGATGAAACATGATTCTTGGCCTCACCTTGAGTGAGATATCACTGGAAAAATCCACCATGAGTGAGAGAATATAGGTTCATTTTATGAATGTAATACCACCATGATAGAGGGGATAGGTTTGTGAGATTTTTTTATGAGAATACTAGATGCTTAGCCTAATATTGACTGAGAAGGTACCAATAGAGACCCCCTCCCACATAGTGAGTGGGTATCAGTCTTGGATGTGACATGTGACATGATATTTGATATAGTAGCAATACAAACCCAAAGTGATATAGTAGTATTCTATATTTTATTGAATTTTATGAGATATGGCCTTACCCAATGTGGGAGGGTGATGGTGCAGATATTGAATGTGACAAAATATGATATTAAAGATTGGTATGAGTCATATCCTAAGTAAGAGGGTAGTTGTCTGGACTTGGTGTGACACAAAACATGAATCATCAAGAAGATTTGGGGTTAGTGGTAAAACGTGATCCATTCTTTAGTTTTAGATGAACCTGGTGGGGTTGGTTGTCAGGGTATCCTTGTTAGCACATGATAACTCGATAACTCGTCTTAGGTGTCATGTCATATTTTTATTTATTTTCCTCAAGGATACACCTGTATATGAAAGAATATATTTTGGAACTTGTTGGTACCCATCTAATTTTTATTGATAACATGAAGCATAAAAAACATGGTGTGTTTACAAAATATATGCCTATTTTATATGTTATGGAACATTTTATGATGTTTTCATAGCTGGAGAAGTGTTAGGTCTTGTGTTTTTTTGACTTGTAAATTCCAGAGGAATTTTAAATTTTAAATTAGTGGATGGAAAAAATGTGAAAATTAGATTAAGAATGTAAAATGTTATTTGGAAAAATTAACATGGTTTTTTATACATGTTTTAAGGCCCCTGTGGTTTCTCATCTATTCAGTTGAGTTTTTGGATCATCGGGCTCCGAAAAATGATTTTATAGAGAAGTTTTGAGGGGAACACAATTTTGTTTCAAACTGTGTGGCCCTATATATGAAATTGTACAACCCTAAATATGATTGAACACTATTTTATTAACCATGTGGTTAGAGTTTCATGACTATTTTTGACAATTGTAGTATTTTATAAATGTTATTTTCATGGGTTTAAAATAGTTCGGTATGTCATGCTAAAAGCACATACCCTTAGTGCCACTTAGTAACTGGCACCATGTTGTTGGAACACAGTTATCCAAAATTTGAATCAAAATAGTAAATATCAATAAAGGGGGTTATTTTATAGTTTTCCCCTCTCCTCCAAATGGGGGTTTCTTCACACTTACATCCCACATACCATATTGTATCCATATTCATTGAGATCCACTTTGGCCTCTCATAGGCATTGGTGTAACTACTTCGTTCATCATAGAAATCAAGTTCTGTTAGTGTAATTGGATTTCTGATGGTTAGATATTGATCCCACTATCTTCATACATCATATTCCATCACTATATATAATTTTAATTCCATGCAAGTTAATTCACCAAATTTTCAAGGAGTTCAGATATTATTCTAATTAATCTTGAACATTCTTGAATTAATGATTTTTATTGGATGAATTGAACATCATAATCATGTGGTGGTTTCATTCATCAAAATCAACTAAGAACCACCCCTTTGGGTGTGTGGTATTTTGACTTGGATATGGTTGCCTTATGTAAATTTAACGAGTCAATGAATGGTTTAAATAATTATATTGTAATGAAATTGACGATTATACCTTGACGTGGAAACTAACATAGCCTGGAAATTTATGTTACATGTTTTCTTTTGAATATTATTGAATGGAATCAATCTATATTGTTTTAGAACACTAATCATTATTATGGTATGACACCGATCTTTAATATGGTATGACACCGATCATTATTACAGTATGAAACCGATCCTTTTTATGGCATGTCACTAATGAGGGGATCTAGTTATTGAAACTATTGCCCAAATTTAAAAATATATCCTCAGATAAAAATATTCCATTGTGATGTGCCATGGGTTCTTGGACCACGTAGGTCTGCACTATTTTGAGATCACCCTGGACTAGTTTTTTGGACTCAAATGTTTTTCTTGGTTTTTGGCATTGGCACCTAGCCCATGTATGTATGATGCTTTATTTTTATGTGGAATGTGCCAATGATTTTCGCTACATTCATACCATACATTTATATATTATAAAACACCATTTATATTCTTCTTAGGGTTGCAATTCTGTTCAAGGGATTGTTTTTATATATCACTTATATTATAGCTTTACCTATTCAACGTACACACTGTTATATTTTTATACACAAGATTGATTTGTTATTAACAATATCGGTGGTGGACTACTGAGTATATATCATACTCTATTTGTGATGATGATTGGTACATGAATACACCTTGTGGTTTCAGTTTTAGGATTTTGGATTTTGATATGTGCTATCACTCATTTACATGGGAGCTTAGGAGCATTCGACTGAGATAGTGCTTAGGATTATCATGGGGATTAGCCTTTGGGGCCTTTCTTCAATTTCATTATGAATGTATGATAGCATACATTTATGTATTTTTTCCTTTTAGTATTGACAAGGAATCACATGTATGTTATACTATTAATGTCATTGTCCATTTATTATAATTGGGATGATTTATCTTCCACTTCCTTTTAGTTATACAGCTTCTATTGTTGTTTTATTTAATACATTCTATTATTATCATCTGATCCAAATGGAATAGTCCTCGACTGTATATCCATTAGACCTATGCTAATAGTCATAAACCTCTAGCATATGGTGATGTGCGCTTGAGGCCATGTGGTGAATGGTTCGACCACTATTTATAGAGTATGTCATGTGAGGATGCAACAAGCATCTCAATCAGTATTAGAATATAGGATTGATCTATGGATCAGATATTATATTAGACCATATTTTAATATTTAATAATATTTTTATTTTTTATATGACCAACATATTGTGATATTAGTTGGGATGTATGACTGTATTATTTAGTTTCATTTTACATAGCATGGTTGTAATATTGATTATTCATACTCAGATTATATTTTTTATGTTTTTTGGTTATTTATTTATTATTAAGGGTTATGATATCATGGTCATAGTCTCACCAATGTATAGTTACAGTCTTCAATGCTACTCGATAGTCTATAGCATTTGTGTAGCTGAGTATGATGTGTTTTGGAACTATAGTTGAGTTATAATTAAGAGATTTTATCGAAGGAGTTTCATATTAATAATAAAAAATAAAATCATTTGGGCACTATACAAATATTTGGGACTACTGTGTTATAATGTATCTTCTAAGGCACTCTAGTAAGGGTTAAATTATAGTGATTCCCAAATAAATCTTTTTTTTAATTATTAACCCTCACACATCATCATATATTATTACCACGAGAGTATGAACAAGTTTAATTTTTCTCTCCCTATTTTCTCTCTCACTAAATAACATTCACCAATTAAAAAATGTAAATCATAAGAAAACATGGATTTTACATGATTCTCCCACACTATATTACATTAAAGGAGAATAAAAACAAGGATTTTTAGGTCTACTAAATGTTTCTATATTATTTTTTCATAAGATATAATTATTTTCATAACGTCAACCAATGACAAGGAACATTACCCTTAAAATTGTGTTGGGATTCTATAATACTTCCCAAGGGTCATTCCCTGAAATTTATCATTTCCACATTTCTTATGAGAAGTATTAAATAGTTTAATGATTAGGTGGAATCTCTATGATAATAATATAAATTTGAATCGATGTTTATCAATAAATTTTGGATTAAATTCTCCATTCAAATTCACTTCACTGCATTCTTTACCACTAAATCTAGATGAGATTAACCCATTATTATATGTTGACTATATATATTACTCCATATGACTATAATAATAAAAATATTCTATAAAGGAGATTAATTACACATTGGAATTACCATCATTGTACTCCACCTTCTTCTCCACTAATATTGATATAATCAATGATAATATATACTCCCTAATTATGCAATAAAATATTGTAAGTATCGATGAATTTCATTTCAATAATTTATCTTAATCTAATTTTATGAATCTTATATCTTAATGGAATACCTTCTTACCTCATGACTCTTGTATAAATACTATAGATACTTTAATAAATCTATAGAATCAAAAACCCTTCATTAAACGATGGGTTTCATTTCTTATTATATCTAATCTATATGACTATACAATGTGTACTATAAAAATAAGTGTATTAAATTGCATTTAATTAAAATAATTCATAATTGTAATTGTAAATCCTTAACTTCCCAATTTAAATTTTAACTATATATTTAATATTTTATATAATTCATGAAATAACTGCATGAAGGTATAACATCTGTTGTGACACATTACAACTCTACCATTTAATGGTATATAATTATATATTATTTCATGGAATAATTCAATTATCAACACCTATAAAAATCATGTTGTGATATGAATTAAACTCCAAAAAATATTAGGTTTAATATTTTAATATATTTTCATCCAAAACACATTACAGAGTGATCCTATCCATTATGAAAAAACTCATAATTCATTAGAAACAAAAAATAACCATAATCTTATAGTTTCAAGGTGTGATATTTTACATTATAAGGGAATAAGTATTTTGTGGCATGAAAACCACATAGTGAGCCACCTTTCCTTGGGAATTTAATGATACATGTTACTCATAAAATGATATATATACTGCACGGAATAATCCTTCAGAAAATAAGAAAATACCTACCCTAAATAATCATAATATTATCCTCTAGGTATTTTTGTGATTTTTTTCCACTAGGATAAAACATCTTCATACTCTGAACAACCATTATAGTGTTTCCATCTTTTTTTTATGTGGTTTTTATTCTTTCACAAAAATAACCTCTATCATTCTACAATTCTTAAATGATAGATATTATATCTTCTAAATCTACAATATACTTCATTATTAAAAATTTCTTTGTATAAAATCCATTTATGTCTAATATAAAAATATTTATTCTCTTATTCTATGTATGTCAATTTTATGAATCCCTCATTATGTATGGTTTTTTGTGTGGTTAAAAACATTTACATAACCATCATATACATTATTTACAAATCATTATATCTATATGTATCCATAAGTCAACATTATCAATATTTCTTCATTCTCCACTCTTCGTGCATTTAAAATCAAAACGCTATTGGGATTCAATTATACTCTGCCTTTTTATTTTATTCATTATCTTAAACTCTTTATTGAAAAATGATCACAAAATCAAAAAATAATTCATTGGTTTTCATTAAGGATTTTTAAAATATATTATAAATAAATTAACAACAAATCGCCCCCCAATTATAACAATATGCCATACTACTTCTATATATATGGATAAATAGAACCACCCAAAGAATCATCAAAGACTATACATTGAATCCATGCCTTGGATTTTTGGAGATCTTGGGAGGATCACATTTATTTAATGAAATTTATGTATAATTTTTTTATCAAGCGTTAATTAAGTTGGTTTGTTTGAATTATTGTATGGAATGTCATGTGAAAAAAAAATTATTGGATATGTTAAAATATAGATACCTTTTTGTTGTTGGATTGGTGTAATTAAATTTTCTAATCTAATAATTTCTATAAGACATTACTAAATATTTAAATTCAATGGAATATTTACATTCATAATATCCAAAAACATTTAAAAAAATTGGTTGGAGATCAAAACTTATTATAGGATTTTTGAGGATAGTACCATGATGACACAAAAAGAAAAGAAATTTGGAATTCTATTATATGGTTCCATGTTAAATCATATAAGAAATATAATAAAAGTCAAATAATTTGGAGTTACCAATGAATTATATGATCACACACAATGTATTTCATGTTTCTTAACTACTGAAGTTCCTATCATAAATATATCACATTATACAATGTGGTGTGATTTAATTAATAAAAATTAAATCCACTAAATAATGTATGGTGATGATTTTAGATATGAAGGAGAAACTCATGAGAGGATGGAGTGTTCTATAAATGATATTATTGTGGAAATATTGACCAATATAGTAGATGAATGGGATAAATATAACCATAAAAGATAACAATGGACCTAATTTTTAATAAAAAATGAAACCATGTGACTTTGTAAAGATCAAAATTCATATTGTAGAGAGGATTTTGATACCATGGGGTTATTAGTTTTTCTATCCCTACTGTTTTAGTTTATTTAAAGTCAAAATTTTGATTTTTTAGAAGCATTGTGAAGGATGTGTGGCCTTATTTAAGGTGGTGACAAATAAAAAAGACCATGAATACCTTATAGATGTGGTAGAGAGGACTGTATGATCAATATATAGTTTCTAGGACCATGAATTAAGAATTCATATTTCATTATGAGTAGAGATTCAAGGATGGTATCATGTATGGTTATAGGGGCCATATAGACTAATCATTGTGTCGAGTGTGGGTTTTAGGATTTGGATTTTAAAATCACAATTATCCTTTTGTAAACCCGATTAAAACCCATAAATCAACTTGTAATGACTCTATGGACTCTATAGAGTAATATTGGGTCACCTTGATCTCTGAACTATGTGATTCTCTATATTAAAGGTTAGATAAAAATTAGTTTAAAGTTATGATCTTGATGATCTCATGCATATATTAAACTATATGATTCTCTATCTTTGTATTTCATTATATATTCAAGGTCAATCTTTAGGGTTTAGAATGAGGGATTCATAATTTTATATTTAAAATCATCAATAATGGAATCGTGAACTTTTTCCCATACAACTAGGGTTAAAAGGATTAGATCATAGATTTTGAAAGTAGACCTAGGTTTTAGAATATTTATTTTTTCATCGTTCAATATTAATGGATCATATTAAATTTTTAGTGTATGATATTTCCCATACTTTTAGGTCCACAAGGCTGAAAACCCTGAGAGGGGGGGTGAATCAAGGTATGACTAATTTAAAATTAATGCCCATTCTGATCTTGTTTCGCTATTAAGAAAAACACTCTTCTCTCTCTTTCCTGTTGCACAAAGTAGACAGAAAGTAAAGCATGCACAGGACACACCAATTTTACTTGGTTCACCGCAAAGGGCTACGTCCAAGGAGCATACGCCGACAAGTTGCCGGTCGTACCAATTACACTAGACTTCACTAGTTGTGGATTACAATGTTTGGGCTAGATCACTTCTATGCCCAGGCTCACTGCCTTTACAAAGTTTAGGGTCAGCTCACTGCTTTCCCAAGGGTCACTCCCTGTTTTTCTCTCTCTGGCTCACTGCCGGTGGAGAGGATCACCTACTTCCTCTTCCTAAGCTCACTGCTCTGTGAAGGGATTAACTCACAGTTTATAGACCTGTAGGTCTCTTCATTTTCATGAAATAATGCATCTTCAACTGTGGATAGATGCTCTGTTGAAGTCCAACTTTCATCCACTAATGAATAGAACTTTGCCTCTGACCACTGGGCAACTACCTTTGGAAAGTACCTTCGCAAATCACCCTACTTCGCGAATCTCCCAATTTCGCGAAGCTCAAACAAGCCTTCGCGAAGCTCCTTCATTTTCGCGAATCTCTCTCGCGAAGCACTTTCGCGAAGCTCAAGCCATCGCAAAGCAATGTCCCTCGCGAAGCTGACTAAGCCAACGCGGAGCTCGCAGGTTTCGCGGAGCTACAATAGCTGTCGTGAAGCACCTCTTTCGCGAAGCACACTGGCTCCGCGAACCACCTTCGCAAATCGAGAGCAAAGGATTTTCTCTGAAAATTCTCACTACTTCTCTCGAGGGGGTCGGCCTCTATTTATAGGCGATTCCACCGACCCTCGACCCTTCCACGTGAAGTCAACGCCACGTCATCTCAAATCGCGAAGCTCCAAAGTTTCTGCCGGAATTCTGTCCAAATCGCGAAGCACCATGGCAATTTTCCGTTCGCGGAGCTTGACGTAATCGCGAAGAATCACCGTCAACATTCCTTCATGACTTCACCACGAAGCTCCCTCACAAAGCCCTTCTCTGCCGTGATGCGCTTCAGCATCTACCGTTTGTGAAGCTTGACGTAATCGCGAAAACTCACCGCCTCCATTCTTCTGGTCTTCGCGATTTCCAAACCATGAGTCCTATCTTTGCGAAATTCATTCATTTTTCATATTAAATTATTCTCTTCATGGAAATCCTATTTTCGCGATGCCCACCAAACTCCAAATTTTGGACCCCAAAAATTTGGCAAACACTGGGAAATAGCGCCACCTTGTACTGCTCTTTTTGTACCGCCTCCAGATCGTCCTTTCCTTTGTCATCGTTCTTTGTCAACAAGGATTGTCAACAAATTCTCGGGAACTCGACAATTCTCCATGGAAACCTACTTTGTCAACAAACACAATCAACCCAAAAATACTTCAATGTTACCTTGAGGGATTTTTGCCCAACAATCTCCCCCTTTGGGTTTGCTGACAACTCTTCACAACTCTGCTCAGAATGATTTTCTGCACTTTGATACCTCACTGAGTCTTCTTCCAGCCGCTACCACCATTCGTCTCTTGCGATTATGATAGCGTTCAAGGATTCACTTAACACGTAATCTAATCCCACATGAGCAATGCTCGGCGTGAGAAACAAGAGTAGTATGAAAAGTTCATCAATGAATCACTTCATGTCAAACACCAATTGTCGATTCCAACCTGATACCAATTCTAAAATTGATACCAATTGTTGAACCACAATGATCCCAATTGGTGATAGTTGGACACCTTTTTTTCACCATTCCAACACCACTCTTCTGCTTTTATCACGATCCTCAGCTGTCGTGATATCTATTCTTTGATCGATCACTTCTAGCATAATCAGATTTAAAAATCTCTCCCTTTATCATTGCTCCCCCTATCTGGTTGCTCCATCTGTCAGCTTCTCCCCATATCAATTATGATTTATCAAATCTCTGCACTATCTCCCCCTTGAACAATCATTATTTTCTCCCCCTTTGTCAACGAACCCAAAGGTCACTCCTTCGTAGTCGGTAACAGAGTAGAGAACACAAATCAGCACATTAGGGAAAAACACACCATACCTTGGGGAGAGGGGGGTCCCACATCCACACTATTTCAAGTGCGGGGAATCGACTGAACTCCCAGAGCCAATCGATGCCTCTCAAAAGCTTCCTTGGGTAAGGCCTTTGTCAGAATGTCTGCAACCTGTAGCTCTGTAGGCACATACTCCAACTTCACGATTCCCTGCTCAACCTTCTCCTTGATAAAATGATACTTAATATCAATGTGCTTTGTCCTTGAATGATGGACGAGATTTTTGCTAAGATTTATAGCACTTGAGTTGTCGCACTGGATTCTGATCGGAGACTTCACTTCAACTCTCATATCTTCAAGCTGCTGCTTCATCCACAATAACTGTGTGCATGCTTGAGTGGCCGCAATATACTCAGCTTCTGCGGTGCTCAATGAAATGCAATTTTGCTTCTTGCTTAGACAAGAAATAAACAATCCACCAAGATAGAATGCACCACCTGACGTTGATTTTCTATCATCTGTTGAACCGAACCAGTCTGCATCAGTATATCCCAATAACTCTGTCTGAGATTTGTCGTTGTATGTCAAGCCGAAGTCCACCGTGCCCTTGATATACCGAAGTATTCTTTTCACTGCGAGCATGTGACTTTCCTTGGGATTACTCTGATATCTCGCTGCTTGGCATGTGGCGAAAACAATATCAGGCATTGTTGCGGTTAAGTACAACAGACTTCCAATGATTTGCCTGTATTCTGTGATATTAACTGCCTTGTCATCCTCATCTTTTGATAATTTCATCCAGGTAGCAACCGGAGTCTTCATATCCTTGGAATTTTCCATTCCAAACCTTCTCAGGACCTCCTTGGCATATTTATATTGAGATATGAATGTTCCATTCCTTCCTTGTGTCACCTGTAGACCAAGGAAAAACGTTAGCTCTCCAATCATTGACATTTCAAACTCATTTTTCATGAATTCGGAAAACTGTCTGCACTGAGCTTCATCTGATCCGCCAAATATTATGTCATCGACATAAACCAATACCATCATCCTTTGATTACTTTCATTACTAAAATAGAGATTGTAATCAACTCCTCCACGCTGAAAACCAAGATTCTTCAAGTACTGATCAAGCCTTGAGTACCATTCTCTTGGTGCTTGTTTCAGCCCATACAATGCCTTCTTCAGCCTGTAAACTTTGTTCTCATCCTCATGAATGAGAAAACCATCTGGATGCTCAATATACACCTCCTATTCCAGAACACCATTCAAGAATGCGGATTTGACATCCATCTGGAACACTTTGAACTTTCTTTGCACTGCTATGGCCAAAAATAATCTAATTGTCTCCAGCCTTGCAACTGGTGCAAATGTCTCATCATCATCTATTCCCTCTATCTGGGAGTATCCTTTGCACACTAGTCGTGCTTTGTTCCCAATCACTGTGCCATCTTCATTCATATTGTTGCGATAAACCCATTTCATCCCGATGACATTCTTGTCTGCTGGCCTCGAAACAATCTCCCATGTCTAGTTCTTCTCAATTTGATCAAGCTCTTCGTTCATAGCCTGAACCCAGTTTTCATCTTCAGCTGCATCAGAAAAACATTTTGGCTCCACTTGAGACAAAAATTATGTTTGCTGTAATGATTTCATTCTTCGAGTCTGAACTGGAGCTATTTGATCACCAATGATATTCTCCCTATCAATTTCAGCTCGACTCTTTGGCTTCCTCGCAGACACAGACTTGACACTTTCTTCTTCATCGTCAGTATCTGTTTATGAGTCAGCTTCTGCCACTTCTGCTCCCCCTGGGTTGCTTCCCTCATCATCACTTTCATCCAGGAACTATTCACTGGATCATTGAGTATTCTGTTCATTTTCAACTATAGTGACATCATTGCTCTCAATGATTTTTCCCAGCCTTTTGTTGAAACATTTATATTCTTTGCTTTTCCCTGAGTATCCAAGGAATATCCCCTCATCTCCTCTTGCCTCAAACTTCATGTGATTTTCTTTGTTGAGAATGAAACTCTTACTTCCAAAGATTCGAAAGTATTTCAGCTTTGGCTTCTTTCCGTACCATAGTTCATATGGAGTCTTCTCTTACTTCGGACACAATAGAGACCTGTTCGAAACATAGAATGATGTCAAAACTGCTTCTTTCCAAAATTTCTCTGGCAGGTCTTTATCAATAAGAATCATTCTAGCCATGTTGTTGATGATCTGATTTCTCCTTTCAACCACTCCATTCTATTGGGGAGTTCTTACTGATGAAACTTGATGTCTTATCCCGTGTTTCTCGAGATACTCTTCCACTTGACTGTTTGTAAATTCTGTACCGTTATCTGTACAGAACTTCAAAATTTTTTGCCCAAGCATCCTTTCTGATTCCCTCCTATACTGCTTTATGCAACTGAACACCTCTGTCTTATGGGTAATGATGAATACCCAGGCCATTCTGCTATAGTCATCAATGAAAAGGACATAGTATCTTTGCCCATTTATAGATCGTGGTGAGATAGGTCCACATACATCAGCATGAACCAGTTCGAGCACTCTAGTTGATTTCTGTTCCTTTGGCTTGTATGTCTTTCTGATGATTTTCCCTTGTTGGTAAGCATCACACGTATGAGTGCGATCACGTGATAGCTTGGGAATGTCTCTAGCAGCATCACACTTTATGAGATCCTTCATAGATGGTTGGCATAGATAACCAAGTCGCTTATGCCACAGCTGGTTTTCTTCCTCTCTGGATAAAAGACATGTATTTTCTTCCCCAGCTACAAGGTAGATATTTCCCTTTGACCGTTTTCCCTACAGGACAGTTGCTCCATCTTTTCATTTCACAACACACATCTTCTCGGTAAATCGGATAGAGTGCCCAGAGTCACATAGTTGACTGAAACTGAGTAAGTTATGACTGAGACCCTCTACTACCAAGACATCAGCACGTCTCATCTCTTTGCCCCCAAACTTGGCTTTCCCTGAGCCAATAATCTTCAGGCCTTCATCATTTCCAAATTTGACAACTCCTTCTTTGTCATATTTGATACTTGTAACAAGATCCTTATTACCCATCATGTGGGATGTGCAACCACTATCAAGGATCCAAACACTAGATCGATCTGATGGTTTAAGGGCAATCTCCTCCACCACGGACTTCTCATTTTTCTTCTTCTTGGTCCATACTTTTTCTTTCACACTCGGTATGGATGGAGACTTCTGTTCTTTCTCAGAGTATGATGGACCAGCCTCATCTTGCAAAGCCGCAAATCTATTCCACGTTTTTAACTCACCTGTCGGTTTATTGACATGCTGTTTGCGAATGTTTTGATTCTGCTTTGGAAAATTTCTCTGAATGGTCGAAGTACAGTACCTAGCCATGTGCCCAAATCCTCTGCACCAAAAACATCGTCCTTAAAAATATGTTCTGGAAAACCGTTCTCTGTTTGACTGCCATCTCTGTTCTTGTTCCCTTCTATATCTCTTGGCTATGGAACACACATAATGTGAATGTCCCATTTTCCCACAGTAATAACACCTGATATAGGATACATTCCTTCATGATACTTTAGCACTACGATTTTCTCTTTGGGATCTATGAATATTCTAATTCTGTTTTGTGCCCAAATCAACCTTCAATTTCGGGACGAGTGCTTGCGGTCTGACATTAACTGCCACCGATTTTTGTTTCTTATCAAGCCCTGAATCAACCTTAGAATTTGAGATTTCTTGCTGCTTCACTCCTGCTGAACTACGAGCCTCCTCTTTCATCTTCTCTATCTTCTGAATGGCCTACTTTTCTGATATCACATTGGGGGTCAAGAGTTTTTCTTGATCCTTCATTTTTCGTCGCATACTGACCACTTCTTCTTCAAGCTCTTTGATACGTCTGACCTGCTCCATTCCTGTGTTAGTCAAACAATCAATTTCCTTCTTTTGTTCATCAATTTTAAGCTTATGCTCAACAATATTTTTTGAGCTCTCTGGTGTTGAGGATTTTAGTCTTTCAATTTCTTCTAACAGTTCTGACTTTTCTTCATCCTGTTGTTGCATATAGAGTTTGGTATCATGAACCACTTTATTGGATTTCTTCGTTTTGACTCTCCAAACATCTATCTCTTCAAGAGCTGCTTCCAATTCGGCTTCCATATCAACTCTTCCTTCAACTTCTTCTTCCCCTTCTCCAACGTCAGTTTCTTCCTTTTCCTGAGAACTACCGACGACCGCTACCATAGCATTTTGTCTATGATCTTTACAATTTTCAAACTCCTCAACCTCTTCATCCTTAGACTCATCTGAACTGTCTATTTCTTGTGAAAGAATATTCTTCCTCTTGAAGAAATTTCTCTTGAACTGCTTCTTCCCTTTCACATAGGCTGAAGATTTCTTCTTGGGAATTTCAACTTCATCATCATCATCATCGTTATCTTGAAATTTATTAGGGCATCTTGCCGCAAGATGACCAACCTTTCCACATAGAAAGCATGCTAGTGGAAGCTTACCTTTAAACTTTCCTCTTCCTCTTTGCAGATTTGAAGAAAGGAATGACATCACCTTATCTGTCTCTTCTTCTTCATTAGAATCTTCAATGGTGAGTTTCTTCATGGCCTTGAATGCCACCTCTTTAGATTTCCCCTTTTCCACAGTCTCGTTATCATCATTTCTCATTTCATATGCAACAAGAGTGTTGTGCAGGTTATCCAATATCAGTTCTTTTGGGTCTTTATCTTCCAAAACAGAAACTTTCGGATTGAACCGAGGTGGAAGTTTTCTCAATATGCACTTCAAAATTTTTATATCTTTGATAATTTCTCCAAGACCCCGCATATCTTCTACCACAACATTTACCCTGTCAAAGAATGCATCAACAGACTCATTCGGGTTCATTCTCATATCTTCATACTTGTTCCACAACACTTGCAGCTTTGCCTCTCTGACTTTTGTATCCCCTTCATAAATATTCAAAAGCTTTTCCCACATGGAATGTGATGTTTTTCATGACATCACCTTTGTATATATGGGATTGGAAAGGGCTCCTCCTAAGGCATTGATTGCTTTGGAATCAGCATCCAACTCTTTATGCTCTGCTTCTGATAATGCACCACTAGTAATATCAGCTGTGATACCATGCATAGCTGTTGAAAACACATCCATTCCCAAAGATCGGAAATAGTGTTGCATTCGATTCTTCCATATCTAAAAATTACATCCGTCGAAGATCGGAATCCCTCTATGATTAGTGACCTCCATTTGAGAGAAGAACAACTGTCAACCTTCGCTCTGATACCAATTGTTAGGTCCACAAGGCTGAAAACCCTGAGAGGGGGGTGAATCAGGGTATGACTAATTTAAAATTAATGCTCGTTCTGATCTTGTTTCGCTATTAAGCAAAACACTCTTCTCTCTCTTTCATGTTGCACAAAGTAGACAGAAAGTAAAGCATGCACAGGACACACCAATTTTACTTGGTTCACCGCAAAGGGCTACGTCCAAGAAGCATACGCCGACAAGTTGTCGGTCGTACCAATTCCACTAGACTTCACTAGTTGTGGATTGCAATGTTTGAGCTAGATCACTTCTATGCCCAGGCTCACTGCCTTTACAAAGTTTAGGGTCAGCTCACTGCTTTCCCAAGGGTCACTCCCTGTTTCTCTCTCTCTGGCTCACTGCCGGTGGAGAGGATCACCTACTTCCTCTTCTTAAGCTCACTGCTCTGTGAAGGGATTCACTCACAGTTTATAGACTTGTAGGTCTCTTCATTTTCATTAAATAATGCATCTTCAATTGTGGATAGATGCTCTGTTGAAGTCCAACTTTCATCCACTGATGAATAGCACTTTGCCTCTGACCATTGGGCAACTACCTTTGGAAAGTACCTTCGCAAAGCACCCTACTTCGCGAATCTCCCAATTTCACAAAGTTCAAACAAGCCTTCGCGAAGCTCCTGCCTTTTCGCGAAGCTCTCTCGCGAAGCACTTTCGCGAAGCTTAAGCCGTCGCAAAGCAATGTCCCTCACGAAGCTGACTAAGCCAACGTGGAGCTCGCATGTTTCGCAGAGCTACAATAGCCGCCGCGAAGCACCTCTTTCGCGAAGCACACTAGCTCCGCGAACCACCTTCTCAAATCGATAGAAAGGGATTTTCTCTGAAAATTCTCTCTACTTCTCTCGAGGGGGTCGGCCTCTATTTATAGGCGATTCCACCGACCCTCGACCCTTCCGCGTGAAGTCAACACCACGTCATCTCAAATCGTGAAGCTCCAAAGTTTCCGCCGGAATTCTGTCCAAATCGCGAAGCACCACGGCAATTTTCTATTCGCGGAGCTTGACGTAATCGCGAAGAATCGCCATCAACATTCCTTCGTGACTTCGCTGTGAAGCTCCCTCGCAAATCCCTTCTCCACCGCGATGCGCTTCAGCCTCTGCCGTTCGCGAAGCTTGACGTAATCACGAAGACTCACTTCCTCCATTCTTCTGGTCTTCGCGATTTCCAAGCCATGAGTCTTATCTTCGCGAAATTCATGCCTTTGTCATATTAAATTATTCTCTTCATGGAAATCCTATTTTCGCGATGCTCACCAAACTCCAAATTTTGGACCCCAAAAATTTGGCAAACACTGGGAAACGGCGCCACCTTGTACTGCTCTTTTTGTACCGCCTCCAGATCGTCCTTTCCTTTGTCATCGTTCTTTTTCAACAAGGATTGTAAACAAATTCTCGGGAACTTGACAATTTTCCATGGAAACCTGCTTTGTCAACAAACACAATCAACCCAAAAATACTTCAATGTTACCTTGAGGGATTTTTGCCCAACACATACCTACACATCGATGTTTGATTCTGAAAACTCTTCCATTAACTACAAGCATTAATACCAAGTTAGATAACCCAAGATAAACATAAAATTATTTAAAATCATTTCAATATGTTAAACATGAAATTTCAAACAAAACAGATAATCCTATGAATCTAGGTTTTATCCTATTTAAGAGACATCTACATAGGAAAATTAATTCACAACACAAGAGAAAAATTCTCCAAAATTTAGCTACACTACACTCTCTTATAGACCTTTCATAAGTTATAATCATCCTCAATACCTAGGGTATTGAAATATAATAAATGCGTGACCTCAAACACTCAGTAAGGGAAAGAAAATCAATATTTCATCTTCGATTTGATCATCAGCATTTGATAAAGTATGTGCATGAGATAAATATCTTATTAAAAATTCATAGAACAACATGATATCTCTAGAATTAATTATATAATTTCATGTAATCTAAAATTTACAAACATATAACATGGAAAAAGAGTGTGGAATAATTAGATAATAAACAAAATCCCTAAAATATAATCATAGTCATATGGAATGAAATTTTACAATTCCCTTGAAACATAACATAACAATGAACTTTGAAACAAACATAATAATGCAATATCATAATATTGTGAAAATATCTAAGAAGGACCACATGTTGTAACAGTTAGTTCCTTATATCCAACATGATCAGTAATTTTGATTACCATATCATGTATACAATGAGTTATGCATTATGTACACAAACCATAATAGTTAAGAAATTTTGGTATCCACTATTTTAATGGTAATTCCTAGAGATAATTTTGTATATCAATATGTTATATCAGTTCCTAAAAAACAATGATAACCTCAAGATACTATGAAATTAATCTTAAACAAATTTCTTATGGTCTAGATACATCATTCTTAAAGAAAATATATGATGTATGGCTATCAGTTGTAGGGGATCATAAAAATTGATTCTTTATCTCTTGACATTCACACTTGGTGATGTCTAGTAGATGAGATCATGTTGAAAGACCCGTCAATAAGAACACAACATGTTTTTGGAGTCCTTTGATATTCCTATCTGTGGACATGTGTATTGGCCTCCTCAATTGAGATCATTGTCAATGTGTTCTATTTGATCATGTACATTGATGTAAGTCAATAAACATGAAAATTAAGTCATGGTGAGGTACATTGTGTTTGGTGTGTTATTGGTGGTACGACATTGGTCAAATGGTCAAGATATAATTTTTATCTTTTGAGTTGAGGAAGTAATATCGCGTGCATGTTTTATCATGATGGAAGTACCTTCATAAATACTTTGTGAATATAGTCAAACGTATGTCTGACCAGTTAGATAAAAAAGGATAAAGAATGAAAGAATTATGACACAAGTGTGTGTATGTTTTATGAGATATCATGAGACTAATATATTATATTACACAGTACGTGTTCATAGTATGGTTGTTGCTGCAATGACTAATAATTATCTCTTTTGAGTCATTGATGGGTTTCTAGACTTCTCTATTGGTCTATGAATAATTATCACTACTATCAAGATAAGGGCCTAGAAGTTCGCACACAATAGCATAGTTAAGAATCTTACATATTCTTGTGAATAGGTATATAGGACATTGTGAGACCCACCATAGATGTTTGAGACTTGTCTGGGTAATCAATCACTGAAGAATAAATGAATTCCTGATTTTTCAAGTATAAAAAAATTGGGTTGAATTTATTTTTTAAAATTAATCAGAATTAATTAAGTAAATACATGAAAAATATTATACAAATGAATGTAAATTTAATATTTGAGGTTATTTTAATATTAGCGGCAATTAGAAGTCGAGTTAAATGACTCGGTTTTATCACATAATATATTTAATATATATTAAAAGAATGTAATAAAATATAAAAAATATTTTTCAAGGATTTAGTTGATCATAACTATTTATTTCTTTCTTATTTAGTGGATGTTTAATTTCTAGGGGATAGGGAACCCTTTTATAATATTTAAGCATCTATTGTATAAGTAGGAGAGAGACACAATTCATATAGCATCCCGTCTTTTTATAACATAACTTTTCATTCCATTACACGGAACTGAGGATCTTTAAGGTTTAGTGTCTTGGAAACAAGGAACATAAAACATGAAACAAAAAAAACATTCTTCTTAAACACTTGAAAGGCTTATCCTCATGTTCACCCTAGGCTCATTACTGCATCTCAACCTGGGGACATACATCAAAAGGAAGGGTGAGCAGAAGGCCCAGCAAGGGAAACAAGTGAAACATTTTACATATGAACTTGAGATACATCAATAAAGTCATGAAAAGAACTTTAATGCATGCAAATGAAATCATGAGGCATATAATAATAAAAATAAAACTTTTTCATAACTTGAAGATGTGGCTGCAACATTTAATATTGACAATCGTTTCGTTTCACCAAGGTCCATCCCCAAGGTGTCGTTAAAAATTACCAAGGTTTTTCACCAAGGCATCGTTAAAATTGTAATCTCTAGTGGTTACATCATTACCCAATGCATTGGAGGGCTATCAGGGCGCACCCTTAAATTTGCCTTTATTATCATGTGAGCCACATATATCATCATCAAACATTTCATAAATAACCCATATAGCATAAAGGAAATGGGTTTCATTTCATAATCATAACTTTTTAAAAACTGCTTTAAAGACATGATCTTTATATCACTTTAAAACCCACAGAAAAGGAAGGTGGGTATCATGTATGTAAATCCCAGAATTTAAAATAGAACATTTTGGTATATATGTGAATACCCCTTTAGAAGAAAGAGCTTTGAGTATTCACTTAATAAAATAAAAGGACTTTAGAAAAAGAGATAGACATTTTGAGACAGAAATTCTACAGCATAACGGCAATGTTCCGAGGTTTTAGAAGACATTAAAAAAATGGGTCAAACATTCATAAATGACCCATAAAAAGTACGTGGACAGAATAAGAAGGATACATGATCATGGTAATTAGATTTCAAGGACATACCATTTGAAATGAAAAACATGGAAGGAAAAAAAAGATTTCTCTTATGAAAGTTCGGCAGCCTAACGGCGTTTCTTAAACTTCAAAAAAACGATTTGAAAAGATAAAATAGGGTCTCTCATTATGTGAACATAAGAGTTCAGTATGATAGATATAGAGATAATTCCCAACATAACAAAAATGAACTTGAAAGAATTGACATGAAAGTAGATCTTCAAAACGAGAAGGGTGAAGAACCACTTAAAAATTCGGCAGCCTAACAGCGCCACTTAAAACTTCAAAATACTGAATTGAAGCGATCAAATGGGGTCTCTCGTCATATGAAAATAAGAGTCCAGTATGATAGATATTGAGATCATACCCCAATATAACAAAAAGGAACTTGAAATAATTCACATGAAAGTAGAACTTCAAAACGAGAAGGGTGAAGAACCACTTAAAAATTCAGCAGCCTAACGGCGCCACTTAAAACATCAAAATACTGAATTGAAGAGATCAAATGGGGTCTCTCATCATATGAACATAAGATTCCAGTATGATAGATATATAGATCATACCCCAACATAATAGAAATTAACTTGAAAGACTTGACATGAAAGTAGAACTTTGAAAAAGAGAAGGGTGAGAGAATCCCTTAAAAAATTCGGCAGCCTAACGACGCCACATAAAACTTCAAAAAAATTGAATTGAAGAGATAAAATGGGGTCTCTCATCATATGATCATAAAAGATCAGTATGATAAATTTAGAGATCATGCCCCAACATAATACAAAGAAACATGAAAGACTTGAATGAAAATAGAACTTGAAAACGAGGAAGGTGAAAGAATCCCTTAAAAATTCGGCAGCCTAACGGCGCCACTTAAACATTCTTAAAACGAATTGATGAGAGCAAGGGGGGGTCTCTCATCATATGAAAATGAAATAGGCAGTAGGATGAATATAAAAGAACATCCCCCAACATAAGAACATGGAGTATAAAAGAAAAGACATAAAAGAGATTACTTGAAAAGAAAGAGAGAGGTCGGATCCCTTACCTTAAAATGTAACTCTTAAACCTCAAAGGTTGGGACCATGAGGGCTTGGGGGCACCTTGGGAGGACTCCTTGGGAGGTAATGAGACCATAAATTCGTTGTGAATGAGTGGGGAGTCGAATGGATGAGAGTAGGGCTTGGTATTTATAGGGAAAGTGAGGGGACAAGGCATTAATGGCCAAGGGACACATCACATGGGCTTTTCTCAAACCCATGTGCTCTCCCTTGTCATTTATCATGGAGTTAGGCCACATGGGGCCCCCAAAACAATAATTCATCACCCTTGGCCGGCCAACCCTCAAAAGATATCATGAAATCATCATGACACCGTTATGATGTCATTAAACATACCGAAACCCTAAAACTGTATTTTTACTATTCACAGAAAATTCAACTTTCTTGGAAAAATCCCAAAATTTCACATTAACCAAATATCAATGCTCTGATTTCAAAAATGAAATCCATTTTATAAAAATAATTTTCTAAATATTTTTAATTTAATTTTTAAATAAAAACACTATTCATCGAAAATTCATTTTTTTCAGAAAAAAACCCAAAAATTACCATAACATAATATCGATGCTCTGAGTTCAAAAATAAAGTCATTTTTATAAAAATAATTTTCTAATTATTTTTAATTAAATTTTTAATTAAAAAACACTATTCACCCGAAAAAACTAATACTTGAATAATAATTAATGAAACCGTTATTTAACTATTTTATTGAATCACATTACTTAATCAAGGTGCCTAGATTATTTTAAAACTTTCTTTAAGTGAGATTACTAATCCATTTGGTCATATTACTAATCCTAATCATAAAATCACTATTCATAATTTACTATTCATCAAAAATCAAGTTGATCTTATTAGACTCTAAATTTAGTACTGAACATAATTGTAGAAGACCATTTTTTGAAAATCATTACACATTTTTAATTATTTAGGGTTTACATAAACATATTTAAAATATCCTTTTTCTAAAATTCATCAAAAATATGCATACTATATTTATCCGGTCATTTCAAAATTCATAAACTTCATCATAAGAAGAAATCCCAATTTTTATTTAAAACAAGGATTACACAAGGTAGTTACGGTCTCGTTACATAACCCCTTATAATACCAGCATAGGACCTAAGAGTAAGGTGTGCTAGGGTGATAGAAGCTTGGGGCGGCTCAGTCAACATTGCCCGAGTAGTAATTTCTATCAGTTTGAACTTCTCACGAAGGCGATTTCGTTCCAGCTTCACATGATGAAGTTCGGCTTTGATTTGATCCAGAGCAAAGCCCAGTGGTGCTACCTCCTTCCCAAGCTCTGTTAGATGGGCTTCGATCGGTCCAGGACTACTAGGTGAGGCCATCAAATCTTCTTTCTATAATAATTAACCAAGATTACTTATATTTAGAGACAAAAATCAAAACATTTTGTTCACAGCGGTCATGTTGACCGATGGTTATATAATAGTCAAAACCCACTGATCTCATTTTAATTATAATCATGTTTATCAAATAAAACATTTTTGTTGAGTATAACAATAACACATAAAATTAGGGAACAAAATTTATTTAAAAATTTCGGGTCGTTACAATCTTCCCCCCTTAAGAAATTGCGTCCTCGCAATTTTAAAATTGGGTTTTTAAATTTCATTGAAAGTCCCACATCGGAAAAGGATTCAGTAAAACTATTACTTTAAAATAAAGAAAGGGAAGTACAATGGTCACCCGAGTTAACCCACACTAGGGTTCCATGTAGGAAAACATGGACATGGAGGAAAAAACAAAGGGTCAAGTTCTGAGGGAGAGTGATAGAGAACATGATTAGGAGAAATTTAACCATGAGAAAATCCCAAACTTATGATGTGTGTAAACGGTCTTTGATTACCTAGTAGGAAACGTAATCCAACAACATTTTTGTTTTACGTTTCTTTTCATAATTTTGAGGATTTCATTTACTACATAGAACAAAAACATAAGAAAATATACCTACCTTCAAGTAGAGTATCATCCTTTAACAAGTCCCTACCAACACTAATCTTTTCTCCAAATGATGAGAATTCAAAAACACTTGGTCTCATTAAAAGAACAAGAATCATCTTCTATAGAATCACATAATCTACAAAAGATTAACTATCTATTTCTTCTATCTTTAAACATTATCCCAAAAACAGAAAGGTTAAGGTAAAACAACTCTTCAAAAAGAAAGAATCCCATAGGAATGGAAACTACTTTTAAATCATCAAAGTTCCATGGTACTACCCAAAGTTCATCATAGACCATTCCATAAATAACGGTCCTTAAAATTCCTCAAAAAAAACCAAACTAAGATTGAAACCCAAATACAATAAGGATTTGATAACATAGTCTTCCAAAACAACTTCATTGTTCATCTCCAGACAACATCAACCACTCCTAACATCTTATAAAAAAGTAGCTAACCTAAACATATTTTACCCAAGATAGGTTAGTCATTCCCATAAGTAACCTAAATTACTATAAGTTCACCTTAAATTCATCGATTCTTCAAAATATAAGTCAACCTTACTCCTCAATGAAAATACCGTAGTAATCTATTTACCTCGATCAAATATGGTTCCCAAAATAATGAACGTCTTCCAAAATAATAATCATATTTTAATCCCCTAATCATCCCTGTCATATTAATACGAAAATCATCGCATTTCCTATCACATTGGTTGTCGGAACATGTTCTTCCATTTCCCACCATTAACTAAGAAGAGAAAGCATAATTAGGGGCTTAAGTACTTAGCTAATAATCATGAAAAGGAACTGAAAGCATATAAGGATAACTTGTATATGAAAGGTATACCCTAACTTGTGATCTCCTAGGTTCCCATCTAGGTTATGAATGATCATATATTCTTATGTGAACCTTTATTTTATTTTATCTTTGTTCCTTTAACAATGGTTCATACCAAGCTTATGAATTTACCAAAGCATATCCCCCGGGAGTGTCGTAACCAAGAGTGCAGCAAGGCCCGTTGTCGTGTACCAGTTCCCGTTCGAGTCTAGCTCAAAGCGGTGTTTTCGGGTTTTACCCCTATGTACATCTGTGCCAGAGCCACCTCTACCTGCTCGTATCCAGACAGGGATGTATTTGCTTGGCAACCCCTTACTCAATACTCACCAAAATACCAGGAAGATTTCCTATATTAAACTTTTCTATAGGGTTCCTCCTAGAGTTTTCATATCCTAATTTCCACAAATAACTAAACCATCCTTTGATACCAACTATAGCATCCCGTCTTTTTATAACATAACTTTTCATTCCATTACACGGAACTGAGGATCTTTAAGGTTTAGTGTCTTGGAAACAAGGAACATAAAACATGAAACAAAAAAAACATTCTTCTTAAACACTTGAAAGGCTTCTCCACATGTTCACCCTAGGCTCATTACTGCATCTCAACCTGGGGACATACATCAAAAGGAAGGGTGAGCAGAAGGCCCAGCAAGGGAAACAAGTGAAACATTTTACATATGAACTTGAGATACATCAATAAAGTCATGAAAAGAACTTTAATGCATGCAAATGAAATCATGAGGCATATAATAATAAAAATAAAACTTTTTCATAACTTGAAGATGTGGCTGCAACATTTAATATTGACAATCGTTTCGTTTCACCAAGGTCCATCCCCAAGGTGTCGTTAAAAATTACCAAGGTTTTTCACCAAGGCATCGTTAAAATTGTAATCTCTAGTGGTTACATCATTACCCAATGCATTGGAGCGCTATCAGGGCGCACCCTTAAATTTGCCTTTATTATCATGTGAGCCACATATATCATCATCAAACATTTCATAAATAACCCATATAGAATAAAGGAAATGGGTTTAATTTCATAATCATAACTTTTTAAAAACTGCTTTAAAGACATGATCTTTATATCACTTTAAAACCCACAGAAAAGGAAGGTGGGTATCATGTATGTAAATCCCAGAATTTAAAATAGAACATTTTGGTATATATGTGAATACCCCTTTAGAAGAAAGAGCTTTGAGTATTCACTTAATAAAATAAAAGGACTTTAGAAAAAGAGATAGACATTTTGAGACAGAAATTCTGCAGCATAACGGCAATGTTCCGAGGTTTTAGAAGACATTAAAAAAATGGGTCAAACATTCATAAATGACCCATAAAAAGTACATGGACAGAATAAGAAGGATACATGATCATGGTAATTAGATTTCAAGGACATACCATTTGAAATGAAAAACATGGAAGGAAAAAAAAGATTTCTCTTATGAAAGTTCGGCAGCCTAACGGCGTTACTTAAACTTCAACAAAAACGATTTGAAAAGATAAAATAGGGTCTCTCATTATGTGAACATAAGAGTTCAGTATGATAGATATAGAGATAATTCCACAACATAACAAAAATGAACTTGAAAGAATTGACATGAAAGTAGATCTTCAAAACGAGAAGGGAGAAGAACCACTTAAAAATTCGGCAGCCTAACAGCGCCACTTAAAACTTCAAAATACTGAATTGAAGCGATCAAATGGGGTCTCTCATCATATGAAAATAAGAGTCCAGTATGATAGATATAGAGATCATACCCCAATATAACAAAAAGGAACTTGAAATAATTCACATGAAAGTAGAACTTCAAAACGAGAAGGGTGAAGAACCACTTAAAAATTCAGCAGCCTAACGGCGCCACTTAAAACATCAAAATACTGAATTGAAGAGATCAAATGGGGTCTCTAATCATATGAAAATAAGAGTCCAGTATGATAGATATAGAGATCATACCCCAACATAATAGAAATTAACTTGAAATACTTGACATGAAAGTAGAACTTTGAAAAAGAGAAGGGTGAGAGAATCCCTTAAAAAATTCGGCAGCCTAACGACGCCACATAAAACTTCAAAAAAAATTGAATTGAAGAGATAAAATGGGGTCTCTAATCATATGATCATAAAAGATCAGTATGATAAATTTAGAGATCATGCCCCAACATAATACAAAGAAACATGAAAGACTTGAATGAAAATAGAACTTGAAAACGAGGAAGGTGAAAGAATCCCTTAAAAATTCGGCAGCCTAACGGCGCCACTTAAACATTCTTAAAACGAATTGATGAGAGCAAGGGGGGTCTCTCATCATATGAACATGAAATAGGCAGTAGGATGAATATAAAATAACATCCCCCAACATAAGAACATGGAGTATAAAAGAAAAGACATAAAAGAGATTACTTGAAAAGAAAGAGAGAGGTCGGATCCCTTACCTTAAAATGTAACTCTTAAACCTCAAAGGTTGGGACCATGAGGGCTTGGGGGCACCTTGGGAGGACTCCTTGGGAGGTAATGAGACCATAAATTCGTTGTGAATGAGTGGGGAGTCGAATGGATGAGAGGAGGGCTTGGTATTTATAGGGAAAGTGAGGGGACAAGGCATTAATGGCCAAGGGACACCTCACATGGGCTTTTCTCAAACCCATGTGCTCTCCCTTGTCATTTATCATGGAGTTAGGCCACATGGGGCCCCCAAAACAATAATTCATCACCCTTGGCCGGCCAACCCTCAAAAGATATCATGACATCATCATGACACCATTATGATGTCATTAAACATACCGAAACCCTAAAACTGTATTTTTACTATTCACTGAAAATTCAACTTTCTCAGAAAAATCCCAAAATTTCACATTAACCAAATATCAATGCTCTGATTTCAAAAATGAAATCCATTTTATAAAAATAATTTTCTAAATATTTTTAATTTAATTTTTAAATAAAAACACTATTCATCGAAAATTCATTTTTTTCAGAAAAAACCCCAAAAATTACCATAACATAATATCGATGCTCTGAGTTCAAAAATAAAGTCATTTTTATAAAAATAATTTTCTAATTATTTTTAATTAAATTTTTAATTAAAAAACACTATTCACCCGAAAAAACTAATACTTGAATAATAATTAATGAAACTGTTATTTAACTATTTTATTGAATCACATTACTTAATCAAGGTGCCTAGATTATTTTAAAACTTTCTTTAAGTGAGATTACTAATCCATTTGGTCATATTACTAATCCTAATCATAAAATCACTATTCATAATTTACTATTCATCAAAAATCAAGTTGATCTTATTAGACTCTAAATTTAGTACTGAACATAATTGTAGAAGACCATTTTTTGAAAATCATTACACATTTTTAATTATTTAGGGTTTACATAAACATATTTAAAATATCCTTTTTCTAAAATTCATCAAAAATATGCATACTATATTTATCCGGTCATTTCAAAATTCATAAACTTCATCATAAGAAGAAATCCCAATTTTTATTTAAAACAAGGATTACATAAGGTAGTTACGGTCTCGTTACATAACCCCTTATAATACCAGCATAGGACCTAAGAGTAAGGTGTGCTAGGGTGATAGAAGCTTGGGGCGGCTCAGTCAACATTGCCCGAGTAGTAATTTCTATCAGTTTGAACTTCTCACGAAGGCGATTTCGTTCCAGCTTCACATGATGAAGTTCGGCTTGGATTTGATCCAGAGCAAAGCCCAGTGGTGCTACCTCCTTCCCAAACTCTGTTAGATGGGCTTCGATCGGTCCAGGACTACTAGGTGAGGCCATCAAATCTTCTTTCTATAATAATTAACCAAGATTACTTATATTTAGAGACAAAAATCAAAACATTTTGTTCACAGCGGTCATGTTGACCGATGGTTATATAATAGTCAAAACCCACTGATCTCATTTTAATTATAATCATGTTTATCAAATAAAACATTTTTGTTGAGTATAAAAATAACACATAAAATTAGGGAACAAAATTTATTTAAAAATTTCAGGTCGTTACAATTCAACCATGCTATTCATTCCAAAAGAATAGGAACCTCTCTCTCCTACAACATTCTAGAGCGGGAAAGTATTTTTCTAAGTGATAAATCCATTAATTCCTTCAACATAACAAATGGATGAGATTGAGGTGATCGTCATGACGCCGAAGTATTCATCAAAGCACTGTGGCAGCACCCAGAATTCGATGAATGGCTAGCATGTAGATTCTTAGTGTATGTGTAGAAGTTCTTGAGGGGGTCACCTTTATATCCTTAGAGAAACTATCATTGGCGGATAGATATAGTCAAAAATGCCATCAAATTGAACGAGGTACTTGCTTATTTAATTTTTTGTGTTTATTCAATTCACGTGAGATCCTTGGGTCTCTACTGGTGCTCAGATCGTTAGAGATGACAAGTATAGTCATTCCGATAATAAAAAATTTCAAATCCCCACCCCACTAGCTTTCGTTGTGTTCCCCAGTGCCTAAAATTAGTATCAAAGGCATCACATGAATTTTTAGAGGTATGAATAAAATTAATTTTCATTAAGTTTGAGTATAGGATATTAATTTGGTCTCAATGGATCTGACCATGGTTTGATTCGATCTCTAGTGCCGTGTTATAACCATCTAAAAAATTTATTTATTGATAGCGGTGATGTTTTGGGTGTAAAATTTCTAAAAAAATGCTATAATTTGTACTATGAAAAAAGATTAAAATAGGTTTGCCGCCTTAGGTGCTTGAGCAGAATATTGATCTGATGCCCCCCTATTGCGTTCCCCACCCAGCGCCACCCCACTATTCATTGTCGTCGAAAGAGGATATGCAAGGGGGCCTCCCAAGCACCGCCCTCAGTCCGCTACGTAGCATCCGCACAAGGTTTCATCCAGATCAACACCAAGACGTCCCCTCATCGAGCAAGGTCCCTGTTGATGTTGATTCCCCTTGTTCCTTCACACGCTAGTCGCCCTCCAAAAATGGACCCTCTCCTTGCACCGAGGTTTCCAGACCCAAGATGTTTTTATATACTCAATAACTAATTTAATTATTTAATTTAATATTAGTATTGAAGTAAAATTTACGAGATGAAATTAATTTTTAAAAAATATAACTACAAATACTTCGAAAAATTAATTTAATTTTCAGTATTTAATTTAATATTTGTACATGAAATTAAATTAACATAATGGCTGAATAGAATTAAATTATTTTAATTTAAAGAATTTATTTGATATAATAAATTTCCTCATACATAATTTAATTGAATTTAAATACTTGCGTGCATTGCTTTTATGTGCTGATTGGTCTTGAGCATTGATAACAACTAAGTATGTCTTGATTATATTATTTTATTATTTATTACTTGCGTGTGATGTTTGTAATGGGTAGTTAATTTAAGACAATATGAACATCATTATTTTTCTCTTCAAAAATGTATAAGGGTCTATGCACCTAGATAAATGTGAGTTATTTATATTTTCCAATCCTAAGATCCCCTCGGCTGAGTGAGAGTATTTGTATACTATTAGAAGTATGGTGTCTGTCATAGGACATGAGAAGTAAATGTAAAATTCAAATAAGAAGTAGACGCATTGGACATGGATGAGATTCATAATAAGTCAATATACGACTCAGGTATGATAACCCTAGGTCATGGTTGGTCCATTGAGTTTAAATGGATCAACCAATATTAGATGCTCAAGACCGATCGGGTAATTTTATTTCATTTATGATTTTTTTATTATAATATGCCTTTACATAAAAGTGGGAAACACATCAAATAATAAATAGTAATATTCATAATGAAGCGACATATGATTTTCTATTAATGTACATTTTTTAGCGTGACAACATGGTTTGAACTTAATAGTATAAATTGATTAAATTCGCCAAAAATAATAAAACCCCAAAATAAATATTAAGTCGTAAATGTCATCCATCGTGTGAATTTGAAAAAACAAACGAGTGTTCTAAGATCTAGTCATCCAATGTTTATGGTGCCTCATACTTACAGGGAGTTTTTATGGGAATGGTTGATTGACATAACTAAAGTTGGCTGCAAAAAAGTAGCCAAAGCTGACTTGTTGCAACAGTAGGGGAAAACATTGAGTAAATAATGTTTATTATTTAAGATGTTGGGACATCACTCAACATATCAAGGGACCACGAGTTGATGTAGTTAGCAGATCAAATGTCTTCCATGAATGAGTTATGGATTAGCCATAGTTTTTAGACTATAATGGGAGGACCAAAGATCCTTTATACTTTAATTCTCATGTGAAAGAGTATTCATATTATAATAAATAGTGTCAGATATTAAATAACAAAATCCAAGTATACAATAGGTAATCAAATAATAAAAAATTGATAACAAAAATAGTGGCAGATATTAAATGATTAATAAATAATGTCTAAATAGGTAATCAAGATCCAAGTACAATATTCTAGATTATATTTTTTTAGAATATGGAATTTAATAACAAAAGTACACAATTATAATTATTGGACAATAGAAAATGTAAAAATTGGCACGATTTTCCAACAGGTAGTACATGCGCCTATGAAAAGTACTAGGTCGTCAGAAATTCAAGGTGATAGTATCCCTATTGGCATTGGAAAACACGCCCATGTAATTCACTGAGTGCTTCCAGACATGATCTCGAAGAATAGCTTGTTTTGAAAGCTTCGATTTGACTGGTCAGGGAGCCCGAACGGAGTAACGGATCAGAAGTTATGGTCGTTCGAAGTCAGATTGCTGAAAATGGCCATCAATGATGGTTTTGGGACAAAGTATGGTTTTATGCTCAAGAATGGAAATTTGGCGCACAAGAATAAATGTTTTACAAGAAATAATGGAATCATGCATGCAATAACAAAATCTTGTGTGCAACCTACTGCGCAAACCTTTTACGCGCACAATGTGGTGTCATCTTTTGCCTCGACCACCTGAAAAACGTCTAAGGTGCGCACAAGTTTCGAGATGAGTGCACAAGATTGACATCCATGTGCAAGATTCATACATTACCAATGCGATGTATGTCGGGAATGTTCCATGAAGTCTAGGAAAAATGGCTAACGATGGTGCGCACAGGCTTTCAAATGTGCGCGCAAGATTAGCATATGCGCACAAGACTCTTACATGCCCAATGCAACGTCAAACGCCCCTTTGCGCATGCACCAGCCGCAAGGTGCGCAGAATATCTCTTTCGCGCTCGGAATCATACGCGCCATCACTCAAGTTTTTTCCTATAAATATAAGTGCATCCCCCTCCTCTCGGGGTATGCCTTCATAGGTTGGTCGCTGCTCTGCTGTGCATAAGACCGTCTCTTCCGCGCCTTCATAGAAGAATGGAACCCTTGTGAGATCTTTCGTGACAGGTCACATAAGGGTCCACCTTTGCATGGGGCCATAATGGTTTGATCCTCGCACAAAATCTTTGCTTCCTAAGTCATGTACACACAATATTTCCTCTTGCATTCAAGATTCTGTTCTTGCGTGCAAAACTTCCAAACTTGCGCGCAAAACTTCAATCTTATGTGCAACAATCCCAATGTGCCTAATCTTGCGCACAATCATGCATACATCCTTTCCTACGTGTAGCCCATTTTACGCACAATGGTATCCAGGCATGTGCTCGCTGGTCCAAACCGTGGGGGTTGTGCCCCCGCAGCCCCACTCAGGATCATTTCCCGGCTGTGGTGCCATCACTCCGGGTCGGTCTCTTCACTACCGTCACTGACCCCCATGAAAAATGTAGAGTCACATCGCAAACTTTTTGGGTAAGGTTGTCGATATTTCACATTGTGCCTTTATAAGCACCCACCTTCCACCTATGGAATACTATTATTTGAGATACTCCTCTGAACTCCAAGAAACACCTCGAGTAAACATATTCCTCATAGTCCCTTTATTATTCCATGAGTTGAGATTCTCAATATGAATTCCCCGATTACCATAAGTCGAACCATTCCTCAAGCGACACTTCCAAACCCCTATCACCTAACTCCTATGTCAGGTTCAACCAGAAAGGGACACTCTTATGTAATCCCACACCATCGATTGTTAGGCGCCTTATTTCTAATAGACTTTTCAACATGACTATAAACTGTAGTATACCCTATATGAAAAATATATGATGTCACTTGCTCCAAATAAGATATTCCTTATGTACCAATCATAAGATGTCAATATTCCTCTCTAAATGACTTTAAACTATAGCACTCCCTATCATTCATCAATAGGATTCCTTATGCATCGAGCATAAGATTCCATCATGTCCTGACATGAGGAAGACAGAATTGGAAGCTAATTGCATAAGCCCCAAACACATCGTCCATTCACACGATATTAAACTGAATCCTTATCCCCTGCAACGCACATGTGATTCCCTCATGGCCCGAAATGAGGAAGACATTACGGGTAGATTCTACACGTAATCCGTATTCACAATTACCGCTCCTTTAAGGCACCTAGTCTGAAACCATGCATAAACCCCATTCACATTTTCCATTCCTTAGCCGAACCCATACATCTTCCACACATAAGCCTCATTCACCATTGCCACTCCTTTGCGGCACCTGGGTTGCAACCATGTGTAATCCCCATTCACATTTGTCTCTCCTTAGCAGCACCCTGAAAACTGTTGGAGTTGGTGATCTAGAACCAACTACTTTGTACTTTATTCATTAAATAAAAGCCTTATCACATCTTGATTGTTCTTCTGCGTGACATGTCATGTGATAATGTCCTAAGGACAGCTATTGCATTAAAGGGTCATAGCGGATCCTTGCTATGATGAGAACCTGGAAGTTCCATAAAACTGTTCTTGAATGTATGTTCTATGGAAGGATGATATTATTTGAAGGACACAAATAATACAGGTCATTAGGGGTGAGAACTCATAAAACTTTGAGGCACCTTCTCATGGTGTGTGCCCTTGGTAATATCCAGAAGGGTATTATGAGAACGAGACACGCCAGTAGGAAATCCACATTTCATAGTGTCATTGGATGTTCCTATCTGCGGACGTGTGTATTGGTCCTTAGACTTTAAGATTATTATTAATGGGTATTACAACTTGCGCACTTAGATGTATTGACGAAAACTATGACGACACACTGTTCGCAGCGAGGTAGGATACGTTGGGTGCGTGATGAGTAATACCACATTAATAGATAATGCGAGAAAGGATTTGTCCCTTCCGTTCCATAACAGAAGTAGATATCTCAGGCCCATTGATGGAATTGATATAGCCTAAATAAATCCATGGCCATGGTAAGGTATGGGCAAGTTCAATTCCGGGAAGTCAAAGAAAGAATAATCAAGCACATGGATTGATGGCAATAGCATGCAACCTGCTTGATTGGAGATATCAAGACAAAGAGATTATATTACACAGTAAGTGTTCGTAGGAGGTGACACGTCATTGCGGTGTTAACTTCTTTCTCTATGGGTGCCTTGGCGTGTTGCTAGACGCTAACCTTGGACTTTAGGCAGGCTCATCCTAATGCCACTGAGAAAGAGGCCTAGAGGGTCACACACTAAGTGTGTCCATGTATCGCAGTTAAATATGAATTTAACAAGTTAAATAAATATTATTCCCGACTATGGTTTAATGATTATTTAAGTATGTGTGATCGCATTTATTTTGACACTAGTTATTCGAGAGAATATATTGTGGACGAAATAATATATTTATTAGCGAGTAATGCAGTTACATTTATTTAAGAAATAAATAGTCATTACTCAAGGTCTAATAAATGTGGTGGAGAAAAATGGAAAATAAAAGTACACGCCGTGTATAATAAATATACACATCGCGTAGTTTTATGGAAAACAAGTACACGTCGTGTATTAATTATTACATGTTGTGTAGTTTTTCTAGTTGGGATTTTGAGGATTTAATATTGTTTTATTAAATGATATTTATTATAATCAGTATGGGCGCATGTCAAGGAATTAATAATTCAACATGGGGGTTTTCAATAAGATTTAATGAAATAAATAAAATGCGTAATGCGTTTATTTATTGTCATAACTCTATTAACCTTAAACCTGATTATAAATATCCTCGCAACCCCAACATTTTAAAGATCCATTGTTGTGCACAACGGATTTGGAAATACTTTCAAGCCAAGAGAGAATTCTCTTTCCACCAAGAACGCCCTCAAGTTACGAGAGCATGATCCTCTACCAGATCAAGGTGGTCGAAGACGGACATCGCAAGCGAAGGTTCTTCCGTGCTAGAACCCGGAGATCCCTTCGGCGACGTCCGGAGATACGTGACACACGTGTGGATCACCGCTAGAGGAATCCTACACTTGGATTCTACGACGCAATGACGGATCACTGAATCGTGACCGGTCACATCAACGAAGAAAGAATTCCAATGAGGTAATTCTTATGCATTAATTAAATTAATTATAACCAACATATGATGATCCTCCTCAAGGGTTCTAGGACTCTTTTTTTCTTTTCGTTCTTCGTTCTATTCCGAAGATTCGGCGTTTTATATCGTGACGGATCTTGGATTGAACGTTCTTTAACGTTAAAATTAAAGTTGGGCAAACCCACCAACGTGCTTCTGCTGCGCCCGGAACCTACAAGTGGTATCAAAGGGGTCATATCATTGATTATAATTATTTAGTTTTTCGTTGGTAATTTACTCATTTAATAATTTAGTTATTTAAAGTCAAGTTTAATCGTTCTGGAAATCTGAATATCGAGATCTATTCCTCCTCCCTCATTTCTCGTTCACCTCACAGAAACGATTTTTTTTAATTTTGATTAAAATAAAATAGAGGAACTCATCCGGAGGAGCCAAACGTTTCTGGCCGTATAACACCAGAATACACGGCGTGTATTCGGAAGTACACACCGTGTAGTCTAGGTTCAATGAATTGACTGATCCGCCAAATCAGGCCGTGTATTGGATTCTTTCTAAGAATTTAAGACACCGTGTGTTGACCAGAAATAGGTGGCACACGGTTTCCGGAATACACGTCGTGTGGTCCAATGAACACGGCGTGTAGTCCCTTTAGGTTAGGGTTGGGTCGTGTACTCCATACACGGCCTACCCGGCTGGAAACTGTGTAACACAGAAACTACACGGCGTGTGTCCCACTGTAAACACCGTGTACTCCAAAAATTTCCAAAGTACATTAACATGCCCTGTCCCCGGGCGTGTACTTCGGATGGACGGTGAAGAAAAGTACACTCCGTGTAGTTGGAACTACACGCCGTGTACTCACCCAAATTACGTAGATTTATTAAAATTTATTATTATATTAAACAAACCCTTGAGACGTGTACCATGGTGCAGGTGTAAAGCTGAGGCACAACACGTGATAGGTGTTTTATATATATGTTTTTAATTTAGCATCTGCGTAATAAATGGGAATTCACCGGGTTGCCTCCAAGGTACAAGTTACGTACAAGGATAATTTTAAATGAATTTATTTGTTTAAAAATATGATGGATGAGAATCTCAAGGAAATTCAGAAAAGGAATTTAAGATAAAAGGATTGATTAATTAAAGATAATTAATTGATTCGAGCATGATTTATCTTAAACAAGAACGATTAACGAATTGAATGATAGTTTTATTTATGCGTAAATATCGTTGCATGTATGGATGATCATGAGCTAGACCGAGACCTTTGTATGTGAATAGTTTCTTTTAATTTATTTATTTAAATTAAATTTGTTGGCCTACGAGCCATCACCTCATTAATATGTAGGGCCTGCGCGCCCAAAGATACTTTTATGTAAAAACCCCTTTTACCCCTCACCTGCGTGTGAGATAAATGCATATGTAGTGGATGGAGCTCCCAAGCTAGTGGAGGTGGCTCAAGTCAGGAGCCAAGGTGAAACCAATCCAAGGAGATACAAAGGTGGACAGGTGCAAAGCTGTAAACACGAACTCGAAAGGTTCAAGGTGTTTCTCCCCTAGGTCTTGGGTTAGTTTATCAACCGCTAGATAAACTAACCAATAGAAAATCTCATGATCATACCATTTATTTTATTTCTGTCAGTTGCATGGTTTATTTATTGTGGTTGTGTTGTCATGATCACACAATTAATGAATTAAATGAGCATGCAAGATGGAACTAAAATAAAACTGGCTTATACGTAAATATTATCTTATACATGGTTAATCACTTAAGTTTATCCCACTTAATATTAACAAGCATGTAATCAAAGATAATAAAATGGAAATTTACGTATAAGGATAAAATCCCTCAAAATAAATATTAAGTCAGCATAGCCTTCCATAATCTTGGTTAGAATCGAACCATAGTTCAAAGTGCTTGACCAACCCTAGTTGGGGTGATTTTAATTATCGGGGAATTCTAATTCAAGGTTTTGGGTTGACTTGACTTGGTGCGCATCAAGGGTTGACTTCCATAGTAGGACTTGGTGTCACCATGAGGCAAAGGTTGAGGAAATAAAAAAAAGGATTTTAGGATTGGGGAGTCCACTCAGCGGATCAAGGAGCTGCGAGTTAATGCAGTTGGCATTTGGAATGCCTACCTAAAACCCTTCAAGTTGCTTGACCAACCCTAGTTGGGGTAATGCGAATGGAAATATGGATCCTTGCCACTAGAATATTCACGCAATAGAATATTCCAAAGTCAATGGTGAGGGCTATTAGATTTCGATAAAATAGTGGGAGACTAATAAGTATTAATTTATTTATTTGTCTCAATTTTTGTAATAAAGTACTAAACCTTTGCTCATCTTAATTTTTAGAAACGGAAAGAAAATGACTTCAAACATATCATTTTGCACCATACTCGAAAAAGAAAACCTTCTCACCAGCACCAATTTCCAAGAGTGGCAGAGGCGTTTACGCGTCGTCCTTCACCACGAAAGGAAATTATATGTGCTGGAAGAGCCTATTTCTGTTGCACCTGGGAAAGAGTCTAGTGATGAAGAATTATCTCTCTATATGAAACACATGGATGATGCCACAAATGTCTAGTGTTTCATGCTATCATCCATGTCTAATGAGATCTTGAAGCAACATGAAAACATGGGCGCGTATAACATGATGTCTCACCTTAAAGATCTCTACCAAGAGAAGGCGAGATAGGAGAGGTATGTGATCTCTAATGCTTTGTTTACCACGAATCTTGGAGAGTCTATGCCAGCTGGGCCTTATGTAGTCAATCTTATTGGCTACATTGAACGCCTGGACATCTTGGGGATTAAATTCCTGAATGAGTTGCATACAGATCTCATCATATCATCACTGCCCAAGACCTTCTCTATCTTCATTGTCAACTATAACATGAGAGGCAATGAGAAGAGTCTATCGGAGCTTCTGACCTTGATTCACCAGGTAGATAAGGACATGGGGCGTGACAAACCCGCGGTCCTTATGGTGAACAAGAAAAGTAAGGACAAGGGAAAGGGGACAAAGACTTATAAACGGTCTGAATCCCCCGAGCACCGTCCCTCCAAGAAGGGGAAGATCTAGAGGCAGTGCAAGGAATGGGAGGCAGTGTGTTTTGCATGTGGCAAGCAGGGCCACTGAAAGAGGAACTGTACCCAGAAGCGTGGGGACGCTAAAGGTGCATTTGTTATCGAGTGAAATATTTCTATTTCTACACATTGGGTATTATATACAGCTTGTGGGGCTCCCATATATATTCAAATGCAGGAACCAAGTAGATTTAGAAAGATCGCCAGAGGAGAGGTGGATCTTCGAGCTGCCAATGGTGCAAGACTGGCTGCGTTGGTTATTGGCGACTACCACCTCTCATTGCCGACTAGGATGATTTTGGTTTTACATAACTGTTATTATGTGCCCAGTGTTACCAAGAACATAATTTTTGTATCTTTTTTGGATATGGATGGATTTGTTTTCAAATTTGGAAATAAGGGTTGTCTCTTTTATAAGAACAACATATGTTATGGTATGGAACATTTAAATAATGGTTTGTATGTATTCAATTACGAAAACCAAGTGTTGGCAATCGATAACGAAACAAACTCACATGACTCATACATCACCCAGTTATGGCATCACCACCTTGGTCTTGTGAACGAGAAGAGTTTGACAAAGCTCTGCCAAGATGGATATTTAGACTCTACTGAGCTAAAACCACTTGATAGATGTCACACTTGTTTACAAGAAAAAATGACCAAGCCGCCTTTTGGTGGACAAGGTGAAAGGGCCACAGAGCTTCTAGGATTGGTACACACGGATGTGTGTGGACCATTTCCAGTAGAAGCTAGAGGTGGATATTCTTACTTCATTACTTTTACTGATGATTTGAGTAGATATGGATATGTCTAGTTGATGAGGTATAAGTCAGAAGCCTTAGAGAAATTTAAGGAATTCAAGAATGAAGTAGAGAATCAGCTTGGTAAGAAGATAAAGAAGCTTCGATCAGATCGAGGTGGAGAATATCTGAACCAAGAGTTCATCGATCTTATACGGGAGTCTGGGATTCTATCTCAGCTCACTCCTCCTTATACACCACAGTGGAATGGTGTTAGTGAAAGGAGGAACTGCACCTTGTTGGTCATGGTGAGGTCGATGATGAGTCATGCGAATCTTCTATTATCCTTTTGGGGATATGCATTACAAACTGAAGCATACACATTAAACCGAGTACCAACTAAGACGGAAAATGGAATTCCATCCGAGTTATGGAATGGAAGGAAACCCACTTTGTCGCACACACGTGTATGGGGATGCGAGGCGTTTGTTAAGGCCTTCTCAGGAAACAAACTAGTACCCCGGGGAACGAAGTGTATCTTTATAGGATATCCCAAGGAAACGAAAATATATTACCTATATAACCCTCAAGACAAGAAAGTGACTTTCGCTAGACAAGCCGTCTTTCTTGAGAGGGAACACATCCTCAAGAAGGATAGTGGAAGCAAGATTGACTTCTACGAAGTTGATGATCAAGATACACAGGAGTTAGTACTGGAACAAGTTCCACAGGTTCCCATGGAAGAGGTTTCAGAAACACAAGTACTGCGTAGGATCTCAAGAGAGGTAAGGGAACCAGAGAGATTTGGTTTCCTAATCACCGAGGATGGTGAATCATTATTGTTGGACAATGATGAACCTCTCTCCTACAAGGAAGAAATATAAAGCTCAAGATCTGCAAGATGGATAAAAGCTATGAATTATGAGATAGATTCCATGTATCAAAACTAAGTTTGGGTTCTGGTTGATGAGCCAGTTGATGTAAAGCCTGTTGGATGAAAATGGGTATTCAAAAGAAATCTGGACATGGAAGGTCAAGTTAACACCTATAAAGCAAGGCTAGTGTCTAAAGGATTCAGACAACGTCAAGGAATTGACTATGATAAAACCTTCTCTCCAGTTTCCATGTTTAAATCCATAAGAATCATACTTGCCATAACAGCTTACCATGACTACGAGATTTGGAAGATGGATGTCAAAACAGCATTACTTAACGGGAACCTTCAGGAAGATGTCTATATGACACAGCCAGAAGGGTTTGTGACACCAGGTGAAGCCAAACGGATTTTCTAGTTGCAGAAATCCATTTATGGATTGAAGTAAGAATCCAGGTCATGGAACATTCTATTTGATGAAGCCATAAAGGAATTTGGTTTCATTAAGAACAAATGTGAGCCATGTGTTTATAAGCGATTTAATGGGAATACGGTCATCATCCCAGTGGTATATGTTGATGACATATTGCTTATTGGAAATGACTTACCAGACTTATAGTTAGTTAAGGACTGGTTGAACAAGTGTTTCTCCATGAAGTACTTAGGAGAAGCAGCCTACATTCTAAGGATCAAGATCATTCGTGACAGATCCAAGAGGATGCTTGGACTAAGTCAGGGTACATACATTGAACAGATACTAAAGAGATTTAGTATGGAAAAATCCAAGAGGGGATTGGTTCCAGTGTCACATGGCTTACATCTTTCTAAGAAAATGTGTCCCCAGACACAACAGGAGAAATATAGGATAAGAAAGATACCATACACTTCAGCTATAAGATCCATCATGTATGCCATGTTATGTACCAAGCTTGATGTTGCCTATGCATAAGCATGGTAGGCAGATATCAAGAAGATCCAGGAGAACAACATTGGACTGCTTTTAAGACTATCCTTAAGTATCTGAGAATAACAAAGGATATGTTCCTGGTGTATGGAGGAGACGAGGAGCTTGTCATCAGAGGGTATGCTGATGCTAGTTTTCAAACAGATCAGAATGATCTGAAGTCGCAATCTGGATATGTTTTCTATCTCAATGAAGGATCTGTGAGCTAGAAGAGTTCAAAGTAGCTAGTTGTCGCCGATTCTACAGTGGAGTCTGAGTATATATCGGCTTCTGATGCAGCCAAGGAAGCCTTCTGGATTCAGAACTATGTCCAGGATCTTGATGTGGTTCCTAGCAGTAAAGATCCCATTACATTGTATTGTGATAATACTACAGCGTTGGATCTTTCAAAAGAACCAAGGTCACATCAACGGACAAAGCACATACTCCGGAAGTATCACCTCTTGAGGGATTTCTATCAAAGGGGTGAAGTTGCAATGAGTAGAGTGTCCATGGAAGAGAACGTGGTGGACCCCATGAATAAAGGCCTATCTCAACAGAAGCATGAATATCATGTGAGAGCTACCAGGTTAAAGGTTGTTAGCAGTTGGCTCTAGTCCAAGTGGGAGTCTGTTGGAGTTGGTGGTCTAGAACCAACTACTTTGTACTTTATTCATTAAATAAAATCCTTATCACATCTTTATTGTTCTTATGCATGACATGTCATGTGATAATGTCCTAAGGAAAGCTGTTGCATTAAAGGTTCGTAGCGGATCCCTGCTATGATGAGAACCTGGAAGTTCCATAACACTGTTCTTGAATGTATGTTCTATAGACGGATGATATTATTTGAGGGACACAAATAATAGAGGTCATTAGGGGTGAGGACTCATAAAACTTTGAGGCACCTTCTCATGGTGTGCGCCCTTGGTAATATCCAGGAGAATATTATGAGAACGAGACCCGCCAGTAGGAAATCCACATTTCATAGTGTCATTGGATGTTCCTATCTGCGGACGTGTGTATTGGTCCTTAGACTTTAAGATTATTATTAATGGGTATTAAAACTCGCACACTTAGATGTATTGACGAAAACTGTGACGACACACTGTTCGCAGCGAGGTAGGATACGTTGGGTGTGTCACGAGTAATAACGCATTAATATATAATGTGAGAAAGGATTTGTCCCTTTTGTTCCATAACGGAAGTAGATATCTCAAGCCCTTTGATGGAATTGATATAGCCTAAATAAATCCATGGCCATGGTAAGGTATGGGCAAGTTCAATTCTGGGAAGTCAAAGAAAGAATAATCAAGCACATGGGTTGATAGCACTAGCATGCAGCCCTCTTGATTGGAGATATCAAAACAAAGAGATTATATTACACGGTAAGCATTCGTAGGAGGTGACACATCATTTCGGCGTTAACTTCTCTTTCTATGGGCTCCTTAGTGTGTTGCTAGACGCTAACCTTGGACATTAGGCAGGCTCAGCCTAATGCCACTGAGAAAGAGGCCTAGAGGGTCACACACTAAGTGTGTCCATGTATCTCAGTTAAATATTAATTTAACAAGTTAAATAAATATTATTCCCGACTGTGGTTTAATAATTATTTAAGGATGTCTGATCACGTTTATTTTGATACTAGTTATTCGAGAGAATATATTATGGATGAAATAATATATTTATTAGCGAGTAATGCAGTTACATTTATTTAAGAAATAAATAGTCATTACTCAAGGTCTAATAAATGTGGTGGAGAAAAATGGAAAATAAAAGTACACACCATGTATATTAAATATACACATCGTGTAGTTTTATGGAAAACAAGTACACGCCATTTATTAATTATTACACGCCGTGTAGTTTTTCCAGTTGGGATTTTGAGGATTTAATATTGTTTTATTAAATGATATTTATTATAATCAGTGTGGGTGCATGTCAAGGAATTAATAATTCTACATGGAGGTTTTCAATAAGAGTTAATGAAATTAATAAAACCCGTAACGCGTTTATTTATTGTCATAAATCTATTAACCTTAAACCCGATTATAAATATCCTTGCAACCCCAACATTTTGAAGAGCCATTGTTGTGCACAAAAGATTTGGAAATACTCTCAAGCCAAGAGAGAATTCTCTTTCCACCAATAACGCCCTCAAGTTACGAGAGCAAGATCCTCCACCAGATCAAGGCGGTCGAAGGCAGACATCGCAAGCGAAGGTTCTTCCGCGCTAGCACCCAGAGATCCCTTCGACGACGTCCAGAGATACGTGACACACGTGTGGATCACCGCTAGATGAATCCTACACTTGGATTCTACGACGTAATGACGGATCACCAAATCGTGACCGGACACATCAACGAAGAAAGAATTCCAACGAGGTAATTCTTATGCATTAATTAAATTAATAATAATCAATATATGATGATCCTCCTCAAGGGTTCCGAGACTCTTCTTTTCTTTTCATTTTTCGTTCTATTCCTAAGATTAAGCATTTTATATCATGACGGATCTCGGATTGAACGTTGTTTAACGCTAAAATTAAAGTTGGGAAAACCCACCAACGCACTTCCGCTGCGTCCGGAACCTACAAAATCTTCCACGTATAAACTCCATTCATCGTTGTCGCTCCTTAGCAGCACCCGGGTGACAACCACGCGTAAGCCCCATTCATATTTTTCACTACATAGCGGCACCCTAGAATATTCAATGTGTAATCCCAATTTACCATTGTCTCTCCTTAGTAGCACCAAGGCAACAGTCACGCATAATCACCAAACACCTTTTTTGCTCCTTAGCGGCACTCGGGTAGCTCCCACGCATAAGCCCCATTCACATTTTCTTCTCCTTAACACACCCAGGAAGCTCCCATGCGTAATCCACATTCACCTTTACCGATCCTTAGAAGAACCTGGGAAACTCCCATGCATAATCCTCATTCACTGTTGTCACTCCTTAGCGGCATCGGGGCAGCTCCCACGGGTAAGCCCCGTTTACCGTTGTTGCTCCTTAGCGACACCCGGGCAGCTCCAATGTGTAAGCCCTATTCACCGTTGCCTCTCCTTAGCAACACCTAGGAAGATATCATGCATAAGTCCCATTCACCATTATCACTCCATAATGGCACCTGGTCCGCTTTCACGAGTAATCCCCACACCATATCATGTGCACGTACCTTCGCGGCATGGTTGTCAGGTCTATTGCTACCTCTTGTTTATCACACCGAGTATGAATTATGTGAGTTTAGAGTAAGCATCGACCATAAAATCCCCTTTGAGATGCTAACCATGTGTAAGCCCCAACATGTCCTTGGGCCGCTACCCACACGTAACCCCATTCCCTCTATCCTACATGACCTTAATCTATACACCCCCACTGAACTACATGGACTTTGATCCTTATCTCCTAGATAGGGTATGTAGGAGGTCTCCCAGAAGTTCAAGTCCATCCCTCCCAAGCATCCATCTTTCCTGAACACTTCATGTCAGTTCACTCGTCCCGCATGATGTTAAACTGTATGCCCCTCTCATCCCGCATGAAATTAAAATGTGTTCTCTCTAACTATGTGGGTTTTGTTCTCTGTCACCTAAACAAGGTACGTAGGAAGCCTCCCTAAGGTTCACAATGCACTGTTATTTATAATCAAATATATAACAATATATACATATTTTTTTATATATTCAAACATAAAAATATTATTTTATAAATAAATAATAAAACTTATTTCCATATAAAATATATATCTCAATATAGAAGCCTTATAATATCTATTTTATTTAAAATACAAATATAAGTATATTTATAAACCTATATAATGTGTGTGTGTGTGTGTGTATTAGTGTGTGTCTCTATTAACAAACTGATATATATTATCTATATATTTTTACATATGAATATATATATGAATATACATATGAATATATAATATATGTAAATATATATAACTATGTATAATTATACTTACAGATACATATATATATATATATATATAATAAACAAGTGTATGTATGTTGTATCTGTGTATGTATGTATTTATTTATAAACACACACACAAAAATATATTTTATAAATGTATTTAAATCTAATCTTATAAATATATATTAATATACGAATAAAAATAAAGATAAAAAAATAAACCTAGATATATATATAAATATATTAATATATATTAATATACGAATAAATTTATATATATATATATTAATATAACTAAATAAATATATATATATATTAATGTAAATCTATATTGATATACCAATAAATATAACTATATATATATATATATATCAGTAAATGGAGAAAAAAGAAACAAGGGGGAGTGGTAAAGGGTCCAGGCACGCAGAGGAGATGTTCTGAGTTTGAATCCTAGGGAAGGCAGAGGTGTGCGGGTGGGTGAAGGGGGGCTAGCGCACAAGCGAGGGCCTAGTTGGGGGGAAAGTTCTATTAAAGGAGGGTGGAAGGGGCACGAGGGGTGTAGGTTGGGGCTAGTTCTGTTGGGGGGGGGTCAAGCACTGTTAAAAGTAGGGGCTCTGATTTTATGATTATTTTGAGTTCTATCAGTGCTAAAAAAGTGATGATAAAATATTTCTTTTATCAGCACTAATAAAACACTGATAAATGACCCTTTCATCAGCGTTTTTTTATTTCTGATAAAAGGGGACATTAACAACGCTTTTTTGATCAATGATAAAAGGGACCCCCTTTATCTTTGCTGATATTAACAGCGCCTTTTTAGCACTATAAATTCCATTTTATAACACTTTTAAAGGACATATTTGTAGTAGTGTTGGTTGCATGAGAGTATTTGTATACTATTAGAGGGAAGGTGTATGTCATAGACCATGAAAAGTCAATGTAAAATCCAGATGAGAAGTAGACACACTGGATAGGGATGAGATTCATAATAAGTCAAGATACAACTCATGTATGATAACCCTAGGTCATGGTTGTTCCATTGAGTTTAAATGGATCAACTAATATTATATACTGAGGACCGGTTGGGTAATTTTATTTCATTTAGAATTTTTTATTATTATATTCATTTACATGACAACGGGAAACTCATAAAATAATAAATTGTAAAATTTATAAAGAAGTGATGGATGCTTTTGTATTAATGTTAATTTTTTAGCACGAAAACATGGTGGCAGGGGTGAGGGCGGGTGTAGATGGGGTCTAGTGCTGTTAAAGGAGGGGGTGAGGTCAATCATTTTTAACAGTTGGGGCTCTGACTTTAAGATATTTTTGAGTTTTATCATCGTTGAAAAAATCACTGATAAAAGGTGTCTTTTATCACCGCTAAAAACGCTGATAAATGACCATTTTATCACTGATTTTTTATCGCTGATAAAAGTGGCCTTTATCAGTGTTTTTTTGAGCACTGATAAAATGGACCCCCTTTATCTTTTTTGAGATTAACACTGCTTTTTTAGCGTTGTAAATTCCATTTTCTAGCGATTTTAAAGGCCATATTTGCAGTAGTTTTGGATGTGTGAGAGTATTTTTATACTATTAGAAGGAAGGTGTATGTCATAGACCATGAAAAGTCAATGTAAAATCTAGATGAAAAGTAGACACACCGGACATGGATGAGATTTATAATAATTCAAGATACAACTTAGGTATGATAACCCAATATCATGGTTGGTCTATCGAGTTTAAATGTATCAACCAATATTACTTGCTCAAGAATGGCTTGGTAATTTTATTTCATTTAAGATTTTTTTTATTATTATATGCATTTACATGACAGCAGGAAACACAAAAATAATAAATAGTAAAATTCATAAAGATGCAATGGATTCTTTTCTATAAATGTTCATTTTTGAGCGCACCAACATGGTTCGAACATAACGGTATAAATGGATTAAATTCTCAAACAATAATAAAACCCCCAAATAAATATTACGTCATAAATTCCTTTCATCATTTGAATTTGAAAAAAATGGGTGTTCAAGGTGATCGTCTACCAATGCTTAAGGTGCCTCATACTTCCATAGAGTTTCTATGGGAATGTTTGATTGACATAACTAAAGTTGGCTGCAGGAAATCCACCAAAGATGACTTGTTCAACATTAGGGGAAAGCATTGAGTAAATAAATTTTATGATTTAAGATGTTGGGTGATCGCTCAACATATCAAGGGACCATGAGTTAATGTAGTTATCCAATCAAATGGCTCCCATGAACTCTCTGAGTTATGTCTTAGCCATAGATTTTAGACTATGATGGGAGGACCAGGGATCCTTTCCACTTGAATTCCCATGTGAAAGAGTATTCATATTCTAATACATAGGGTTTCTCAAGTTCGAAAAAATAGTGAGAGATATTAAATGATTAATAAATAATGACTATATAACAATCAAGATCAAAGTAAAATCTTCTAAGTTATATATTTTTTAGAATTTTGAATATAATAACTCAAGTACACTAGAATAACTATTGGACAATAAAAAATGTAAAAATTGACACGATTTTCTAACATGTAGTACATGTGCCAATGAAAAGTACTATTTCATCAGAAATTCAAGGTGATAGTGTTCTTTTTGGCACTGGAAAACACATCCATGTAATTCAATAAGTGCTTCCAGATATGATCTCGGAGCATAGCTCATTTTTGAAAGCTACTATTTGACTAGTCCAGGAGCCCAAATAGAGTAATGGATCATAAGTTATGGTCGTTAAATGATAGACTACTGAAAATGGCCATCTAGGATGATTTTGGGGAAAATTACGGTTTTGCGTGAAATAGTAGAAATTTGAAGCACAAGAGTGGATGTTTTGTGAACTAGAATGGAATCATGCATGAAAAAGTAGAATCTTGTGTGCAACCTATCTCATAAACCATTTACGTACCCAATGTGATGTCATCTTCCACCCTGACCACCGAAAAAACATCTAAGTAAGGTGCACGCAAGTTACGATATGAGTGAACAAGATCAACATACCCACACAAGACTCTTACGCACCCAATGTGATGTATATTGGGAATGTTCAACGAAGTCTAGGGAAAATTTATATGGAAGGTGCGCGCAAGTTTTGAGATGTGCGTGCAAGAATCTTACGCTCCCAATGTGACATCAAACAACCCATTACGCGCACACCCGCCATAGGGTGCACGAAAGATCTCTTCCATGCCTGGAATCTTACACGACATCGCTCAAGGTTTCACTTATAAATAAAAGTACACCCCTCCCCTCGGGGTAAACCTCTAGAGGTTAGTCACCGCTCTAATACACGTAAGACCACCTCTTTTGTTCCTATGCGGAATAATGGAACCCTTCATGTGATATATTTCATGATAGGTCCCATATGGGTCTTTCTTTGCATGGGGCCACAATGGTTTGATCCTCACACGACCTCTTTTCTACATAAGTAATGTGAACACATGATTTTTTCTTATGCGCAAGATTCTATTCTTATGGTTAAAACATCCAATCTTATGTGAAAAACTTCAATCTTGTGCACAACAGTCTCAAGGTGCCTAATATTGGGTGTATCTATGCCGCACAGTCCAATATTGCACGCAACCCATCCTACATGTAGCCCATATTATGCGCAACAGTATCTAGGCCTGTGCCAGCTGGTCCATATCATGGGGGTTGTGCCCCTCCACCCCTTCTTGGGATCATTGACGGCCTAAGATCCTAACCCTCTAGGCTGGTCCCTTCACTACTGGCACTGACTCCAATGAAAAATGGAGTGTCACACTATGAAATTTTTGTGTCAGGGTTACCGATATTTTACATTGTGCCCTTATGCGGACCCACCTTCCACCTATGGAATACCATTATTTGGGATACTCCTCTGCACTCTAGGAAACACCTTGAGTCGACATATTACTCGTAATCCCTTTAATATGTCATGATTTGAGATTCTTATCATCAATTCCATGAGTACCTTGAGTCGAACCATTCCTCAAGTGAATCATCCAAACCCCCATCAACAGACTCCTATGTCAGGTTCAACCAGAAAGGTCCACTCTTGAGTATGTCCCACATCAGCCATTTCTAGGCACCTTATGCTTAATAGTCCTCATTACAAGACTGTAAATTGTAGTGTACCCTTAATGAAAAATATAGGATGCCTCTTGCTCCAAATAAGATATTCCTTATTTAAAAATCATAAGATGTCAATAGTCATCACTATATGACTTTAAACTGTAGCATTCCCTATCATTAATTAATAGGATTCTTTATGAATCGAGCATAAGATTCCATTATGAACTGACATGAGGAATATAGAATTGGAATCTTATTGAACAATCCCTGAACACGTCATCCAATCACATTATGTTAAACTAAATCCTTACATATTTCAATGCACACGTGAAGCCCTCTTGGCCTAACATGAGGATGACATTATGAGCAACTTCCACGTGTAATCCCCATTCACCATTGTCACTCCTTTGCAGTACCTGGGCTACAACCAAACATAAGCCCATTTTACATTGGTTTCTCCTTAGCAGAACTTGGGCATCTTTCACAAGTAATTCCCATTCACCATTTCCGCTCCTTTGCACTAGTTGGGCTGTAACCACGCATAAGCCCCATTAACATTTGTTTCTCCTTAGCGACACCTAGAAAACTTCCATGCATAAGTCCCATTCATTATTGCCACTCTTTAGCTACACCCAGGCAACAACCACACATAAGCCCCATTCACCTTTTCCACTTCTTAGTGGCACTCAGGCAGCTTCCATGCGTAAGCCCCATTCACTGTTGCTGCCTCTTAGCTGCACTCGGACAGCTCCCATGCGCTAGCTCCATTCACCTTTTTACTCCTTAGTGGCACATGGGAAACTCCCATGTATTAGCCTCATTCACCTATGCTGCTCTTAAGCGGCACCCGTGTAGCTCCCATGTGTAATCCCCATTCACCATTGCTTCTCTTTAGCGGCACCCAAGAAGCTCCCACGTGTGATCCCCATTTACTATTTCCAATCCTAAGCAGCACCCAGGAAGCTCCCATGGATAATCCCTATTCACCATTGTCGCTCCATAGAGGCACCCAGGAAGCTCCCACGTGTAATAACCATTCACCGTTTTCACTCCACAGTGGCACCTAGACCGCTTCCATGCATAATCCCTACACCATATCATGTGCGCATACCTTCACAATATAGTAGTCAGATCTATTGCTGCCTCTTGTTTCTCACACTGAGTATGAGTCATTTGGGATTAGAGTAAGCATTGACCATGAAATCCTCTTTGGGGATCTAACCACGTGTAATACCCAATATATCCTTGGGCCGCTACCCACATGCAATCCTTATTCCCTCCATCCTTCATGATGTTAAACTATACGCCCCACTGAACAATGTGAAATTTGATCCTTGTCTCCTATATAGGGTATGTAGGAATCCTCCCCAAGTTTCATGCACATCTCTCTCTAGAATCCATCCATCTCAACCACATCACGTTGGTTCACTCATCCCACATGACATTGAACTATATGAACCCCTCGTCCAGCATGACGTTAAATTGTATGATTCTGAACTACATGGGTTTTTATCCCTGTCTTCTAGACATGGTACGTAGGAAGCCTGCCTGAGGTTCAACCCCAAACATTGGTACACTTTGGTGGCCCCTTTTTTGGGACCCACATCCTTGGTCCACCCTGTAGGGGTGTCAGACCAGATCTTAGGCAGCTAACCATGCATAGGCCCCATACTCCTCCAACCAAGAGTGTCCCTCTTTCAAAATATGCTAACCATGCATAAGCCCCAATCATGTCTTCGGGTTAAAGTATTTTGTGTACACTTAGATTCTATGTCCCATCCTGAACTACGTGGACTTTGATTTCCTACCACGAGGATATGTAGGAATTTTATATGAGGTTCAAGCCCATAATCTATTTCTCATCATGGTCTCTCCTTCAAGCCTTTGTATTTCAGGATGACTGTGCCCTAACTTGGATGTTCTACTTCCTTTAGGTCCCCATAAATTCTCTCTATTCTCAAAGGCCTCCTCCTTAGGTGTCCCATTTCCCCACCGAAATACGTGTAATTTGATTCTCATCCATGGGGATACGTAGGAAGCCTCCCTGAGGTTCAATCCCAACACCAATACCGTCAACTGTATGTCAGTTTCATCGCATTCATTTTCATCTTTAGACACTTTCTCCATTATCCATTCAGATTCTTACTTGGGTCACCACATCCCGGGGATGTCATGCCACCCGCCTCCTCACTAAACCTAGGATCACCCAAGTAGCTAACCATGCATAAGACCCACACAATCCATATTATTCCATCCAATAGTGCCCCTATTATAATGGGGAGCTAACCATATGTGATCCCTAGACCACCCATTCGAACTATATGGGTTTTTATCTCTATCCTCTAAAAAGGGTGTGTAGGAAGCCTCCCTGAGGTTCAATCTCATCAAATGGTAAATATTGGTGTCCCATTTTCTAGGACCCACCATTCGCTAGTACACTTTATGTGGTGTCCATATCAGCCTTCACAATGTGGAATATTCTCTTTTTGGGATACACCACCATGGGTCCGATCTTTTTGGGCATTCTGATCTGTCCATATGGTTCTCCCTTTTTGTGATATACCCACACAGTGTGACACCTTCCCTTTTTAGGACACGCTATCCTGGGTCCGCTACTTTCAAGCATTATGATCCATCCTTCTGGTGAACCATTTTTGGGATACACCCTCACAGTGTGACACCTTCACTTTTTGGGACACACTACCCTGGGTCTGTTATTTTCGATCATTCTGATCCATCTATTTGGTGATCCCTTTTTTGGGATACACCCTCATGGTGTGACAAATTACCTTTTTAGGACACAACACCCAAGGTACACTCTTTTTGAGCATTTTGATCCATCCATCTAGTGCTCCCTTTTTTGGATACAACCTCATAGTGTGACACCTTCCCTTTTTGGGACACACAACCCTGGTTCCGATCATTTTGGGCATCCTGATCCATCCATATGGTGCTCCCTTTTTGGGATACACCCTCAAAGTGTGAAACCTTCCCTTTTGTGAAAATACCACCCCGAGTCCTCTCTTTTTGAATGTTCTGATTTATTTATATGGTGCCCCCTTTTTGGGATACACCCACACAGTGTGACACCTTCACTTTTTGGGACCCACCACCCTAGGTCCTTTCTTTTTGGGCATCCAGATCCATCCATATGGTGCTCCATTTTTGAGATCCACCCTTACAGTGTGGTATATTCCCTTTTTTGGGACACACCACCTTGGTTCAGCTATTTTTGGGCATCCTGATCCATCCATATGGTGCTCCCTTTTTGGGATCCACCCTCACGGTGTGACATCATTCCATTTTTGGGACACACCACCAAAGGTACGCTCTTTTTGGGCATCCTAATCCATCCATATGGTGATACTTTTTTGGGATCCACCCTCAAGGTGTTACATCTTCTCTTTTTGGGACACACCACCCAGGGTCTTCTCTTTTTGGGTGTTTTGATCCATCCTGTAATAACCTAATCTTTTGAATAATATATTTTTTTTAAAAATGTATATCTTTCTATGTTATAATCAATACAAAATATATAATTATAAATGGAATGTGACAATCATGTTTTGACCATTATATGAACATTGGTTAATATGACCATTGTAAACTAAAATAACTTTTAATTTTATTATTATTGTTTAAAATAAATATAATAATGGATAATTAATGTAGAAAGAAGAGTCGATGTCCTCATCATATAGAATCGATCCATAAGAAGACCATCTATTAGAGCTTGGGAAGGAGGTAACGTCATTGGGCCTTGCTCTAGACCAATCCCAAGCCAAGCATCAACATATTATGCTTGAACATAATCACCTACAAGAGAAGATCATGTTGATAGAAATCACCACTAAGGAAATGTTGTAAGAGCCACCCCAAGATTCTATCACCATTTCACACCTTACTCTTAGGTCCTATACAGGTGTTATAAGGGTCTGTGTAAAGCGGCCTTAGTTACTTTGTGTAATACTTTTTTATAAATAAATTTTTATTTCATATTAATTTATTTTTTTTTAATTTCAAATGTTAAAATAAATACAGGGAGAATTTTTATAAGTTTCATATTATTGATGTATATTGAAAAAAGAGCATTTTAAAATATTTTTTATACATTAAATAATTTGTAATATGAAATGATTTTCAAAAAATGGACATATACGGTTGTGATCTGTACGAAATTTAGATTCTGATGATATCAACTTAATTTTTTAGTGAATAGTAAATTATGAATAGTAATATTACCCATATGAATTGTAATATGACCAATGGAATAGTAACCATACTTAAGTAAGTATAAAAATAATTTAGGCATCTAGAACTGTAATATGATATAATAGTATAAGTAAATAACTATTTTTGAAATTATTAGTTATGTATTAGTATTTTTTAGGTTAATAGTGATTTTACTTAAAAATTAAATTTCTCATATTTAGAAAATTATTTTAAAAAAATGGATTTAATTTTTAAATTTATAACATTGATATTTTGTTAGGGTGAATTTATGATATTTTTATAAAATGTTTTACTTTTCAGTGAATCGTAAAAATACAATGTTGAGTTTCGATCTATTTAATGACATTATTAATGACGTAATAATGATCTAATAATTCTGGGAGACTTTTGAGGAATAAAATATATTATAAGCTGTCCTAAATGTCCAATACTATGGGTAAGCCCATGGTTTTTTAAATACCACTAATGAGTTGTCCCATGGAAATTAATAAAATATTCTCTCACTTTTTCTATAAATACCAACCCATTCCTTAATTCCTTTCATTATAAATTCCCCCTCAATGAATATCTGGACTTTTACCTATAAAGGAGTCCTCCCAAGGTTCTCCCAATCCCCCAAGGTTTCTATCATTGAGTTTTAGAAGTTACTCTTCAAGTTAAGGGATCCTTTCACCCTTCTCTTTTAGTCAAAGACTTCTTTTTATGTTATGTATTTAAATTTCCATTTTCTTATATTGGGTTATGTTATTATATATCCTTATTACTATAAATTTTATATCCAAATTATGAGAGACCTTTTTTTCTCTCATCAACTGATTTTTTGAATTTTTATGTGACACCCTTAGACTACCGAATTTTTGTAAAGGAATTCTCAAGTAATCTTTTTTTACATTCAAGTTCTCTTCTATGTGGTATATATTTAAAGTTTCCATACCATGTTCTTTTTTACATTTTATTCTATCCCTATATTATATTATAAGTCTTTTATGAATGAGTGACCCATATCCCCTTTATTTTTAATTCTTTCTAAAACCGTGTTGCATAGCTGTTATGCTGTAGAATTTTCATCTCAAAATCCCTCTCTTTTTTCTCAAGAAATTATGTTATGTTATTTATGTGAATACTCAAACCTATTTAATTTCTAGGGGTATTAATCAAGACATAAAAATGATATATTTTATTCAATAATTTACATACATAAATCCCTCATTCTCTTTCTGTGGGTTATGAATGTCATAATGATCATGTTTTTAATCACTTTTTAAAATGTCATGATTTTGATATGAAACCCATATCTTTTATTCTCTATGGTTTATTTATGAAATTTTTGATTATGATCAATGTGAATCACATGAAAATAAATACATTTAATGGTGTTCCTTGATATCTCTCTAATGCATTGGGTAAAAAAATTAATCTCTAGAGATGACAAGTTTTATAATACCTTGGTGAATAATCTCATTAGTTTTTATAACACCTTGAGGATGGACCTTGGTGATATGATTATAAATGTCTAAATTAAATGTTTTATCCATATTTTTAAGATATTATTGAATTTATTATTATCATGATATGTATCTTATCATTTATTTATGATATTTCTTCACGTACTTATCATATTCTCTCAAGTTTACATGTAAACTGTTTTCCCTGTTTACCCTTACTGGGCCTTATGCCCACCATTTACTTTGATGTAAGCCCCAATGTTATGTGATTTAGTAATTTTACATAGGATTGACCTTTCAAGAAGCCTTTTAAGAGGACTAAAATATGGATATATGTTTTCATGTATTATGTACCTTTTTTCCAAGGCACTAGACTTTAAAGATCCCTGATTTGTAAAATGTAATGATAATTTATGTAATAAAAAGGTGGGATTCCATAGTTGGTATCAAAGGATAGTTTAGTTATTTATGGAAATTAGGATATGAAAACTTTAGGAAGAACCATATAGAAAAGTTTATATATAGGAAAGCTTCCTAGTATTTTGTTGAAATATTAAGTAAGTGGTTTTCGAACAAATAAATCCAAGTCTAGATATGAATAAGTGGATGTGGCTCTAGAAAAAATGTATTTAAGGGTAAAACCTAAAAACCAGATTTGAGCTAGACTTGAATGAGAACTGGTGCATGAAAAAAGGGTCTTTCTATACTCCTAATTTCACACTCATGAGGAATATATTTTCTTAATCAAAATATTTTTATGAATCATTATGAAGGATTTATAGGGAAATGTAATTATTGTTAAAGAATAATAAGTTTAAGAATGAAGTTTTAAGACATGAAAATCATTATAGATAAATTATTCTTAATTGAAATAAGTTTCTCATTAAGGTTATATTATTTTAGAAAAAAGGAGACAAATAGGAGGAACCATGAAAATGGTGACCGTAATGGACCATGCACTAATGACCCTCCAATGGAAGCCAAAATGGAAACATTCATGAGAATGATTAACCAACTGAATCAAGTTTTGGGAAATAACTTGAATCAAGATGAGAGACCAATTTCACTATGAAGGGAACAATTTTATGTTGATTCCTTTATGAATCAAATACCACCACCCTTTAGTGGATCTACCAACCCATTGATTTCTGAATATTGTATTAGCTCTATCGAAAAGATCTTTTCTATGCTCTGATGTTCAGAATAAGAGAAGGTCACCCTAGCTGTTTACCACTTAGAGGGAGAAGCTGATCAGTGGTGGGAACTGATTAAAAACATGAGGCCAAGAGTGGAGGTTGAAGCTATGTAGTGGGAAGAGTTCAAAGGGATATTATTTAATAATTATTTCCCATGTTAAATGAGAAAGAAAATGGAGAAGGAATTTATCAAGTTAAAGTAGAAGGAGAATGAATATATTGGAAGCTACAAGATGAACTTCACAAGGTTTTCACATTAAACCTCTATCTTTTTCATTGATCCAAATGTGAAGGTTCATAGATTTCTCACTGGACTAAGGCCTCTTCTATGGAAGAATCTAGAAAACTGAAATAATGACAGATATGAGGAGATCTTACAGAGTGAAATGAAGGTTGATATGGAGTTCAATGAGATGCAATGGTCTCATAAATGAAATGACAAGAAAAGATCAATGGATCCAAGCTTATGGAGGTGCTTTGATTAGGGAATAGGAGATAATAAAGTTCAATGTCCTTCATGTAATAAGTGCAGGAAGAAGCATTTCGGGAACTACCTTCTCAGGATTGGGAAGTTCCACAAGTGTGGAATAGATTTCCATATCATGTGGAATTTTCTTAGTGAGGTGTAAAATCAACTTTCAAACACTAATGAGAAAGGTAAGATGACTCATACCCTACCTGAAGTCTAATGCTTCATGTGTGGATAGCTTGGGCACTATTCCAATCACTATCAAAATTTGAGGGCAGTGGAGGGGAATCACTATCAGCCTCAACAAAGGACATGAGAGTAAGCTCATGCTTTTTCTATAATGACAGATGACGTTGAAGCTCCAAATTATGTGATGGAATTTACTCTTTTTGTTCTCTAAAATATATCTAGTACTTTGTTTGATTCTGGTTTAACAAATTCCTTTATTTCTTCTAATTTTTCAAATAATTTAGAATCAACACCTGAATTTATAAAAGTAGAGTTATCATTCAAGACTCTTAGAGTGATTATCCCAGAATCATCAGTGTTTAGAAACTATAGTGTTCACTTTAGTGAAAACAATCTTATCCAAAATATAGTATTCATTCCCATGTTGGAATTCGACATTAAACTTGGGATGGAATTTCCCTCAAGGTACAATTATAATATCAAAGTCAGAAGCAAGGAAATCTCATTATTCTTGAATGGAAGACCTATAGATATCTTCCAAGTAGAGATATCTCAACCTGATCTTTTTCTAGAAGCACCTCTTATAGCCTTATTTATAGAGTTGATCAGTGAAGAAGAAAAAGTAAATGATAGTATAAGGATTGAAAATGTTCCCATCGTCTAGGAATACATTGATGTATTCCAAGAGGAGTTACCTAGACCTCCCCCAGAAAGAGATGTAGAGTTCTCCAATGAACTCATACCCGAATCTCATTCAATATAAAAGAAATTGTATAGGATGAAACATGTGGAAATAAAGGAATTAAATAAACTACTCCAAGATCTTTTAGAGAAGGGGTTTATCCAACCGAGTGCGTATCCTTTTGGAGCACCTGTTATCTTTGTAAAGAAGAAGGATGGATCAATACAGTTATACATTGATTATAGAGAACTGAACATGATCATAATGAAGAACAAATACCCTATTCCAAGAATTGATGACTTATTTGACCAACTTTGTGGGGCTCAATTATTCTCCAAGATTGATCTTTGATATGGTAATCATTAATTAAGGGTTTAGAAAGAAGATATTAAAGAAACCACCATCTGATCAAGATATGGGCATTATGAGTATGTTGTTATTCCCTTCAAACTGACTAATGCACCTTATATTTTTATGGATTTTATGAATAGAGTCTTTAAGGACTACCTTGAATTTTTTTTAGTTTTTATTAATGATATTATGATATATTATAAAATTCATGAGGACCATGAGGATCATCTTAGGGTTATTTTGAAAACTCTACATAAGGAGAGTATTTTTGGAAAGTTCAGAAAGTGTGAGTTTTGGTTACAAAAAATTTCCTTCTTGGGGAACATTATAACCAATGAAAGAATCACAGTTGACATTATAAAGACAAAGGTTGAAGAGGAGTGGCCTCAACCTACAATAATAATTTAGATTCATAGTTTCCTTGGATTAGTGGGATATTATAGGATATTTTTGAATAACATTTTATGACATTTTAATCCACTAATAAAGTTAACTAAAAAATGGGTTACGTTCATCTATAAAAAGGAGTGTGAGGAATGTTTCAAATAGCTGAAGAAGAGATTGGTTACTGAACCCATGTAAACTCCACCCTCAAGCAGAGAAGGATTCATTTTTTAGTGATTCATCTCTAATAGGGATTGGGTGAATCCTCATGAAAAATGACCAGGGGATTTCTTATGCATCTCAATAGTTGAAGACTCTTGAGAAGAACTATCCTATGCATGATCTAGAACTGGATGTGGTTGTTTTTTCTCTAAAGATATGGAGTGAAAATATTTACGGGGAGAAGTGAGATATATACACAAATCATCAATGTTAAAATTATATTTTCCCACAAAATTAATTGAACATGATACATAAGATATGGTTGGAACTTATTAAAGACTATGATTATTCAATTCATTATCATCCCAAAAGAGAAAACAAAGTCACTGATGCATTATGTAGGAAAGACCATGTTTCTCAATCCATGATGATGAATCAAAGAGATCTATTGATCAAATACCTAGTGAAACTGTACATGGGAATTATAAGGTAAGGGACAACATCAAACCTATACCAAATGATTTCTCAACCTTCATTACTAGAGAAGATCAAGAAATCTAATTAAGAAGATCCTTTGTAACAGAAGAAGTTTGAGGCTGTGATGGATGAGAAGTTTCTTGAGTTTAATATTGATAAAAAAGGTGTAATGAAATTTCGTACAAGGATATGTGTTTCATCTATTCCAAAAATAAAGAAGGAGATGATGGATGAAGCTCATAGATTTACATTTTCTATACATCTTGGAAGCAAGAAAATGTATAGGGACCTTCATGATCATTATTGGTGGGATAATATGAAAAGGAAGATTTCTAACTACACTACAAGGTGCCTGGTAGTCTATTAAGTGAAGGCAGAGTGACAAAATCTTAAAGGGGTTTTACAACCACAACCCATACCAGCATGGAAGTGGGAAAATATCACTATAGACTTTTTCACTAGTCTCTCGAGGAATTCCAAAAGAAAAAATGTGATATGTGTAATAGTGAAATGTCTCACCAAGACTCCCTATTTTATCTATATTCGAGAATATTTATCTCTTGATCAAATTTCCAGGATTTACGTGGAGGAAGTGGTAAGGCTGCATGAAGTTCCACTTTCTATCGTATCTAATCATGATCCAAGGTTCACCTCAAAATTCTGGAGAAGTCTTCAACATGATCTATGTACAGAATTGAATTTCAATATGCTATATCACCCCGAAACTGATGTCCAGTATTAAAGGGATATTAAAACACTTGAGGACATGCTGAGAATAGGCTCAAAATGAATTTAAAGATGGATGGGATCAACATCTCTCATTAGTTGAGTTCTCTTAGAACAATAGTTTTCACTTGAACATTCAAATGGTACCCTATGAAGATCTATATGGGAAGCGATGTAGAACTAATACTTGTTGGGATGAAGTTAGTGAGAGAATTATTATGGGCCTTGATCTTGTGTAAGATATGATAGAAAAGGTTCATTCCATATAGAAATACGTTAAGGCTGATAAGAGTCGAAAAAAGTGGTATGCTAACAACAAAATAAGGGACTTGGTGTTTGATGTTGGAGACAATTCCATTCTTCAAATTTCAACTTAGAAGAGAGTCATGAGGTTTGGTAAGAAACGGAATCTCATCCCTAGGTACATTGGCCCCTATGAAATCCATGATCACGTAGAAGCAGTGGCCTATGACTTGAACTTCCTCCAAATCTAGCACATGTTCACGATGTCTTCCACATATCCATCTTGAGGAAGTACATACCTAACCCTTCAAATGTACTAAATATAGAGGTAGTACAACTAGATCATAACCCCACTAATGAGGAGAAACTGATAGAGATCTTGGATCGTATAGACAAGGATCTATGCAACAGGACTACCCACCTTGTAAAATTGTTGTAGAGGAACCACAAATAAGAAGAATCCATGCGGGAACCAAAGGAGTCTATGAGGCAGAAGCACCCACACCATTTCACTTCTGATGGTATGAGTTGAAATTTCAGGGACAAAATTTCATAAAGGGGGAAGAATGTAACCACCCAAACTTTTGAATAATATTTTTTTTCTTAAAAATGTATGTCTACTATGTCATAATCAATAAAAAATATATAAGTATAAATGGAATGTTACCATTAGGTATAGAAAATTATATGACCATTGGTCAATATGATTGTTGGAAAGAATAATAATTTTTAAAAATATAATTATTGTTTAAAATAGAAATAATAATTAATAATTAATGCAGAAAGAAGAGTTGATGGCCTAATTCAGTAGACTCGAGAAATACGAAGCCCATCTATCAGAGCTTGGGAAGGAGGTAGCATCACTCGAATTTTGTCTAGACAAAGTCCATACCATGATTCAACATGATAATATTGAACGTAATCACCAATGAGATATGTTCATGTTGATAGAAATCACCACTCGGGAAATGCTACACAAGCCGCCCCAAGATTATATCAGCATTGCACACCTTACTCTTATGTCCTATGTAGGTGTTATAAGGCGCTTTGTAATGAGGTCTTAGTTAGTTTTTGAAATCATTTTTTATAAATAAAATTGTTATATCTTATTGTGGTATTTTTTTAGAATTTCAAATGTCAAAATAAATATAGGATTAATTTTTAGAAGTTTCATATTATTGATGAATATTGAAAAAAAAGAGTATTTTAAAATATTTTTTATACATTAAATAATTTATAATGTGAAATTATTTTAAAAAAATGGACATATACAGATGTGATCAGTAAGAAATTTAGAGTTTGATAAGATCAACTAAATTTTTGGTGAATAGTAAATGATGAATATTAATATTTCCTTTTTGTATAGTAATACAACCAATGGAATAGTAAACTCACTTAATTAAGTATAAATATAATTTATGAATCTAGAATGGTAATGTGATATAATAGTATAAGTGATTAACTGCTTTAGAAATTATTAGTTAAGTATTAGTATTTTTTCTGGTACGTATTGATTCTACATAAAAATTAAATTTCACATATTTAGAAAATTATTTTCATAAAATGGAGTTAATTTTTTGAATTCATAACATTGATATTATATTGGGGTGAATTTATGAGATGTTTATAAAATGTTCTATTTTTTGGTGAATAGTAAAAATATAGTTTTCAGTTTCAGTGTGTTTAATGACATCATTAATGATTTAATAAAGATCTTAAAATTCTGGTTGACTCTTGAAGAATAAAATATGTTATGATGTGTCCCATGTGTCCAATACCAAGGGAAAGACCGTTTTATTTCAAATACCACTAATGAGGTGTCCCTTGGAAATTAATAAAATATTCCCTCACTTTTTCTATAAATATCAACCCATTTATTCATTCCTTTCATTACAAATTCCCCCTAAATAATTCTATTGTATTTTTACCTCCCAAGAATTCCTCACATGGTTCCCTAAATCCCCCAAGGTATCGATATTTATGTTTTAGAAGTTACTCTTCAAGGTAAGGGAACCTTTCACACTCCTCTTTTAGTCAAAGAATTATTTTATGTTATGTATTTGAATTTCCATTTTCTTATGTTGGGGTATGTTCTTCTATATTCTTATTGCTATAAATTTTATGTAAAAATTATGAGAGACCCTTTTCGCTCTCATCAACTGATTTTCTGAATTTTTAAGTTATACTGTTAGGCTGCTGAATTTTCGTAAGGGAATTATCAACTTCTCTTTTTTCTATCCAAGTTATCTTCTATGTGGTATGTTATTAAAGTTTCCATACCATGTTCTTGTTTCCATTTTATTCTATCCCTATAATATATTATAAGTATTTTATTAATATTTGACCCCTATCCTCTCTCTTATTAATTATTTCTAAAACCATGTTGCTTAGCCTTTATGCTGTAGAATTTTCTTCTCAAAATCTCTCTCTTTTTTCTCATGAAATCATCTTATTTTCATTATGTGAATACCCACCCCTATTTAATTTCTATGGGTATTCATCAAGAAAAAAATGATATAATTTATTCTATAATTGACATACATAAAACCCTCATTCTCTTTCAATGGGTTATGAATTAGATAATGATCATGATTTTAATCACTTTTTAAAATGTCTTGATTTTGATATGAAACCCATTTTTTATGTTTTCTATGGGTTATTTATGAAATGTTTTATTATTATATATGTGGATCACATGAAGATAAAGACATGTTAAGGATGTTCCCTAATATCACTCCATTGTATTGGTTAACGAAATTAATCTCTAGAGATGACAAGTTTTATGATACATTGGTAAATAATCTTGGAAATTTTTATGAAACCTTGGGGATAAACCTTGGTGATATGCTTATAAATGTCAAAATTAAATGTTGCATACAAATTTTCAAGATATTATTCAAGTTCTTATTATCATGATTTGTCTATTATCATGCCATTAGGATATTTCCTCATGTTCTTATTATATTCTCTCAAGTTCACAAGTAAACTATTTTACATATTTTCTCTTTCTGAGCCTTATGCTCACCCTTTCCTTTGATGTATGTCCCTAGGTAATGAGATGAAGTAATTATAAATAGTATGAACATTTCAAGAATCCTTTCAAGAGGAATAAATGAATGATATATGTTTTCATTTATTATATACCTTTTTTCCAAGACACTATATTTTAAAGATCCTATGTTTGTAAAATGTAACTAAAATTTATGTAATAAAAAGGCAGGATGCCATATGTCTATCTGGTAAAACTTCTAGGTGATCCCTACTAGTGATGTACCAATATGATACATCTCCAAGGGGCATTCTGATCACTCTCATTCCATCTTCTCTAGATGTTAAAATCACGACATACCCTATCTTAAACATGGGAATCTGATGAAAACCTTGAAGACATGCCTCTTTCATACAATTCCTTTCATTCGACGTGGTACACCTCGGGATTCTGTGCCCTCAAGAATACCTATCAAAGGGAGATATAGGTAACCAATGTTCTAGCATCCTAATATTTCCCAACCCACCCGATGTAACAATATACTCTGAACGAAGGTTACTGACCTGACCTGACCCTTTGGAATGTCTTGAAAAAACCATCATAATTAACCGGCATCCAAAAAGATATGGCATTGGGAATGAGATTCATGAATGATGACTCAAATCTATAAGAGAGACCCGGACCAGCTGAAATTTTTTGAGGGGGAATCCACAGAAGGAGATACTGACATCCCATTATCCCATTTCGATCAAGGAGTATTCATCTCTATAGAAGTGATGGATGTTTCTCGCCTTTGGAATGTAGGAACACATGTCCATAAGAGCGTGTCACCACAAATATTCACCCATCTTATGCAAAAGTCATTGGAAACAATACCCAATGCCTATTAAGCCACCTCAAGAAGAGAGGGTGTAAAAATGACTAAACCAGACTCTTGTCAAATGAATAAGATTGTTATTTCGTAATACTATCATAAAAATCAAGTGTGAGTTCTGGTTACAAAATCAATACATGGATGATTTTACATATTGTCTCAAATTTGAGAAGATTATTAGGACAATGTGAAGCAAAATATTAATGAGTGATAACTACACAATTTAAGTGAAAATATGAATGTAGGATCATTAAATCTCTAGAAATATCATTCTTATCATTTAATTATAGAAAAAATACAATTAGAAGAAAATGCATAATTTCATTTTGGTAAAGGTTAACTAAGTTAATAAGAACGTTAAAGAAATATTAATAATTAGTTACTTTGAGAATAAGTTGAATGACAGGGAGAAACGACCAATGGAAACCATTACATCAATGGAACCATCAAATCATCCTTCAAAGAAATAGGTATCAAATATGTGGTTTTTTTCTTTACATGTCATTAAATATTAATAACCATTTTAAAGTTTAAATTCAATGAACTGAATTAAAGATGAAATCAATCCATTATTCTTTAGGAATATTCATCAATTATAAGTAATGTTTCTATAATACTTCTTGGTTATTAAATACAAAATTATAATCACATATTTTTATTTAAATACAATAACAGTGTATATATATGTTACTATATTTAAGGTGTGTTCTTATAGAAGATGAGAAAGGGTGGTTCCTATGGCAGCTGTGAGAATCACACAACTTCTAATTTCCAAATTAAATGGTTTTGATAGAAATTTTATGGAGTATAACTAAAACATTTATCACGAGTTTCCTTTGAACATAAGGATACATTATTATATTTCATGAATGGATACTTATTATCCTATTTAATACTCAAAACATAGTTCAATAATAGATTAATCATATAAAATACATGAGGAATACAAAATCTAGGACTTATACACATAGTTGAGGGAATATACTTATTTTTGAGTAATACTAAATGTGGATATCAGGGATATACATAGTATCATTTTTATACATAGTCGAGCTAATTACCATAGGTGTTATCTGTGTATAGAATTATTTAGTTTGGACAATGAAAGCATTGTAAATAACGGTATCCCACAAAGCGTTCAAAATTACTTTAGCTAGAAAGTTTGAACTGTTCCAAGGGTAACATAGTGGTAAATATACTTTATTGAATTCTATTGATTGCTTATTAATGAATATGATAGTTAACTATGGTATATTGATGGTCTGAATATATGATTTTCTTCTAAATGGTAGAATGAAAAATATCTTTATGAAGCATTTATTGATCTATATAATGTAATGTGGAGTATTTCGTAAATCCATATTACCTTATCAATATTAATGTTATTTTTTTAATAAAGAGGATTGATGATATGTCATACAACCAAATGTAAATCAATAAAATGTAGTGTGTAGTTATTCCTAATGATCATTTCATTATACACATCATTGATATGATGTATTTACAATGAGTATAAATGTTTCAACTTATCTATATTACATAAATATCCATCATATTTAGAGAAGTTCAACGCAAATAACGATATTATCCCATAATAATATGCCAACAACCATGAATAATGGAAAAAATAAGAGATATAGTCTAATGTAAATTTGTTATTTCATAATAGCATGTGTTTCTATGAAATGTGTTTTTTAAGGATATTATTTAACTTGCCTCATGAAAAAAGAAAATTTTCATCTAATTTAATTATCATAATAGTTTCTCAATATATTAAAAAAACCCCAATGATATAAAATCTATAGTCATATTGTAGTATATATTTCAATAAAAGGGTGAAAATATATACTTGATATAGTGGGATCATGATTTACATTTATTTTGTCAATGTTATAGGTGCAGAAATATTTAACATAAGAATAATTTACACAAGAGCTTGTGGAAAATGAATGTTTTAGATACACATAATATATATGATGGAGAAAACCATAGTGATGGTCAAATATTCTCTATGTCTAGTGATAAATTATTCATTGAGAATAGTAATTCAAATAGGTAGAAAGTATAGGGAAATTAGATAAAATTGAAAAGATCAATTAAAATTTAATAATGGATTCAATGTGTCAATGTATAGGGGTATTATTATTTTGAATAATATGGTCGGTATTCATGTGATACTATATGTGGATGGTACATTCATGTTACTAATAACACTAAATCAGTTATACTATGTTTTTATACCTAAATCTATTAGAATTTTACCTTTTATAACTAATTTCTATGATAATTTATTGGTAATTTGATGTCAAGACCACCAATAGTAGAATGTGTCTCTACAACACAACCAAAAAGGGATATTGACATAATAGAACTCCAATAAGTTTTAAATGATATATAAACCACATTTAGGATTAAAGAAAATATATCAAAGAATATTCATTTGAAAAGAATCATCATAAAGTGTCTTCTAGAGGATAGTGGGAGCATCGTTGTTTTATAAGAAAATATGTTTGATAACATATGGAAAATAATTATTGGTCTTGAAGTTAGTAATAAACATAATAAAAGTATATCTCTAGAAACTATCTTTAAGTATCAACCTATGTTCTTGGGAACGCGATCAATTGAGGTATACCTAACAGTGGATTATATACAATCAATAGTACATATACTGAGAAGGTATTGAAAAATAATACTTTGAAAATTAGACCAAGAATTATCACTAATTTCACATAGAATAAATATCTTCAAGAAGTCATAAATGTTCATATGAGGAGATTAATGTGGTGAGTTTTACTTCCATATTCTACCGCATTGGATTAATCACATATTTTTAACGTTGCATATATAATGGTGATATATCCCGTATATGTTATATAGTAGAAAAATATTAGTTATATCTAGGATAACTACAAGGGAATAAGTTGGAACTATACAATTATACTTGAGCATGTATAATGGATATATACCTTGTATGTGGATATAAATGGATACTAGTAATTGAGGTGGAAGTAACTAGTATTTCATTATGTCAATATGATTTAATTTTACATTTAGGATATATTAAAGAGTGAGAAAATCTCATACTATCTCTTGGTATTCATATCAACAAATATTGAGTTTGTTGTAACTTTTGAGGTAGTTAAGAATATGTGTATTAAACACAACATTTTAGTTCTAGTTCTTGGATTCACACATAGTATGTTATGTTTTATCATGATGATAATTCTATATAGGTACTAGACAATATTTCAAGTTTATAAAGTGGATAAAGCAATCTATACTAGGGTATTACATCTCTAGAGGAGTCTTACACAATAAGATGTGGTCATACATAGTAAAATGTTCATACAGTGGAGAAATAGCAGTCCCAAAAACTAAATCCATGAATGATAAGAAATATGATCAAAATACTGTGAGATCTAATAAGGGCCATTCGAATGTTGTATGTAGTTCAAGTGGGAGTGTTATAATAGTGGGTTCCCTAGACACCACTTGATTTGTACCTTTTATTACCATACCATATGTATAGTCAGTAATTCATGATGTACACAAAACCATAATAGTGTACATATTTATGCATCCACTATTTTAATTCTAATTTCCATATATTATTTTTCATATCAAAAGGTTATAGTAGTTATCATGCTATAATGACAACCTGAAGATATAATGACATTAATCTTAATCATATTTCTGATTTTGTAGATACATCATTCTAACTGGACAAAAATGATGTCTGACTATCAGGTGTTAGGGTATCATAAGTATTGAGACTTATTACCATGAATTTTTCCCATAGTGATCTATAGTAGTTGAGATCATATGGATAGACATATCAATATAAAAACCACATGTTTTAGTTGTCATTGGTTGTTTCTATCTATAAACCCGTGGATTGGACTCCTGAATTGAGATCATTATCAATGTGTGACATTTGATCACATATATTGATGCAAGGAAAATTCCATGAAAATGATGTCGTGGAATGGTATCTTGTGTTGGGTGGATCATTGTAATTATGTAATTAGTTAAATTTTCAAGATAGAATTTATCACTTCTGAGTTGAGGAAGTAATATATCAAGCCTTTTTGATATGGATGTTACTACCTATATAAATCAATAGAAAAGGTAACTAAAGGTATGTCTCCACAGTTAAATAAAAAAACAATAATGAATGAAAGGATGATGATACAAGTTTGAATCATAATTTATGATATTTCCCATGAATAAAAGATTATATTACACAATATGTGTTTGTAATATGAATTTCATTATTTTGGATATTATTTATCTATTTAGGGTCCTTGATGGATTTCATGAATCCACTATTATATTGTGAATAATATCTAATACTATCAAGGGAAGGGCCTAGATGGTCACCCACAATAACATATTCAAGATTATTCTCTATTATGATGAAAAGGTATATAGGGTATGTTGTGTCCCACCATAGGGTTTGAGAGTTTTCTAAGAAATCGATCACCGAGAAATAAATAAATTCATTATTATTCTAGTATATAAAAATTAGGTTGAATTTATTTTCATAAATTATTCAAAAGGTATTAAATTTATACATAAAAATTATTGTATGAATGAATATTGTTTTAATATTCCATGTTCAGGTAATATGAAAAGATTTTACAATTTTAGTTAAAAGGCATTGTTTTATCACAAAATATATTTAAGATATATATAAATTATGTGATAAAATTTAAATAATATTTATGTTTTAGTTAGTTAATCAAAACCATTTATTTACTTCTTATTTAGTGTATACTTTATTTATAGGGTTCGAATAACCCTTTCCAGGTATTTTAGCATCCCACTATATAAGAAGAAGAGAGACTCAATTCCATTATATTATTCATTCCAATAGAATTAGATCCCCTATATCATCCAACTTACTAGAGAGATAATGTATTTATCTGAGAACCTAATCCATGAACACCTTCAGTAGATAGAATTTATGTGATAAAGATAATCATGATGAAGATGATGGATTCATTGCAGCTCCATGCTAGCTCCCATAATTCGAAGAATGGGGAGCGTATGGATTCTTGGAGCATCTATGGACATTATAGATGGTTTTAACTTCATATCATTTAAGAAATGATCATCAGTGATTAGATATAGCCGAAAGTCCCTCTAAAACAAATGACGTTCCTATTTATTTTATTTTATTTTTTCCTAATAAATTCCTGGGAGATCCTTGGACCACTAATGGGGATTGGATCACTATAGATGATAGGTTGTGTCACTCTAATGATAAAAAATTATAAACTCTAGCCCACCGACTTTATTTTCATTCCATGATACCTAAACCAACCATTCCTTTCTGGGAGCATACAACTAGGCACACCCATTATTTTATGAGAAAATATAAGGCAAAATATCCTTTAATTTGTGAGGATATCCAAGAAGGATCACCCATTAATTTTTGAACATATCCAAGAATCCCCACAAGACATTATATAAAGTTATATAAAAATTTAACCAATGAATTGAATTGTGATATATGAACCAAATTTTCAATATCCATACATATGTGTTGCATTTTTAATTTATAATTAATCAAATCATATAGATCACATAGAATAAAAATGGGGTTTGAAACACTTCCAAATTGTATCACATAAAATGACTTTAATAACTTAATCATTTCATCCAAAAAAATAATCACACAAAATGGAGTATTTTATATAGGAAATTGTTGGGTGATTCGTAAATCACATCTCTATAGGATTTATATATTTTAAATATGAAAATAGAAATGAACACATTAAAAAGAGTTTTTAGAAAAAACTTAATAATATCATAAATAGGGAATATCATCAATCACTTTCAAAAAATTATTTTTCATGAAGGTGACATGAAAAACTATTTAATAAAATAACTTAAAAATAAATTCTAATTATAGAGTATTGGAAATGACTTATTGGTTTTCAATAGTAAATACAGATAGTAAGATTACATTATAGAATTTACAGGGAAATACATTTTAATAATTTTTTTAAATACTATCATTGAAATTCAGATCATAGAGTGTGTGAAAAATATTTAATTTGAAAAAATGTAATTGTAAATTTAATGATTACAAGAAATGTAACAAAATTGGATTGAATAATGTAATATAAAATAATTTGTAGGAAGAGTGAGTATGCATATGTAAGAGAACATTCCCATTCAGATTAAAAGAAAATTATTTATAACATTATAAAATTTTATAAAGAAATAAATCCACCAATTAAAAACCATTGATAATAATATGGAAATTAATTTTAATATCACCATATATTAGATGTTGACCATGGTAAAATAGGAATCATTATGAATCAAGAAATGAAGTTGAGTCATGAAAATCCCCTTTGGATTAATAAATGTTTTAATAGAGTTACCTTGAAAGAGATAAAAAAATGGTTCTTCAAAAAAATGATTAAAATATAATTCAAGATATTACATATCCAATATGTAGTGTACACAATATTATAAGGAAATTAGTTTCATAATATAATTCATTTTTGAATAAATGAAATTGAAATGAAACACACTTACCTTTAACCACATTTACCCAAACACGTGATAACATCTGATATAATAAATAAACTATCTTATTATCCCATTTTATAAAATTATTCACACCTATAAGCTTTTATGTACATAATTTAAATCATTTAATTACAAATATATTTGTTAGTTATATTTTATATTCATCATTAGATGCTGTTAGATTTGTTTTTTTTTGTTTAATACTAGTTTTCTAATGGAAGTGTCGACACTTATTTATTGATAGTTCACCAATATTGTAATAACACAAATATTTAGATTCTTATGGATTATTTAAATTTGGTAAAAGAATCATTTAATTTCCTATTTTTTGATTATACCCTACTGAATGGGCCCCTAGGTTGGATAGTTTTCTTCTGGGAAAAAGTTTCAGGGGGCTACAAGATGGATTTAGTTCAAATACATGATGTTTAATATAAATACATATTGTTAATTTATAATACATGAAATGTAATGGGATATCTTGACCCCATTAATGTTGTGAGATGTTGTTTTTTATTAGGGAAAAAGATAAACTTTATAAGGCTTGTAAAATGTACATGCAGTGTAAATAACCTAGAAAGTTTTATTTAAAAAGAAAGGGAATTTTTCATTATATAACTCCCTTTACTCTTTAGTGGTATCCACACACACAATCTCTTCTCCCACTCTACCTAGTTTTTGAATCCTTTCCTACTTAGGAGGTACATTTCCTTCATCGTTGGTCATATAAGATCTGTAATGATAATATAATCATTCAACTTCTTTCTTTCCATAATTTATCTCACTATATTTTTCATTATTTTGGTGCAAGATAATATTGCCTAATTTCAGGGCCTTTTCCAATTGATCTAATTTATTATGTTCTAGATCGATCCATATGCTAATACAGGATGATTGGTCTTCCAAATACCTAATTTAGGTCGTCTAGTAATTCTCTCCAAATGCATTGATGTTTTAATAGAATATTTCATTATGATGCATGTGGGACCTTTCCACGTGTTTCATTAAAATGTGTGTTCCATTATAGATCAATTAGATAATGTTATGATACACCCTGATATCCTTGTTAAATTGTTATAGGATGTCTACCTCATTGTTCCCCCCCTTCGGGGCGTGTTCAATTAAACTCCCTCATTCATATGAATATTGATTGACTAACCCACATACTAAGTTGTTTGGATTTACTTTCACATGGAATTCAATTATATTACTAATATAAATGATTTAAATGGAAATTATATACGATTATTAGGATTAGTAAATTATTATTGGTCGATGGAAGAACGTTAAGGGAATTATTGATCACAACTTTTCACTCTCACTTACATTTTTTGTTGGGCATTGAGTCTCATGCTGTTTACATGGATAATAAGAGTGAAACTAAACATTCTCTTACATTTTTTTGGCAATGATGACTAACCACAATATATTTGGTGTTATGAATGATGAATCACCCCAATATATCTAGTGTAGATAATTAAATATCTCATTTAAATGAGATTTAGGGATAATACCATTGTTGGAGCCTACATCTCGTTTAACTATGCTTGGATGCCGGAGATATTCCTCAGGTCCAACTAGAACCAAGTATCTATTTATATTCCTAGATAAATCATCACGTATATAGTTTATATACATATATAAATATTTTGTATGGTTACTTATAAATTGTTGTACCTGGTAAACTTATATCCGACTTCTATTCACCTATAATGAAATTGGTAGAGTCTTTCAGGTGTCATACAGGAACCTAAGATGACTAGTATTTAGTTTCCATCATCATTTATTATCTTTTATACGTGCACGATGGTATTGTATAAATGCTAAATGGATTATTATAGAAACATATTTTGGTGGCAAACTAATTTTATATCACACCTTCCTTGGGCCTCCAATGATACTCAATCATACTTTATGATTGCAGGTTTGGATAAGAGAAACTACCCTATCATGGATTCTTGATCTATTTTGAATATGGCATGGAGCTTGGGTGTAGATTACAATGCATAAAATCATGACTTTAGTGGATATTTATTTTTTATTTTTTTAGAATTTACATAATTTTGTATATTCCTTTACTCTGTATCCCCTATATTCCCCATTTTTTATATGAATCATCCTATGTAATGATTATTAATAATACCACTTGGGTGTTTATCCTCCTCTATTGATTAAGATACTTATTTATACCATTCTATTATTTATATTATTCATATGATATTTCTATCTATATGTTATTTTTATTTTTATTCTCTCATAAATGATGGTATGGTTTCCCCACCATACCACATTAGATCCTTGCTACTAGTCGATGGCCTCTAGCATACATGGTGGTGAATATGAGGCCATGTTACCCACCAGCTTAGGGAACTATTTGGTGGATTCCAAGTCAGTACATTATAATATGGTATCTAAGAGTTCCTTTTACATTATTCTTACTATTTTGTTATTATATTTAAAACTATGAACATGTCAGAGTTTGTTTGTGATTTTATTCCTATGATTACCTTACCCAAGTAGAGGGGAAAACCAAATTACCTAGGATGGGATATTATTGTTTTGGTTTATTCCTATTAAAGTTTTATTATTTCCATCATTGGGTGACACACATGTTTTTTGATGTTATTATTGTTGATATTCTGGATTTTTTTCCATTGGATGGTGTAGAAAGGAAGTATTTGTTCATTCATCATCAGAGTCACTTTAAGACTTATTTTCCATTCATTTTTCAATGTCACATTTACTTTCAGTTGTCATTTCCTACTATATTAATACTAGTTAATTTATTCCTTTATATAGAAATATTATATTTATTTTTTACATGTATAAAACAAAAAGTATAATTATATTTCCTTCATTAATCTAAATGGTGATTTCCCATATGGATTGATGATGACACCTTAATTAACCAATTATAGAAGGTTTTAGTCATGGACCACTAGTTCCATGAGATGAAACATTAGTTGATCTAATTTCTTGAATTATAAATTTAATATATAAGTAATGTAATTCTTTAAATTCAAAACTGTAATTCATTTAATCAAATAATTTTACTGGACCTATTTCATAATGATCCTGGATGTAAGGGAAAGGTTGCAGTTACAAGATGTGATAATTTCTATTTATAAGGAGTATGTATTTTATAAATTGGTAATGGTGATGTATTAAACTATAACATGATATATATTTATATATATAATAGAGTATGAAAATAAATGAAATTTAATCTTTAAATGAAACAATTATCATTAATTTAGGATTACATTTGAAAAATAAAGGGTATTTTCCATCATAACATGAAATTGTAACCTCATATATCAGGTTCTTATTCATGTGTTACCAGATCTAGACCCAAACCCAACCTTTTTTAGGGTAGTGGGGGTATCTCTAATGATATGTATGGCCAATTATGGTATTCCACTTATGAAAAAGTCTTAGATTTAGGAGAAGGTGGAAAGGTTTTATTGTGATAATAGGAAGTTTATACTTGTCCTAATCATTTAATAACAATATTTATAGCAATTGATTTATCTTTTATGGGTTTTTTTATATTTTAGAATCATTACACCCTTAAAGAATTGATTCATGCATGAAGATAGTGGTGGATACCATGATATAGAGGTGGAGGGACTGGATCCATAAGTGTTACCTCATGTAGTGCCAACTATGTAACCACCTGTTATTCCTGATCTATGCATAGACACCCATTTTTTGATAGGGTTTACTTTATACGATTCAGTCTATTAAAGGTGTTTATCGACCTACCCCAACTATGAAAGAGTTGATGAAATAATTCTAGCCACCACATCCACCTACGTTTTTGAGTGATGATGACCCTCAGGATGCTAAGACAATGCTAGAGGCCATTTTTCAATATTCAATCATTTAGAGATTCCTCTAGATAGGAGGGTCAAGCTCAAATATTATATTCTATGTAGTTCTTCCAAGTGGTGGTGGGATACCAATACCCAGGGATACCAAAATTGGTATATGATCTGGAGGTACATCCGTACATTCCTCTAAAATTACTTCTTTCTATAGAAATTGAAGGTCGGTTGAGCTAGAGAGTTCATGAACTGATAGGAAGGTGCTATGATAATAATGAAGTATTCTTCACATTTTACTGATATTCAATGATTCACATAGTCCCTAGATGGGGAAAAACCCCTTAATATGACGTGATTTGAGGATTTTATGGAATATACCATCCAATCACTAGTTAATGTTTTATAATTAAATATTATTTTTTTGATCGTCAAACATGCCCCCATTATTGAAAGGAATTTTATGGAAGATTATGATTTGTTTGATGGATGTTCTGCAACCAGGTCTATATGTTGTTCATATAATACAAGGTATCATTGATTTATTGCTTCTCATGGGCATAGTGGTATTCATGTAACTCATACTAGAACATTCATTGTATATCACCAGTGTGGAAAGCTGGGGTACATGAAGAACAAGTGTACGAGAGACCGTGTTGAAAGAAGAGTTTGAGGTAAGATGAGAAATATTGATCAAATATTCCTGACATTTTTACTAGTTCCCAATGAGATATCATCTACACTAAATCAATGTTCTTGAGGGGGGCCCATATTACCTCAAAAAGTTGTCAGCTAGAACACCACTGACCACTCATGTCATATAGGTGGTTGCGACATAGTGAACCATACTTAGGATTTATAGAATCTATAGAGTGGGAATCTTCATGGAATTCATGTTATATCTTAGTGGAACAATATGATCTAGTTACTTGTAGTGAAACATGTTTTAGAGGAGTAGTGAATCTAACCTTTTATTATTCAAGGAACTATACTAGTATCCTATACCCTAGTGTCTTATTTGTTTGACACATTTTCATTTCACTCTTTTATATATGTGGAAATTATAGAATTTATGGGCTTAAGATTGAGGATTTTTGTTTTGTAATGACACATGATACCCTTCTGGGAGTCTGGATAGAGTGTGTTTGTAGATTAAATGAATGACCCTTATAAGTGGGTGGTTATTTATTGGTGCAGAATATTTTCATCCCAAAAATGAAAGTGTTTTATGTAGTTCTTAGGATCGAATAGTTGGTTTACCATCGATCCCATGTTGATTTTATTCACCGTAAGGTAATTCTTACCTCACCCAAGGTTGATAGATACTTTTATAGGGGAGAATGGTTAGTCTATGAAACTTGATCTGGAACTGAGCATTAGGGGATGGGTAGTGTGATAACTCAAATCACTAGTCCTTTCATGGATGACTTTTAAATGTGACCTAATAATTTCTATGATTTGGTATATCATTTTAGGGATGTATACTTTAATGACTTTTCTAGGCTACCTATAATGAGAGAGGTAGAATTAACCATTGATCTAGAGCTAGGAGAAGCAACAGGGTCCATTCCTCCTTATATTATGGAACCTACAGAGAATGAGAATCTCAAAAAGAAGATGAGAGACCTGGAGACCATGGTTTTTATCAAACCTAGTACCTCTCCATGGGTTTCATCAGTTATTTTTCCATGAAGTCATATAGTATTCTCAGACTTTTCATGGATTACCGAAGGAGGAAACAACTCATAGATAAGAATTGGTATTCATTTCCTCGAATAGAAATCCTCTTCGATCATATATGAGGAGCAAGGGTGAGTTAAAATATTGATTTTAGGTTGGGATACCATTAGGTCTTGTTAGTAATTTAGACATACCTAGAACTGTTTTCCAAAGGAGTTATGGTCTTTTTTATTACCATGTTATGTTGTTCAGTCTCACGAATGTGCATACAATTTTTATAACTCTGAGGAATCCGTTTTACAACCCATATCTGGATTATTTTTGGGTAGTATTTGTGAATGTCATCTAGGTGTATTCTATTACATGGAACGACTATTCCAAAAATCCCGATATCATACTAAATACATTGATATATATATATATATATATTAAAATCTAAACAATGATAATTTTGGCCTGACAAATTCTACTTCATGGGTCAAATCATCTCAGTGTGGGGAGTGTCAGTATACCTAGAAATGGTGAGAGATGTAATTTCATGGGAGCATCCATAGAATTTCATTGATATATGGGGTTTCTTGGGGAAAATTTGGTATTAAAAATCTTTCATATAATATTATTCATGCCTATAAGATCTTATTACATGATTGACTATAAAGGGTGTGAAATTAGTATGGTCACATTCTTGAGATAGATCCTTTTAGAAATTAAAATGAAGGTTGAAATCAATGTTGGTCCAGATTTTTCTAGAGAATATTAGGATCTATACGGTTTATTGTGACCCACCATGCATTGTGTTAGGAGTAGTTTTGTTATGGGATAAGCAAGTCATAGTGTACTAGTCTTGTCATTTGGGGGATAAGGAGACGAATTACCCAATGCATGACCTCGAGATGGTATTAAGGGTGACTGATTTATGATTTTGGATAGATTACATCCATGGGGAGTGATTTGTGATGTTCATGGAACACAAAATCCTTATGTATATCTTCACACATCATGACATAAATATTAGTATGCACTAGTGGGAAGAATATCTATAGTCGTTCAATTCTTATAATTACAACATATAAAAAATTTAATATTTTAGCCAATGATATGTGATGGAAGGCTCCGAAACATGCAGTTAAAGAGTCCAGTGGTGAGTTGAAGCTTATGGAATTATTTTCATAGATTCATGCCAAGTTTTAAGAGATTCATGGAAAAGTATTCCTTATATCTTTAGAAGTGACCTTGAATTTTATGTAATGTTAAAAGATGAAGAAAACCTCATATCAGGGCATGTACGTTATCATGTCATATCTACTACTTTTGTTTTGATTCTTTATTTCTAGTTTTATTCATCTTGTGATACTGGTTCTATTTTTTATGGTTATATTTTATTTGGTTATTGATTATTTTTCTGTTATACTTTGATAAAGAGGGTATAGTCACCCCATGGTCGATATTAGACCCTCAATGATAGTCTAAAACCTCTATCATATGGGGAGGCACACTTGAGGTCATGTGACTAACCATCTCTGGGCACTAGTGAGTGGAACCAAGGCTATGATGTTGCAAAGTTGTTTCAGAGGGTGTGTTATTTTTTTTATTTTATTTTTGTATTAATTTTTAGTAATGGTAGATAGAAGTCTAGGAAGAGTCAAATATATTTTATTAGCTAATTCATGGGAGTTTCAAATCCATGTATGGGGGAAAACCCAAGTACACAGTGTGGGATTGTTGTTATTGATGTGTATTATTACAGTTGAATATTATTTCAACTTGGGTGACACAATTGTTGTGTGATGTGATAATTTTTGAAAAGTTTTTTTGAAATTTTCTAAGTAACGAGTTTTGGCTCGGTAAGACATGGGTGTTTAGAATGCAAGAATCATTCTAGAAAAATGGGATTATTTTGTATCTTGCATCATTTTAAGCACTAACGGGATAACATGTTTTGGGTATGTTTTTGAATTTGAACTTGTTTTCCATTCTTGTGATATTTAATTTAAAATAGTTCCTAATTAATATTAAAAATGATTGTAAAGTTATGAAAAATAAAAATAATAAGGGGTGTATAATTAGAAACAGATATGATAATGTGTTTACCCTAGTTATCTAGGACCAAGGTATTGGATGGTTAAGGGTAGTGATAATTACTTGGTTTTTACCGTGTGGTGGGGTATTGGGAAATTAATTGGTCTGAAATATTGTGTTTCCTATAATTGTGTTAAGGTTATAAAATGTTTCCTATGGTAGGGGTTTGTCATTTTTTATTTAATCCTCCAGGATGACACTTGTTGAGAAGAAAGAAGGAGGATATGGTAAGATATGGTCCACCAGTAGTGGAAGTTGAGGCACCGATAGTGATAGGTGAGGAATCTGTAGAGAAGTTCTAAGATAGAATTATGTAGTTCATGCATTTTATAGAAAGAGACCTAGGGTGTGTTGCGAGGAGCATGTCTAACCTTACTTGGGAGTTATGTTTGAATAACTCAATGTCTTTTATTGGAGATGGTGGACTTGTTGGAGATAAGTTATAGATTGAATCCATCATGAACATACTTGATCACTTGGAGACTCTTGCTGAGAAGAGAATCAAGATGGATGATTATATGTTACTTGGTCAGGAAAGGAATTAGTGGAAGATTCAGACTCTGACTCAACAGCTAGAGACTATGCAGTGGAAGGAAAATCATGAAATGTTCTTGGAACAGTTTTATGCAGACATACTGAGAAAATATATATAATAATTGTTCATGATGTTTAAATAGGGGAGCATGTTCTTAATAGACTATGATAGATGATTTATAGATTTTCAGCACTTTTATCTAGAATTGGTAGTAGATGAGGCTACATCAACAAAATAGATTCTGGATGGACTTGAGTTTGAAATTAAGTCCCAGTAGAATATATTTATGAAAAATAAGTTTTTAGAAGTTTTAAATCATGCTATCATATCAGAGGGGAACCTGAATAAGGATTCCAGTGGAAGACATGTGTTTTCTACTATATGTTCAGGCGGTGAGACATTAGAGAGCAGGAAGCATCATTATGAGAACATTATCCAAATCACTAGGAAGCATAGTGACCAGACCAATGGATCAGTTTGTAAGGATCTTACCTGAGTACTTTTTCACTTATGTGGTAAGCCTGTCCACTTTAATAAACATTCCCCTCAAACACTGGTAGAGTTTCGAGCCTGTGGAAATATGAAATTTCTATAGAGGTTATATAAGAACCCATAAATTAATGTTATATATGGAGGAGATAATTATAACTAGAGTGCATGAAGGGGATTATCTATAGTATATCAGTCTGGTAGCAGGTGTTCTACTGGTTGAGGTAGTAGAGTATGTGGGCCTGGTTCTTTTGTGAAATAGCACCCAAATCAGTCGAGTGGTGCAGATCAGGGAATCATACTACATCACAGAGAATATGAGATGGAAAATCACATTTCGTGTATCTTATACTTGTGGATAATGAGGTTGGAACATCAATGGTTAGAGATACTATAATTATATCTTCTAAATTAGATAGTTACCTATTTGATAGTGGTTCCTCTAATTCCTTTACATATACAAAACTTGTTAATGGATTGAGCCTGGTAGAGAAGTTTGTGAGTGGGGTCATGGAAGTAGATACACCATTGGGAGTATGGTCCATAGACATCGGTTTTTGCAAGGGGTTTTCTTTTGAGAATCATGAGTATGATTTTATTTAGGAATTTTATATCCCGGACATGTTAGAATTTGACCTAATTATTCATATGGACTGGATAGTTGCATACTGATTTCAAATAGATTTTTACCAACGGATAGTGACATTTACATCTCCTGGGGATGACAATTACATTCACTACAGTGAGTGGAATATCTAGGTATGTCGAATGAGGCCAGTCACTCAGTAGCTAGGGGGATCACATCCCACATTTAATGTATATTATTTAATGATGAAGTTGTAAAGACTGATGTCTTCCCACCAGTAGTGGATCAGTTTCAGGATATTTTTCATGAAGTCTTCTAAGGTATGGCACATGTGAGAGATGTGAAATTCCCTATTTATATCGTACTTAGGACGATCCTGTTTCAATTCCACCATACCAAATGGAACTAATAGATCATTAAGATCTAAAAATGCAATTGAAGGTATTGGAGGATAAGAGATTTATTTGACTGATTATGTATCCTTGGGCTTATCCAGTGTTGTTTTCCTAAAATTATTACATGAATATATGCTTGTTTGGAGATTATTGGATGTTGACAAAGATAACTATGAAAAAACTGATATACTCTTCCACATATTGATGATCTATTTGAATAGTTGAGGGGATCTTTTGTCATCTCCAAGATAGACCTAAGACCAGGGTATCATTAGTTGGTAGTTTTTACTTTTGATATACCGATGACTTTATTCAGAAAAATTTATTGTCTTTATGAGTTCATTGTAATTCTATTTGGGTTAAAAACACAATAGTACTATTTATGTCTTTGATGATCATAATATTCTATCCATACCTTGATTAGTTTGTGGAAGTGTTTTTGGGGTCAATATTAGTGTACTCTAAGACTCATGATGATCATGAACAATAGCTTGACATCATCCTGAGTAAACTATGAGAGTATCGAATATAGAAAAATATATCCCTGTATCAGTTTGGGATTAACCAGTTAAAATTATTATGTCACATCATCTTAGAGGATGGTGTGTCTATGGACCAAGAAAAAGTCTAGGAATTTTTGTCTTCAATGAATCCCAAGAATGTTTTCAATATAAATATATTTCTAGGTTTAGATGGATATTATCGAATGTTTATCTAGGAATTTTTCTAATTAGAAATGTCTCTTATCAAATTCACCAAAAAGGGGAAAAATTGATTGGTCAAAAGTAAGTGAGAATTAATTATATGAGCTGAAAAATAATTTGTAATAAGCATCGATCTTAATCCTACATGATCTAGGTGAGATGTATATAGTGTATTGTAATGCTTCTGGGATTAGTCTCAAATTTGTGTTGATGCAAGGAGATCGAGTTGTGGCATATGGGCATCAGAATTTGGGTACACATGGATGGAACTACCCTACACACGAGCTCAAGTTGGTATTAGTATTTTATAAATTAATTTGTTGGATGAATTATCTATTGGGAAAAAATTTATGATGTATACAGACCACATGTTCTTAGAGTATATCATTCTGTAATGACATTTGAATCTTCAATATCAGAGATGGATTGAGTATATGAAGTATTACGATTTTGAGATGGCATATACATTAGGAAAAGGGAACAATGTTACTGATTCTTTGAGAAGGAAAACTCATAATCATGCATTTCAGGAGTCTAGTGTTGAGTGAAAGATGCTGACCTTATTGGCTGATATGGACGTTGTGGTTTAGAAGAGTTAGGACTAGATGACCTTGGTAATAGTTTTAGTGGAGTATACGATGTTGTTAAATATTAGAGATATACAATATGAGTATTCAATGTTCTTGACCTTGATGGAATGCCTTGAAGGTGGGGATTCACCATCAGATTAGAGCATAGATAAGGACGAGATTATCTATAAAAGGAATTGAGTTATTGTGCCTACAATCATTTAGGAGGAGCTAATAAATGAGATTCATTCCTCGAAGTTGGAAGTTTATCAAGGTGTTACTAAAATTTATTGTGACCTATAATGAAATTTTTTCTATATGTGGATGAAAAAGGAAATAACGGGGTTTGTAACACGATGTTACACCTATCAGAAGGTGAAGGCTAAGAATTAATGACCTAAAGGTTTTCTATATCCATTGTCCATCCAAGAATGGAAGTAAGATGATGTTACCATTGATTTTTGGGCGGGTCTCCCAATTAATCACTATAATAATGGTTCTATATTTAAAACTATGGAGAGAATGAAAAATGTAGTGCATTCATTTCATATATGGGAGACTTTCTTAGTAGAGAGACTAAGAGAATTTTATTAGTTCGAGATAGTCCATCTACATGGGTTTCAACAAACTATAGTTTTAGACTGTGATTCACAAATTACTAAATGATTCTATAAGGGATTATATAAGGATCTTGGTATATAGGTTTTATTGAGAACAACATTCCACCCACAGATAGATGGTCAGTCAGAGCGTACAATATAGGTTCTTGATAATATGTTGTGAGCATGTGTTTTTCTCTTTGTCTAGTCTTGGGAGAATCACCTTGGTTTAGTGGTTTTCTCCTATAACAACAATTATCCAAGAATAAGATATAGATGTCACCATATGAAGAGCTTTTTTTTGGAAATTAAGATAACCTCTATGCTGGATTAAGGAAGGTGAATCAGAATTATGGGGACCGAGTCTTATGTAGGAGACATTAAAGTATGTTTAGTTGGTTCAGAAACAAATGGATATGGTCCAAAGTAGAAATAAGTCATATAATGATAGATGTCGATGACCCCTATATTTTATAGAGGTTGATCATGTATTATTTCAGTTCTCACCTAGGTTGGGTCACTACAGGATACATAGACATTAAAAGTTGGCACCCAGGTTTGTTGGACTGTTTGAGGTTGTAGAGAGAATCAATATCCTAGCATATTGATAGGCTCTTTCATAGAGATACAGTGTTATGAATGATTTTTCTAGGTATCACAACAAATATAGTATCATCCTAACCCTTCTCATGTGATTGATATAGATTATGTTGAGCGTGAGAATAATGCATACATTGGGGAGAATCTGATATGCGTGTTAGATAGCAGTGAGAAAGTGTTGTGGGGAAAGAAGAAGGAGATAGTTCATGTACTGTCGAATCACGGGTATGTGTAGAAGGAAAAATAGGAAACTGAAGAAGAAATAAGGGCTCAATGATGAACTCATTTTGCCTATTAATCTTAGAGATCCTAGGGAGTACAGCTCGAGGATGAGTTGTTATAAGTTGGGGAGATTGTAAGAACCAGACCTTTTTTAGAGTTATCTCATGCTTGATTTAATTTAATAATTTTTCCTTATTTGATTATATTTATTTTTGGTTATCACTTTAATAGTTTTTGGGTGAAATTTGAGAAATATTTTAACGAAGAAGGGTAGTTCACGATTAGTGCACAATTTTTCTTAACAATGCACCCTGACCCACCTAACCGTGCAACACTAGACAGATGGGAATTGCATGGTTAGTGCATGATTTGTCAAACCATTCCCCCTCATAAGAATAACCATGTACCCCTATAAAATAAGATCATGATTAGGGGATACTATTCACCCCTTCCCAACAATTTTTTTGTGGGAATTTTGCTAACCTGAAAATAGGTTATTTAATCACCCGAACCCCTAAAACACACCTTATTTATAAAATACTTAGAAAAACTCTTTTGATATAAATTTTAGAGACCCCAGATGGTTTCAATACTTTATGTCCTCCTTTATTCTCTATTCAAATACCAGATCAACGATCTGTACCCCTACTGATAAGTGAATCCTATCCTGCTTGAATTCTCATTCTTTCTTCCTCCTTCAAATAATTTATTTTTTGTTCTCCCTATTTTGGGATAGATCTAGATATAATATTTTGGATATATATATAGTATTATAAATCTAGATATTTATTATATAAATCTTTATTTATGTGTTTTTTATTTAGGTTTTAGATCCGAATCTCTTTCAACGTTGTTGTGCCGATCAATTTTATTGTATTTCTGTTAGAAGATTTTTCATCAATGAATCAAGGTAGGTGGAATAAGATTTAAATACCATAGTCATTATTTTGATTATGGGTATAGAAATTTTAGATTTTATAGAGTTTTAGAGAAATTTAATTTCCTAACTAAATTGAATAATTTGGCGAATTAATTAATTAATGAATTTGTGAAATTATGGGATTAGTGATAATTTACTGTAGACTTAATTATGAGATATTTGATTTTTGAATTAGATGATTAATTGTGGAATTAATTATGATATATTGGATATTTTAACTAGATAACTAATTGTGGAATTAGTAATTATATATTAAGATTGTAAATTATATAATTAATCTAATAATTAATCAGGATATATTGGAATTATTGCAATAGATTTAATTAATTATTGATATAATTTATAGAATGGATGTGATTAATTAATTGTAGAATTAATTAATGTTATGAGTGTTATTATTTAATTTTCAGATTAATTAATGGAATTTTTATGATAAGAGGATTAGTAATGATTGATATTGATTGATGTGATTTAGTGATATTGTGATATATGAGATATTTGTGATATATGTGAAATTGATTGATAAATTAGTGTGGGAAAGGAATTGACACACCATATAACCATATAATCTAAAATACCATGCATGAAAATATTATATGCTATAAGGATTGATGATACAAATACCCATGGGGTGTAGGATATGAATTGATGCTTCAAATACCCACTGGGTTCTAGAAATGACATTTAACCCCATTAAGATTGGCATTGGGATGTGGTTCCAAGTTGTAATGATAGATAATTGAAATGAAATGGATAATGAAATCCCATTTGTTTAAAAAAAATTAATTTATATGTGACATGGTTTAGACTCTGACATATGCCAAAGTAGGTATTGAGGTTCGGGTGTCCTCAGGAACCGGGTGGTTTACGTGGTTAAATAATTAATAATTGATAATGTGATATCAATTTACTTATGTATAGTAATAATTAATTTACAAAACTACATAAACTATTATTGGATGGATATTATTTTATACATTGTTGGTAGTGACCAACTAAGTAATACACACACCCTATTCAGGCTGCCATATGGGTACCTAAATAAATTTCATGGCTGCAGGTCATGTTAAGGGAAAAGTCCCATTATAAGATGGCTGATTTGGGATGGATTAAGGATAATATAACTATAAATAATTTGATACATAAATAGGGAGTATTTAATGTCTTTATTTTGGGTTTTAATTTAGACACTTTGAACATACCTTAGAATTTCATATCTATTGATTTAGTTTCAATTTTGTATTTCCAGTTTTGGACATATTAGGACACTGGTACTATTCTATTTACTATTATATGTCATTCAATTATTGATTATGTATTTTTTTTGTAAAACATTGATAAAGTGAGTATATTCTCCCCATAATCAATATTAGACCCTCACTACTAGTCAACATCATCTAGCGTATGGGGACGTACACTTGATGTCATGTGAACGACCGACTTGAGGCACCGGTGTGTATCCCCCTGGCTAGGATGTTACATTAGTAAACTAGATAAATACATTATTCTCATGTTACATATGAATATAAAAAATTAATGATAAGTTGTTTATAATACCCTTATTCAACCTAGAATAATCATGTATATATTTTTTAATACACTTCATGGATTCTTTGGAAAAGAAAAAAAATAAGGTTGGGATCAAATTCTCAAAAAGGGTAAAGTAAGGTAGAAGCTATCATGAATCCATGAGCATAATCATCGTGGAATGTTAAAAAACATAACACACATTCCAATTAAATTATTTTTTCTGGTATAGTCAATATCACATGGAAAATAATTGAATAAACATGCGCTGAAAATAATTTTACTAGAAAAAACAAAATAGAAAGGTAAATAATAATAAAAAAAATTGCATTTAATGAATAACACGACTATCATAACATAGTTAGAAATATTAAATATAGAAATATATTTAACTAAAAACACATTCCATTTAGTCAATAAAATGTGAATGAAATGAATTCAGTGATAATATCCGAGAGAAAATATCATGTATTATAATTATAGAATAATTAATGAAGGAAATGATTAATTATTAGACATAATTTTTTTTAGTAACATGATAACTCTACCATTCATATGTATCCTTAATTCCATTTAAAACTAATGGGTAGAAATCTATTTAACTAATTCTAGACAACTTATTCATCCCATGAGACTACTGATAAATCAAGGTGATATCTATATCCAGCCCCACCAATAAATTTTTTGTAAAAATAATTTATCAAATATTTAACAATGGTTTTAATTTATAAAAAATATCCCTTATCAACAACATTAAGCATTGATTAAATAATAAAAATTTATCAATATTTTCCCAGATAAACAAATGAATTACAATATAGAACACCATATGTAATAATGACATATTGATGATGAAATAAATATATACATGTCGAATAACATGGTTATGTTGGGGAAATTTAATTTCCAACGATAAAAAGAATGTGAATATTTAATGGGAAATATTTTTACTAAAAAAGTTAATAAAAGAAGTTAATTTAAATACTATCATTGTTAAAAAATCCTAAAACATTTATAGGGAGAAAAAATATGGTTTCAATTCAACATATCTCTAATGGAATATATGTAAAATAATGGAACATTGAAATTTTTTAATAGATTTTCAATAAAATATACATCAAACATTCTTGAGGAAAATATCATTTTGACATTGAAAATATCTTTTTAAATCATAAAATACTTTGAAAACCCTTTTCATCGAAAATAGCATTAAAATCTATGAGATTCCAGAATATTAGGAAAAAAAATTTCTTTACAAATATTCTTATGAACATGTAATGAAAAAATTAGTGAAATAAAATTCATGGTGGAGGATAATTCTGTACATGTCATATAACTTAAATGAAGTTTAATTTTTTATTGTAAAAATGTTTAAAGGGGGAATAATTTGGAAAATGAAAAGGAGATTCCTTTAAAACCAATTCGTAAAAATAAAAATGGGTATATATGTATTTATTATATAATTTGAAAAAGGATAAAAACATTTTAGAAATAAATTTATAAAATATGGTTTTGGAAGAAAATGGATTTGAACTGAAGATCGAAATGATTTCTGAGTTTCTTAAAAACATTTTATCAACTTCTTTAAGGACCAATATGTGGGAAAATGACATTATTACATGAAAATATTCGGAATATATTAAGGGAAATTAAATTAAATTGTTTTATTATACAATGATCATATAATTTACTTCATCAATAATTTGATAACAAGCAATCTCGATTAGAATTAGAATGACAAATAAACCCTTACCATTATCATAACGTTGAACTGAGAATTAATCAATGAATCAATTTTGTGAATCAAATGTAAATCCAAAAAAACAAGTGGGAATAAAAATATAATATAATAAAAAATAATTATATACATAATCATAGAATATGAATAACAACAAATAATAAATATAACCCAATTAAAAGAAATTGAGTTATGAAATTCTTTACCACTTGGTAATTTTTAGGTTAAAACCCCTTTGATGAAATAATTCAAATTGAATCATAAAATACAATTACTTATTATATAATCATTATATTATATGTAATAAGGGGAGTATATACATTATATAAAATAAATTATGTTCATAATATTATAATATGCCTCAATTAAATGACTTGATATGAAATCCCTTAACTTGAGTTTGACCTGTCATGTACATTATTTATCTTCCGGAGTAATTATATTATAGTAAGTATTTACTTGTTAGATATAAATTTTTAGGTATATTTTTGCATTTATTTAATTTATTACCTTATTATATTTTATTAGTTAATCAATTTATGTTTATGTCAGGTGTTTTGATGATAATTCAATTATTAGTGAAAAACTGACATTGGAAGTGGACTATTGGTCCAAGAGGTCATTATTTGAATACCTATAGAATAATAGTCCTGAAATAACTATAATATTTATACAAAAATTATATTTTTAATATCAATAATAAAAAATGGTCATAAAATATAAACTACATTACAATCACGGAGATGGTAGGTCGTACGTTTGCATGAGTAATGTTTTTTATTATTCAATGATTATTATCGAAAAGGGGAAAGTAATAATTTTTATATTAGAATGATCATATTATAATAAGTAAAATATTATTTATTTTAATATATCCATATATATCATCTGTGTGGTGTGATAATTAAAATAGGATCCAATCATTTTAAGAAGGTGGTAGTCCACATGTACACAAGCGACATTATCATATTTCAGTGTAAGAAAGAAAAAGGTTTATATTATTTTCAGAATGTTAAATTTTCATGAATATCATAATAATTTCATGTATATAACATATATAAATTAACATTATCCTTTTCACCTTCTATTAAATGTGTTAGTGAAAAATGAATCATATCACTTCGTGAGGTGGAAGTCCACCGTATACAAGAGTGAGATTATCCTTTCACCTACACAGTGTAATGTAAACATTTATATAAGATATAATGACTCAAAATGTATATTTATGTTTTAAATGTCAAATATATATAAATATTTTATACATCATCATACAAAACCAATATTAGTGGAAATGGAAAAACAAATATTATTTGTTTGCGATGTGGTAGTTTGATGTACACATGAAGGATGATTTTGTAACCCTTTTGAATGAAGTGGAGGTTGTTTTGCATAAATACCATAACATAAAAACATATTAGTATATTTTAGATACTAATTTTACTAAATAATAATTCCTTAATAATAATTTAAGAGGTGGAGGATTAAATAAAATATAAATTCTTATTGAAGAAGATGACATTTTCTTCAGGTATCCTCCATAGGATTGAAACAGAAGCCTTAATAGGTGGATTTATGGAAAAATTGTTTCTTCTAAAATGATAGGAGGGAATATTGGAACTTATTTTTACAAATAATGTATTAAAGGGGTTTTAATGTGTGAATAGAAGAGGATATGTGGTGGCCATTTATGAGTGAGATGAGTGACACACTTGTAATTTTTTTAAAAGATTCAATTAAAACCACACTTTTATCATTTCAAAAGGCTCTAAATGGAAAAATTATAAAAAATATAATTTTTTAATGTGTAAATATGTCCAAATATTTGGGGTTGTAAAGTATTTTAATTCATTTTAATATCTATATTTTTAGCCTAACAACGAGTAAATCCATTTTTATCTCAACCAAAATATTTTCTTTTTATTGTCTTTGCTATTAATTTAGGTTAAAAAGTAATATTACATTATTTAAATTTATTTTTTATAATGAAAAATATGGAATTATTTTTTTTAATTCAATTCACTTAAGAGGAAAATTTTAATTTAAATTAATCTAGTAGAATTGACATGAAAGGCAGTTTTTAAAGGATAAAATTTTCAATAGTATACAATGTGTTTACGTCAAAAATTAATATGAAAAACACTCCATTAACATAAAATGGATTAAATTATTTATAATTTTACTAAATTTACTTTTAATATAATTTTAAATATAATTTAACCTGATAAAAAATTTAAACAAAATGGTATATTTCAATTAAAATTCACTATTTTTTTTTACTATTTATCAAAACATAATTTTTTTATAAAAATCGCATAAATTCACCACAAAATAATTTTCAAATAATGTATTAGAAAAATAAGTTTATTTTTGTAAATAATCATTACAAAATTGGTATTAAATAATTCAAAATAATGTGTGAAAATCATGAAAAAATTATTTTAAAAAATACATTTTTTCATAAAATATTTATTTTACTTTCAAAGGATACTTATTATTATTTATAACCAACGGATAACAAATGAACATGTGTAGACAATATGTCTTACAAAATTTAGGTATTAATATACATACATATAAATTTAATGGCTCTATTATAATGATATACTATATTATGATTCAATTAGACTTGGTGTTTCATATTCTGCAAGTTTTTGAAGAGCATAAATTTAGTGAAATATATTTTTAGGTTTTTTAAGCATTATGTTTCATTTCACAAAAGATATTAAATAAAATGTACTTAATTTATAATTTCATATTTCATAAAATTTAAATATTACATTAATCTGCTAGTTCGCCCTTTTAACTTACCATTAAGAAACATTATGAAAATTGGACAACATCTCTTATGGTGGAAATAGTTTGGACGTAAAGAAAGTGACATTTTTTCTTTTTTATTAGTTGGTAATAAGGTAGAAATTATTTATATCATAATAATAATAAAATTTCAGTATAAATACAATATTAATGTCAATATTTCAAAAGTGGTAGATTATATTTGGAGGAGGTTTAAAATGATTGAGAGGTTAAGTAAATAAAAAGTAGTAAATAAGAATTTTACCTTACACCTTGGAAGAGAATCATGTAAAATTTCATTAAGATTGTGGGAGGTGATTTTTTTTGAATACTTTAAGATATAGGAATTATCTAGGAGTTTTGGTCAATTAATTTGGAATATTGTTGTCAAATATTGGATTTTTGTTGTTTTAAGAGGAGTAGGGTGGTGATGGAGAATTTTATATGGGAGGGTAGTGACATTTATGCAATAATATAAAATGTAAAGTGACTATTTAAGGTTCAAGGGATCCAATAATGGATAATAATGGAGTGAGAGAAGGGGTAAGGTCTATGAAGCCTAAAACTTACATCTCCACACATGTTTTAAACATATTTATATTTCATTTACTCTTATATTCCTCACTTTTACAATTCATTGGTTATTAATGTGGAAAATAATTTTTACCTAATTAATTTACTTTTATTGCTGAAAAAATAGAATTGGAATTATTAAATAATTTGGACACAATTATATGAAATAAAAAAATATATTTTTTCAAATAAAATTTATAATCATTAAAAATATATAATAATACCACATCTAATTCACTAAAACTTTTTTAGAATATTTTATTAGGACTTAAATTATGATTAAGACAAAATTACATATGTCTTTTATTTCCAATAAAATATATTTTTTTATCAAAACTATAGTTATATTTCAGAAAAAGAAATAGAGAACTGAATTGTACCTTATGAAAACATAATTAAAATAGAATCATGATAAATTTTTTTATTAGAATAAATTATTACTTATGTTTCATAATGTTAAATGTGTATTTCATAAATTCCCCATAATAATTTTAAAATTAATAATTTTACTCAGAAAATAGTTTTAATGATGAATTTTGAGAGTAGTTTTAATTAATTTTTAGATCATGAGAAAGTCAAAACAACAAGGTATTAATAAAAAATCCATTTTCCACCATTAATCTATAAATTAATCTAAAAACCATAAATTTAATCTTTAGATAATTTTGACATGATAAAACAAAAAAAAATTATTTTTAATGTCAGAATTAAATAGTTTTTAAATTTATATTTTAAATAGAAATATAAAATATAATTGAAAACTTCTTTATTGGAAAATTACTTTTTCAAATATTATATCATGTTATTTTTATTTCTTATTATTTATAATAAAATTAGTGTCATTATATTATTCATATTAATAATATAAGTTATAATCATTTAACAATAACCTATTTTGTTTCTTAAAATAACAATACAAAGTGCACAAAATTGATTTAAAAAAAATAAATTTTAAGCATAAAATGAATTTATCCTTATTTAATGGAAAGTAATAACTATTACATAGATTTTAATTTGTTGTTTTATTAAATAAAATAAATAAATATCATAAAAATAATTCTTGAGTGACGAGTACATAACAATACACAACACCAAAAAATATGTTCCTCAAAAAATGACATTTATATTAGATAATATTCACCAAAAACCATTAAAATCAATTATTTATATTTTAAAAAATTAATTGTACTTATAAAATGATACCATAATTTTTCTTGGAATATTATAAATTTTAAAATTCGCACTTTAACGATAATATTTTTATTATTATTACTTTATATATATATATATAATGTTTTTATATAATATTTTTATTTCATTATATATTGTTCATGAATTATATTAATATAAATTTACTACTAACAATAAATATAATTGGTATATCGATTGGATACATATATATTAAACAACCATATTTCCAATGATCTTATTCCCAATGACCACATTTCCAACAACCATATTTATAATGGTTAGCTTTCTTTATTATATATAACCTTACTAAACACATCCATTAAAATTATAATTCTTGAGTGATACTTCACATTTCCCAAGATTTCATTTTAAATTTCACATTATTCAATCTATTTTCTTGATTTTATTCTTTATAATTATATTTCATTATCTATTGGTGATCCTCAAAGGTTAAGATGATACATTAGATCCCATAGTTTTGATGATTTAATAATTTACTATTTATTACCCCTTGAATTTATAAACATTTATTGGACGTAATAATCCATTGTGAGTAATAATAGATGGTATATATTCCCTATATTTACGTTCATTTATTTTAATGTTTTACTATGAAATAATAAAGTATTCTAAGATTAATTTCAATATTATATGTCATATTTCGTAATTTATTTCTATTCCTATCAAATAGGAAAAAATAATTTAGAATTATAAACATATTGTTTATTAAAGTAATATACATCTTAAAAACCAAGGGATTTATATTCTCCCACCTAAATAAATAAATTGAATCCCCCAATTTCAATTACCAATTTTTAATAATAATATGTAAGAATATATAAATTATAATCATGACTCAATATATATATTCTAATGTGACTCAAAATATGTTATATTATATAAGAATAAGTGATATGTCTTTTCCCTCATAATTGGAGAATATTAAAATTCTCAAACATTAATTCCAATTAGAAATCGATAGAAAAATCATATTAGTATCTAGATATATACCTTTCATAGATTCATTTTTAAGACCTTGTTTCCAAAAAAATATTAAAACCATAATGATTATGAAAAACTCTAATAAAATAACATTGAATGATCATATGAATATGAAAACTAAATCCGAAGTTTTTTTCTCCTATGAAAATATTATTTAAAACTATTAATGTTTCAGTTCAACTATGTCACACTTTTTTTATCATATAAATCTTTATGTTTTCCCTAAGTTATCCCTACTGATTTTCTTATTAAGATATATAACCTTATTTGGTAAATATTGCATCTAAAAATCCCATTTAAATCCTTCATAATTGTTTATAAAGAGTATATGATGAACCAAATCATATACCCTTTGAGTGACTATCTATGAGTTCATTCATAGTCCCACCCATCATACACTGAGTGAATATTTATTTGATAATATACTATAATTTTTAGGGTGATTACCCATATGTTCATCTTTATCATTTCCACATCAACTTTTTTCGTACCTAAAAAGGGATTTAATTTCTTGGAAAACAAAATACACAAAACATTTCAAAACTTTCATGATGTTACCCTATATTTAGACTCATCCCAGTTGTTTTGGAAAATGATTTCTCATCATAATTATAAAAATTAACAATAAAACCCACAAAAAATAACTAAACCATTATCTGATACCAATTGAGACTACCTTGACCCACACTCTTGGGTTCAATACTAAAAAAATATTATATATATATACTATCTTTAATAAAAATTGAGATCACCTATGATAATAATTACATTAGTTTACATCACTTTCATATGTTAAAAATTACAACTCATAATATACACGTGATCCTAGGAGCTGAAGGATTGGTGACTTTTAGAACCAACTATAAAAATGAAATATTTTATAACACTTGTGAACATTTATACTTATTTGAACCACACTAGATTTCCTTATATAATTTTCATAAGTTATAATCATATTTACTACATGGGAAATGTAATCATAAGAAATAGATTATCTGAAATTCTCTGTAAGTGGAAACTTATCATCATGTCATAAAGCTTTAGATTGTAATTATATTATATATAATGGGTAAGGGGTAATTATATTATTAAAAATAACATGAAATAGTAATATCTATCTATAATTCATGTTAGTTGGATACATGATTTGAAATGAATAAACATACATATTGGGAAATGAGTATTGACATAATAAATATGATCCAATGTACATAATCATAGGAGTATTACATTGAAATTATATACTACCTTGAAAAAGGATAATAATAAACATTAGAAAAAGTGTATCCAAATTTTATCAACATATGGTTAGAATGACCAAGAAGGAACTCCATCAACATTGTGAGTATATCCAAGAATTCCCATACTTTAATTTTTGTGAATATCTAAGAATGATAACCCTTTAATTTGTGATCATTTCCATGAAGACATACACTTTAAAATTTGAGCATATCCAAAAATTCCGATAGTAAATTATCTCGGGAGATATAAACCCTAAAAAAATTTTATTAGAGAGAGGTAGAGGACTCCACATATCAACACTGACACAAATGTGTTCCATTTAGAATAAATTATTCATCCTATCATAATGAAATAGTGGAATGAAAATGTTGTTTATAACACATCCCAATATCATCAAATTAAATTACATTAAGAAAAAGACCAATTTTAACAAAAAATTAAATCATTCAGAAGGATTATTTTATAAAATAATTTATAGCGTGGTTTTTAAAACATAACTCAATATGATTTAGATTTTTTTAATTTTTTTTTATACTGAAAAAAAAATTATAAACCACATATTATATTTTTTAAAGACATGAAATAAAGAATAACATAAAAATAATGATTCTAAAGAAGTTGACGTGAAAATTATTTTTAAGAATAAATTAAATTAAATATAAATAATGGAACCTTGAGAATTTTTTTATGCTTTTAAATAGGAAATTTTGACTGGAAGATAACAATATTAACATGAATGGGAAATCATTTTTAATAATACATATTTTTTTTATTGAAACCAACATTATAAAGAGGGTGATAAATATTTAATTTGAAAAATGTATAGATAATTTTTTATAAATACTAAAAAATATATCATATATGGTTTTGAAGATAAAAATAAGAGAGCATTTTCCAGAATGATGAATATGGATATAGAAGAAAAATATCTCATTTGGAGTGAATAAAAATTATTTTTAACTATATATTTTTTTTATAAATAAAATAATGAATTAATATAATTACATATAAATTTAAGAGGAAAGGAATTATAATATCATCATTAAATATAATAAATAAATCTTGTTAAAAAATAGTAAAATATAAATCATTATAACTCAATAAAAGATGATGATTCATGAAAACCCATTATATATTAAGAACAATTTTAATAAAAACCCTTTGCTATAGAGGGAATGGAATTTATTTTCAAATACTAGTAATAAAACATAATTCTTGATATTATATATCTAATTGGAAGTGTAATAATTATTTAAATGAAATTAGGTGAATAAAAAAAACCTTCCTCAGTAATGAAAATTGAGATAAAACACTTATACCTATATTCTTGCTTAGATGAACCTAATCTAATGATATATATAGAAAAAAACTAGCTTAATCACCTATTTAAGAATATTATTAATTCCTATAACCTTTTATATATTTTTTTCTAAAAAAAATATCATTAATATTGTAGTAATCTATATTTTATATTATTAATCATATATTATCAACTTCAATTATTTGGTATGTACTAGTTTTATTATGATTTTGTTTTATCTTGTATAAGGATTCAAAGTTATTTACTCTAATATCATTATAGGTACATGAATATATGTTATATAATTATTAATAATTTTAAAATTTTATTTCTTAAGTTGTTTAACTATGATCTATGGTGATAGAGTAGATGATGTGGTTATTTCATAATTTTTGAACAAATAGAAGTTTGGGACTTTAATAATAAATGAAATATATTAGCATTCTAGAACTATAAAAAGTAGTTTTTATATAATTTATAACAACACCATTAGTTATATTTTTATTTTAATCCATGATATATGTTAATTTCATAGTTCATGTAGGTGGTTAAACCAACCCAAACTAAAACAAACATTAATATATTAGTGAGTATGCATAAGAAAATAATTTTTTAAAATAATAAAGATATTATAAAATAATAAAGATATTATAAAATAATAAATATATTTTTCAGATGTTATTAGGGTGGTCAATAACAATTTAATATTTTTTACAAAAAATAGATAATTAATAACAAAATATGTCACTTTAATTAAGGTGGTAGTTTCCCCATACACATGGTAACACATTAATTTATATAAAATCAAAGGTAAATATGGATTATTTTACAAATTCATAATTCTAATAATGTTATAAATATAAAAATAGATATTTAATTATCCTTTTTTATCCATCCATGAAATGTGATTATTAAAAAGGGATCACACCTCTTATAGAGGCGGTAGTCTGCATGTAACACAAGTGATATTTTCATTATTTTTAAATGGTTGGGAGGATGGTGAAATAAGGTTATAACATAAGAATAATATCATTTAAATATAATTATGGTACATATTTAATTATTTAAATATGATTATATTAAATTAATAATAGTTGTAAGAAATAATAAAGGAAATAAAAAAGGTTAGTTGATAATTTCTCCTCACTCATTAGAGGAGCACCATTGAAAATTGTATTAAATACTTGAGTGGTTGTATTGATAATACCATAAGCTCTATAAATTTTATATCAATGTTTGGGAGTTATTTGGGAAGATTTTGGTTGAGTCTAAGAGGCTCGAGGTGTGAGGATAAGTGGGGGTGGTGATCAATTCTTTTATAAGGGAGAGGATAAGAATATTTTTAATAATAAAATCAAAAGTCACTATAAAATAAAAAATTAGATCCATTAATAGACAATAATGGAAAGCGGAAAGGTTTATGGTTGATAAATAATTAAACATATATTTTTACACATGTTTTAAACTTGTTTTTTTCTCTTTTACTCTTTTACTCTTTTATTATTAAATGTTATGGATTATTTTTACCATTATAACTAATTTTAACCTAATTGATTTATTTTAATTTATAAAAAATAAAAAATAAAATATTATATAATTTTTAAATAATTATTTTAAATATGAAATACGTTTTTTAGATAAAATTTCTCTAGGTGATAAATGATAATTTTAATATTACCTCACATAATGCGTAAAAACCCATTTTTAAAAAATGTTCATTTTTATTCATAATAATTATGATTAAGATGAAATTATCAACGTTGTTGTTTTTCATGAAATTAGTTTGTAAAATATTAAAAAATAATATTGATATGGATTAAAAAAAGTGGAAGCATAATTTTACTTTCTAAAATTCTAATTAGAAGAAAAATATGAAAAATATTTTAATAAAAATTACTGAAATTTTTATTTTTTAACCATATGTTTTATAAATTAAATATAGTTCTTTCAAATGAATCATTTTACTCTTTCAAAAAAAATCATGATAAAGAAAAATTATTTATACATGCTTGAAGTCATTCTTAGATCATGATAAAGTCAAAATGCTATAGTATTAACATAAACTATACTCTTTAACAAACACATAAAAATAAATATTTTAAAAAATATCCCAAAAGATCATATTAAGATTATAATAAAATGACATGTCTAAAAATTATTGTCATATTTTTTTATTTCAAATTCAAATATTTATGAATATAACTTTAAAATGGAAATATAAAATATAATGAAACACTTTTTATAAGAAAATGAATTTATTAAATATTAACTTTTTAATTATTATTGCTAATAAATTTTTAATTAAATTATGGTTAATATATTTTTCATGTCATGAATATATAGTATCATCATTTCAATATAGTATATAATTTTTCTAATTATAAAAATATATATCATACGAAAAATAAATTTTTTATGAAAAAAATATTTAGCCTAAAATAAATTGATCTATATTACATGGAAGGTAAAAACCATTAAGTAAAGATTATTTTATTTATTTTTAAATAGAATAAAATTTATAATTAAAATAAATATTAAGTTGCGTTTATTTAAAAATATATATTCCTTTTTATAAAAAATAACTCTGAAAAATATAAAGTTAATATTTAATAATATTCCTAGAATAGCAATAAAATAAATTATCTATTTTAAAAAAAATTATGTTTTCTGATCCATTGATTTCAATATCCTTAATTAAATTTTATTAATAAGTCATATCATACTTTAATAATAATATTATTTATAACAATATGCAACACATAAATAAATTAATATATTCACGATATTTTAATATTATATTTTAATTCCATCATTTATTATACATGAATTATATTATTTTAAATAAATTTCTAAAAATAAAATACATTAGCATACCTATCCGATACATGTATATCCAATGACCATATTCCCAATAACCATATTTCAATGACCATATTTATAATGATAATATTTTATACCTCTTTATATTATTAAAAAAATAATACATTCTATTCAAACTTCTGAATTCACACATCTAATTTCCATAGTTTTCATTTTAGATATCAAAAATATTCCTTATCCTTTGATGATTTTCATCCTCATTATTGGTTTTCTTATTTTATAGGTGATCCTAAAGGGTTAATATGATCTAGGAGATCTCCTAGAGTGGATTATTTTATTATTTTCTATTTATTTCCATTATTTCATTTTTTCAATTTTAATGAATGTAATAATCCACGATGAGTAATAATCCGTAGTGTGTAATAATTAGTAGCATGTTAATTTGTTGTAATATTTTACTATTAATCAATAATTCATATTTTTGTTTATTTATAATATTATATGAATTATACAATAATATATTTTAATTCTTTTGAACACATAAGATTTTTTAAACAGTAAACATATAGTTTATGGAAAGAATATTTGAAAGATCAAATCTTTTTATAGGTATGAAACTCTCTAGGTTTTTCCATAACTTCTATTTCAGGTATGTTTATCCTCATCATTGATCCATGGAGGTTGTGTTCCATCACGGATACATGTCATTTGCGTAAACACATTTCTAGGTTATAGGGAAACACGAGAAAACTAGAGAGGATCTATGTAGAGAGCTTTGTTTGGGAAAATGACTTAAAGTCCGTACATGTATATTTATCTAAATTAATGGAGTATTGGTAAATGGGTTTAGTGTTTCATGAGTACTTTGTAAATTGATTTACTTTAAATGGGTTTTGGTTTATTGAAATAGAAAATGGGATGAAAACCCATCTATAGAAAATTTACATGCCTTGTAAATGGATTACACATTGCATAATGTTTGGGTTTTTTAATAAAATAATATGAGCTGATAGGTTCTTTATGGTATCCAATAAAAAATATTTACATGGTGTGTAACTACATAACACAATCTGTAATTCCCCAACCAACTATTTTAAAGTATGTCGTTTGGTTGAGTTTTCATTCTAATTCACTGGAACCATCCCCTCTCGACCTTATAGAACCTTCCAGGAGATTTTTCAGTTCTAACCTTATATCTGAACATCCCAATAACACCTTTGATCCCTAGTATATGGTTTTGGTCTAGTTTCTCCTTTATCACCCATGGTTATACAACCAATATGATGAAATCCTTTTATCGTGTGCATTTATGGTTTTGATCTTGATCATTTTTGATCTAGGAACCTCTTTGCAATCATCTACACCGTCTTCCTCTTTGGTGTATTCCATTGGAAGAATTTTTGGATTGATAGTTAAAGGTAAGAGATCCAAATATTAACCCTATTGTTTGATAATTTAAACTTTTTGATGAAATATTATGATTATGCCAATGTAAAATGCTCCAAAATCTGTTAAATAATGAATGAGATTATTCCTTAGAGTCTTTTGGTTTCAATTTGATTCTGAATTAGCTTATGTCTACATGTTGGGTGAGTTAACCATTAATATAATAGATTTGGAATATGGATTAGAGTGTGTTTAGATTGATATGGGTCCTTAGGTGATTTCTTGATATAGAATCCCTAATTTTTATCTTATTGATTATTGTTTAGACTCTTAATCATTTATGGTAAAAATTTAAGTATTATATAAAAGAAAAAGGGTAATTCCCATTATTAACCATTGATATTTATGATGTGATATTGTGATATACATGTTGCATTCTAGGACATGTTTTACATGATTAAATGATTATATATTTGGCTTGGACATAGTACATAAGCACTTTTATGTCATAATGTTGATACTAAGTGACCTCTTCCTAGTCCCATGATGTAATTCTAATAGAGAGAATTATCTTCTAAATCCAATGTTGTAATTCTTATAGGCCTTTTACTAGTATGTTGTAATTCTTATAGGGATTTGAACTAGATTTTTGTGACTATAATATAGTTATATTGTTTTAGTCAGTATGGTCATAAGAAATGATTTGAGATGTTTTCAAATGGTGGTAAAACATGTTATTTTTTGTATGGTAATATGGTTATGGTCGTAAAGGATATAATATAGGATCATAGATATTCCGACATAGAGCTGAAGCATGTTTTTTTATTTTATTAATTATTTAATTTATTAATACACCTCTTTATCTAATTATTTCATACACTTATTCTCAAATTTTTTTGTTTAGACATGGTGGTGTCAACCTGCTATGCTATACTCACACCCTATTTAGGACACCGTTTGGTACCCAAGATGATTATGTGGATGCATGTTTTGTCAAGGAAAAATGACGTTGTTTTTTATTTTTTTATTACCGGATGGGCCAGTGTTTGGAGTTTGGATAGACATGGTGTTTAGTATTGGGGACTATTGATTCTTTTTTTTATTTATCTAGTATTTTACTTATATTATTTCTAGCATGATATTTAGTTACATTCTATCATGCCATTACATTATTACTTTATTTTTTATTGTATTATTCACTTTGTTTTTATTGTTGGTTTCTTACCATGTCTAAATTTAGATTTATTTTATTTATGTGGTTTGTTTCCTCTACTATGACACTTCATTCCATGGGGTATAATATCCCAACTATACATCTCACACCCCTACTTCTTGTCAGGATCCTTTGGAATATGGGGAAAATTTATTGAAAGCTCATAAACATCCCTTTTTGGCCACCTAAGATGGTTCTGGATTTTGCACAATCCAATTCTGGGTGCTATCCAACCCAATACCGGACCTAGTCCATGTCCTGACCCGATGTGTGTTCATGATCCCCACAGGTTGGAAACTAGTTCCTGGGTATCACAATATGCTTTGGTAATGATTTCATCCATTTAAACAAGAATAAATACACAAGAGAAATAAATAAAACATTGATAAATAACTAAAACCAAACAAGGCATAACAATTTTTAGATTCCATGTTTTACAACTTTTGAAAAAAACTATAGAGATTCAACATAAGGGAATAAAAAACTATCCCAAAACCACCATATGTCTAGTGGTTTGTCATCCAAAAGACACTAAAACCACCAATACTAGCATGAGGAAAACCACTATCAACCCGAACCATCATCTCCATACTTCTTTACTTTAACTTAGTAAAACATAAAAAGGTCTACATACACCCAATTGTGTATGTAGGGTGTGAGAAAAATCATAGTAGGATTCCACCCCAACAAAAATATTTTAGGTTAAAACATTATAGGAGAAATTATCATGCATGTTTTATAGATATAAAATCTAGAAATTTTTTTATATAAAATAATTTAAAGGGAAAAATTATTATTTTTTGAAATAAAAATAAAAATGCACCATATGTTGATGGTAAGTAAGATATCAAAAAAGATAAATAATTCACTCAAAATACATATAGGCACTAGCTATAGTGGAATACAAGGTACATCATATGTTGATGAAACATGGTATAGAAACCAAACTGATAATCATCCTTGTGCATGAGCCAATGGAGAGGAATCTATCCAAAATACAAGTGGTCTCTATTAATCATAGTTTAGTTAGTGTTGTATTGTTAATCCCTATAGAAATAATTGGGCCTCACCCCTACCTATCCAACAAGAATACTATCCCTATTCCACCCACCAAATCACATGGGATTCCATTTGTGCTCAATTTCCATTCCAAATATAACATAAAACATCACATTAACCAATGCATAATCCAATCAATATTAATTAATATGATAAACAACCATTTTCATTATCAAAACCTCATTTAAATTCAACCACCCACCAAATCCATTTCATAACATGTTTCACACCACTTACACAATTTATTAATCCATTTTCACAATTTATAAAACACATTTAAGTAAAAAAAATTGAATTCACACTTGAACCAAAATTCATTTCATTTATAAACCCATATTTAAACACCTGTTCACCTCAAATCTGTTTGAAAACAAATTTCACACCTCATTCACAATATATAGTGAATAAACTAGAATCAAATAAATAATATAAAAATCACCCATTAATGTTTATGCACGGAACCACCTAGCTCATTTATAGAAACATACAAAAATCAGTACAAAACCACAACCACAACACCTTGGAACCCTATAAAGGAATAATTTAACAAAAAACATCAAGACTGAACAATAAGAATTGATTTCTAAACATAAATAGTTCACCTAACCCGCTGGATATATGAATACCTAATAAAGAAGATGGGAACCCTAGAAGAGAGGAAGAAATCAAGAAATGAGGGACTTAAATAGAGTTTTGTGGAGATTTAACCCTAAATCCAATTGAAAAATGGATTTCCAAGGGTGCAAGAAGTAGGGTTGGAGGCACCTAGGGATGGAAATCCTAGGTGGGGAAGAAAATGGGGAATTTGGGGTTAAATCTTGAGAGGACACAACCATCATTTGAAAAAATTTAATGACCTAGATATGGTGCAAGGTTTTCCTTGCACAGTTCTCCAAACTATGTGGAAACTGAGGGCCCCTCACTATCAAAGAGGGACAAGTCACACCATTCTTTTACACGGCTTACAAACCATTCTATAATCGTGTGATTCACTACTATCAAAAATGGCACTTGGATGCACTATTTCCAGATAAAAGGAACAAAGTTTTCCATATAATACACCAACTATGTGCCACCTATTATGAACCAAGAAACTCCAATTTTTCGCTAAAAACACAAAGGAACACAAGGGGAAATTAAAGAATAAAATTAATAGAAAATTTCCTCAAAATTAAAACATAGATGTGATAATTCTCCCCACCATGAAAACATTCCACCCTTGGAATGTCATTCTAAAGCATGGTTAGAGAATAGAAATAGGTACTCTTATTACACCCAATATTTCCACTCCCACGTATCATGCTCATCATTACAATGTTTCTAAAGGACCCAGACCAGTGGGATAGACTTCCTACAAAGAAACTTCTTCTAAGAATCTATAATCTTCAATGAAAGCTCATACACTGACAAATCAATCTCTAAATCCAACTATTTATAATTCATGACATCATACAGATCCAAATTATACCATTTTAGATGAGAGACATGAAACACATAATGAAATTAAGTCAACAATGATGGAAAATCTATCCTGTATTTCACTTTACCAATATATTATGTAATCTCCAAATGCTTGACATACCTCAGGGTTAGCTTTCTTTTCATTCCCATATGATGATGACCCAAGCTAGGTGACACATTCAGGAACACCATTCACCCATGGAAAAATCCAATGCTCAACATATTTGATCATTATAAGACTTATAGAAATGATGATCTATCAATTAACCCTATTAGGTCATCTTAACATTCTTAGATGTCTCCAGTACAAGTCTCGGTCCCAATAACAAGGTGTCACAAACTTTATCCCAACATAATAAAAACCAACATAACCATCCATAAAGATCCTCAAAGTGTTCCATTTGAATCATGTATTGTTAAATATTGTTATACACAAACTCATTCAACCCCGAATTCCTATCCCATGAGCCTTTGAAATCTCAAACACACACCTAGATAATGTCTCTAAAATTTAATTCACCCACTCCATCTGACCATCCATTTGAGGATGGTATTCCATACTCAACAAGACATGTGACCCCATTTTATTTTGAAGGAAATCCTAGAAAATTGAAGAGAAATGGGGGTCCCTATCAGATACTATTACCATCATCACACCATGAAGCATCACAACATCATAAACATATAATCGGCCCAACTCATCCACCTTCATGGAATCCCTAATTGGAATGAAATGGGATTATTTGGTGAGATAATCAATCAATACCAAAATAAAATTCATTCATTGGGGTTTAAAAGTTATGTAAAAAATAAATTCAATGGTGATATCATCCCACTTTTAGGTAGGAATAGGTAGTGGTTGAAGAAATCAATAGGGTCTTTGGTTCTCTACATTTACTTGCTGACATTTATAACACCATGACATGAATTCACCTATATCACACCTCATACCTAGCCACCAGAACTACCGATGAACAATATAATACATCATGGTCTCACAAAGATGAAATACCCACTAAGACTGTTGGCTATATCCTGTAACACCACCTTCCTTATATATAACAACATGACAATGTGGCCCTTGAAAAATAAAACCCCCTTTGGTGAAAATGACCAATCACAAGGTGTCTCCCCACTATTAAGAAACCACATAGAATATTGGAATAAATATTCATTAGGATTATCCAACCGAATCAATTATAAAAGAGGGGGAATCAACTAAAAACTAACCAATAATTAACCTTCACTATGCTCTTTGGACTCCTAGTGAATCTGAGAAAAATGACCAATAAAATTCCACTCATCCCTATACTTTTTCAATACTTGCACTGCCACTTTTCTTCATAAAGAATCTGCCCCAATATTACCTTTACTAGGGTGTAGATTATATATCGAAATCAAACCCCTAAAGGTACTCAACCCAATAATTCTTCCTTAGATTCAGATCCTTTTAGGGGAAAATGTATGATAAACTCTTATGATCAGAATATAAAATAAACATCTGACCAAAATGATAATGGTTCCACTTATTCATGGAATGAATCAATACTTCAAATTCTAGGGAATGAGTTGGGTAGTCATTTCCATGCGGTCAAAGATAGAGAGAACCATAAGACACAACATGATCATCATGTGTTAGCTCAAATCCATGGCCCATAACTAAGGCATCATAATAAACCTCATAATATTTTCAATATTCTATAAAGATGAAAATAAGGGCAATGGAAAACCACCTCTTAATATTCTCAAAGGACTCTTGGTATTCTAGGCTCCATTCAAACATCACTAATTTCTAGATGAGAGTAATCATGGATGAAGCATGCTGAGAGAAGTCTTAGAAGAATCGCCTATAATACCCTTCCAAGACTAGAAATCTTCTGATCTCAAACACATTCTTTGGATTCTCCCATGAAATTACTACACTAATTTTCTCAAGGTCCACCGAAACCCCTTGTTCTAAGATCCCATGACCTAGGAACTTCACCCCTAATCCATAAGGTGAATTTACAATGCTTGGAAAAGAAACAATGATTCCAAATAGTAACCATCCAAATCCTCAAATGATGCCTATGCTCCTCCTCTATTATAGAATGGACTAGGATTTCATCCACGAATAACACAACAAAAAGTCTAGATACTGATGGAACACCATGTTCATGAGTTTTATGAAGACTAATGGAGAATTCGTCAACCCATAAGGCATGATCAAATACTTAAAATGGTCATACCTACTTCGGAAGGCTTTTTTCAGAACATCACCCTCTTTAACTCTATCTTAGGGATAATCAGAATGAAAATCAATGTTAAAAAACCACATTTCCCACATTCTGTTGATAAAAAATTAATTTATATGGTGGAAAGGGTAATTGTTCTTGATGGTAAGCTTATTCATCTTTTGGTAATCAATGCATAAATAGAGAGATCCATCAGCCTTTTTCAAGAACAAAAATAGTGTATCCCAAGGAGACACGCTCGGGAAAATGAATCCTTTGGATTCCAAATCATACAGTTGTAAATTTAATTTCCTAAACTTGGTTGGGGACATATGGTATGAGGGAATATAATTTTTCTATGTTAATGGTGCCAAATAAATCTAAAATTCAACATCCCTTCCCAGAGGTACACCCAAAATATCCTCTTGAAAAGCTTTGGGAACTCATCCACTACAGGATGTAATCCACCCTCAAGATTACAACCATAGTCCTCTAGTATGGGTGATGACTACTGAGAAATGATATTTTCCAATTTAGGAAGTGGAGGTTCAGCACGACCTGACCAAGGATCTCATTCACCATGAGAAACTTGGGTACTCCCATCGAGTGTCATAAAACTTACTTGCCGCCTATAAAAATATATGTATACATGAAACCACACCATTTAATCCATATCAAGGATCAAATCAAAGAGTTACATCTCTATAATAGGTTAATCACATTTCAATTTGATCCCTAACACATTGATTATAGATGAAAGACTCATGATACCCTACTCTCACTTATAACAAAACAACGTCACGAACTCCATCACATACCGCAGAAGCTAAGATGTCAATTTTAATATATACACAAGGTGAACAGAGACAAATGAAACTAAAGAACTAGTGAAATACAAAACAATAGCTAAGGGCGATGTGATAAAAACATTACATTGAACTATAACAATTCCAAACTCTATTCTCACTACTAACTAATCCACAGAATGGAGATGTTTTATCACTACCTTATTATGGGAACAAAAACTATTATATAGCTCTCCCTAAACTGACTATTTATAGGAGATTATATAGTATTACTGCCACAAATTCTAAACTAAGAACCTGTTTCCCTAGATGGCTCTGATTGGGCTGACATTCCTATGGGAGATACAGATACTGCACCACTCTAATAGGAATGTGTGTCCCTAAAAAATTACTTCAAGTGTCTCATAAGTCTAAAATGATGTCAAGATCTAGGTGGGGTTATAAATTTATATCGTTGATGCCCTTACTTCTTAAACTAATAGAACAAAGTTGATCCATCCAATGAACCCACTGATGATGATAGTTGGGATGGATATCCCAAGTGACCACCTTCATTCCTTTTATTCTCATACTGCTTTCTATTCAACTCATATGAACTACCACTTCCCACTTCTAGCACTTATCTAAGGAAACCACGATTTCATTTCCAATCAATTTATACCATCATGGCGTGATTTAACATCTCACCATAAATACTCATATTAAAAAAAGTACATGATAACACATTTTTGGGCATAACCACCTTTAAAATCCTTGATCCATCATATGCTCATTTGAAACAATATTAGGTCCATATTGTACTAGCTCCGTGAAGTGATTGGAAAACTCCATCTCTATCTTATATCCCTTGGTATTCTTCATGAACTCTTGTAACCTAGAATATTCAAATACCTTATGAAAATATTACTCATTTAAAATGATCTTGAAATATTTTGAACTCATATTCTCATTCTTTCTAGTTTGAACCACTGATCCCACAACTTCTGAATTGGACCTTCTAGCAAGAACAAAGTGTACATCACCATGATCACCTCAGAAGTGTTATGAAATTTAAACATCCTATAGATATTTTAAATCCATTCCTCCTATTTTAAGGTTCCACATTTCCCTAGAATGAAGGAGGCATTTTCTTGAGCAACTCCTGAGATTTGTCATCTCCCGGACCCAGTTCAACTTCTCCAGCTAAAGCAGAACGAGAGCCCTCTCCCAGTCCCAAAGCATGGATAAAAAAACCATAAATTACATTAGTATTTGATAAATTGTTTAGGGAGAACTATCTATAGCCTATTCTCAAGGTTTCACATGAATTATAAAAGGAGTAATTTTTCTACAACAAACAATAACCACAACGAGAACTATTAACAAAAACATCGACATAAAATCTGAATATTTTCAGCAATAAAAAAATATCAGACACATCCATGAATACAAACATAACTAAATCCATCTCAATAACAATAAAAAACAACCAAACCACTCCACCCCACCCATTTTCCATATATAGTCTGTAGCCTGTATGTCTCACCTATGAGGATAATTCAATCAGAATCCCAACATCCCATGGAGACTCGAGATCTTTCACAAGGTGTGATAGCTAAACACCCTAATCAAAACCAGAACATGAATCCCTTATAGTCCTAGCTCCAATATATCCATACCCATCCCATTATAAATTGACCCAAAATAAAATAACCTTCCCTTTGATACAATTTTTCATGAACCATGTCGTGGTGCCATACAATTTGACACCCGACCTGATCCTTGGCATAGAACGAAGCGCATTCTCGATCCCCATGGTCTGGAAACTAGTGGTCGGGTGTCATAATATTCTTTGGTAATGGTTTCACCCTTTTTCATAAGAATATATAACCAAAAAAAATAAAAAACCAAATGAAAAATAACCAAATCAAAATAAGGCATAATAATTTTTAGATTCAAGGTCGTATAGTTTTTGACAAAAACCAAAGTGCTACAACAAAATGGGAACAACAAACTATCCCAAAACCACAATATGACAAGATGGACATCACCCTAAAGACACCACCACCACGAACACCTACATGAGGAAGACCAAAAGAAACCCAAACCACCATCTCCATATATCATTCCATTTCCCATATCAAACATAACTTGGTCTAAATACACCCAACGATGTATGTAGGGAGTGATCCTAATCCCTATATTATAACACCCAAAATAAAATATTCCATGAAAAATTATAATAGGATAAATTAAAATGATTTTTTATAAAAATTAATGCTGGGAACATTTTTATTGAAAACACTCTAATGGAAAACATGATTTTCTTTTGGAATAACTGACAAAGTGCACCATATTCCAACAACAAGTAAGATATTACAAAATAGCACTAATTAATAAGAAATCCATATATGAACTAGCTATAGTGGAACACTAGGTACCTTATATCTAAGTGAAATGTTGTATAACAACCACACTAATCATCATCCTTATGCGTGAGCCACTAGAGGCGAATCTATCAAAAATTCTACTAGTCTCCCATCATCATAGTTTAGTTAGTGTTATATCATCAATCCTGCTAGAAAGAATCGGGCCTTGGCCCCACCAATCAAACTAGCATAATATTCATAGTTTCCCTAACTAGTCACTTAGGATTCCCTTCATTATGAAATTACATTACACATATCACATAAAACATCCCTTTCACTCATGCATAAAACAATAAATATAAACTAAAATGATAAAACACCATTTACATAATTGAAACCTATTTTAAATCCAACCATATACCAAATACATTTAAAAACATGTTTCAGACCACATAAAAAATTTATTAATCCATTTTTAAAATTTATAATTCACATTTAAGAAACACAACAGGAATTCATACATGAAACACAACCCATTTCTTTTGGAAAACCATCTTTCAACACAAACTCACCTAAAATACTTTTTAACACACATTTCAAACCTCCTTCACAATACATAGAAAATAAAAAATATAAAAACCAACATATACAAGTCAATAGATAATATTTAAGAAAAGAACCGCCTACCTCAATTGTAGAAACCACCAGAAATAAGTGTGAAAACACAATTTCACCACCAAGGAACCCTATAAAGGAAACATTAAATCAAAAATTCATGATTGAATTGTATGAATTGTAGTATTAACCTAAATAGGATCCCAACCTAAAATAGATATGAAACCCCAATAAATAAGAAGAGAAACCCTATAAAAGATGAAGAAATCATTAAATGATGGACTTAGTTAGATTTTCTTAGAGATTTACCACCCAATACACCAAAACAATAGAGTTGGATGGGAGGATTGGTGAGGGTTGGAGGAAAAAATGGCTAGAAATACTAAGTGGGGATGAAAATGGAAAATTTAGGGTAAAATCCATAGAACAATAAAACATCATTTTTAAAATTTTAATGATGTGGAAATCGAACATGGTTTCCCCACTTAGTTTTCCAAATTGTTCCGTAACCATGAAACCCTCACTGTCCAAGAGGAAAAATATGCATGGTTTCCCCACATGGAATACAAATCATACACCAACCATGTGGTTATCCTTGTCCAAAAATTTCACTTCACTTCTTGGTTTTCTAGAAAAGGGCTTATGGTATTCAAAAAAATGCGCCAATTGTGAACCACATCCTGGTAACCAAAAACTCCCATTTTTCACTAAAACCCAATGGAAACCGAAGAGGAAATACTAGACCAAAAATAAATAGAAAATTACATCAAAATGAAAAAATGTGAAAGGATGATGGGGACTTTAGAAAGTGGAATTAGAGGATAAGGTTTTATTTTCTTCTACTTTACTATTTGGAAATGGTATATAGGAGACTAATATGTGTTGAGACATATTAATGAGCTTTTTCATGGGAGTATCTATCCCATATATGAGGGAAAAATAGAGTGACCGGGGATGATATTATTGTTTGCGATATTTTATTGTATCATTAAATTTTATTTCACCCTGGTTAATATAAATTTTGTGTGAGGTTATTGTTTTATAATGTTTCTGTTTCTTGAGAATTGTACTCGGGGCTCGGTATAGTGCGATATAAATATATATAAATCATAATAGGCACATAGGGATATATTAAAATGAATTGTTCATGATAGGTTCATATTTATTTTTTTTCATGTGATATATATATTCTTGTTGAACTGTGCTATGATATATATCTTATATATGATAAATGAAATAAAGAAAATGAATAGACATGTCATGCTAAACTACTTGTAAGCCAAGTTTAGAGACACAAGGTGTCTGTGGTTCTCTATTGTTTTCACCTATTAAGGTTGAAATTATTTCTAGTAAGTGATATAAGGTGTGTGTTTGTGTTTTAGTTAAAATTTTTCCTTATCATCTTCCACTTCAACATTAAGAGAGTGGAAATTAGCATGCTCCTAACAGAGATGAACTGGAACTTCCTGTAGTTCCTAGGGCTCATATGGATGTTCATCATTGAGATGGATTCCTAAGGGTCAAGTGATACCTAGAATGGGAGACTATTCATACCATGACTTCTAAGTCTGATTTGACAAGAGAGTTTTAACTGTATTATCCACCTATGTTTACTAGGTAAGAAAGACCCTAAGAAACCAAGTTGTAGATAAAGTTAGTCCAGAAAATCTTCTAGCATCTCAAGACACCCCACAAAAAAGAGGGTAAAGCTTGCTGCATATATACTTTTTGGGACATCCCAAAATTGGTGGGATATTCTAGGGGAATCTTGGAAGTAGGATAAGCTATCGTAGAAAGAATTCCAAAAGAATTTACAAGTCAATTTTTTTCCTAATACATTTAGGGATGAAATATCTCATTAGTTCATGAATTTGACACATGAGGGTATGTTTGTGAAGGACTATGCTTGTAATTTCACTTACATAAAACTCTTTTCTATATTTTTTTTTATTGATGAGGTATCTAGGGAGATATTTTTTATGATGGGATTAATTATGAGATCATGTTGCTGGTGATAATTTTTCACTTATCCATCTTTAAGGATGTGGTTATCTTGACACTCATTATATAATGGGTTCAAAGAGTGTACCCAAGCAATGGACAAGCTATTTCAACAGTGTGAATTGGGATTTATTATTTGGGTAGCATGTGGTGCCTCTATGTTAGTTTCAACCAAAGAAGTATTGGGTAGAGAAATCAGGGAGGTTGATAGACATATGAGGACCATGTTATGTTTTTCTACTATGAGTGTGGAAATTTTGGCTACATGTTCCCATAGAGTCCTCACACTATATTTTCATGTTTCATATGTGGAAGACTGGGTCATATTTAGAGGTTCTATATGAACTTTAAATAGAATACTAGTGGCTTGGGATCATGATAGGAACCTTAGTTGGGAAGAGGCTTAACAAACCCTTAATAGGCTAGTAGATGGAGTTCAACAAGTATATCAAATAGAGGCAGGGGACATCATACCAATATATAGGAGAAGCTATACCAAGAAAGAGAAATAGATTAAGGTAGTCAAGATATTTCCAGGGAATATGGAAAGTTCAATTGCATTTTGTGGAGACTACATAGACTAACATGGATGCATGACTATCTACCTTCATAGCTAAGATTTTTTTATCATATTCCATAGCTTGTGTTCTTTTTGATACTATAACATCACATTATTTTCCAAATGATATTATAGAAAACGGTTTGGGATTTTATCTTATACGAATGTATGGTTCTTTAACCATCGACACACCATTGGGAGTGTGATTAGAGAATATCAAATGTTACAAGGAGTGTTCTCTAGAGATTGGTGGTTACCATTTATTTTGGGAATATTTTTTCCTAGAAATTAATGTATTTTAATTTATTATATGTATGTAATAGATTTTTATAAACTAATATCACATAAATCGATGCTGGAGGATAGTTACCTTTATATCTGTAGAAGGGGTAATCTATTCTCACCAATGCGAGTGGGATCTTTAGGCTTGTCGTGTAGGAATAGTTCAGTTCCAATAGAATTTTATCATATCTCAGATATCCAATTTTTCTATTGACGATGGTGGAATGATGTAGGATTATTTTCTTCTATTAGTAGACTATTTTCAATATTTTTCCATAAAAAGTTCAACGACTTACCACCCGAGCATTAGATCAAGTTCATGATTAAGATGGTTCTAGTAAAAGATGCAGTTTCTATCCCACCTTATAGAATGGAACCAAAATTTCTTCAAGAGTTGATTGTTCAGTTGGATGATATGGAATATAAAGGCTTCATATGTACTATTATATCTCCTAGGGGTTCTCTAGTTTTCTTCTCCAAGAAGGATGATGGGTTATTGAACTTATGTGTGTATTACTAGAGGTTAAATAAGTTAACGATCAAGAACTTGTATCCTATTCCATGCATTGATGATATTTTTTATTAGTTTATATGGGATGATATATTATCCAAGATACATTTGTGATCTAGTTACCACTGGTTTAGGTAGATGCCAATTAAAATACCCAATAATTCTTATTAGATAAGTTATGGCTTATCTGAATTTGTAGTGATGTCGTTTTAGTTAACTAATGTATAGGCAATATTCATGGAATTGATGAAAAATATCATTTATCCATTTCTAGAACAGTTTTTGGTGGTTTCTCTGATGATATCATAGTGTACTCCCAATTAGCAGATGATCATTCCAAATATCTTAACACCATCCTAAGTCCATTGAGAATGAATCAACATTAAGTTAAGATAATAAAATACCATTTATGGATTAAAAGTTTTAACTACTAGGGCCATGTAATCTAAGATACAAGAGTGTTCATGGACCTAGAGAAAGTTGCATCCAAGTTGTCTTGGGAAAATAACAATATTGTATTCAATATTCATAACATTATAATTTTATTAGGTTATTATTAGTTCTTTATCTAGAATTTATCATGTTTGTGAGAACCTATTTCTTGATTGACTAAGAAAAGAGTGAGTTTTTTTGGGTCTGATGCTTTTTAGATATTTTATGGGGGGATAAAAAGGACAGATAACCTTAGAACCTATCCTCACATTACATGTGGTGGGTAACTAATATTCTGTGTATAGTGAAGCATCTAGAGTTTGTCTTTAATCGGTTCTGATTTATAAGGATAAAGTGGTTGTTTATGGCTCCAGGAAGATGAGGTCGCATGAGAGTAATTAATCTAATCATGATCTAGAGTTAGCAGCAGTGGTACATTCCCTAAGATATTAGGGAAAATATCTCTTGGGTTATTGGATTTTGGTATACATGGATCACAAGAGGTTGAAATACATTTTTCTTAGTGAGACCTAAACATTCAAGAGAGGAGGTGGCTCGAGTAACTTCAGTATTTTCACTTCAAAATGTCATATACACCTGGAAAGGGCAATGTAGTTTCCTTTGATTTGAGCTAAAATACATAGAGACAGAGAAAGTGTAGGAGTCTCAGGATGAGTGGTAGATGATGTATTAATTTCTAGACATTCATCATTATGTTTAGGTGTCTAAAAATTATTATCTCTGAATTCAAAATTTTTAGTACTTGTGATTTTGGCCATATTATGACCGATCAGTTATTATATCTAGAGGGCCTAGTTCTAAGAGAAAAATTATATATTTTTGGGATATCATTAGGATTGTATCTTGATAGTGTAAATTCTATTATTTTCTATGGTAGAGTATGGGTTCCTATGTTCTTACACGAGGAGCTTATGAGGGAGTTTTATGCTTCTAGATGGGAGGTGAATCCTAGTTTTAAAATGGATATATCATAATAATTATTGAAAATAATACTGATTATGAATGTAAAATGAAAGCGAAAGCTTCGTGGATAGATTATTCACTTTTCAGTAGGTGAAATCCATGCATTAGTGGAAGGATGTAATTTTCTTTTCATTTCCCATCCCTGAAAACAAATGGGATGATGTCATAATGGATTCTATAATAGGATTACCTTAGAAAACACATAAAAATGTTTTTTTATGTGTGATTGTGTTTCACGACCCAACCCGTATCGGGGCTCGAGCCACAACTACCCCAAGCCTGCCTCCATAGGCCTAGGGCTGGCAACTAGAACCGAAGGCACAAAAACTAGGAGAGGCCTTCACCTAAGAAACTATAAACACCCACACAGCTAACTCAATGCAAAAGTGAAGAGAAAAGAAAGCAAGATATAACACTGCTACAAAAAGGGAAACCAACATACATACATCGACCTCTAACCAGTACAAGTGAAGTGCTGAAAAGTACTGACAGGTAAACTAAATAGAAAAAATGGGGGCAAAACATGTGACCAACCAGAAAGGTGCCACAACCCGGCAATAAGTAATACAAAAGTAAACCGATGGTGAGTCTTTTGCCTGAAAGTCCTACTGTGACCACTGAACACGGCCCAAGATCATGTGTCCTCTACGCTCCTCCATAGTCTTGATCGACCTGTCCGTCGTCTGCAAGGGCACAACAAGTGCAGGTAAAGCCCAAGAAGGGGTGAGTATAAAGATACTCAGTAGGATTCCCTGAAAGCTCTAGGGAGCAACAAAGGTGGTACTAAACGGTCAGCAGTAGACAGAATAAAGAACAATGAAAGATTACAAAAGCGAGAGAGTGAAACTCAACCCAACAAATGAAAGGAAGTAGAATCTTACAATCCAAGAAGAACTAGACACAAAAAACACATGGCATACCCTATGTGTCCTCGCCCCCTCCTAGAAGGAGATTAACCGAACCCAATGAGTGAGAACAAAATTAGGGTGTTTATTTATATGCTCAATAAGAAAATCGAATGAGTGTGTAAGGGGATCTCTATCTCCAAGTTTAGCCTAGGAAGAGTCTCCAACAGTTCTAGGGATATCCAACATTGAACCCAAACATCCTGCATGTCAACCTAGGAGGTACAAGGCAAAGGTGCTCAATTACCACACCTCGATATTATCTGCTTTGGGTGGTACTGCCTCACCTGTAGGGATTTTAAGTCGCATCGCAAGGACGCGTCTCAGTGGGAAAAGCACCCATCATCCTTGTATGTCCTAAGGTCACGTCAAATCTGTCACATCACTGACCCGTACAACCAAGGGTCCCGCTCTGGTAGTCACAGGGAAAAGTCACCGACTAGCCTCATAAGAAGGACTGAGTCCGAAATGCCAATGGGTGACCCACTTACCAGCCCTGCTAGAGGGTAAACTCTAATACATCATCAAGTGACCCAGTACCCAGCCATGATAGAGGGTAGACCTGGAATAAGTTGACAGGTGAACAACTGCCCAGCCCTACTGGATGGTACACTCGTAACAAGTCGACATGAGACCCACTGCCCAGCCCTACTATAGGGTAGACCTAGAACACATCGACAGGCGACCCACTTCCAGCCTTGCTAGAGGGTAGTCCCGAAACACACAAGCATGCCACCCACTACCTAGTATCTTCTGGAGGGTAGACCCAAAACACATCGACAGCCGACCCACATCCTAGTCTCTGCTAGAGGGTAGACCCAGAACACGTCGACAGACAACCCACTACCCAGTCTCTATTGAAGGGTAGACCCAAAACAGTTCGACAGGCGACCCACTGCCCAGTCTATGCTGGAGGGTGGACCCGGAACACGTCGACATGCAACCCACTGCCCAGTCTCTCTTGGAGGATAATCCCGAAACTGCTCTGGCCATCCCTACTGGATGGTAAAACTCTAGTCACCAGAACACGGAGTGGTTATCTCACAACCACCCAACTCCATAACAAAACACATAGTAGAGGTTCAGCGCCTGTTCCATCACTGAGTGTCACTAGCACCTCTATCGTGCGTTGGTTTGGAGTGCGTCAAAGGAACCTCCGACCAATTCCCTTTCATGTTTCCAGATTTAATACAATCTCAAACGAGGATTCACATGCCCACACGGATCACACCGTTGCAATCCTCATGGAAAAACACGCGAGACAGACTATTACTCACCCAAAACGGCCAACCAGTAAATATGGTACTATTCACTGTAGCTAGCACGTGTGGGGCCCACACCAAGATCCCGAAACTGAACAAACGGATCACACCACTGTGATCCCCTCTGAAAAACACACGATATTTACTACTCGATCCCCTAAAACAGACACCCGGTGAAAAAGGTACTACTCATCGTAGCCAGCCCAGGTGGGACCCACACCACGATCCCGAAAAAGGTTGGGCGGACTGAACCATCGTGATTCCCTTAGAAAAACATGCTAAAATGACTATCCATACGCCCCAGACAGACGCCAGATGGAAAAGTTGCAGTATGCTGCCCACATCTCTAAGGACGGCCCATGGGGCCCACACCCAAACTTTGGTTTCAATGCCCAAAACCACCCTGGTCAATTCGTCTCGATGTCAGGGTCACAACGCTGCTGACGACGCCTAAAACATACTCTGAATGAAAAATTTTCAATTCCCCGCGTTATACGCAAGTGGGGCACCATGGGGCCCACACCTAGGGCCCGAATTTAGGCAGGAAAATTGCACCATTGCAATCCCCTCAGAAAAACACTCAGAAATGAGTACTCAAACACCACAAATGGGTGTCAGGTGAAAAAGTGGTGTTTCACCGTAAAACGTGTGGACTAGGAACTGTGGGGCCCACACCTTGTCTCCAACCCGAACGCATCAGAAATCATCTCAAAAAGTCTGCATGAGGACTGGGGTCACGCTGCCGCTGACGGCGCATCAATCGAACATCCCAAGCAATAGTTAGGTCTGATTCAACAATTAGTTAATTAATAAATTAATTAATCTCTTACATTGTTTTTCATGTCGTCGAGCAATGAAACCAACCCTCAATGGTTCCGAACCAACCTTGGAAGGACGGTCTCAGCTCCGGGGCCACAACGCCTCTCACGACACGTCAGACGGACGTCCGGCTCGCGACGCCCGTCTGTCGCAAACTTTAATAATAATTTAATATTATTAAATTAAATTTCACGGGTTACCCAACAACGGTCGCATAAACGAAAAACCCAGAAACTTACTTTAAAAGGGCCGCCTCGTCAACACGGTCCCACATCCACAAACTGCGGATCAAACGGACACGCTGTTTAGGAGATACGCCCCCTCGAATGCAAGGGGGCCTAAACATTCCGGTTCACCCCGGCCGGCCCGGTCCGAACCACCGGCCTGCGGTCCAGCCGCGGGTCCGGACCGTCACGCCGCAGCCCACCTCAAACCACCTGACCTCAGTGGGTCTGGTTTTCCTCACACGATCGGCCTTTCAGCTGGTCTCCGTCGCCCAACAGGACCCGCAAAGGGCGGGTCCTGGTTTCCTTTCGTAGCCCCCGAGGTCGCCACCTCGGTTCCTCCCCGCTGATCGCGACAGGCCGACGCTTGCTCCCTTGGCTCCTCCACCATCTGCAGCCTTCCTCCGCACTGCCCTGATGTCGTCGCACCCCGCCAGATCAGCTCGGAACCCCACGATACCCCGGTCGACGCCGTCGCACACCGCCGACCCCGCTTGAAGCCTCGTGTTCCGTCGCTGCCTCCAACTCACCATGCACCGCCGCCGAGCTCCACCGCTGCCTCCGGCTCTCCGCATGATTCCGGAGAGGTCTACCGTTTACGACATACCCTCCAGCCACTCGACAAATCTCAGCCACCGTGCGCCTCCGCCGACCGCTCAGCCACACCCACCGGAGCCCGCAACTCCAGCTCCTCCCTGCACGTCGCCGCCTCCTTGTCTGAACCCCCGGCCGCACCCGCTTCCCGACGCACGTCCTCCGGCCACTGCCATTTCTAGAGCCGGGACTTCCGATGGTCTTCTCCACCGCTCCGGTGGACCGATTTCAAAACCGAACGCGGGTTCGGGTTCCTCGGGACGAGGCCTTCACAACACTTTCCTCTATTCGTCGATCTAATGAGATTTGGCGCATCCGAAGTTTTGGATGAAGAAAGCTCAAGGATGGGTTTTAGAATGGGGCTCAGACGATGGCCGTGTTCGTTTGGCCATCGTCCCAATTCAAGAATTGCAGAGAATAAACAGTGAAATTGAAAGAAACACTATAAATTGAAGAGGGTGCGGAAATTTAGCAGAAATCCTACCTCAGATCGCTCGTTCTTCATTGGTGACGCGTCCACGATACTCCCGCTCCGATCCGCCAAGGCTCCGGTGGAGATCACTCCTCGATCCGTCGAAGAACGATGAAAACACTGAGGAACATGATAGAGAGAGAAAGAGAGAGAGAGAGAGAGATAGAGAGAAATGGGTTGTCTCCTCTCAAGAGAATTTATAAAAATTCACTAAAACTCTCTCAACGGGCGCAGATTTTGCAACCTCTATGCCCGCCTATTTTATATAACGCCTAGGGAAAAAACCCCATTTCGAACTCAATGGAAGTCTTGGATTTTCATTCTATGACTTCGTTTAAAAGTTATTTGAAAGGAACGTTAGTGATAAAAATCACTAAGTGGTCATTTCGAAATGACCATTTTTCCCCTGGGTGACATCTCTCACAGCAGGCCCGCGCCCGCAACTTTTACTCCCCGCCTAGGGTAAACGACACACTTCGGACTCAACGGTGCCCTCAGTTTTCCCATCCGAGCAACCATTTAGGAGTTCCTTAGGTTTTATCTATTAAATGAATAATTTAATTTAATTTATCCATTTAATATACTACTAATGAGCGAGGAGTCCGAACGTCCCACACCGACTCATTTAATGTCGCGCCAAGGGTAAACACCGCGTTCCGGACCCAACCATAGTCTCAGATTTCCAATCCGATCAACCGTCTAAGATATATCACATTTTCTTTAGTTAACCATGCATGCGTAATATAAAATCACTTAACATTTTTATAAAATTAATTCTAGACACATCGGGCCTCGGAATAGCACGCCGTCTGAACGCCCTTATTTGGAAGAACATCAAGAATTTTCCAAAGTATTTTATAGAAAAAACGGGGTTCTTACATTGTGAATCTACTAAATAACATATTACACTTCATACCCACCAGGGAGACCTTAATTTTTGATGATGTAGATAGTATTTATGTGCATGAGGTGGTTTTGTTTCATGATGTTATGAGGAGTATAATTTTAGAAAGTGGTACTCATTAAACTCTTTTTTCCTCTAGGGGAATTTGAGTAAGCACTTTTTGGGAAAAATATCATGTAGAAGACATCTATGTAGGTTCAGTTGAATAGAAAGTTTTTGGTAACGATGCAGAGAAGGTATAAATTGTATGATGGCCATCATAGACATCCTATGGAATCCTAGGTTGGTCATCATGTTTTCTTTCAGGTGTTGTCGAGATTAGTGATATTTCATATCAGGAAACAAGGAAATCTAGCACCTAGGTTTTTTGTGCTGTTTGATATTATAGAAAGGGCCAGTCAATGTCATACCATTTAGCCATTCGATAATGCTACAATAATATGAATTATGTGTTCCACATGTAAGTACTATAAATATATCATCCTAACACTTCACATGTGATAGACGTAGCCAACTTCAAAATTTGTGATAATGCATTCTTTAATAATCGACCGACATAGGTTGTGCATTATATTGAGAAATATCACTAGGGAAGGAATGTACCATTGGATAGATTTTAGTGGTTTCATGTGAGAGTTCATAAGGTGACCTATGAGATAGAGTATGATATGGGAACATAGTGTCTGAACAATTTTTCTGAGAACTCATAGCAATTCTTAGAGAATCTCTGGGATTGAATATTATATGGGGGAGAGGTTGTAAGATATCATCTTCTTATAATATTATATCTCTATATGTTTTTCATTAACTTTTATTTTTGGTATTTGTTTCTTCATATTTAATCCCTAGTGGTTTCATTCAATCATAGATACCTATCAATTGAATAAATGTATCCTTATGATTTAAGGAAGCTTAAGAAAACTGGATAAGAACCACATGGAGGTATTTGTTTGGGAAATGAATTAATATAAAGAGATGTATTTTTATCTAACATAATATAGTATAAGAAAATGGGATGTTTTCTTCATGGTTTCTTGGTCATATGATAATATTTAAATGGGTTTTGGGTTTTATAAAGTTGAAATGGGCTGAAAACCCATTCGAATAACATTAACATGACTGGTAAATGGATTACACATAATGTAACATTTGGGTCTTTTTAATAAAATAATACGACGAGATAGTTTTTTTAGAGTATCCCATAAATAATATTTACATGACGTGTAACTACATTACATTCCATATAATTCTATAATCTAAAATTTTAATGAATGTTGTGCAGTTGAGTTTTAATTCTACTTCACTGAAACCTTCTCTTCTCAACCCTAGGGAATATTCAAGGTGATTTTGGAGGGAAAACATTCCTTCTGGACATCCCGATAATGCCTTCAGTCCTTGGTATGTGGATTTGGGCCAATTTCTCTCGTCTCTCCCTAGGTTCTACAACCATTGCAGTGAAATCATTTTATCATGTGCATTGTTGGTTGTGATCATGACCTGTTTTGATCCGGGAACCTCTTTGTAATCATCTTCACCTTTTTCCTCATGGGATTTTACATTGGAATCATTATTGGATACTCAGTTAAAGGTAGGGGTCTAAATATTAACATTGTGGTTTGATAAATACCTTGTTTGTGAAATATAGTGATTTAAACAATGTTATGTTTGCCTGAGTTGATTAAATAATTAATGGGATTATTCCTTGGTGTGTTTTGGTTTCAATTGGATTTTAACTTGGCCTATGGCTACCCATTGGTTGATCTAGACATGAATATAATTTTATTGACTAATGGATTAACGTGTGTTCTGCATCATATTATACCTTGGGAAATTTAATGAAATAAAGTCCATTAAGTTGTTGCTTATTGTCCTGATGGTTAATAAATTATGATATAAATACAAGTGGTATATAAAAGCCAAATGGTAATTCACAAAATTAACCATTGGGATTTATGATGTGATATTAGGATATCCATGTTTTATGATAGGTCTTGTAATGAATTCTGAGGGTCTTATATATAGGGATTGGACATGGTACAGTCACACACACATGTTGTAATGCTGGTATTGAGTGTTTTCAGCCCAATTCCATGATATAATGATTATAGATTGTGGGATCTTCCCATTCATAAATTGTAATGCTTAAAGGATTTTGAACTAGATTATTCAATACATATAGGTCTTTGACCTAGGTTTTTGTGACTATACCATGGTTATACATTTGTTGTTTTCGTGTTCTTAATACATGCTCTATGATATTTTCAGTGTGGAACTGAAAAATGATAATTTAACATGGTTATATGGTTGTTGTTAGAATGGTTGTATGAAGGGATAAGAGATATTTTTTCATAGAAAAGAAGTTTGAATCTATTTTAATTTTATTAATTGTTGAGTTAAATAAAACACCAGTTTATCTCATTATTTCATACATTTATTATCACACTAATTTGTTTAGAAATAGTGGTGTCGACCTACTAAGTTATACTCACACTATATTTAGGCAGTTTTTTGGTACCTAAGATGATTATGTGCATATAGGTTTTGAAAAGGGAAATAGACCATGATATTTCTTTTTTTCATACTGGTTGGGATGGAGTTTAGTGGTGCTAATAATAAGGGGTTTACATTAGAGACTATTGATTATTATTTTTGAGTATGATAGTCTTTTACTTGTATTATTTCATGCATGACATTTTGTTACATCCCAACACATCATTACACCATTCCTTTATTATTTATTGGATTATTCAATTTCAATTTGCTTTTGATTCCATCTTTGTTTATACCTTGATTTATTTCATTTATATGATTTATTTAAATTCCTATGACACTTAATACTATGTGGTATAGTCTCGCCACTATAAATTTCTCACCCCACTACTTGTTGGAATCCTCTGGCATATAGTTTGGTGTGCTTGACTACTTGAAACCAACCCTTTTTATCAACATGATATAGTACCAGATCATTGAATTTTGTAATATAATTCATAAAAACATGGGGTGTTAATATGTACTATAATAAATTTTTTTATTTTATTGGTGTGCTTTTGGGATAATTTCATATATTTCATGATTGCCAACCAACATTACAGAAATTTATTTGATCAATTTTATTTTATATATATCATAAAAAACATTAGTTTTCAAAAATTTGAAACTAGGATTTGAATATTGGTTTATGAAATTGCGATTTTCTGGAACTAGTTTTCTAGTTATCTAATTTAGCTGAATTTATAAAAATTTATTTTGATGGTATTTTTCTGGGAAATTTTTTTATGTAAATTAAATGGTCTTCTAGAAATTTTATGGTTTGGGTATTAGAAATAATCAGGAAGTGTCATGTATGGATGAAACTGTGGGGTATCTATGATAGAAAGGAAGTTCAATCATGTGTATAATATGTGTACAGAAGGTCATGAATTTGATAAAAACTCTGGTTTGTGATGATTTCTAGAGAGTTAATACTATGATTAATGGTGTGTATTCATGTTAATTTATTTATTTATTCTCATTCTCATTATGTTTTATTCTTTTCAACTTGATTTTTTACATTAGGGAAAATACTATGTTGAGATTTTTCCATTTTTATTTTAAATTTATATTATATTATGATAATATTTTTATCTTCAAAATATGTAAACCTAAAATCAATGTGTTTCTCTCATTGGTTATAATGATTGGATTTGTTTTTAATATTTTAGTTTGAATTATGCAATGTTTTATAGAGTTCAAAAGAGACATGTTATAGATATTATATTGATTATAAGAAGAGGTCACAACTATGGCCTTATAAGTAACGGTTTCTATAGAATACAAGTTCCATAAAAATGAAATATTACTTTTGTGAATAAATTTATGTAAGGTATGTATATGATTTTTATTTTTCTAGAAGTTGTGTAAGGTTGTTATAGTATCATTTTATGTTTTGGTTCTGAATTGTAACAGCATATCCTTTTTTATATTTTAAGAGAAATAAAGGGATATTATGTGAAAAAAAGGTCACTCCTTGAAATATTTTAGCAATAATTCAATGGTTATACCAATTTTTGATGACCCACAATATAGGAGAAGTGTCACACCATTACATATTGAATCATTAAATAAGATTGAAGGATCATACCATGACTGATGGATATTATAATTCTAAATTTCTATGAATGTGAATGATTATGTTGATTTGAAACAAATAATAGGATCACATCATGAAACATAAATCTATTCCATGACCTATTCCAAGATTAAAGAAATATTATATGGAGTGAAATGACGTATTTTGGAATGAATAAATTTGTAAGATATATGAATGGTATATTTTTAGGCACACTAAAAACATATATTAGGCCATAAGGATGAGATATATATCATTCTATGACTCATCTGTAATATAATTTCTATTAGAGGAGAATATTACATATCATGTTGTAATATAGGATACTATATAGTGAGTTCTCAAATTTGAAACATCTGAATACCCATGATTTGTTGGATTTCTCAATTTTGTTTTCCAATTTTTAGTACATCCATAAACTACGTATTTGAAGATAAATGGTATATATTCATATAGTAATTATAATGTAGAAGGAATTTATATATATATTTTTTAAAGTTTATTTATGATTTAATTTTGAATTTCAAAATTACCTTGATTTTTAGGATTTTATTAAATATAAGAAAGGAACATACGTGAACACAAGAAATATAGGGGGCATTGAATATCAAGATAAAGGATGTATCTATAATGTACTTTATTGAATATCTGATTTCGAGATATAATATTTATTGGAATAAATTAAAATGAAAATCAATCTTGGAAGAATGAAATGTAGTTCATATCATTATAGATCCAAATTTAAATAAAATATCACAATGGGGAATTCCCATTTTTATATTGTTCTATATATTTGATTGATATAATTTCAAATTAAACTCCTTTCCCAAAAAAATCATTTTAAAACTTCCTAAAAAGATGTGAGTAGAATAGGGGAAGAGTTTGTGGACTATGGATGAGACTTGAGCTTATCCCAAACATTGAAATAAAAAACTATTGAAATATTTATTAATTTTTAATAACAATTTTTTTTCATATTTTCTATTTGGTTGTATGTTATTGTCTGTGAACTAAATAAAAACAATTGGTTCACTAATTATTTTTTAATTTACACATTTTTTGGATTATGTGTGGTCATCCATATATAATAAAAGTTTCATTTATAATGTTATTTAAAGATCATATTAAAAGTAAAAAAGGAATAAAATTTAAGATATATAAATTCAACTCCCTTCTTAGGGTATATAATAAAAGATCAGTTTGAAAAAAATAGATTTAGAGTGATTACTTATATCTTAGTGAATTGGTCAAAGGATTCTTTTATCATTTATTATTATTTTAATACAAAGGGATTATCATTATTCAATGTTTTAAATTATTAAATATAGAATAATCTATTGAAATCACATTAATAGTTTTTTATTATTTATGTCTTTGTAGAAGTTGTTCTTGGAATTTAGTTAAGTAATTCCATGAAAATGATAATAATTAATGTATATAAGAAGATGTGTAAAGATGATGAAAAGTATCTAAATTAATTATTGGAGAAAATTTAAAATGTTATTTATATAAAGGTGATTAATCACACAAGAACTAAATGTTTTTTTTTTGAAAACATTTTATATTTATGAAGGATATAGTAATGTGAAAGATGAAATTTACATGTTCCTTATAACATATTAGTTGACATGAAGATGATTTCAAGTGAAAATGTCAATAGTTTCATTAATCATTTGATTTAATTGGTTAGGTCTATTTAGGGACTCAGTAATTAAATGAATTTTGTTTATTTTTTTTAAGGAAGAGGGGCAATCCCCTAGAAATGAAATATAAAGAACTCCTTTTATGTGATGGAAAAAAGGAGGAACCCATTACAATGATAGATGAAAACATCTTAAACAACAAGGAAAATTTCAAAATAGTGATCCAAATGCCAGAAAAGAAACAAACATCATAACAAGAACAAGCCAGAAATCTCTCCCCCCCCCCCCGTCTAAAAATGCAACAGTGAAATCAAATGTGTTCACACATAAATAAGTAAGTCCTAGAAAATTATTTCATGAGGATTTATATAAAACAAAATTCCATTTGAAATATTATTTAAGCTCAAAAGTTATTTATAACATTCATATAATGAATTATCATTCAAAGTTATAGATAATAATGATGTTATAGTGGTTTAAATTGAAGATGATCTAAGTGGTTATTTCTCATAAATTATATAAATAATGATTATGTGTAGATATTTTAATGTAATTTAATATTATCATGGTTTCATAGTGAAATCATTATACACTTCACCTACTAGGTTTCAAAAATTATTTTTTAAACAAGATGGTATGTTTGAGATCTCACAAAAACAAAGGCCAAATTTCCCCTAGAGGGAACTATAATTCTAGAAGTACAAGTGGAATGATATTTCAATGAAAGGTGTTAGATAACATTAGGGATGGATATTTTGAGGAATATTAGTTAAGTTGTGTTAAATTTGCATTCATATTAGAAATATCATATTCCATGATGGATAACTTTGAGAAATATATATATGAATAATAAGAGGATAACCAAAATGAGGGATTTTTTTATTTACAATTTTAATTGGAAGGAGTTATTGGTGATATTGATCTAAAAATGAAGAAAATTTGTAACATAAAATAATTTTTTATGGAATAAAAAATTTTATTTATGGTATTTAAGATGAATTTGATAATCTTATGAATACTGTAAAATAACTCGAAAATAATCTTGTAAAACTAGATGAAGTGGAGAATTAGTGTTTGATTATTGAGGAATAAGAAAAGATAATTGATGATATAAAGATTTATATCAATGAGGCATTATCCTAAATTACATGTAAAAATCAACTAATATACTTATACACATTAGAGAAATATATAAATTGAACAATCTAGAATAATAAATGCATGTACAATCAATAATACCCCACAACTAAGTATAACAAAAACCCATCATGAAGATAAGAAAAAATGAAGTCATAACAGCTATAAGATAGGCCCAACCTGAAAGAAAGAGGGAAAATGACTTAACAAAAAACAACCAGTTAGAAAATATTTATGCTATGATAGCTATTAAGTTCCATTATGAAAAAACCACACTAGACCCCCTTGATCTCTTTCAGATATCTTATCATATGAATAATATCTGACACATGTGGGTAGATCCCAAGTATAAGTGGGTATTTATATTTCATGTTGGAATCCCTAGAACCAAAACAAAGTGATTCATCAAAAGGGAGAGTTAGTTTATAATAATAATAAATAATGTAAAGGGAAATGAGATCCCAAATATGCTCATTGGAGTACTAAATCCACATAGCATAGTCGTAGTCATAATAAAAAATTTAATGGTCAACATTCAACACATGAATTCATGAAACCATACCATAGGCTACCCCAAAAAAGAGGAAAATGACACACACCTCACTGGAAGAATTCTCAGTCAGGGTAATTCTACACAAAGATATAGGATTACTCCCTGGAAAATATGAAGTTACATGAATCCATATTTACTATCCCATAAGAGTGGAACATGGACCTTATAAATAGGTTATGAGATACTAGAAAAAACCTTAGGATAATGAATAGGGGATCAAGGTATTATTCCCAAGGGGAGATACCCAACATTATCATCAATCAACCCATAAATAGGGGAGCATACAAACTGGGTAGAGGGTTGGGTTATCTAAACATATCTAGTGTTTGATTAGTGTAACTCAAAAGATAAAAATCAATGGAACTAATCTATTAATAGGTAAGTACGTGATGTTTCCAAGGGGTATATGTAATATCCTCTCAAGATGAACACGTAATCATGTACTTCCACCCAACATGGTATGGAAAATATTATAAGACTTTTGAGTCTGTTACCAAACATGTGGGGTCAGGGATCGACACTTGGAATGTGTCTCTTCCTAATTCTCTTTTCTTCGAGAGGAATAAGAGTTGTGTCTCTAGACCACATCATGTTTAGGTTACCCTAGTAAAATATACATAAATTCCTTATAATTGTATTTCCAATCAGTTTAGGGTCACATTGTGAAGACCCCAAGGCTATTATCCTAGTGGTTGTGTTTAATTTATTCCATTGAAATAAGTACCAAGAATCACCTCAAAATAGAAAAAATTGTTTACTAGTATGGGTAGACTACATACATCCTTGAATGTATATTTATAACTGAAAACATAAAATAAGACAAATTATTTTCTTCAAGTGAATCATTATTTCCTATAGCATAAACATACATTTCCATCCTAATACACAACTTGACATCCTAGGTAATTAAACTTAGAAAGGAGTGATCCAAAATAACCTGTAAGGGTATATGTATAGTAGAATCTAAAATGAATAAATAAACATAGTAATTATGATATGGTAAGTAACCTAAAACATTCCATTCAACCAATTACTTGATCATTATATGGTAGGAATAAATTATGATCAAATAATGCCATCTAAATAATCACATGAGTTTGAGACCTAAACATGGAAATTATATCTAATATAATAATTACTTGGAACATAAGTAAATACTCTCATAATCATGGACTTCATAATTGTAGCCATTATAACCTTATTTTCAAGGACTCATACAAAGATATCGTATATAAATCATCAAGACCACAAACAAAAACCCAGGTAAGTTTTTATTACAAGTCATATAGATTCATTCAGGGGATATATCTAGCCCAAACCATCACTTATTTAGTCTAATTCAATCCTAAAATTATATTTTTAAAGAATAATCCACTTAAACATTCATTATGAAAATATAGTATATGAAATGATCATAATTACCTCAATTAATAAACATACTCATAAACCATCCAGTGAAATATGAATGGTATCAAAGTATTTCATATTTATTGAAACTAATAATAAATCATATTGGTAAATAATAACTTTTATATCATTAAAATATATCTCCAATGTATCATAAGTACAAAAAAGTTTTTATTTCATTGACTAATTGAAAAACTGTAAAAATATCATTAATAACATTCATGAAAATAATAACAATTTTACTTTGAAAATAATTTGAAAACTAAAATCTATTTTTTTTAAAATAAAAATATTTTAAAATAACCATCTAAACATATTACATAATACTTAAAACATTCAGTCGTCAGGATGGTATAAATTTCAAACATGTCATACACGTTAAAACAAATATTCTTTTCAAATTTTTAATACAAGAAAAATGGTCCATGTATAGAAAATGAAATGAATATTTATTTCATAAAATATAGTAATAATTAAATCATGGGTAAAAATTTATTTAATAATTTTTTTATAATGTTAAAAACAATTTTGAAAACGTTTTTTGAAAATATATTTCTTGAGGAAAAAATTATTTTAGACCGAAGAGAATAATAAAATGGGGTTTCTTTAAAAAACATTCTCATTATTTTTTAGTGCCAAAAAGAGAAATATTGGTACTAAAAAATAAAATATTTAATTCATAACCATATTAGAATAATGATTTTTTAATATATAAATATAAAATATTTCCCCCAAGGGAGACTTAAACACAAACAATCTATATTAATGATGACATTATGAATTAAACCCTTACCACTTGGGTAACTTTTTAACCATAATTTCTATGAATGAAATAACCTAAAATGAAACCTTAAATTCCATGAAGATAAATATATTAATAATATGTCATAAAAAATGTGTTTGTATATACACCACCTAATGTAATATGTGTTGAATATGGAAAATTTCTCACATAAGTATAAGTTAGATGATAAACCCTTAAGTCAGGTTTTAATTCCATAAAATATAGATGAACCACTTGCGTAAAAAATTAAGGTTTATTCTTCATAAATTATTGAACCATATTCATATATATCATACTATAAATTATTTAAATTAAGTCATTTATCATGTTTTTATTAACAATTCTTTGTTAAAATAATTATTTTGTGTGATAATTGTTATTTTTTCAGGAATGTTTTGGTTTGATAATTTTTTTCATTTTAAACTGATCAGGGTTCTATCATTATTATAATGTTAAAAATTGTTTAAATATCATATATAATATTTTTAGATTCATTTTTTGTATCCTATTAATATTTGAAATAGAAAATGGATTACATTGTTCATAGAGACGGTAGACCGTACATATACATGAACTCTGTTTCCATTTTTATCGATGGATACAATGAAATGAAATTAAATATTAATTCAAAATTATAGAATCATTATTTATATATATATATATAATTTTTTTAATAAAATACATACATATTACCATACATGGAAAAAAATTAAAACATTTCACATCACTATGTGGAGGGGGTGGTTCCGACGTACGCACAAGTGACATTATTTATTTCCTAAATGATTGGATGTAAAAAAGGTAGATATGATATTATAATTCAAAAAATAGTATTAGTTCATAAATTTTATATATTTTAATTAATTTTAACCTTAATAAAATCCATGTAAAGCCTAAGCGATAGATGATTCACATCACTTTGTGAGGAGGTAGTCCACTGTACACACAAGCGACAATATCATATCCCCCACATAATGAAATATAATAAGTTATATGTGATTTCATAAACCCATAAGTATAAAAATTTCATGAATATCATATAAATATATTAAATTAATAATTATATCTATCCATGGATGGTTTTTATGGGAAAATTTACATCTGTTTATGAGGCTGTAGTAAGAAATACAAATAATTGATGTATTTGTTTCTTAGCTAATGAAAGTGTAGATAAATATATGTTGTTAAACTAAAATAATAACATATTAGTATATATTTAATAATTTTTTTATTATATTATCATCATTGAATAATATTTTTATGAGGTGGAAGAATAAATAAAAATAATACAAATGTTTAAGAATTTTACTTCTTCTTCATAGAGGCTCTTTATGATTATTTGTAAAGCCTTAATCGAAGGGATTACTATCAATAATAAGTACTCTAAAATTCCTGGAGGTATTTCATAAAGGTATTTGGGTAGGTAATATATGAACCAAATGGTTTTGTATTAGTGAATAGGGTAAGAGATATGGTGGAATCTTTTAAGTGGGGTAAAGGACACGAATAGAATTTTTGAAAAGATAAATTGATACACATGTTTTTATCAGGAAAAGAAAATAATGATTTACAAATAATAAAACATTAGAGTTGATAAGGAATATATATGAGAATAAAATTGTATTTTTACATTTTTAGGTCATTTTTAACACTTAAATTTTTATTTTGACACCTAGAAAATCAGTTTTTACCTTAACTGGGATAACTAATTTTTAATTTTTTCACTATGAATTATTGAAAAAAATTATGTTGACATTATTATATAATATTAATTATTATTATTTAAAATATTAATATATTTATCCAAATTCAATTTTTAAAATTGGTGTAATTTGATTACAAATAAAACCTACTGATGTGATGAAATAAATTGTTTTACAAAGAAAAACATTTAAAAGCCTAAATTGTTGTTATAACATAATTCAATGTTAAATTATTTTAAAATTACCTAAATTAGTTTAAAATTAATAAAATTGATTTAATTATAATTTGAAAACAATTTTAAACATTATTTTATTTTTTATAATGAAATGAATGCTTTATATAAAAATAAATTTTTTAATTATACATCAAAAAATTGATCTCATCCGCAAAGTATCAAAAATTCAACCGCATATATTTTTCTAATATACATTTTAATAATTATTTTTCATTGGTCAAATATATTTTCTAAATATATTAAAAATATTTCTATATAACGTTAAAAAATCTTTACTAATCTCATTTAAAAAAATAGTTTTTCTGAAAATATATTTTTTATTTTAAGTGGTTCTTGTTTTATTTATAATAAATAAATAAAATATGAATATATTTTATAAATATGTAAAAAAAGTAATTTACATAATTAATATAGTTCGGTTTTTACCCACCAACATAAACTCTAGGTTATAATGGTCATGTTTAAATAATAATATTTTGATAGTGTATTGTGTTTCATTGAAACCCAGTGTTTCATGCATCATAAGATATTAAATAGGTTGAATTTATTTAAACATAACTATATTATAAATTATCAGGATGTTTTATTCCCTTTTAAACTTCATTTTGTGTTCTATACACTTTATCTTATAAGACGTTCCTCCTTTTAAATCTTGGGGTGTCACATTATATCCCTCTTAAATAAATTTTTTCATTTCAATTTATTCTTGATCATAGAAATTAAAGATTTGTAATTTGAATATATATTTACGGTAAACCAACACCATAAAAAGGGTTTATAAAAAATATCTTGATAAGAGTGAAATTGAATTAATAATGTCATCTAGAATAATAGTTAAATCTGATTCCAAGTAGGAGAAAATCATTGGTTACTATAGATATGGATGTGGATGAAAAGAATAAATAATTATAGGTTTGATAGAGATTAGTGATCCTAAGAAAGTGAATGACCAATATAAATTTAAATACCTTTAAACCTTAAATATATAATGATTTAAAATAATATTTGATTCATTAGATATGAGGGTAATACAATAATATTTTTTTTAATATCTTTTTCTAAATTTAGTGAATTATTTTACTATCTTTGAATATAAGGAAACATATTAACATGATATATTAAAATTTCATAAGAAAAAATATATCCTTTTGTTTTGCTTTGATAAAATTATAACTCATCTCATACTATAATAAATTCATTTTCAAAAGTGATTTTTTTTAATTTTCAAAGAAAAAAAATTAACTTTTAATGGATCATTTGATCTATAAATGGGTGACAAATCAATCATCAATTTTATAAATATTTTTCAAACCTAATTTGGTTGGCACATGTTATATATTAGTTTAATATCTAAACATCAACTGTAACACCGCTAGATTAGAATTAATATATATATATATATATATAATCCTTTAAGTAAAAATAATTTCATATTAATACATACATCGCATAGGACAGTGGTAGGTGAAACACCCTTTTCAACATTCAGTTGTGGGTTGAATCCACATGGCCTCATCAGATGCATTGTGTTATCACCTGACATGTTGGTTATTCATTTTCTATAACTATATTAATGTAATTCCAATAATGTTTTCAAATTATAATGACCCATAATTATTCCATCATTAAAGATAAGATAAACCCTAAAGGCTTCCCATACCTTTAATCTTATTTCCAAAATTTATTATCATTATTCATAAAAGAAATATTTCACTAAATCATATTATAAAATAATGGGTAGTATTTCCATAAATTTACTCAAAAATATACTTAATATTTATAATCTACCAAAAATAAAACAGAAAAGGGTTTTTAAGTATTTGATCCTATTATCAACCTTAAAATCATAAACACCTGATGATATCCAAACATCTTATGTTAATGATTAATCATGTGATGACAAAATTAAAAAAAACTCTATAAATGTATCATAATTCTTATAACCAAAACACCAATGATAAATATGATTTTTAAATTTTATTATTAAATCCCAATACATTAATACTTAAAAACATAACATAGGTCATTCTATATTTTAAGGTCTAAACTTTATAATAGTTAATTAACTCAAATAATTGGAATATTCCCCAAATTTAAGATAATTAAATATAAATAGATCCCTTGGATGAAATTTTATTTAACTCTAATTTTATCATAGTTTTTCCATTCAAATTCATTTCATTATTCCCTTAACATCCACACATAATAAATTTTCCCATTCCATTGAGACACATTCATGGTATTTTCATTCCAAATTTATAGAATGAATAAAATATAGCTTCATTTACTCAGTGGATTCCATCACTTGAGCTCGTAACAAACTCCACACTTCTATTATTTAATTGTTTTGAGAGTTGGTTAAGGTATATGTTGTTAATAGTGTTTTTATATAACTGATTAAGCATAATCACAACATCTTTCCCACAATTCATCATCTCATTCATTTGATCATGGTCACCATATTGTCCTCTATATTCAATGTTAAATTTATTAATTTGGGTTCCATCCATTAAAAAACCTAAAATCATATTGTCATCATAAAAAATTGTATAGGAAAACATGTTTAACCATTTATAGGATGTCTAAATAATGAATCCTAAATTTAAATCAAAGAGACTTTGTTTTAAACTAGGTTACTTATTTTCATCATTAATTCAAATCATCCACAATGGTTCATAATTAAAATGTGAATTATCTATGGTATACCTAGAGGGAGTGTCAAACCAAGTGTACTATCTCAATTCAACCCTAAAAAGTCTTTTTCAAATTTATTACTCATAGGTACATTTGTTCCATAATAATGCCTACATTTAGTATCCAGTTTGTCTTGTATTTCTTGAAAAAAAAACATACCTTACCAAAGCATTAGGATGATAATATATATATATCCTAAATGTATAAAATATATTTTTGTTCACTTTAATGACTCATATTTTCGATGTATTATTTTTGGATATTATATTTATTATTTTTTAGACCAAGAACTAAGGCAGATTGTGATTCTGAGAACCAATGTGACCAAAAAAACGATTGAAATGTTTTAAATATATTGAATAGAATGATCATGTAGTTTTCCTAAAAAATAGGAATACCATCTGAAGTACGACACAAATTATAAATCTGAAGGCACAATTGAGTTTAAGAATGATGGATTTTTACTAGGTGACAATTTTTTTGGCATTGGTCGTTTGTAAAAAATATATTGTATGTAGATAATTAATAAAATAAATTGATTAAATGATTTATTTTATTTTATTCAACATATTTATTGATTCTCTTACAAGTATATGGTTATGATATTTCATCATGGTCTGATTATCAAACCCTATAGACCATTATGACTATTAGAGAGTGTTCTTGATGAACTACGATAGATCTAGACTGACTCATGTATCATTTCACCAATGAAGTTCATGGGTCTCCTCAATGATTGTAATATAATTCCAATTTTCATCAACAATCAATCCTAACTCCATATAGAATGTTCGATTCTATGTTTTCCATCTCGTAATTTAATCCCAGATGAAAAATAATAAATTCCATGAATATAATTGATACACATGCCGTTACTATATTTAAATTGATGGAATAATTTTTTGGTATGTTCTGTTTATTCCTCATCAATTGTACCATTTCAAAAAAAAATTCAAGGACAAATGAAAACATTTCAATGATAGTATTTTTTTTGGTTTTATTCCCCTATTCTTTGCAAGTACATTATAGGAATTTCATTTGGCACATGGTCTGACGAATACCTAGTAATCAATCATTATACAACCATTATGCAACACTAATTATCAATACCATGGGTGAGGTTCATGATCTCTATTGCGATTGAGATGTGAAAATAGTTGAGGATGATCGTAGGTTGATCAGAGTGGATTTGTGGGTTCTGTTGATCCCATTTTTTGACACATGGTGCGAGTGGATCAACGTGGTGATCTCCAAATGGTGTTGAGTTTGGATTCCATATAATTAGGTTGGAAAGGGCTAATTCACACCTAATATACATGTTCCTAAAAGGTTTATGGATCTAGTGATGTATAAGACATCACAGATGAGATATCGATGAATCTATAAAATAATAATCAACACTCTGTGTACTTTGAGATCACACATCCTATGGGGACCTCTTAGTGGTGGATAGGGTTCTGAGATGAATTTAATGATCACATGGTGTGTGACCCTTCCCTTTTGGATCAAAATTGACTTTATAAAGTACAAATACATGACCAAAATATAATATCAAGTGGTATACCATGTACTCAGGCATAGACATGACAACCTGTACATGGGTCGGTACACAAACGTGGACATCAATACATAAAAAAGGCTTGTGGCATCCATGAAGGTGCCAATATATCTCTAAAATCCATGTACCTTACTTACATTTTTCATATTATAAGGTTTACATGTTGTGTGAGATGTTACCACACCAGCAGGATTGGGGATATCTGGAAATGCCGTGTACACCTAGTGTATGTCATGTACCCCATAAAGAGTGTTTTTAGCACTTTATTTCATTTTTCTCAACTAGTATTAGTTGAGAGAGGTCCTTTTTATCATTCCATTGAGGGTATAGTGTATAATTTCATCCACATCATAGTATTATTATCCTTATAGGGGCCAAGTCCTGTATAGATTTTTTTTTGTCTCACCATGAAATGGAGTGTGATATGATGTTATCTTTTATAACCAAGGTTCAATTTTTGGAATCAACATGGCCTCTTTGATCATGGAATTGATCTTCCATCATGTTGGTGTTATCAATATGGTTCATTATGTCATTGTTATATGATTCCTAACATAGTGGGTTGATCTATATTGGGATTATGGTATCCCTAAACGGGTTTGGACTTGACCTCCTATATAAGTATCAGTATCTTCTTAGACTAGTGAGATTTATTAGGATAGGACCAAGGATCATGACCTCTTGGATGACTGTATTTGGAGATATCATGGCTCATGGAGTGGATTCTCTATGAAAGAGAGTTTCATCAAGCAGAATCTTGGGGATGACATTTGGTTATGACCACCTAGTGGCATATTATATTTCATTATTATATCATGATATTTTTTATATAAAATTATTATTATATCCTCTTATTTTTCTAACTATACTTTATTATTTATGTTTATATTTTTTTGGATTTCCTATTGGGTATTGTTATACTAACCATTTAATGTGTTCTTCCCACAATTTTTGTGTCTTATGCAAATGATTTCCCATTTTATGGTGTCCCTAGAGTATACTGAGATAGTGGATTATATCATGAGCTTTCCATAATGATGTGTTTTTCGGGAGCATTCATTTGACTTTAGTCTATTCCCTTTCAACACATTATAGTTTTCAGTTAGTCATTTATTTGGACCCTTTTCAATTTTGGGACTGTACTATCTCACTCTCAATATGGGATTATATTGGCATGCTATAATTTTTTCAGTTGTTTTGCATCTCATTTTTTGGGCTCAAATATGTTTTCATGTGTACAGGTACATTAAGCTCATACCGCCCATTTTTAAAATATAAATACTCAACAATCATGGACATACCATGAAATATTAAAGGATGATTGGGGTATTCATGGGTCATACCAAGAAGGGTTGGGTCATGATAGAGTGGTATCAAATTATTTGGTTCAAACATAGGACTGGAGTTAATGATATATATTTTCAGAAACAATGATTAGTTTTTTGAGATTGGATTTCTGGCTAGGGACTCTTTTATCAGTGTGCCAACTGATGTATCAATACTCCAGGACACTAATAAAATGAATTTATACTTAGTACATGTAGAAATTTGTTGTATGTAAAATTATAGTACATGTATCATATAAGAATGTGTTTTGTTTACAATTTACTTCTTGAGTGAGCTCCCTAGATATACTCTTTTGACCGTTGAATGTGTTTTTTTGTTAAAGGATGTATCCACGCATAAAGCCATCCATGTTTCTATTACCTAATCATGAGGAGGATATACCTAGTGATGGGGCTTCTATATAGGGTCTTCTACCTAAGATAAAACCTTAGGGTGGTTTATGAGATATACAGCCACCCATTAAAAAGATGTCTCTACTGGCAGTTCCAAAAGAGGATACACACATGCTATCTATGCTACATTAGTTCTTGATATAGAAAACTCATAGGTTTCAGGGTGAGGAAGACTCCTAGGAAGATAAGGACTAGCTAAGGGATGTTACTTTAATTTTTTTCCCTATAAGGATGCCTTCAGATTAGATGGAGGTCCTCATAGAGTGCCTTATTCAGGTATCTTCTAAGTGATGGGGGATCTTAGAGACTTAGTCACACAATGAGAAATCTCACTCATGGATAACCATTAAGCACCTATTAATGTTTTTTTATCTAGAAATATTATGAGTAGTGATAATATAAGAGATTCTACATTTTTAGAAGGGAATTTTGACTATGGAGAAGCACTTGGCTAGGTTTACAGATCTCTCTCATTACTCCTTGGAAAAGGAAAATGGTCATTTATTCATTGCATGGACCTTTAAAAAGGTATTGCACCAATATATTAAGGACAAAATAATTTTATTTTACATTCCCACATATATTAGGGGTGTTTACGTAATCCATGGTGGTAGAAGTCTTCTAATGAGAGCAGATGCCGATAGTTGGTGAGGGTAGTGGGAATCTAGAAGGTGAGACCTCAGAAGCATAGAGCCAAGCACAGTAACATGGATCCATGTTAGTCAGATGAATTAGGTGATGATTATATGTAACACCCCAAGCTTCCACGGTACGTTTACCTTTGAATAATACAATTGTTTATGTTGTACGCAACTTCGAGTTCAAACATACCACAACTAATCAAACTAGCAGTTATGAATAGTAATAACCACTCTTGGAAATTTTATCAATTTTATCATTCAAAACGGACCCCATTATTGGGTTTGGAATATTGAAATTAACATAGGGTGAATTATTTTGTATTTTTCTGAAAACATTCATTTTTTGATGAATAGTGAAAACACTCCGTGATTGTTTAAAACTGACTTTTGATTTAAATAAATAATTATTTTATTTAAATTTATTTTAGGTAAAAAATAGATAAATAATACCTATATAAATTCAATTTAATTCATTGGAGTCAGTTTATACTAATTTTAAATATAAAAAAATTACATTGAACTTTTTACCGTCTTTTACCCACCTCCTAGGAGCATTTGCAAATTTGTATAAAACATAATTTTACTGGTTCGGTGAGTTTAATTTCAAAAATATGAGAATCATGGTTGATATCAGTAAGTAAAATGTGGTTCAATAAGATGAAAATAATATTTGGTGAATATTAACTTTTTACTTTTATTTACCACAGTTAAAAGTAAATAGGGTAATTATGGGTAAAAATGATATTATTATTACCCTAACACATGTCCTAATTCTATTGGATATGTGTAATTTGACCAAAAAAAACCTTAGTAATAAAAAACTATCCTTTAGGTCCACTTGGATTGGATTAGGAAATTTATTATTATTTAATTCAAAGAAGAGTAAAAAGTATTAAATTCAAAGTTTAATATCTAAACCATTTTTAATATACGGATACCCATAAGATAAAGTCGACTATAAATATTCATTAGAAATCTAAAAATACTGCATACATAATAGTACTTTATTTATAATTTTTATAAATTAAATAATAATATTTATTTATTACATAATGATAATGCATTAATTGCCTAATTAATAAAATATTAAAATAATTTATATTATAAATATCAAAATAAATCTAATTTTATACTTTTAATGAATTACACTAAGTTTATAGGTTAATATGACATGTCAGGGTTGATTAAATGTATTTATTTTGAATTAATAAAGTTGTTAGGACTTTAAAAAAATCAATTATTAAATAATGTCAAAATTGACCTAAATGTGTTTTTAAAACAAATACAATATTATTGGTTGATATAATAATACTAAAAATATACGGTTCAGCCAAAAGACTTATATAATGATAGGGGTATTATTAATTAATCACTTTTGGGTCTTTTGGAAGTTTATAGTATGTTTATTAACCATATAATATAAAAATACAAAGAGACATGGTAAATGTCAAACTATTTAACAAAGAGTTAAAGCAAAATAATAAAGTTAATATTGTGACACAAACCTATATAAAACATATTAGTTGAGTTTTTTTAGACCCATAACAACCATATCCTCTAAATGAATCATTTTGGATCCATTATAACCCTAAAATTATTTTATTATAAATTAATATTTCAATCTTTTCTTAAGGTGACCCTCACCCCTCTTATAAAAGAGCACTTCCCCTTCTCTCAAATTCACAACTTCAAAGCCATTTGGATAGGACAAAACTTTCCCAAATATCATACCAACTATCCTTCCTTCATCCTAGAGGCCTTAGTGTGATCATAAATTCAACCTAGGGGTCCCTTTTGATCAAATCAAAAGGAATAACCCGAAGAAGAGGTAAATATCTCACCACCTCTTTCAAGTTATTTTCTTCTTCCACTTCCTATTTCTTTGTTCTTTCCATTATAAAATAATAACTCTAGTATCTTCTATATACTGTGAGGTTATTATAAAAATGGTACAACCATATTCATTATGTTATCCATCCTATGAATAACATGTCACCATACATGCGTACGTACGGTTTACCGTCTCCACGTCGTGGTGTAGTTGTTATTCAATACATTATTATCTGAATGGGTATAATAATGATGTATAATTGATGTAAATAATAGATATAAAATTTTAATGATTCTGTATATATGATATTCCATCCAATATATATGATTTTAATATCAAAAGAATGATATTGTCACTCATGCATACGTACGGATTACCGTATCCATGAACACAATGAGATTAATTACCCATCGTATCCATTCAAGACTAATTTTCATTTTATGATTAAAAGTAATTTTTAAAGACTTTATATCATTCTGAATATGAATAATATACATCCTATCCATAAAAAACATTACTTATGTAACAAATCATATAAAGGAAAACGAATCAGTTAACACCCAAAACGATGATACTACTGAAATATCATTAACAATGCAATATTAGAAGATCATATATGATATCATATTAATGTATATGGTTCTTGTATAATTTAATAACAATTATTTCACCATTATACAATATTTTAACGTACCCTCGACCAAGGAATAGTACAAGGTAAGGGTTAACTGTACAATCTCTTTATTATCCGAGGTTGTTTATACGTAATTATCTACTGGGACCTCTTTATCATCCACATCCATGTTTCATAAAAATATATTTCAAAACATTTTTACTATTTCTTAGACTATGGGTTAAAGTCATTTATACCCTTGTTTTACCTTTTATGTTTTTAACAGAATCTTTTTGTCGTTTTACAAACTAGGTACTTTATTACCTTTTGGTCAAAATTAAGGTAAGAATGTTTTTTAACTTATACGATGGGAGTAGATATTTTCCACCATAGTAACATCATCTAAGCTTCCCTTACAATCTTATAAGGATATTTTCAAAATAAATATTTTATTTTATAATTATGTGACTTTAAATGATTTAAAAAAAGAGATATTTCTCTCAAATAATTTGATTTCATCTATGTCAACATCCTTTAAGGGATTGTAAGCTTAATTGAAGTTGATTTATTATGATACAAAACTTTTATATTGTATTGAAGTTTTTGTGATTTGTTTGACTGTGGATGTGTTATTTTCACACCATTCATGGTTTATGGATAAATTATTGACATTTCGTATGCTAGTTTTAATACAAATTTTTATGTTATGTTTAAACATTTTCATATGAGGAATGCATTGGACTTAGTTAAGTGACAGGTGGAGCCCACTATATCTCTTTAATGCATCGGTAGGTCTCATGAGAAAATATAGTTTCATGGAACAAGGCCTTGACAAAATCTTATTTGTAGTATTGGCACAAGGCCTTGACTATGTGATTATGAAGTCTGGCATTATGCATTACATCATTATGAAAGTGGCTATTTATATTGCATGTGATTATTCTACTAGTAGAATATCCATGTGAATAAGTAAATGAAATTATTTTATTTTATCTTTGACATATTATTATGAAGTTCATGTTTAAAAGGTTTTTGTTCAAGTCTTACATTGCCTTACATGTTTATGCTTATTTATGAAAGTTTCTGCTATACTTTTTTCCTTACTGAGCATCTGAGCTCACCCCTTTGTATGTTTTATTTTTCCTAGGATGCAAAGAAGTATATTATGACTAACCTATAGGGATAATATAAGGGATATGGGTGTGGCATATGGAGACTATGTTGTTGTAGTTTTTTATTTAAAAATGTAATGTAAAACTTATGAATGTATCTAGTATTTCCAAGGCTACTAAATTAATCGGCCTTTTGAGACTTGATCTTTTGTTATCAGTACAATGTTATATAATAATGAACCGACTCTGGGTAACTAGGTTTGGGGAATTACAGTTGGTATCAGAGAAAGATTAGTACAAACCTTGGAATCTAGATTTAGATAAACTCTGATTAGAGCTCATTACCCTAAGATTGTCTTTGAGGATTAGTATAGAAGAACTTCCTAGAATTTTGGTACTGTAGAGATTTTGTGAGTTTTTCAAGCAATACATCCCCGTCTGGATATGATCAGGTAGAGTCGGATCTGACACAGATGTACGTAGGGGTAAAACTGAAAAACACGGCTTTGAGCTAGAGTCGAACATGAACTAGTGCACGACAATGGGCCTTACTGCACTCTTGGTTATGACACTCCCAGGGGAATTGCTTAGGATAATTCTCATTTTATTTAAAAACCATTATTATGTGTTTATGAGTATATAATTCTTCAAAGAAATCATTTTTAGTATGGATTATATCCAAAAACTGTTCAATTTATGTTAACTGTTTTACAAGTTTTGAATTATATATTGAAATTCAAAAACTAATCTAGTGTATTCCATTGTTTAGAAATGGTGCCTAGTGGAAGGAATATAAACTATATAAATGAACATAATCCATGTAGGGATTTCCCTCCTACTAAAGATAATTATAGTGGAGCTGGTGAAGCAACTGGTGCTGATCAGCTTATCACCATACTGGGAAAACTCACTCAGGTTATGAATAATAACCTTAACCATATGGAGCACCCTGATCCACAATGTGGAGGATCAATGTTAGACCACCTCATGAGGAAACAACCACCAACATTCAATGGGAGTACAAATCCATTTGTAGCTGAGCAATTGATTAGTTCCTTGGAGAAAATATTTCATGCTTTAGGGAGTAGCGAAAGGAAAAAAGTTTTCATGGAAGTTTATCACCTCACAGGAGATGCTGATCAATGGTGGTAATTGATTCAAAAAAAAGGAAGATGATAAAGTATCAAATATGGAATTGAGGGAGTTTAATGATATTTTCATAGAAAAATAATTTCCTCATGACCATCAAGTAGATATGGAAAGGTAATTTTTGAGTCTGTGAAAAAAGGAGGATGAGAATGTCTCAAAATACGAGGCTAACTTTACAAGATTAGAAAGGCATGCTATTGATTATATACATAACCCATGAAGTAATATTAATCATTTCTTTGATGTGTTAAAACCATTTCTTGGTCGAGTATTAGTATCACAATCCATCTCATCATAAGAATATATTGTCTCATGTACTATCAAGATAGAAAAGTAATTCTCTAAGTTATAAGACTTAAAAGAAAAGCAAGAGAAGAAGATATCTGTTGAACACTCTGGAAATGGAAATAAGGGGAAGAAGGGAAAAGTTGAATATCCATCCTGTAGTAAATGTGGGAAGAAAAACCCCGGTACTTTCCAAAAGGGAATGTGAGTCTTTTACAAGTGCAGTGAAAAAGACCACCAAGCTCATGATTTCAAAGGGAAGAAATAGGTCGTCAATTTTGAATTCTACAATTGTAGAGAAAAGGGGCATTATGCAAATGAATGTCCTAAGCGTCAGGGAAACTTACCTCATAAATGGATAAGGGATCAAGGACAAACTTAAGTGATCACTATTGCTGAGGTTGAAGCTTCAAAAGATGTGGTGGTAGGTAATTTAATGGTTTCCTCAAGTTTAGCCAATTCTTTATTTGATTCTGGATCATCACATTTTTTCATATCTTCCCAGTATTCTAAGAAAATTGGATATTTTCAATTTCACTTAAAAAGTGAGTTGTCAGTAAAAACACCTAAGCTAAGTATCATCACAACAATGTTTTGTTAATTAGTTCCCATTAGGTCATATAAATGTTCTTTATATACTGATCTCATCGTCATTCCCATGATTGAATTTGATATAATCCTCAGAATGGATTGGATTTCGGACCATGATGTGAAAATTTATTGTAAGAAGAAGGAGGTTACAATTTTTGATGATGATAAGGAGTACCTTATCTTTAGAGCAGAAAGGTCACCACCTGATTCTTATCTAGATCCACCCCCCAGTATCTCTACTAAATTCTATTATTGGGGAAGAAGATAATGAAATAACTATGGGTGAGGAAAAGAATTTTCTAATAGAGGATGCACCTATTGTGAAAGAATATGTTGATGTGTTTCCAGAAGAATTACCTGGACATCCTCCATAATGATAAATTAATTTTTCCATTAATTTAATTCCTGGTTTAAGGCCCATATCGAAGATCCCTTATAGAATGGACACTGTGGAATTAGGGGAACTAAAGAAACAACTAGAGGAATTGAGTAATAAGGGATTTATTCTCCCTAGTTTTTCTCCATGGGGAGCCCGTGTCATTTTTTTAAGAATAAAGATAGATCTATGAGGTTGTGCATTGACTGCCGGGAGATCAATGCTATAACAATAAAGAACAAGTATACCATATCTCGCATTGATGATTTATTTGACCAACTTCATGGAGCTCAATATTTTTCATAGATTGTCCTTCGATCTTGATTTCATCAGTTGTGTGTGAAAAAGGAAGATATTTCAAAAACAAAATTTTGAACCAGGTACGAGCATTACGAGTTTACAGTAATGCATTTTGGATTGACTAATGCACCCTTTGTCTTCATGTATCTAATGAATAGATTTTTCAAGTAATATCATTATGGCTTTGTAGTGGTATTTATTGATTATATCTTGGTATACTCCAAAATCTACGAAGATCATTAAATCACTTGTGCAATATTCTAAAGACTCTTAGAAGAAATGAATTATAAGGGAAATTTAGCATGTATGAATTATAGATTCAAGATATTTCTTTTCTTGTCCATATTATCTCTAAGGATGGAATATCTTTTGATCTTTAAAAGACCAAGGTAATCCAAAAATGGCCAGAACTGATGAGTATAATAGAGGTACATAGTTTTATTGGTTTAGCAGGATATTATCGACATTTCGTCCAGAATTTTTCCCGGTTGGCTAACCCATTAACAAAGCTCACACGTAAAGGGTTTAAATTTTTTTGGATAAAAGAGTGTGAAGAATTTTTTGAATAACTGAAGAGAATATTAGTCAATTATTTTATATTAACTCTACCATCAGGGAATGATGGGTTTGTTATTTATGGTGATGCTTCAAAGAAAATACTTGGTTGTGTTCTTATGTATAATGATAGAGTTATTTCCTATGCATCATGGTAGCTAAAAATACATGAGCTAAACTATCCTACTCATGATCTTGAGTTTGTAGCTGTAATCTATTCTTTGAAGATATGGAGACATTATCTCTATGGTAAAAAATGTGAGATAGATACCAATCACAAGAGTTTTAAGTATATTTTCTCATAGAAAGAACTCAACATGAGGAAAAGGATATGGCTTGAAATACTAAAGGATTATGATTGCATAATACACTACCACCCGGGGAAGGCAAATAATGTGGAAGATGTTTTGAGCAAAAAGGTTCATGGAGTTTTGAACAAGATGAGAGTTGAAAGGGATCATATTTTCATGGATCTAGTGAAAATGTATATGGGAATAATCATGGAAGGTGAAACATCAATACTTTTTCAAATGTTTGGCAAACCATCTTTACTAGAAAGGATAAAAAGTTCTCCGGCTGATGATGAGGAGTTTTGAAAAAAAATTAATGCTTTGAATGATAGGAGATTGTGTGAATTCGTATATAAAGATGAAATTTTGAAATTTGGGAAGTGACATTGTGTTCCTAACATACCTGATCTAAAAAGAGAATTGTTGGATGATGGTCATAGCTCCAATTTCTCTATACACCCTGGTAGCAAAAATTTGTATAGAGATTTGAAGGAAAATTCTTGGTGGGACAACATGAAGAGGGAGATTTCTGATTTTGTGTCACAATGTATGGTTTTTCAACAAGTGAAAGCTTGAAGGAAACAGCCTGGAGGAGTCATGAAACCTCTTCTCATACCTGATTTGAAATGGGATAATATTATGATGGACTTTATCATGGGGATCCCAAAGAATTCGATAAGGAATGATGCAATATGGTTCATTGTTGATCGTTTTACCAAGTCACCACATTTTCTTGCTATAAGAGAAGTTTTACCACTTGAACATTTAGAAATACTATAAATTAATGAAGTTTTAAGACTCCATGGTGTACCCCTATCAATTTTTTCTACTCGTGATCCCAATTTTACATCAAGATTCTAGAAAATTATTAAGAAATCCCTAGATACTGAACTTATTTTGAGCACTACCTACCACCCTCAAACTGATGGACAATGAGAATAGACTATTCAAACCATAGAAGACATGTTTAGATCTTTCCCACTTGGATTTGAAGGTATGTGGGATAAATATTTACCTCTGGTAGAATTTTCTTATAACAATATCTTCTATTTAAGTATTCATATGGCACCATATGAAGCTTTATATGGAAAGAGATTTCGCACACAAACTTATTGGGATGATGTTGGTGAAAGAAAACTCATAGGGCCAGAACTTGTTGAGGAAACGATGAAAAAGCTGAAGGTTATCCAATCCCACATCAAAAAAAGAAAAAAGTAGACAGAAGAGCTATGCTGATAACCGAAGGAAGGATTTGGAATTTTAGGTAGGAGATCATTTTTTCTTGAAGGTATCTCCATGGAAGGGAGTAATACGATTCAGTAAGAAGGGTAAACTGAGTCCCAGGTACATCGGACCTTTTGAAATTCTAGAATGAATTAGGGATGTAGCTTACTGGTTGGAAATGCAGTATAGTATCTCCAAAGTTCACGATGTGTTCCATGTATCACTGTTGAGAAAATACATGCCTAACCCAATGAATGTTCTCAACTATGAGGAAATTGATTTGGAACCTGACATGTCTTATTGTGAAGAGCCTATCAAAATTTTTGATACTAGAGAACAAGTGCTGAGTAACTGGATGACATTTCTGGAAAATGTTCTATAGAGAAACCATAAGATGGAAGATACAATGTGGGAACCTGAGGAACTTTTGATGAAGAACCACCCAAATCTTTTTATGCATTAATATTCTATAAATTTCGAGGATAAAGTTATTTGAAGAATGGGATAATGTAACACCCCAATCTTCCACAGTATGTTTCCCTTTGAATAATACAATGGCTTGTGTTGTACGCAAAATTGAGTTCAAACATACCACAACCAATCAAACTAGCCGTTATGAATAGTAATACCCATTTTTAAAATTTTATCAATTTTACCTTTCAATATGGACTTCATTTTTGGGTTTGGAATATCAAAATTATCTTAGAGTAAATTTTTTGTATTTTTCTAAAATCTATCATTTTTTGATAAATAGTGAAAAATATTGCGTTATTATTTAAAACTAACTTTTTATTTAAATAATTAATTATTTTTTTGAATTTATTTTAGGTCAAAATAGATACATAATACCTATATAAGTTCAATTTAATTCATTGGAGTCATTTTATAATAATTTTAGATATATAAAAATTTCATTGAACTTTTTATTGCCTTTTATCCACCTCCTAGGAGCATTTAAAAATTTGTATAAAATGTAATTTTACCACTTCTATGAGTTGAATTTCAAAAATCCAAGAGACATGATTGAAATCAGTAAGTAAAATTTTGTTCAATAAGATGAAAATAACTTATGGTGAATAGTAACTTTTTACTTTTATTTACCACGGTTAAAAGTAAATAGGTTAATTAAGGGTAAACATTATATTACTATAACCCTAACACATTTCCTAATTCTATTAGATAAGTGTAATTCTTCCAAAAACAACCTTAGGAATATAATATGATCCTTTAGGTCGACTTGGATTAGATTAGGACACTTATTATTATTTAATTCAAATAATATTTAAAAGTGTTAAATTTAATATTTAATATCTAAACCATTTTCAATATAGGGTTACACATAAGATAAATTCGACTATAAATATTACTTAGATATATAAAAAGTTTTCCTACATAATGGGGTTTTATTTATAATTTTTAGACATTAAATAATTTAATTTATTTATGACACATGATGACATAGTAATTATCAAATTAATGAAATATTAAAAATAACTGATATTATAAATGTCCAAATAAATATAATTTGAGACTTTTAATGAATTAAACTAATTTTCTCGGTTAAAATGACATTTTAGGGTTGATTAAATGTATTTTTTTCATATTAATAAGGTTTTTAGGACTTTAACAAAAATAAATTATTAAAAAATGTAAAAATTGACATAAATGAGCTTTTAAAACAAATACAATATTATTGGTTGATATAATAATCCTAAAAATCTACGGTTAGTCCAAAAGACTTATATAATGATAGGGGTATCATTAATGAACTACTTGGGGTTTTCTTTGAATTTTATAGTATGTTTATTAACCATATAATATAAAAATACAAAGAGACCTGGTAAATGTCAAACTATTTAACTATGAGTTAAATAAAAAAGATAAAGTTAATATAGTGACCCAAACCTATCTAAAACCTATTGGTTGAGTGTTTTTCGACCCATCCCCACCTCAACCTATAAATAAATCATTTTTTAGCCATTAGAAACCGAAAATGATTTTATTATAAAATAATATCTCAATATTTTCTTATAGTGCCCCTCACCCCTCTTATAAAAGGGAACTTCCTATTCTCTCAAATTTACACCTTAAAATCCATTTGTCTCGGCCAACCCATGCCCAAATATCTTCCCAACTATCCTCCCTTCATCTCAGAGTCCTTAGATTGATCATAAATCCAACCTAAGGATCCCTTTTGATCAAATCAAAAGGAAGAACCCGAAGAAGAGGTAAATATCTCACCACCTCTTTCAAGTTATTTTCTTCTTCCACTTCCTCTTTATTTGTTGTCTCCATTATAAAATAATAAATCCACTATCTTCTATATACTGTGATGTTATTATAAAAATGGTACAACCATATTAATTTTATTATGCGTATGTACGGATAACTGTATCCACGTTATGATGTAGTTGTTATTCAATACATTATTATTTGGATGGGTATAATAATGATGTATAATTGATGTAAATAATAGATATAACATGTTAATGATTCTATATATATGATATTACATCCAAATATATATGATTTTAATATTAAAATAATGATATTTTCACTCCTGCGTACGTACGGATTACCGTTTTCATGAACGCGATGAGATTCATTCCCCATCATATCCATTCAAGATTAATTTTCATTTGATGAATTAAAATAATGTTTAAACACTTTATATAATTCTGAATATTAATAAGATACATCCTATACATACCAAACATTACTTATGTAACAAATCATATAAAGGAAAATGAATCACGTAACACTCAAAATGATGATACTATTAAAATATCATTAACAAAGCAATATTAGAAGATCATATATGATATCATATTAATGTATATGGTTATTTTATAATTTAATAACAATTATTTCACCATTATAAATGAGGTTAACCTACCCATGAACAAGGAAAAGTACAGGGTAAAGGTTAATTCTACAATCTCTTTATTATCTGAAGTTGTTTATACATAATTATCTACTAGGACCTCTTTATCGTCCACATCCATGTTTCTTAAAAATTTATTTCAAAACATTTTTACTATTTCCTAGAATGTGGGTTAAAGACATTAATACCCTTGTTTTACCTTTGATGTTTTGAAAGAAATCTTTTTGTCATTTTCCAAACAAGGTACTTTATTAACTTTTTGAAAAAATTAATATAACAATGTTTTTTTAACTTATACAGGGGTGCATCTATTTTCCGCTGTTATAACATCGTCAAAGCTTCCCTTACAAGATTATAAGAATATTTTCAAAATAAATATTTTTTTATAATTATGTGACTTTAAATTGTTTCAAAAAAAATAAAGAGATATTTCTCTCAAATTGTTTTGATTTCATCTATGTCAACATCATTTGATGGATTTTACAATTAATTGAAGTTGATTTACTATGATACAAAAATTTCATATTGCATTGAAGGTTTTGTGATATGTTTGAATGGGGATGTGTTATTTTCACACCATTCCTGGTTTATGGATAAACTATTGACATTTGGTTTGATAGTTTTAATATAAATGTTTATGTTATGTTTAAACCTTTTCATATAAGGAATACATTGGACTTAGTAAGTGACGTGTGGAGCTCTCTATAGCTTCTATATGCATTAGTAGGTCTCATGAGACAAACTAGTGTCTTGGAACAAGGCCTTGACAAAATCTTATTTGTAGTCTTGGAACAAGGCCTTGACTATGTGGTTATAAAGACTGGCAGTATGCATTCCATCACTATGAAAGTGGCTATTGATATTTCATGTGATTATTCAACTAATAGAATATCCTTGTGAAAAAGTAAATGGCATTATTTGATTTTATATTTGTTATATTATTTTGAAGTTCAAGTTTAAAAGGATTCTATTCTAGTCTTTCATTGCCTTAAATTTTTATGCTTATTTATGAAAGTTTTTGCTATATTGTTATCCTTACTGAGCATCTAAGCTCACCCCTTTCTATGTTTTATTTTTCCCAGGATGAAAAAAAGTATATTATGACTGACCTACACTGATAGTCTAAGGGATATGATTATGTCCTATGGATACTATTTTGTTGTATTTTTTTATTTTATAATCTAATGTAAAAGTTATGAATGTATCTAGTATTTCCAAGGATATTAAACTAATCAGTCTTTCAAGACTTGATCTTTTGTGTTCATGCCAATGTTATGTAATAATGCACCAACTCTGGGTAACTAGGGTCAGTGAATTACATCATAGGATCCATGTATAGTGGTGTATGTAACATCCCTAGTTTTTTAATGGAAAGACTATGCTCAGTATTGTATATGATACACCACATCAAACTTAAATGAACAACTAAACAATATTTAAATGTTACCACATAAACCTAGCTGCTAGAATTATGGGAAAAAATTATTTTAACTGAATTATGAAATTATGGTTTATGCATGTATATATAATTAATTCCTTAATAAGAAATTAATTATAAATCAATGTAAAATCCTTTTCAAATAATAGGAAATGATTTTCTAAAAACTATTTAAATGTGGGAAAGTGTGTTTTATAAAAAATAAAATCACTCTTATTGGATTATATTAATGAGATATATAAGTAATATATTCGATCTATTGTTTAACACTGATCTTATGTGTTTTCTAGAAATTATATAAGAACAAATCCAATTTTACAAATAGAATAAGTATTTTCCAAAAAGGCAGTTTTCCACCTTTTAATGGATCACATATTTTAAAATATTGTGTTTTTCAATTTTATAAGTTATATTTGACAAAATAAACATCATATTTAGAAGTGGGATATAAAAATTTTCATTGGTTATATTTTTTGGTATTTTTTTGATAAGATTCATTTTTTATAAATAGTGAAAAATATTTTATTATAGTAAATTTTTTTCTTTAAATAATAATTATACTTTAAACTGATTTATAAAGTCACAATATATCAATAATAAATGTATTAATAAATGTAGAAAAATGGAATAATTTTTATATTTAAATTAGATATGAAAATTTATTTATATTTTTAATGTCTCTTTTACCGGCCTTCTCACCGCATTTATAGGATAATTGTTAAATCTAATTCAACCACTTCTATGAATTAAATTATGAAAAAGTACATAGATGGTTTTAATCAGTATAATTTTTTTTCTAACTAAATCAACATAATTTTTGGTGAATAGTAACTTTAGTATTTTATTCACCACAATTAACGATAAATCATGTAATTAAGGGTAAAAATAATATTTTAATATTATAAAATTAACCTAATAGTTGTAATAATTTCATTGGATGAATGGGTTTCAACAAAAGTAAATCTTAGATGAAGATTATAATATTTTTAACCTATTTTGGTAGGAATATGACATTTATTATATTTTATTTAATGATAAGTTAAAAATTTCATACTAAAATTTTTAATAAGTAAATAATTTTTAAAATAGGGTTATATAAATTATAGAATCGGATATAACTATTTATTTGAAATATAAAATTTTTATCAACATCATGATAATTTTTGTGTGTAGTGGAAGCTTAACATGATGTTTTGTTTACAACAATATTAATGTGGTATAGAGTGGAATGAAATCCATCATGGAATTTTAATTCATTTAGAAAAAATAATTCATAAAACACTATGTGTTACATTATTCCCCAAATAAAATGAATTACCCCTAGAAATTTTTATGTTTCATCAATATTTTAATACTTTAAAGTTCTATTAATTGGAATTCATATCACAAAAAATGTATAATAAAACAACCTTAAAAAAGGGAATGTTGGAAACCTTACAGTTACCCAAAGTAACTCATAACAATGTTCCCATATGGAGAAAATTAGTGGGAGGTCTTGTTTTGGAGATTTGAGAAAAGAATAATTATTTATAGAGAGTGATATTGATAATTGATCACAAGAAATTGGATGATCTAGAGAATGTTAAGGATCCCAAATTGTAAATCTATGATGATATAAAAGACCATTAGATTCATCAAAGTGAAGGTACTATGATAATATTTTTTTCCAAGATCCATTTCATATTTTTGCATTATTTTTACAAGGAAATATACTTAGTTGATTTTATTCAATTTCAAATGGACAATCTCATCCATTGGTTATGCCTTTACCAATTTTGACTTCATATCATACTCTAAAAAATAAGGTGAATTTTTAAATCCAAAATCTACAATTGAACATAATATCCATAAATAGAATGATAAGTAATTATATCTATCATTCATTATAGTCTATGGAAAATGGTTGGAACATGTTGTCCAATAGGAATAAATATTTATATGGATAAATAATACATTAATATCTAAAACCACATAGAATTTTAAAAATTATACATTCCATAAAGGGTTAACCTTATAACCCTTCCATAAGATTAAAATCCAAAACTATAGTAATAATGTCACTAACATCAACATAACATTAATCCCCCATATATCATAAATTAGATATTGGTTGTCACATACCAATCATATGAATACCTTCATCATGTATTCTCTTGTAACATGGTATTAAAGTGAATTACCATAAAAATTATTAAAAAAACACATTCTTCCTCATTCTTGACATAAAACATAGATTAGTGGGTATATTCCATAAATAAAAAATTCTATAAACTTAATCAATGATCGGATATACTAATTTTTCAACAAATCCTCAAATCCCTTTTTTTTATTTTTTGAATAAACCACTTTAAGGGTAAGTGGGAACCTCACAATACAAGAGCCAAATTTCAAACATCAAAAGACCATATTTCAAACATCACAAACAGCCTCCAAAATCCACCCCAAAACATCAAAACAAAAATTCATATTTCAAATCCTTTTCCCCATGGCACGCTTCTGGATTGCCATTCCACCTCACGTCACAATCGCATCCCGTAAATCTGAAGCCCTCCAGAAGGACCCAATTACATTGTAAAAAATAAACAGAAAAACATCACAAAAGGCATCAAACCACCGCCATCATCTTCCATCCATCCGAAATCGTAGAAATCAACAATTCCAAATCATGAAGGAACCAAATAATCTTCATATCCAGTCTCACATTATCCAATCTTCACTGCTTCTCCATCGCACGACCACCGCAATGCTCACAACCGATCACCATTCATAAAAACTCAAAATATAACATCAATATGTAAAAGGCCGAACCAAATCCTCATTCCTTGGAGCAACACAAACCCAGATCCAAGAACCAGTCGTCCAATCCACCACAAAACCTCAGCCATAACACGAACCAGCAAATCATGCCAACACACAAACACAGATGTACCCCAATCCAACATCAACAAACAAAAAAATGAAAAAAAATCACCATCATGACGTAGGAGATCTTCCGCAAGCCAAATCTCAGCACTGCCATCCTGTTCACACGTAGGGACCCCGACGTACCACCCATCGCACATGTCTAAGATGAGTTGGTACCCTCATTCCATAGAAACTGAACATAGCCACTGACCGGTACCACGGTTCATTGAGACCCTATCCAGCTGAGTTGGATGAGGAAAGATATACGTGGTGCAAAATAATGAGGCGGCCAAGAGAAGACGCCATCGCTGCCTCAATAGAGGATACACCGCCACAAAATCGCCAAGAAATAGGTAGGAGGCACCACACGAACCCTAAACAAAGGATTCGGTGTTGAGGGGAAACCCTCTCTCGCATAGCCCCTTATGAGAACATACTCATTTTTTTTAAAAATCATTTTTCAATTATAAGGTGATTAGTACCATCAAATTTACATATTCAAAACCAACAAATATTTAACCAAAAACATTATCCCATCATTCAGAACATATTAAGGGATATACACCCTTAATCATGTGTTTTTTTAATACAATAATTATCCATTAAATCCCTTTTCCAAATCATTAGTTCATTATTTAAAATACTTAATGAAAAACTTATACTAAAAATCCTTATATGTTTAATAATTCTTGAATCCAAATACATAAAAACTTTGATCATTCCACCACATCCTTAAGAAATTAATGAGACTTCCACATATTATTCCTTAATACCTATTTTATTTAATAATTCATTTTTATTCTCTTCATTATTTGAAATATGACCATTACCCACACCACCTTGGATGATTCATTTTATGAGCATTCCAAAATGGACATCGATTTGAATAATTACTACACATTCCAAAATTAAAGAATTAAAAAATCAATGATAACATACGGATACCATTATTTTCATCCATTTAATTATCTGACCCTTTAATTTTTCTTTTTCTGTTTTTTCCTTTGTTTCCTTCTTTTCAACAGTAAAAAAATATTCATATTTCCCTATGAAATCCACTAAAATATTTCTTCCCATATTTTTGTCTCAAATGAAACTTAATTATCTTTACTCCACGGTCACCACTATCTAAAATCATAGATATATATTATCTTATCTTCTGTGGTAAGTCCAATATTTTATTTAGCTACACATTGTTAATCATGTTCCATGAAAACTTATTTGGAATGATAATAACATCCTTTACTTCAGTGATCATACTATTTTACTTTTAATCAATAAATTTTCTATCATATTCAACATTAAATGAGTTCCTTCATGTTCCCTCTTTTAAATAAAAACAGAAATAATATTTTGAGAAACACTTATCATAGAAAAAAAACCACATAATCATGAAAAATCACTTATAATATGTCTAAATAATGAAAAATTATTTTAAATCTATGAGACCTTATATTCATCCTAGGTTATTAATAGTAATTTATATTCACATCCTTTATTATGGCTAACAAATATTTTATGACATTCAAAATAATATTCACCATGATTGTAAAACTAGTTGTATAGTAGAGCCCATTATCATGCACCGGTTTTAGATTGAGTCTAGCTTAATAAAGTTTTCATGGTTGTTACCACTATGTACATTTATATCAGATCTATATCCAGATTTTTTATCTAGACATGTATTTATTTTCATGGAAACCACTCTCTAAATTATTTACCATAATTATAGGTCATTTTCCTAAACATAGATTCATCCTTAGACATACACTTAAATACATCCCTAGACATATCCTTATAAATATTCCTATAGATCTCATTAATTTTTTCTCATTATAGTTTCAAAAGTCTAAATTAATATTTACTTTAATACCAACTATAGTTACTCAAGCTTCTCATATATGGATATTACATTATTTTAGATCAATATTAAACATATTACAAAAGTATTATCTCGAGGACAATAATAGTTAGTTATCTATGGATACTTGGAACACAATCATCAAACTTAGTGAATGATCTTCAATGTTTACAGATAATATCTTCTGATTTAGTAATCCTACATACAACCATTCCTTATAAACTCGTGAAAGGATACATAAAAAACGGTGATATCAGATTCTAAGGGTGAATGAAGAATATATACAAGCATAACATGAACATAAGTGTATGACAATAGGAGAATAAAATTTGAATATCATAACATACATATCAAAGATCATACACATGAACCATGGATTAAATATTATCAAATCTTAAGAAATGAATCATAAGGGAATCAAGTGCATAAATAGTGGTGTTATGTCATAGAAATAAGACATGAAATTTTGGCAGACACATAAAAATATGAAATGATTTCAATATAAGTTAAGGATAGCTACCAAGGATATCCTAATGTAATTTTTAACTCACTAAACCATCTTAGTAGTAATGTATCACATGCAACACCATATTAGTAGTCAAGGATCACTCCGAAGTCTATATTAGTAGTTAAGACTCACTCTCATGACAATCTTACAGGAAAATATCCCTTAATAAATCTGGTTTACACCCTATTCCATCCATTTATATCTCATGAGATATAAATTTTTTTCCAATGCATTGGAGGGACATATAGGTTCCAACTATAACATAATTAAATCATACATATTTGTTCCACAAGATAATAAAACACTAATCATATCAAAAACCATAAAAATAGACGGGTTTCATAAAAATCACATCATAACCCATGAAATGAAATGGGTATCGTAAACATTACATCTTTTCATAATCTGTATAAGAGATACATGTTTTATAATCAATTCATCATAGAATATCTAGGGAAAGGAAGTGGGTTTCATATAAATTTTATCATGGTATAACCTTTGGAAGATAAATAGGTTTCATAAAAAAATTCAACATAAACATAAAGCATTCAAAGAATGAATAGTCACAGAGTCCTTGGAGCACATCCTCAATAAAACATTAACTATATCAAAGGATTTCATATTATATGGGGAAATATTTTTAAATATCACTTGGAGCATTTCTAAAGGAAAGATACAATTCTTTAAAAAAATTATGACCTAAAACTTTTTAAAATACATTTTATTTGGAAACCACTCTTAAAACATATCAACTATGATTTAAAAAAATTTTAAAATTTTTATTTATGATCATATCAATTCCAATTTGAAAAAAAAAATTTAAAACGCCAAGCCTTTTGAAATCAAATTTTATATAAAATGGCATTGAAAGCGTATAATGGGATCCTTGAAAATAATTTGAAACACTTTTACACCAAAACCATTTTTAAATCCTTTAAAAAGAAAATAACTCTTTTAAATACTAATGGAATATTTGAAAACAATTTAAAACACTTTTTAAATCATAAAACATTTTTTAAATCCATTCCTTTGAAATATATTTTTGAAACTTATAAAAGATGATTTGAAAATCATTAAAAACACTTTATGAAACATAATTTTTTGGCATAAATTTCGTTGAAAATGAGCATTAAATATAATTTAAAAACATTTTAAAAACATATTTAGAAAACAATATATTGAATGAACATATATTTTTTAGCGAAGGAATAGATAATTCCAGATGCTCTTAAAAATATTTTCTTAAATATGTTAAATAAAAAAAGAGTAAAATTGGTACCATTACATAAAGATATCACGATTATCTAGAGTATATGTAATTTCATGAGAATTCATGAGATATGGGTCATAATGTTTCATCAATGGGATAATAATTATAAACAATCCCGATAAATGATAATATAGTAACATAAAATTACTACCACTTTGGTAACATTGAGTAATAATATACGTGATGGAATAACATAAATAGAACATTAAATATCATGAGAATATATAAATTCATGATATTAAATTTCAAATGGTATGTATATAAACTTCATTAATGAATATAAGTTCATATCATAACTTACATCTTAATGAAGGAAAATTGAGACAAATATATTTTAACGATTTGGTATCTTTTGAACTGTAAAACCCATGAAAGAGAGATCCAAAAATGGATATGTAAATCTTATTAATTCATAGTTTTATAATAATAAAATACATCAATATGTTGTATACACACAAAATACAAGAAATATATGGTGAACTGGATTTTGTATCACAGAAAATAAAAGTTATATGGAAATCCCTTACTATATGAGTAACATTCGAATCATTTGATAAATGAAAAAATATCATAAATTGAATCATATAATATCACTAAAGAAATTAAATTCATGTTATTATATTTAATAATGAATTATATACACCAAAAAAATAAACGAGTGGTGAATATGGGATAAGGCTTGCAGAAATAAAAGTGAGATTTGAAATCCCCTGACCTTAACTCTTAAAATGCCTCATACAAATTCAAGAATCATGTATAATAAATATAAGTTTATTATACATATATGAAATTACCATATTCATATATATCCCACTTTCTATGTGTTTTGGGGTTCCTGTAAGATAATTCATCTATACAGAACAGAAGAATCCATCTTTAATGATATATTATACCTACAAAAAAGGTAACTCATAAATTCTAAAGGCGAAGTTATGATAAAATGATATATATGTAAAGGTAATTAAAAAATTTCATCACAAACATATATATAATAAAAAATTTCATGAATTATAATCCTTAACTAGAGACTAAATATGATAAAAATTTAATATTCAAGTATTTCCAAATCATATTGGGACTAGTCACCAACCATGATTTATGCTTACTTTTAAGGAAGTTAAAATTTGTATTCAATGAGATTGTTTAGGATTTGATTTATTGGGTACTTTAAACTGAATTATTTTAAATTATTAATAATAAATGTTTCTAATAATTTTAATGGTGACTTTGAAAAAATATTTGACGCAATAAAAAAATTGGAATTTAAATTAAATTGTTTTGAAGCATTATTCATATTCTATGTGGGAATATGAAAATGATAATTGAAGAATAGAAAAATGTTTGAGTATTATCAATAGATTCTGATACACTTCTCTTTTAATGGGTGATATTTTGATAAGATTACCAATATTCATGCATATATAATATCCATTGAGGTCTAAGCATGATATTTTATAGTGTTATTGGTTAAAAAACATGATACTAAGGAATAAGAATACCATCTCAAGTTTGTATGCTCTCAGTCCTGGTTCATTTATTCTGAACTAGGGAGAGATATATCAATATTAGTTATCTTTTTTCACAGTAATCTAGTAGTGTAAATCCTCACTGATAGAGATATTTTCTTTGATGATGAGGAAACCTATCAATTTAATTGGATTTTACTCAATAATGAACGATGATGAAATAAAAAAAAGGATTTTGGTACAATGATAAACAATCTAGTTCATTTTCTATTATAGTAAAAGTTTAAGGATTTCACCTACGCATACATTGTACCACCTTTTTTATTTCTCATAATGAGTTAAGGATTTAAATTTCTCCTATATTTTACTCACTTTTATGTTAGACACAACCATGGTCTTGGAACACAAAATAAACATGGAATGGATTATTCCCTCACATTCATTCTAAACCATGTAAAAATTAATATGTGATATAGGTTTCAATTTATTCATGCCTACAACTACGGATGAGATTTTAATTGTGGATTAAGACCCTAACCGGTCATAATGTCTATCATTTCATAATGAAATGATTTTTTAAAATCAATAACTACTAATATGTCCCCATTAAAAATGGTTTACAGATTAATTCAAGTACATTAAGTGTAAGTATATCCTGATTCCCCTTGAATATAACTCTTTTTGAGATTAATTATTGAAGGTCAAAGTTTTGTGAGTTGAAGAGGTGTTCCTTTGGTTGATGGAAAAAGGTTTCATAGTGGGATGAATTGTATTCTAACATATATTCCCACACATGATTTTTAAGTCAATGATGTTGTTATAGTGGGAATACCCCCCATTTCATAAGATGGATCTGTGAAATTAATAGGAAAAAGAAACTTAACAATTGATTGGAATGAAAAAAATTCTATATTTTTATATATATAAGACAATTTTTACTTCATTGTAAGGAGATTAAGGAAACCTGAATAAATGTGGGATGGGATTTAGAGCATGTTCGATGGGAGAACCATGATCAATAAATTCAAATTTCAACTTCGGAAGACAAATATAAGTGATGTTATAATGGCTAGGTATTAATCCATTGATTACTATTTCACTAAATTAAATGAAATTGCTTGTAATATAAAAGGGTTTGGGGATATGTTGGATGATTATACTGAGGTAAAACAAATTAATGAGAAAATTTCCACAATGGATCAATCTAGTTATTTCAATAGTTGAAAATATTGAATATAATTCCCTTGATGAGTTGTAAAATACTTTCATGAATTATGAAGTGATAAAATATTCCATAATTGTGAATTAGTTTATTAAGGATGTGACTTTTAGAACCATGATAAAATGAAAAATATAGAATATGAGGTTGATGATAGAGATTTTAGTCTTTTTCCCTATTAAAAATTTTATTCTTATAAGAGTGAAATATAGAGTGCACACCCTAGGGTTGATCACAAGGAGGTTGCTTACAAAACAAAATATTTATTTTGTCACTATTATTTTATAACTAATATAATACTATTATACTAATATAGATTGGATAATTTTGAAATACATTAAATACAAATATTATAAATATAAAATGAAAATTGAATAAATAATTATTTTAGAATAATAAATGAATTCAATTATTCTAGTGAGTTCATAGTGATTAAAATCATTGTTCAAAATGGTTCTCAATATACAATTCAATGTACTGATCAGGACCTATCGCACTAGACCCTTTCATTTGAAATGTGATTACCCTATATCTAGACTGCTATAAATGGGTAAATTCTCTTTTGATCATCATCTAGGTGACCGCATTTATGACCACAAATCATGTCATGCTTCACCACATGAACGAAAAAAATAGTGAAGGGAAGGTTGAATGTTAAACGTTAAGAAGAACTGAGTGTTAGAGAAAATGAGGTGATCACTCACCACAATCATTTTAACCTCCATAAAAATTACCAGATTCAAATATAGATATATGAAAATGAAGCACAATGAACTCATTAAAAATACCACTCTCTCCATAAAAAAACACTGATATTAGTTCTCTATATTTATTGTGGTTGAGAAGATGTACGGTTGGGGAAAATGTAAAATAAAAGAAATATGAGAAGAAGAGAAAAATATAGAAGAATAATAAAAATAAACATAATATATATTGAAAAAATTATAAAATTATAAAATATTTAAACTCTACCTTAGCCATGGAAAATGGCTATATATTGAAATGGGAGAAGGGAACATATTATTTTAAATGGGTTTTCATTATTGAAAAATGGATATTGAGTAGAAGTCCCTACTTTGTAATATATTATTTTTTATTTTATAGTTATGGCCTAATCATATAAAACCATAAATATTAAAAGATCTGCAATGTGAGATCTAGAATTAACTCAATATAATGTAACATTTAAGGCTGGGGCCTTGTAAATACTCTAACATAAGTCAATGTTTTTGATATATTTCTCCACATGAAACACTGAACATAAATGAAAGCATGATATATTTAGATGAAATATAAATATTTATATATGAAAGTTAAAACATCAAAATTGAATTAGCAGGATTGAAGAGGTATAACCAATTCAGGAAATATTTGTAGAATAAAAATTTAGGATATATTCAAACATAATTAAATTCAATTGGTATAAATAAAATCATTAATAAAATAATTTAAATATTTTAATTATGTTTTTTAAATAATTATCTTTTATGATATATGTATTTTAATCATAAGAAATGTATGATTAATTCTTGGTAATATATATTGATATAGATAATAAGTTAACAATAATTAGTAAATTATATGAAATAAAAAAAAGAAAATATTATGTTCTCAAGAGTCACTTTCCATACAAAAATATATTTTATCACTATATTTTGTAATAAAATTTAAAATTTAAAATTTAAGAATTTGAATTTGAAAAAATGATCATTATTTTTGGATTTATCATTGTACTATTTTTTTAAGATCAATTTTCTGTACTTCTTGGACAAGATTGATTTTATAGTGAATATTGGAATATACTATTTAAGAAAAACACAATTTAACGAAATTATTAGTATGTTTGTATGTCATAGATATTTGTTAAAAAAATTTATGCAATTTTTTTATATGTAAAATTATACATATAAAAATATAGATTTTTTTTACAACCCTATATTGAATATTTTAAAACTTAATTGATACATTTTACAAGAAATTATTTCTAATTCAATATTCATATATGAAATTAATGTCAATATTCATCGATTTAATAAATTGAGTGAAATCAAATGAATATAAATTTTACAATTAGTAGGTCAAAATTATTCAATAAGGGAAATTTTATATTATTTCATAATGGATTAATTAATTAGGTAAAAGGTAGTTACTATTGTATGACTAAATTAGGGTTAAAAGGAATTAACATATTGAAAAAGGATAGAAAATGTTAAAAAAATGTCTCATGATGTGTGTTTGTGGATTATAACCTCCTTATAAAATTTTTCCCTATTTGTTTTTAATTTTTTATCCAATATCTTGGATAGTGACTTCTCATTATTAAAATATTATGAGTATTTACTAAAATGTCATCCCTTATCCCTCATAAAAGAGGCATCTCACCACGTCTTCAATAAAAATCATAAAATACGGTTTCCTCATGAAAATATTTCATTTTACTTACTATATAATCTTATTCTTAATCCATGAGTTTTTTGTCACAACATATTCTCACAGTCCTTTGTATTCTAAGGAATTCTCATAGGAAAATTCAATTTTCTCAACATGAGTAATCATTTTTCCTTAACCAAATTCCTTTCTATCAAAGAATTATATTTATAGTTCTAAAATACCAATGTAATGAAATAAGTGTTTTTTATATACCTAATATTATTATTTTCATTTAATAACCACTAATCAAGTTTCCCCATTTCCATTAAGGATGACAAAAATGACATTCTTTCATGTCTAGAGATTACCACCACTGTGAAGTGTCAAGTTTTGTTTTCCAACAACACTATATATGGATGTTCATAATTTTTTATTTATTAAATAATTCTGTTGTTGAGAAAATATTATATACTCTTAAATGGTTTAATATATTATAAAATTTTAATGTCTATGGAAAGTGACATCTTTAACCCTATGTACACGTGGACTAACTCCTCTATCAAATGATTGATTTCTATTTTTCATTTCATCACCACCTTAAATGTATAGTCATGAGAATGAGTTTAATGGATAAATAATATTTCTATGTATCATTAATGTTCATTTATAAAAAATTAAAGTCTCTAATAAAGATATGATGAAAAAAATCAATGAAAATTCAAAAATTAGAAAAAAGTGTACTAATTGGAAATAAATGCTATTCATATTATATGATATTATCACAAAAAATAATTAATATAAGTTATTAATATTTTAATATATCACACTAATAAACACTAAATTATATAATTATGAATATATTGTAATATTTTTTAGAACTAAACCAATACATAATCTTCCATCAATTATGGTAGTTTCTTGTTTGAGTTAGTTTAACCAAATAATTGAAAAATGATAAGAATTTATATCATGTATTACAATGAGAAATTAAATAATTTTATTATATGTTATCAATATGTAAATAATTAATTTTTCGGTTCTCAAATGTTAAAATTATTATTATACTCATCAATTAATAAAACACTATCAATTCTTTAAGAATCAATGAAACACGATCATCATGAATTTCATCTTAAAGGATGACAACCAAAACTACCATAAAATGAAATTATACCCTTATAAATATCATGTAACATCTATTTTATTACCTATAATGATCTCATGATGATGAAAATTTTATCAGAAAATTATTATCAAAATAATTATGGTGAAACTAGTTCAAATATGATTATGATTAGTTACACCCATTAGTGAGAATATTAAATAACTAACTAGAATTCATATAGAGGATAATTATAAATGAAGAGTAAAAAAGGAATATGTTAGTGTAATATTCTGACATAAACTTTTATGATAAATATTTTTTTTATATTGGATTTTAGAGAACGTTATTGAAATCTTGGATAAAGGGTAATGGTTTTTTTAGTCTCAATTATGATTTATTGACACAAAAGACATATGTGCACTATATTTTTATTACATGGTGTATATACTTCAAATGGTTGAATTTTTTTCAAAGATATTTAATTCCTTGATATATACATACACAAATAATATTGAATTTATAGGGACCCCGAATTTTTATGCAAAAATATTACATCTTTTAGATGAATGTTAAATACATTTCACTATTTTACACATGAGGACTATAAAGGTTTTTTTTTATTTTTATAAAAAATACATAGTTTTATTATTTTATGGAATATCTTAAAAAACTCTCATAACGATCTTATTATTTATTAAATTTCATAGGAATAACCTATTTAAATTTTTTTTATAACACTAGGAAAGGAAACATAATAATGAGTGAGATCAGATGTCTAGTAAGGAAAAACATGGGAGATATACTGTTTTAACCTTTCTTCTTCATATAATATTTTTGGTTCTCACTTTCCCAAAAATGTATTTTCATAAATAAAATATTTAAATTTTAAATATAGGGAAACATTTGAGATATGATTAAATGATCATAAGAAATCATAAGATATGCATAAGGGTATGAGATGATGAGAATAACATACAAGGTTTTTAACCAATATTTCAATATTGATGAACATTTATCATAACATAATATATTTTCCTTTCAAATACATGAAATATATGAGTGATAAATCATCATAAATCAATATTTAACCATAATTTCATTTTGTATAAGTTGGAAACATCAAATGTACATAAACCATTTCATATGTCATGGTTAATTACTCAGACCATCAAATTGTAGTGTAATATGAATCCATTAATGTTTACCATATCATAAAGCATTAATAATCATCATCTGTTTCCCATAATTATGTAACATGATATAAATAATTACACAACGCATTAGAGGGATATATAGGTCTCATTTTTCATATTATCTATGATTTTTTGTTCCATAAAATAATTAAACATTTATCATATCCTCATATCATAATGCTTGAAAAGATATCTAGTTTTATAAACATTTCATCATTCCATCATATCATAACCCATTCAAATATATGTGGGTTTTATAATCATATAATCATAATAATTATATACCCTATATTTAATGAATAAGGACGGTATTATTGGATCATTTCCCAGTAAAAGTTATGAAACACCTATGATTTGTGTTTTTGATCAATGGAAATTCCATATAAATACCATTTATACATTCTTGAGGAAAATAACCAACCATTTTGAAATCAAAATTTTAAAATATAAAATGATACAAAATATTAATGTTATTTTTTTCAATTATCCTTAAAAAAAATTATAGATGATTTATAAAATTGAGTGGTAATAATGGTGGAATGTCCCTCTTATGTTATACACGTTAAAATAAATATTTCATTCAATTTTTTGGTGAAAATTCAAAACAAAGTAGTTCAGAGGAAAAAAATTAAATTACTTTTAAACCATTTTTCAAAAAGAAAATCATTGATAAAAATTTCTTTAAATGATCATTGTAGAATAGTAAAAACATCCTTTAAATCATTTTTATAGAACATAAAAATTGAAGAAAATTTATTTTTGACAGGAGATACAAATAAAATATTCTTTCAAAAAAATAATCTTTTGATTTCTTTAGTTCATAAAGATAGTAAAATGAATAGAAAAAAATTATACTCTAGAAAAAAATATAGTAGATTAAAATAAATTATTTTCTATAGAGGTATAATATATTTATTTATCATCGAAACAATAATCATAAAAATCCTTATAAGCAACAAGATTGGGAAATAAATTTTTTCCCACACTGGTACATTTTCAATCATAATCCCATTGATATAAAAAACTATATATGAATATGAAAATTCCGAAAATTTTAATATGAATCACTATAAAAGTTATTAATTTTTAGTATATAGACCACATAATTGAAACGAGTGGTGAATATGGAATGTGTCTGATAGAAATAAAATTGCGATGAAATGAATTACCACATTGGAAAATTTTGAATTATAAGAAGAAATAAATAATAAAATAAAATTATACATTAAAAATACTTAAATAATTATATTCATGGTATAAAAAGTAAAAAGGTTAGTATATACACCACACAAAAGAAACTAGTTTTAAATATTTCATATGTCTCCCATAAATAAATATGACTGTAAATCCTCTACCTAAAGTCATGAATTTATTCATACACATTTAGAAATATTTTATAATTAATATTTGTTTTTTATAAATATTTTGCACAACCATAATCAAATATATTATACCATATATTATTTAATTATGACCATTTATTATACATTTATTAAAAATTCATTGTTCAAATCATGTTTTGGGGAATTACTATGTTTTTCATGTCTGTTTTTTGTTTGAATTTTTCATCCTTTTACATTGATGATGGATTGAGAATATCAACAATTTTATCCATGATGTAAATATAAAATGTTTTCATTATATATATATTTATTGTACTATATAAAATATAGATATATAAAATGAATAACACCATTCTTGGAGATGGTTGGCCGTACATACACATGGACACTATTTCAATTTTCACGATTGACGAAACAATAGAAAGGTAAATATTAATTCATAAATAAAAAATATTTTTTACATCATAGATATAATATATATTTTTTACATATATATTTATAGCCATCCATTTCAAAATAAAATGATAAATTCATCGCATCGCTTCATGGATGCAGTCATCCATACATACACACGAGTAATGATACCTTTCTCAAATAGATTGGAAGATATAAAGTTAAAAGTAATATTATAAATCCATTATTATAATTATTTCATAAATATCTTATAAATATGTTAATTATATCATTATATCTATCCATGTCAATAATTTATGGAAGACAAATTGTATTAGTTTGTGAGGTGGTATTTCGTCGAACACATGATAAATTGCTTTATTTCCCATTTGATCGAAGTGGAAATGGATGGGGGTAATTCTATTAACATAATATAAAATATGTTTTGGGTTATAATTATGTTATCATATTGGAATTATTAATATATAATTGAATGTTGTTAGAGAAGATGTCGAAATAAAGAGCTTAGTGAAGACAATAACCTTCGTTAAGAAAAAATTTGTTTAGATATCATATTGAGGACCACAATGTCTTTCGTTTTGGAAGAGTAGTATATCTATAACATGGTTAAGGATATTTTGAAGAGATTTATTAGTGTTTTTTTTATCCAAATTGATTAAAAGGAGTGAGTAGGTGAGGGTTGGAATTTCCCATTTATAATTGAGGAGGAGTGATATTTTTATAAATACACAAACCAATTCAATAATGGGAAGTCACTCCCATAGAAAGTATCTATAAAATTTATGTATAATGTATTTTATGAAAAAAATGGTCATTCCACATCTCCACCGAATAAAATATATATTTTTTAAATATTTTATTCCTTATCCTACTGGTTTACTTACTATTACCATTTTAATTTTCAACATGATAACATGTTTTTTTATTAATATACCAAGGAAATTTATTCTTTAATCCTAAAAATAAAAATAGTTTTTTATATAATTTCGAAACATTTATTATATATATGAAATTTAATTTATAAAATAAAAATACTTTATCCATGTAAAATATATTTTATCATAAGAGCATGTAATATGAAAACCAAATTTTATCCTTAACCAATGTAATTAATTTTTTTTTATTTAGGGGAAAGGAATGCTCTTATAAAAGGGAAAACAGGCCATAAAAGTACCATTTTTTCAATTTTAAACCATTTACCATTAACCTTGATGATTTTTTTTCAGAATTTTAAATCATTTAATATAACATTATTTATTATAAAATATTATAAAAGTCAATTTGGACACTAGTCATTTAATATTACATCTAAAATCATCATAAAAAGGATGAAATTAGAATATATACCATTATAATATACAATAAATGTTATAATTATAAATATATTTTGTATAATTGAATAATTTATAAAAATTATATTTCATTTAATTTTCTTAAATAATTTTTTTATTTTTATTTTAGTTAAATAATTATTACGTCTGCATTCAGTAAGAGTTTAAGGTAATTATTTCATTAATAAAAATTAAAATTAAGTTAAAATGATTATGAAATAGTATATATGCTTAAAATTTGTATTTAAAACTAAACACACCATCTTTATATCCTTATGTGAACACATAAGATATTTTTAAAAGTAATAGAGTAACATTATATACTTTTTACATAACTTATTATAAAGGTCATAATCATGGAAATATGGCTCCAAAATGTGATAATTACAAGAATTATATTTTATCGGGTTAGAATATGAACAGATAATATAATTTAGAATGGTATTTAGGTCATTATAAACCATATATATTTAGTTTAATGAGTGATAAACTAGTTATACCCTTAATAATAGTGACATATTTATACTCTTTTTTACGTTTCTTTATGAGAAAAAATTTAGTTTACCATATTAAATAATATTATTTATGTACACTCCAAATATATAATCCATTTTATTAAAAAAAAATTCTTATAACTGGATGAATTTAATTTACATAAAACCCATGGATGTGTGGAAAAATTAATTCTCCAATGAAAATGTTTTCACAAGTATAAATAATTTTATTTAATAATTCAGTATTAAATTGATTACAACTACTTCAATTATTGTAAAGATAATAAATTTGAACTGATTTTACTTTTATAAAAATTTAACTAAAATTATCCTTTTAAATACCTGAAAAAAAAATAGTTTTTAATAAACCATAATATTTTTCACTATTCTTTGAAAAATAAATATTTTCAGAAAGATATAAAAAATTCACTGTCATATTTATTCTTCATAATTATTTTATAATATATTTTCCATTTGTTTATAAATTATCTATATTTAGAAAAAAATAATATTATTTAGTCACAAAAACCAATGAGAATCATTTTTCTGAGAGATATGTATTTTGGAAGCACATGAGGCTTTTTTTTTAAAATTAAGTGATTATATATCAATATATTTTATTTATCTTACATATTAATATATATTTTATAAAATATGGGTATTAAAATCTATAACAAAATTTTAATATATGGGTTGTAACATTTATGTCTAAATAATAATAATAATAGTGTATTTTCTTTCATCAAATCTGAATATTGTGTCCAACACAAGCTATCGAGAATATTAAATCTATTTGAAAAAAACATTTCATTAAATATTAGTCTGTAACATTCTCCCCCCAATTAAATAAATTGATTCATCCAAATTTTAACTTTTTCATGGTAATATGGTGTTTGACATTTAAAAATTTATTTATGGAAAATCCATATCATAAAATTGTAAATAAAACATCATATTTGAAAGAGTGAAAGGTATATATGAAGGTCCTATTAAGTATCATATAATTATTTTTCCAAATAGGATAACATTTTTTGGAGGATAAATTGTGGACATGGAAGAGAATACAAATAAATAAGGACTAATAAGTAGTGATAGAGAACATGATCATGGGAAATTTAACCTCCACATAACCATAAATATACGACAAGTTAAAAGACCATTGATTCATTATAAATAAAAGTAATATGTCAACATTTGTTTCTTAAGATATTTTCTTTAAATTTTAGGGAATTTTTACCATAAAGTAATTGAAATGAAAGAATATTCCTACATGATTTTTATCTATCTCATAAACACAATCTCATCCTTTGGTTTTTCTTTTATCAATTTACACTTCATATCTTTCTTTTGGAAATGAAGATGTATTTTTAAAGTTCTATAATTATTGAATCACTATACCCATAAAATAATTTTAATTCATTCAATATAACTCTAATTTTAATAAAAAATAGTTAATATATGTTATCCATTATGGATAAATCTTCATAGGATGAAATAATACATTAATCTCTAAAACATCTTCCAAAGATCAATTAAAACTATTTCTTAAATTATTAACCATTAAACGCTTCCAAAATTATAATTTTTTTCTTAAAAAAATCAGGTCACTATATTTATAAAATTAATATAACATTATTTCCCCAAATATCATATTGTAGATCTTAATTGTCACATATAAAATATGTGAATACATTGGAAATATATTCTCTTAATACATGGTAATAAATTGAATTACTATAAATCCTTAATAAAAAAATAAAATCATCCATATAACTTGACTAAATGATAAATATTTTATTATATACTATAAATACAAAAAAACTATACACTCCCTCAATGATAAAACAAATCGCCTTTTCAACATGTAATTGATCTGTTTTTGTGGCCATCAATACTATCTACTTTACATAATCTATATCAATAATAACTTTATCCCATCTAAAAAACATTATCTCAATATCATAAAAATATTATGTATTATATTACCATTAATAATGAATTTTCTATATAATATTACATATATAATAAGTACAACTTCTATGTCCTTAGTACCCTTCAATAAATTCTTCAAAATCATTAATAAATATTCTTAATGAAAAATCCTTATATATTATAGGATTTATCAAACATAATTCTTATGATATAATAAATAAACATTTCAATCATTTATTTTCATTGTGGAACAATTAATGGGGAATCTTGATCTTATTATTTAATACATCCTTCTATTTATAAGTCATTTATATTATCTTAATCATTAATTGGAAAAGCATTACCCATTTAAATATGTTGATATTATTTTTTTTATTTACCTCTAAGACATCAATTTCCATAATCCCCAAACATTCCACATTTAAATCATTCAACTATTGATGATTCCTTAGGGAAACAATTATTATATTCAATTCCATTAACAAAAAATTTCATTTCACATTAGTAATTACAAATACTATTGTCTTACTCTCCACACAAAAAAGATCATCTTGTTCTATTCAGAAATTATTTTAAGTGATTCTCTACACATTCACAATATATATTAAACTGAATATTCTTTACTTCACGGTATCTACCTCCTGAACACTCGAAGAACACTATCCTTATATTATTTTTTGAGTCTTAGAGTTAGTAAATTTATAAGTTATTAACCCTATATCACAATTATATATTAGGAATAATCAAAATATATTTTACTATAGAAACCGAATATTTTGGATTCTCATAAAACAGTTCCAATCACATTCAACATTAACCCATTTCCTTTTACTTCTTTTAGTTGACTATAATTATGAAGTATTGTGTGAGAAAAATTACTCATAGAAGAAAGTCAAAAAGTCTTTAAAAAAATATTAATTGGATATTAAAATGATAACACCTTATTTTTTATCTATAAAAACTTTCGTTTAAACTAGGTTATTTAGGGTCATCTTATATTTAAATCCTTCATGATGGTTTATAAAGAGTTTATGAATTTCAAAAATATATGTCCCTATAGTGTAAATTTATGTGTAAAAAAAATCAGGTTGTTGTGCACCATGTGACAACTGAGTCAACGACCAATGGACCATTTTTAGGGATATTTCCCCTATGAACAATTATTCATGATACAAATTCAATTTTAGTATCAAAAAAATTCAATTTATTGGAATATAATTTCTATATCCTTCACAACAATAATTGGATAATTTTTATACATTGAATTATACATAGACATATCCTTATACATAAACAAAGTGATCATACTAATATTTTATCAACCTAATTGTAAAAGTTTTACTAAAAATTTCCTCTCATACCATCTATAATTTACAACTATTTTCATAAAAATATATCACATATGTTTAGATGAATATTCAATGAATTTAAATAATAAATTAAAAATACATTCCTAAGGACAATAAATTTTTAGTTTCTTCAGAGAATATATTAACAGTATTTTAATTTTATGATTGAGCTTCAAAACCCTTCTTAACGATATTTCCATTTAGTACACTTTATTGTTTTACCCAACATAAAGATTTATTCATAACCTCTGGAAATGAAATATAATAAATGGTGAGCTCGGATTATCAATAATGTTAATCATGGGAGATATAAATTTATGATTATAATAAAAAAATAAACATAAGAGTGTGAGTCCATGAACACAAATTACATTATTAATATCTAATATTTTGATGATCATAAAAATGATTCATATATAAAACATTTTTATTTCAAATACATTCTTCATAATAGTGATAAATCATAATAAATCAATCAAGAACTACGTGTTCATGTTACATAAGAGTGGAATTATAATTAGTAAAGAAACAATTTATATGATAAAGATACCATCTAAGGCCATAAAATCATAGTGGATCAAGAATCCATACCTATTACCTATAACATAATAAAGTAATAATCATCACCTATTTCCCTTATTAGATGAATCACATTTACTTGATTCTAATAGTGGATCAAGTATTTTAGTCTGTTTATTATAGTGGATCAAGCACATCTGTTTTTTTCTAAAATAATCATATGAGATATAAATATTTTACCAATAAATCTTTGGGATTTAAAGGTCCCACCATCAAATGAATTATGAAATATTGTTTCAAAAAATCAATAATCAATCGTCATATAATCATATCATAACCAATATAAAGATTTGGGTTCCATAAACATTTCATCAATCCATTATAGTATAACCCCTGTTAAAATAAATTGGTATTATAATTATATAATTATCGTAATCATAAAACACACAAAGATAGAATAATTATTTTACCATTGGGTCATATCCCTAGTAAAACACAACCAAAAGAAAAATTTATTATCATTTATGAATAGAAATACCATAAAAGGATCATTAAAACATTCTTATGAAACAAATACTTTACCCTATGAAATTAATTCATTAAAGTCTTAAAATTTTCTAATTATTAAGGAAAATATTTTATTTGAAGTAGAATTTTAAAAATGTAAATGAATCTTTAATTAAATGATTGGGTATGATGGGTTAAATTTTTTTCATGTCATACTTGTTAAACCAAAGATTATATTCACACTTTTAGTAAAAATTCATAACTACCTCATTGGAAAAATGATAAGAAGATTAATTTTTATCCATTTATTATAAAGTAAATCATGGGTAAAAATATATTTAAAAATAACTGGAGAGTGGTAAATGAATCCTTAAATATATTTTTAGAAATAAAGGATTTGGATGAAAAAGTATTTTCAACCGAAGAAAGAAACAAATTATTTTTACTAAAATAATTAAATTTGGTTTATTTAGTACATAAATAGAGTCAAATGAATGGAAAAATATATATTTTCCACAAAAAATAGTAGAGTAAAATACCATATTTTATTGAGATTTTTACCATTATATTTCATCATCAGAATCTTATTCATAAACAATCCTGATAAACAATGATATTATAATACTAAAATTTCACCACATTTTTAACATTTCAATCATATTCTCCATGAAACAAATAACATTATATTGATATGTAAGTATATAAAATTTACATAATAATAATCATAACATAAATTCCTTGGAATTATACACACTACATAAAAAAAAGGAATGGTGAATATGACATGTTTCCTATGAAAATAAAAGTGAGACGAAATCCTATATAACTTTGGAAACTTCTGATTCGTAATCCCAATTAAATAACGAAATCAAATTAAAAATTTTATATAAAAAATAATTATATTAATGATATTACATGTCCAATGAGAATTATATACACCAAATATGACCAACAAGTAGACAATATGGAAAATGTCTCCCAGAAGTAAAGGAGAGAGTAGATATCCATTACCCCAATTATTGACACTATTTTTACAAGTTCAAGCCACCTATATAATAAATATGTGTTTATTATAAATATTTTAAAACCAAAAATAATATATATATATATATGAAACTATATATTGTTTAATTATTATATTTTATTACCCATTTATTAACAATTTCTTATTAAAATCACATTTTAGGTAATAACGACTTCATCTTTTATATATATTTTGTTTGGTATTTGTTTCCTTTTAATATGATCATGGTTTCAACATATTTATAATTTTATCCCTTATATTAAAATCATACATACTAAATGTACACATATATAATGTAATCAATAAAATATAAGTATAGAAAATGAATTACACCATTAATTAAGATGGTTGGACATAAGTAAGCATGAATGTTGTTTCCATTTTCTCGTAGAATAGACCAAAATATTGGTGAATATTATTTCAACATTCCAAAATCATTATAAAATCATAGATATCATATATATTAATCAAATCAACCCTTATTACCATCCATTTTAAAATAAAATGAAAATGTATCATATCGTTTTGTTGAGGTAGTATTATACACATGCACATGAGAAATGTTATAGTTTTTAAATTGATTAAAATGTAAGAAGGTGGATATGATATTATAATTCTATAAGTATAATTATGAAATAAATATCATATACATATATCTAATCCATTATTATTATAAATCCACAATATTTTAAAATTTGAACATCATATTTGATATTGTGTATGATAAGAAACACCAACCAAAGAAGGGAATATAACCCCATGAGAAATTTAATTATATTTATTTTTAAATAAATTAGATCTTATTAAAAGTATGAAATGAACTCAACACCTTGTTATAACGAAACCTTATACTATTTTAAAATATTGTTATTTAAATATTATGATTATTACCCATCCATTATAATGGAAGTAATGACTAATATTAAATAATGAATGAAAATTATATTGTGTACACATGTATAAAATAAATTAAATGTTTATATATTGATTAGAGATAAAAAATATAACCATTTTAATGAAAAATAAATGTTTTCTAAAAATCGCTGTATTTTCTAAAAGACTTTTTATTCTCACTTTTTTCCATTAAATTATAATTAATTTTTATCAATTTTATAAAATTAATTTTAAAACAAAAATAAAATTTTAAATATATATTTAAAAATTAACATAGAATGGTTTTATATGATTTTTTTTCAAAAACATATTAACTTTTTTATGAATAGTGACAAATGATGAATTTTAATTGAAAACTACCTTTTAATTTAAAAAATTTACAAAGATAAACTCTATTTCTAATCGGTATTAAAAAAATTAGTTAGATTATAAATCTTTTTATCAAAATTTTATCATTTGAATAATTTTTATACTAAGTTATTTTATAATAGATTTGTAAACTTTTTACATTTGTCTCTTTGAAAACCAACTTTGACGTTGCATTATTAAGATTTATTTTGTATTAATGATTCCTCTTCTATGAAATGAATTTCAAAAAATGGATTAAATATTTGGAATAATCCTATTTTATATGATATAATGAGTTCACCTATTTTTTTTACCATAATAAATAGTAAAAACAGTAAAATTTATTTATAATAATTTATATAAAAATAGGTTTTATGAGGATTATAATTAAAATATAATGGTTAAAATGGCCTGAAAACATGTCTAAAATTTATTTTCCGACCATATTTGGATGATATAATTTATATGGATAGGTAAGGTACCATTTTTGACCCTTATTTCAGGTGAATAAAATGTGAACACCTTTTTCATTTCAAAATTCATAGTTTTCCCCCTTCCCTCACCTATTAAAGGACACCTTATATCCTATTTTATTTACATCATCAATAAATTTTTATTTTTAAATAACTGAAAAAATAATATTCCAACCTCCATCCCATCATTCTATAAGATTTATTTGGGAAATAAGGAAAATATAACATGGATTTTGGTGCACACCTAAGGAGGTTACCTGAAGAAGAGGTGACTCTATTCAATGAATGTTTTTATTTTATTTATATATCCATAAGATAAAATTAAACCATTATTATATAATAAACTTATTATCTTACATATAATGATATATATTAAGTGAATTACCTAAAACTATCCTAAATTCCACAAAATGGGTTATGAAATCATTATTCATATATGCAACGGACAACCACCTCACAAACTAATGTCGTTTTTTTACATTACCGCCACTCATAGTTGTGTATGATTATTGAAATAAAGTACTTATATCGTATTTAATTTTTTATACCTATTTAGTCATTATATCGCATATAATTTTTTTACTTTCCATTTCAAGGGGATACGAGAACGTCGCTAATGTGCATAGTGGACTACCGCCTTGCGAACTGACATGATTCATATTTCACTAACACTTTACAAGGAGGATAATCAAGATAAATTTAATGAATATATGCGATATAAATTAAATAAATATAATATTAATTAAATATTTATAATTATGTGAAGAAAATATATATCATTATCTTTTTTACACTAGAAAATTGTAACATCTTTCATATATGTGTGGACTGCATCCTTCATGAAGCGATGTGCATTTCCATTCATCACCACACCACATGGATTATATATAATTATATTTATTGAAATTATTGTTAATTAATGAAATAATGATCATTCTTTAGAGATAAAATTTTACTTACCCTTTTTACATAATGATAATTAAAAAATGGAAATGTTTCTCATGCATACATATGTACTTCCATCACTATGATTTTCATGTTGTTAATTTTTCATAACCATATTCAGGATTGGTTATAAAAATATAATTAAAAATTAAATTTTATAATTATTTCATGACTATTATTCTTGATATGATTATATAATAGCCACATTGATGACAGAAAAACAACCAAAGTCATTTTTTGACATAGAAGAAAAATATCATCGAAATATATGATGTAAACATAATTGATTATGTAATGATAAATAACATGGAAATAAGTGATTTAAAAGGAATAATAAAATAGAAAAAGGTTATATATATGTTAAATAATTATCATAATTTCATTTTCTAAAAGATAAACAATGTACGTGATGATTTGAACTCAGTGTAAGGGTTTCTCATCTCACTATTACTTTTGTGAGACATATGCTATATTAACAACTTATTTATTTTTAATGTTTTATATAATTTACTTATTGTATGTTATATCATGAACTTATATAAATTAATTATACTAAAATATATATTTAATGTTATTTCTTTCATGGGACATAATATCAAAAATTTACCATGGTCGTATATTTCTATTTCATAATTACTTTATTTTTCGATATATTTTTGTATTAGTACCCCATGGTGGAATTATTTTATATTTCTATATTTAAATAAATATATATATCTATTATCTCATTATTCATGATCTTTCTCATGTAATATTACTATTTTACCACTAATTGGTGATTAAAAATATGAATAATATTTTTAATAAAATCCTACTTTATTTCTCTCTTCGGTCAAGAATTTCTTTTTCATTAGAACAGATGTTTTCAAAAAAAATTGAAACATTAAAATAATATTTATTAATTTTATTTTTATCCATTTTTTCAATTTATAGTATAAAAACAATCTCTACATCATTTTTAAAATACCTCACATTTGGCTATTATAAAAAATGTGAAAGGAGTATTTGTTTTAATATGTAAGATATAAAAGGAATTTTACACTATTGTGACCAATAAAATTTCTGATTATTATTTTAAAAGTTTTTAAATTTTATTTTAAAATAAAAGGGTTTAAAAAATATGTTTTTATCTTTTAGTTTTAAAAATATTTTCATAGTGAAAATGTTAATGTCTTAATTTTTTAATGATTTTTTATGGTATGTCTAGTCATCAAGGATATAAACCCTTTATTGAAAATATGATCTATTAGGGATATGTTGTATTGATATCATAATTATTATTTCATTTCATTATTTATATTAGGTTTGAGTGATGATGAACAAATTTTTTACCATTAATCATATTACTCTATATGGTTTCTGATTGTTGAATGGGGAGAGTATTAACATTTCATGTATTATTTTTTCAATAATAATGTTTATGTTAATTTATTTCTCCCCATTATTATAAAGAATGAATTAGACATTTTAAGTGATGATAGGGGACCACTATAGCCCCATTAGTGCATCAATATCTCTCGTGGGACCTTCTATGTTATGTTTTGGTGCTTTTCCCATTTATATAGTTCTCATGGATCAAGGCCTCGACCATATTAGATTTCATAGACTAAGGCCTCAATAGCATGTTTTAGATGTCTATAATTATGTATTACATAAGGCTGAATTTAGTTATTGACATTCTATGTGACTATTTTATTAGTTAGAATATCTATCGTTAAGTTTCATGTTAATTTGATTCTTTATATGGAATTATGGGATCATCATTTATTACTAACATATTATTGTCATGTTATTGATGAAATATAATGTGTTTTAGTTATTTAACATTATAAATTTCTTATTAATTATACATTTATATCTTCTACTATATTCTTACACATACTGTGCATCTGAGATCACCACATTCTTATGTTTTATTTTCTATAGGAATACAGGAAGTGATTTGTGATTGATATGAAGGGATACACTAATTGAAATAATTATATCCTCAAAGAAAATAATTTTTTTTATATTCTTAATTATGATAATAATTTCATGTATGTAATTGGTTTAACAGTAATACTATGTTATTTGGTCCTTCTAGATTGAATTAATTATAACTTATTGTAATGTAACAAAGCATACATCGACTTCAGGCTACTGGGGTTGGGGTCTCTACAGTTTATATTAGAGTAAGTTTAGTAGAATATTTGATAACAATATTTGAGAAGATATAGATTAGGGAAAAACAATGGATATATTTGGATAATATATATATAAGAACAACCAAATGTTTTGTTAAGTGTGTTGTTATGTGTATTTTCTTTAAAAATACATCATTTAATTGATATAAAAAGTGGATGTGTTTTCATTATCGATATACCTAGAGGGAATAACTATAATTATGGACCATTTTCCTTAACCTAATCATCGCCTTGTTCACAATAATATGACTTAGTACACATCCGTTTTAGGATAATCCACATATCTTTAGGATAACCCATGGGGGATATCTTTAGGATAACCCATAGGGTATATCTTTAGGATAACCCACATATTATTTTATACCATTATAAATGAGTTGAAAATAAATATATCCCCAAAGATACCATGTTTATGAATTTGAGATTATCAATGCATAGAATTTTAAATTCATGTTAAAATTTTCACTAGTTTTGGGATTATATATTATGTTTAATAATTTTATGATCTACTCTACTGTATTTTTTTTAATAGTCGTGTTCTGGTCATGGAACAAAACACTAAATTATATTGAAAAAAGATTACACAAGTATGAAATAAGGCATTTTTATAACATCCCTGACATAGAGTGGGATTAACTCAGGAGGAAGAACATCACTCCAATGCATCTTGTGAGTAACAACCATATTGGCAAGACCATCGACAATCTTGTTAGCTTCACGATAGGTATGAGTGGTGATGAAATTGAACTCTGAAAAAATGTTCAGGCAGTCAATCCAACACGAAGTGAGCATCCAAGCTAGGTGAATGGAACCATTCCAAATTGCCTGAATAATAGTAGTGGAGTCACTCTCTATCAAGATATTTATCCAATAATGAATCCTGGAAAATGAAGTCGCATGAATAACTCTCACCATCTAAGCTTCCAGGGAGGAAGCAACACCACAAGAGCCATAGAAGCATCCAAGCGTCTGGATGAGGTGATTTATGAAAGTGGCCCCACAACCCACTAGGCCCAGGTTTCCTTTAGAGCCTCCATCCACATTGAATTTAATCCAGACTCGAGGTGGGGGTCACCAAAACACTTCAATGGTATGCTTCGGGCGAGGGTATTTCCCATCCACCCCAATGCATTTGAGAATCCCAAAGTCACGAACGGAGTTGTTGAAATGTGATACATATCAATAAAAATACACCATATAGGCATTTACCACTTGGGAAATATAATGATTCTATATATAGAGCTACTTCTGAAACTAATCAAATTATAAAAAAATTGGGGAAGCCGACTCAGGTTATGAGTGATAACCATTCATGTATAGATCATCCTACTGATCCACTATATGGTATAACAATATTTTCCCACTTTATGCATGAGTAAAATCTATGATTAAATGAGACTACAAATCCATTTTTACCTAAGAAATAGAGATGTTCTTCCGAGAATATATTTCACACTCTTCAAAGTAATGAAAACGATAATGTTTCCATGCCAGTTTATAATCTCTCAAGAGATGTGGATCATTATGGGTCATTAATTCAAAATAGTAAGTATGAATAATAAATATAAACATGATCTAGAATCATTTCAATGTATTATTAATGGGAAAATATTTTCCTTATAAGAAACGAGTAGATATGGAAAAATAATTTTTGATTATATGAATAAAATATAGGGAAGATGTTTCTATATATGAAACAATATTTATTAGTTTATAAAGTAATATTACAGACACTCTATGTAATCGAAATTGAAATAATTACTGTTCCATTGAAGGGAATAATCCAATATTTAGAAGGGAAATAGTCTCCCAAGAATTCACATCATATGAGAACATAGTATCATGTGATAACTACATAGGTAAATAATTCATTAATTACTATGGTTTTTAGGGGAAGAAAAAGATGAATAGAATAATTGAGAAAAAATTAAATAATGAAAATAATGGAATGAAGTATTTACCCACATATGATAATTATTGAAGGTAACACCCTAATACTTGCATAAAGTGAATGAGATTTCTTTATAAGTGTGTAGAGAAAGGACACCATAATAATGATTGAAATGGTAAGAAAAAAAATTCAATGTTTAATACTTCAAATATAATGAGAAGGAAAACTAGAAAAAAAAATTCCCCCAATATTGAAAGGAATATACCTCAAATGTTTCTAATGGATCACGTTCATGGTTATGTTATTACCACATATAAAGTGTAATGATCTATGCATTTTTCATTGGATTCATGAATTATATCTTATAAGTACTTTATAAATGATATACAAGTAATAATATTTATGAAATGTATAATAATATTACTAATGTAATTTTTCATTATAGATTTTATAGACTGTGTTTAACGATACCAATGAAAAAGAAAACTAATTTAGTGAAAAGTTGAACTTCATGAGAAACACATGATTGAATAAAAGATGAATATTAATATGTTAAATATATTGAGATAATGATGTTGGAATAAAGATATGATTCATATGAATAATGTAAATTTTTTAGTAATGAATACCTTAGAAATTATTATTGATTTTTTGAAAATGTTTTTTATGATATCATTAATGGAGTTAATAACATTTTTGAATTTATAGAATATTTCCAATAATCCATGTTGTATTTAAGGAATATGGAAGCATTCATGTTTTCAATAGGTTTTTATTGTAAATCCTATTATAATCACAATTCAAGTGAATAAATGATGAAGGTATTCACACGGTTGGTATGTGATGATTAAGAGGTACATCATTTTGGTTGGGTGATTAATGATATGTTCATATTGTGATTTTTTTGACATTCATTATAATGTTTTGGATCTTAATCATTTGGAAGGGCCAAATGGTTAAATGTTTATAAAAAGTATTAAGCTGAAAATTAGAAGAGTTTTAAGATATTAATTTATTAAATCACCATATTATGACTTATTTATATTGGATAGAATGTTCTAACCATTTTGTTATAATAATAACTGGAGATATAAAGAATTAATTATAATTCAACTATGGATCTTATGTTCAATTAAAAGTTAATTTTTTGATTTAGGAATAAAAATATTCATTTTTGGATATTAAATTATTAAAATAAGAAATGAATTAGAATTTTATCAAAACATTACCAAATGATGTACTTTTTTTCCAATGAAATAGAAACGTATAATGTAAAAATATTTCCATATATTATTAGATAGTAAAATATTTCCACATCTTTAAGAAAATGATATTTAAAAAAAATTGTAAAGACCTGTAAAATTCAAGGGAATTTTTCTTCTTCTTAATTTTCTTTAGGATTTTACAAGAACGCAGTTTCTGACGGCACCTGATTCTGAGGCCCGGTGTGCCCGGAATCAATTTCTGAAGTTTAGCTCAGGTACGTTCAGTGAACGAATGAGCAGGATTTTCCTAACTTTTGAACCAGTACATGGAATCGAAATCCGAGGGCACCGATGAAACCGCAGCACCGGTAATTTCTTAGGAACACCTTTTCTGGAGTTGCATTTTCTCAGGTGTGGTTATTAAATTAATGGGTTAAGTAATGAATAAAATAAAATTTGTGCAACCAATTTTATTTTTATCTAAGTAGTTATATCCTATGTAAGGGAGTTGGGGTGGGACCCACAAGTGAGGTGGGCCCCACATGAGCCCCACCCCTTTCAACTTCCATGAACCCCCATTAATTTTGTAACTCACCCCCCCCCCCCCTTAAATGAAAAGTCAATTCTCGACTTAAAATGGATTATTAAACGCCTTCAGTTAAGTCAAATAATTAAATGCGATCTTTTGAAATTAAAAAGGGATTGGCATGAGAAATAAAATAAGGCAAAGCCTTATTTTATTAGGTTGTTTCGTTGTGCGAGAAAGATTTAAAGAGGAGAGATAAAGTCTTGGAATCCTCATCTTCCTCCTTGAAGAACGCGAAGAAAGCATAGTCACCGACAAAGAATGCCAGCCTCCGAAGAAGGACGACTAAGAACACAGAATCCTTGGAGATCGACGACGTGATGCCGTGTACCACGATTCCAACGATTATCTTCTCCGTGACGTCGACGAAACTTACAGAACCTTGTTCCGTGACGGCCTCTTTCGTGACGATTATTTCCCGCGATGAACCTTCACTCGACAACACCTTGAGGTAGGGGATAATTTTGTTCGTGGAATGATCATTTACGTTATTCTTCTTTTATTTGGGGCCGCTTGTTATCAACTTAACGGGAAGAGGCCAGACCACACGAACACAGCCGACCCTCCTCCCCCCGTTGGTTTTTGTGTTTGTTGTGGCTCTAAAGAAGGCGGCGCGGTGCAATTACACCACGCGGAAATATGAAGGGATGCAGCGAAGAAGCATGGCGCCGTCGCGCCGCGCCGTTGAGGTCGAAAAAATTTGCGGCACCGTCTTGCAACGCCAGAGAACCACGAAGAGGCCACGACCGGAGAGGGGCCATGGCGGAGGGGCATGGCGCCGTCTCGCTGCGCCGGTCGGACAAGGCCGAAGCTCAAGCCGAGACGGTGTAAGGCGGGGTGGCCGGAATATCCGGCACCTCGAAGGGTGGGACCGCGGTGGTCCTGTGGTGGCAGCACCGGCCGGCCGGACTAGGCCGGCCATTTCAGGGGGAGACTGGGGATCGTAACCCCCGGCTGGAAAAAAGAAGCTGCCCCCACATGGGGGGGGCGCGGTTTCAATCAGGGGGGCAGCGCCCCCCCCCCCCCCCCCCCTTTCCGCTCAGCTCGGCCACCCGCGAGCCGCGCCCGCGCCAGGACAACTGGTCGCCAAGGCCGGACCGGCCGCATGGGGCCAGACCGCCCAGGCCGGTCCGGGCCGGGCCGCGTCTACCAGGCATGGAAGCGCCCTATTGGGCCGGACCCGGACACGGGTTGGGTCGACCCGGTTCGGGCCGACCCAGTGGGTCTCGGGCCGGGTCGGTCCGGGCCCAAAACCCCCTAAAACCGGAGAGGTCCGTTCTTTTGCCCATATCTTGGGCTGCAGACCTCTGATCGACGCACCATCAGTTGAGATGCGATCCTTGGATCGATACGGTCGTTTAAGTATATTAAAATCAAGTTTTAGAAGAACCTTGGTTATGGCCAGGTTTGTTCGAACACGAAACCAACCGGGCCCTCGGAGCAGAAACGCTTATAACTTGAGATTTGGACGTCTGATTGACGTGACGTCAACTTTATTGGATTCCTCTTAGTGATAAGGACCTTTTGGATTACTCTGATCAAGGTTTGGATGCAGTTGGAGTGCGTTCGGGTTGGTTTTAACTTAAAAACCAACCGGGCCCCTGGAATGAAAAAGCCAATAACTCTCAGACCGGGCATCCGATTGACGCGTCGTCTGTCACATTGAGTTCTTGTTGACGATACAGAACTTTGGGATACATCAACTCTGAAATTCGTGTCAGTTGATGTATCGGCCGCTTGACTCGTGGAGTGGACCCTCCCCGAACAAGCTTGCTGTGTGTGGGAACCCTAGAGCTGGCTGCGACTGCGACGACGATGAAGACTGTACAGAAATCCTCCGTGGGTTCGACAGCGACGACTACATCACTCAGCGATCCTATGTGGATCAGTGCTACCGATCCTGTGTGGGTCAGATCTTATGTGGGTCAGCGCTCAGCGGTCTTGTGTGGGATAGCGCATACCGATCCTGTGTGGGTCAGATCATGTGTGGGTCATTGCGGGGGTTAGTACCTATCGATCATGTGTGGGTCTGACAGCTTAGATGAATCAGTGGCTACATTTGATAATCTCTATTGTCTTACGAAGAAGTATACCTGTGTGAGATGAGTTTTGACTTTCAATCATTATCTTTGATAATATTGACTTTATATCCTGTGTGGATTACGTTATGCTTTCCTGTGTGGATTGGGTTGTGAATTCCTATGTGGAATGGGTTATGTTTTTCTATGTGGACTAGGTTGTACTTGGGATTGAATGTTGGAGCCGAACCGGAATTGATGACTTAGGTATATGTATGGGAATATACCTAAGTAGTGTTAGATGTTACTTCGTGATTGTATCTTTACTTTGTGGATTATCCTTTGTAGATTCAGGGAGACCTTCAGGGGTCTCGGTGTCCCTACTGAGTAGCGTATACTCAGCCCTGCACGGGCTATGCCAGCACTACATTTTGTTGGATGCAGACGACAGAAAACGCTGATCGTGGTTGAGGCTGGTGGAGCAGGTCGGTACCTAGAGGTGGACCACTGGGCGGGACGTACACGGAGCGGACGGCTAGACCACGGAGTTGAGGAGATTATCTGTACCCACCCTTTAGGTGAGATTTCCAATGGACAGCTCGATGTTGCTACTTCACTTTCAGTTGTTTTACTTTCTTTCCAGTTTTACTTTACTTTCCGTTTGGGTTTGTATTCTGGCCCACTTACTTTTCCGCACATACTATTGTACCAGTTTTACTTAGTGTTTACTTCTGCTGGCTTACTCTGTGTTGTTGGTTTACTTTATAAGGCAATGCCTTCCCCTTTTTGTCAGGATTTAAGCCTTGGTGCTAGTCGCCAGCCCCTGGCCTATGGGAGGCGGGCTTGGGGTAGTCACAGCACGAGTCCCGAGGACGGGTCTTGACAAATTGGTATTAGAGGAGTTCGGTTCTACCGCAGAACTTAGGAATCTGATCTTTCTTCTATATGAAGCAATAGTGTTAAGGGTATTGAGTGTGGTTATCAGTCCAGGGAGTCCAGTGTTGGTGCGACGACCGACGTATCCGTACACCAGGACCCTGAATTCTGATTTCCAACTCAATGCACGAAAACATTGATTGCATGTGTGTTTCAAAAGTTTTCTTTGTGATTACTTTGTGTCAGCTCACCAGGTATACTATTTTGACCGTGGAACACCTGTTTCATTTCAGGATGGCCCCACAATGGCAGCCAGCTAGGGCTCAGAGCTTTGTACGAGACGATAACCCACCGAGCGACGAGGCCTCGGTGCAGGGCCCTTTTTTAGCGGAGGCACCGGCGGTACCACTACCCGTCGAGCCACCGATGCCACCAGCCCCAGCCACTGAGAGTGCACGTCGCCTTAGTGCATGGAACGAGTTTCAGCATCAGAGACCTCCCAGGTTCCGTAGGGAGACGGACCCTCAGGCACCTAAGGATTGGCTGGAGGCGGTTGTGTGAGTTTTCAGGTTAGTGGGGACACCAGCTGACCTCATGGTGATCCTCGCAGCGAGCCTCCTCCACGCGGCAGCAGGCAGATGGTGGAGCTTGATGCTCCAGGTGCATGATGAGGCATCTCTTCTTTGGACAGAATTTGAGAGATTTCTTGCTGAGCTTACACCAGCAGCTAGACCTATCGCAGGGCGACACGTAGCGGAGTCTTCTGCAGTCGATAGTAAACAGATGTTGTAGAGGTCCAAGCGAACCAGCCCATCAGGTGGAAGACCACAGGATACTGGCTCGGAGGTGCGGGGCACACGCAGCAGAACCAGTCTTACGAGTGGTAGACAATTCTATACATGCAGTGGGTAGGGCCACATGGCTCGTGACCACTTGACCCGCCATGTAGAGGGGAAGCATACGGTTGAGGGACCACCCAGGCAGAGGCAGAGGTTCGACTGTGGCGATCCGTAGGGAGCAGGCGAACAAGGCTGAGGAGCTGGTCGAGCGGCAGGTGGTGGATGACGTTTTGAGGCTCTACCACCACCACCACCACCAGGAGGTCCACCCCAACCACATGGGAGAGCATAGCTTCAGGAAGCTAAATCTTATGATCATGGAGCTCTGAAAGCGGGTGGACAAGTGCGGGACTAGCTCCAGGCATGGAGGCCTTTTCCCATAATTCCTCTAGCTTCATTATTTGTGTTTCTTTGTGTCCTTGTACTTTTAGTTGAAGTAATAAAAGACACTTTCAATAGTGATGTTTTCTTTTTGTCTTTTTTATGTTAATACTAAGAGGTTTCGGTTAAAAAAACTGTTGACTTGACCCTCACATATGAGATTCCTACTAGAGGAGACCCAGTGACCACACACTAATGCTGACAGTGTGACTCAACCCTTGGAGGAAAGATTAACGGTTGGATCTCTTGGTAGCAGCATCGAGGCCTTACGACGTCATCCATGTCATGAATTAACTAATCATGACAAGATTGACTATATTAGGCAAGGAACGTGGTTCATCCAGGGGATGAGACCAGATTTCTCTTTTCGGAAAAGGATAAATCATTGCAGCTTTGCAGAACATTAAGGAAGAAGGGGAAACCCTTCATGTGGTTAGACAGATGTCAGTAGAGCTTCCAAGAGTTGAGACAGAGATTGACCAGCGCACCTATCTTGAGGCTACCAGAGGAGGTAGAAGGGTACGTAGTCTACTGCGATGCATCAAGGACTAGACTTGGAAGTGTCCTGATATAGGAGAGGATCGTGATCGCCTATGGATCACGTCAGTTGAGGTAGAATGAGAAAAACTACGCTACCCATGACCTGGAGTTAGCAGTAGTGGTCATTGTTATGAAGATGTGGCAACACTATCTGATGGGTGAGCACTTTACAGTCTACACTGACCACCAGAGTCTCAGGTACATCTTCTCGCAGAAGGACCTGATTCTGAGAAAGCGGTGATGGATCGAGTTCCTCCAGGACTATGACTTTGAGATAGTCTATACTCCTGGAAAGGGGAATGTAGTAGCCGATTCTCTCAGCAGGAGGACGAGAATTCAGCTACTCGGGGAGGCGACGGAGCAGCTAGTCACTTTGCAGATATCCTTCGTGGATAGAGATGGTGCATCCTTTCTTCAGTCACTCACAGTCACTCCTCCACTACTGCAGCGGGTCAGAGAGGCACAGCGTGGGGACGCTGACTGTGATACGCGACGTGTGCAGATATCCTCAGGACAGGCACGTGATGGATTCTCTATAGGAGGAGAGCACATCTTCCTTTTCAGAGGACGTACCATGGTACCGGTTTCTTTACAGAAGGAGGTGCTGAGAGAGTTTCACACTTCCCCTTTAGCGGTACATCCAGGAGTGGCGAAGATGTACCAGGATCTCAGACGACAAAACTGGTGGCCGGGTATGAAGAAGGCTATGTCAGAGTTCGTTTCTCGATGCCTCACCTGCCAATAAGTGAAGGCATAACACCTGGTACCAGTAGACTTGGTATAGCCCTGGGAGGTCCCAGAGTGGAAGTGGGATGGGATATCTATGGATTTCATGACTGGACTTCCACGCACTTCCAGAGGTCACGACTCTATTTGGGTGACTGTCGACCGACTCACCAAGTTGTCCCACTTCTTACCCATCAGAGAGCAGGGCTCAGTAGAGATCTTGGGACGTCTCTATATTCAGGAGATTGTACAGCTTCATGGTGTAACATCATCTATCGTCTCTGATCGATATGATCGCTTTACTTCCTAACTTTAGAAGGGGTTGCAGGAGGCTTTCAGGATGCAGCTACGTCTGAGCACTGCCTTTCACCCTCAAATGGATGGTCAGATGGAGAGGACCATTCAGACCCTCGAGGAAATGCTCTGTGCATGTGTCCTCGACTTTGGTCGCAGCTGGGAGGATCACCTACCTTTGGTGGAGTTTGTGTATAGCAACAGCTACCACTCCACCATCAGTATGGAACCATATGAGGCATTGAACAACCGACCTTGCAGATCAGCTCTGTGCTGGACAGACCCTAGGGAGTTAGCACATGTGGGACCAGAGATGGTTCAGGCCATGACAGAGAAGGTCAAGGTCATCCAGGAGCGGATGAGGACAGCTCAGAGCCGGCATAAGTCTTATGCTGACAGGAGGTGGAGACCACTAGAGTTTTAGGATGGCGACCACGTCTTCTTGTGGGTCTCACCTCGACGTGGTTTACGGAGATTTAGATAAGGCGGAAAGTTATCTCCGTGCTTCATCGGACTATTCCAGGTCCTTAGCAGGATAAGCGAGGTAGCTTATCGCCTGGCTCTACCACCTCAGTTGCACCGGGTGCAAGGCGTCTTCCACGTATCTCAGCTGAAGAGATACGTGCATGACCTGACGCATATCATCGACCATGTGGAGCTGGACATTGACGATGGGGCGACTTTTGCGGAGGTCCCGATAGAGATTGAGGATAGACAAGAGCGGGTCCTACATGGGTGGTCGATTCCTCTAGTGCGCATCATTTGGCATCATGGGAACCTCCAAGAGAGAACTTGGGAGAGGGAGGCTCAGATGCGTGCACAATACTCACTTTTGTTTCCCTATTTTTTGATGTATCTTTACGGGGACATAAAGCCCTGAGGTGGGAGTAGTGTAAAGACCCGTAAAATTCAAGGGAATTTTTTTTCTTAATTTTCATTGGGATTTTACAAGAATGCAGTTTGTGACGGAACTTGATTCCGAGGCCCGGTGTTCCCAGAATCAATTTCCGATGTTTAGCTCGGGTACGTTTAGTGAACGAATGAGCAGGATTTTCCTAACTTTTGAACTGGTGCTTGGAATCGAAATCTGAGGGCACTGATGAAACCACAACGCTGATAATTGCTCAGGAACACCTTTTCTGGAGTTATGTTTGCTCGAGTGTGGTTATTAAATTAATGGGTTAAGTAATGAATAAAATAAAATTTGTACAACCAATTTTATTTTTATCTAAGTAGTTATATCCTGTGTAAGGGAGTTGGGGTGGGACCCACTAGTTAGGTGGGCCCCACACGAGCCACACCCCTTTCAACTTCCACAAACCCCCATTAATTTTGTAACTCACCCCCCCCCCCCCCTTAAATGAAAAGTCAACTCTCGACTTAAATTGGATTATTAAACACCTTCAGTTAAGTCAAATAATTAAATGAGATCTATTGAAATTCAAAAGGGATTGGCATGAGAAATAAAATAAGGCAAAGACTTATTTTATTAGGTTATTTCATTGTGAGAGAAGGATTTGAAGAGGAGATCTCAAGTCTTGGAATCCTCATCTTCCTCTTTGAAGAACGCAAAGAACGCACCGTCGCCGACGAAGAACGCCAGCCTCTGACGAAGGACGATAAAGAACGCAGAATCCTAGGAGATCGACGACGCGACGCCATGTACCGCGATGCCAAAGATTCTCTTCTCAGTGACGTCAATGATTCTTATGGAACCTTGTTCCGTGACGCCGTCTTCTACGACGATTATTTCCCACGACGAACCTTCATTCGACAACACCTTGAGGTAGGGGTTAATTTTGTTCGTGGGATGATCATTGTCATTCTTCGTCTTTTATTTGGGGCCACTTGTTATCAAATTAATGGGAGGAGGCCTGACCGCACAAACACGGCTAAACCTCCTCCCCCCCTTGGTTGTTGTGTTTGTTGTGGCTCGAAAGAAGGTGGAGCGGTGCAATTACACCGCGCGGAAACATGGAGGGAAGCGGCGAAGAAGCGCGGTGTCGTTGCGCCGTGCCGTTGAGGACGAAAAAATCCACGGAGCCGTCACGCTGCACCGGAAAACCACGAAGAGGCCGTGTCTGGAGCGGGGCCACGACGGAGGGGTGAGGCGCCATCACGCCATGCCGGTCGGACAAGGCCGCGGCTAAAAGCCTCAACGCTGCAAGGCAGGGCGTCCGGAACCGCTGGCCGCTGGCACCTCGGAGGGTGGGACTGCGGCGGTCCTGTGGCAACAGCACCGGCCGGCCGGACCGGGCTGGCCGTTTCAGAGGGAGACTAGGGGTCGTAACCCCCGGCTAGCAAAAAGAAGTGGCCCCCACGTGGGGGGACGCGGTTTCAATCAGGGGGGCATCACCCCCCCTTTCTGCTCAGCTCGGCCAGCACCGAGCTGGCCACCCGCGAGTCGCGCCGGCCGGGCCAGGCCGTGCTGGTTGGGCCAGGCCGGGCCGCGCCCTATTGGGCTGGACCCTGACCCGGGTCGGGTCGACCCGGTTCGGGCCGACCCAGGGTTCTCAGGCTGGGTCGGTCTAGGCCCAAAACCCCGTAAAACCGGACATGTCTGTTCTTTTGCCCATATCATGGGCTACAGACCTCTGATCGATGCACTGTCAGTTGTGATGTGATCCTTGGATCGAGACATTCGTTTCGGTATATTACACTCAAGGAAATTTTGGCTTCCTCCACTCGAGGTTTTGACGAAGTTGGAGTGCGGTTGGGTTATTTTGACTTAAAAACCAACCGGGCCCCTAGAACGAAAATGCCAATAACTCTCAGACCGATCATCCGATTGACGTGGTGTCTGTCATGTTGAGTTCCTGTTGATGATACAGAACTTTGGGATACATAAACTCCAAACTTCATGTGAGTTGATGTATCAGCCCCTTGACTCATGGAGCGGACCCTCCCCGAACGAGCTTGCTGTGTGCGGGAACCCTAGAGCTGGCTGCGACTGCGATGACGATGAAGACTGTACAGAAATCCTCCGTGGGTTAGACATCGACGAATAAAACACTCAGCGATCCTGCGTAGATCAGTGCTACCGATCCTGTGGGGGTCAGATCCTGTGTGGGTCAGCGCTCAGCAGTCCTGTGTGGGCCAGCACATACCAATCCTGTGTGGGTTAGATCCTGTGTGGGTCATTGCGGGGGTTAGTACCAATCGATCCTATGTGGGTTCGATAGCTTAGATGAATCAGTGTCTACACCTGATCATATCTATTGTCTTACGAAGAAGTATACCTATGTGAGCCGAGTCTTGACTTTCAATCATTATCTTCGATAAGATTGACTTGATATCCTGTGTGGATTAAGTTATGCTTTCCTGTGTGGATTGGGTTGTGAATTCCTATGTGGAATGGGTTATGTTTTTCTTGTGTGGACTGGGTTGTACTTGGGCTCGGATGTTGGAGTCGAACTGGAATTGATGACTTAGGTATATGTATGGGCATATACCTAAGTAGTGTCGGATGTTACTTCATGATTGTATCTTTCCTTTGTGGATTATCCTCTGTGGATTCTGGGAGACCTTTGGGGGTCTCGGGGTCCCTACTGAGTAGTTTATACTCACCCCTGCACGGGATATTCCCGCACTAAGTTGTGTTGGATGCAGATGACAGACAACACTGATCGTGGTTGAGGCTGGTGGAGTAGGTCGGTACCTGGAGGTGGACGACTGGGAGGGACGTATACGGAGCGGACGATTGGACCGTGGAGCTGATGAGATTATCTGTACCCACCCTTCAGGTGGGATTTCCAGTGGACGGCTCGACGTTGCTACTTTACTTTCAGTTGTTATACTTTCTTTCCAGTTGTACTTTACTTTCCATTTGGGTTTGTATTCTGGCCCACTTACTTTTCCGCACTTACTATTGTACCAGTTTTACTTAGTGTTTACTTCTGCTGGCTTACTTTGTGTTGTTGGTTTACTTTATAAGGCAATGCCTTCCACTTTTTGTCTGGATTTATGCCTTGGTGCTAGTCTCTAGCTCCTGGCCTATGGGAGGCGGGCTTGGGGTAGTCACGACACGAGTCCCGAGAACGGGTCTTGACAAAAATGATATCTTAATACTGTCATTTATATTGATCTAATTTCCTTTTAAATCATCCTAAATTTATTGGTTTTAGGTCTTTAACTTTCCATTGATCATTTAATTTCTTTTTATCAATGACCTTTTTCACACCCTATTTTTATTTATTCTTTTATTTCATGTTCATATATTCACTTGCTACCAATTTTATCCTATTTTGAAACTAAGTTATGTATTATTCCATATAATCATTTTTGTTCCCTTATTTATTTTAAGAGGTTATATTATTAAACCTTCTCACAATTCAGTATTTCAAAAAAGATATTTTAAAATGGTAAACCATTTAATATTTATGTCATTATTATATTATGACGACACAATTTATTAAATGAGTGTATAATCTTGCACCATGATATTTTAAAATATTAACATCATATTCTATAACATTTATGGCATGAAAAAAAATAATATAACATGACAAGACTTTATGATATAATTATTTTTAAATAAATTCAATCTCCATGATTTCTTGCAACACACACAACATCAGGTTTGAACAACATTTAATACTCTTTGAAAATATTATTATTTAAACAATAATTTGATAAGTCATGAGATAAATTAGAGTGTATAAATAATATTAAATAAATTATGAGAAATATATGGTTTAAACATGTATAAAATAAATAAAAATTTATATCTATTTATTATATATATATATTTAGAACCATTTTAATGAAAAATAAATACTTTTTGAAAAAATATAATATTCTAAAAGACAATATAGTTGCATTTTGAACACATAATTTATAGATATTTGTACCACTTTTATAAAATTTATATTACAAAAAAATTAGATATATACAAGTCAAAAAATTTCTACGGTTAATTGTTTAGATTTTTTTGAAATGATTCAATTTTTAATGAATAGTGAAAAATACTACATTTATATTTTAAACTACACTTCCGCTAAAATTATTTATAAAGTTAAATTATAATTTAAATATATTTTAATGTAAAATTATATCAATTACACATATATTGATCAAATTTAGTTAATTTTGATCCTTTAAATTTTTAATTTTGATATAAAAACGTTGTAATTTTTTGATCATTAACTCTTTAAAATCCCTCTTTGTCATCAAGTCTGTGGAATTCCTATTAAATTAACATTTCTGAGTCATGTGAATGGAACTTGTAAAAATGGATTTAATATTTATAATAATAATACTAATAAATATTATATAAAATGTTTGGATTATTTTTTTAACATAATAAATAGTAAAAATAGTAAAAATTATTTACCACATTTAAGGTAAAATTAGTTTTACCTGGGGGTGAACAAAATATATTTGTTATGTAATGAAATATTTTTTTTATAAAATATATTTAATGTACATTTTTACCCTAAAATATATAATTCTAAATAATAATCTATTTTTTAAAAAAAATTTGGAATGTGAGAAATGTGGTTTCACCCTTTTCTTTTGAGAAACTACATTAGATCCACTCAAATCAGCTATTAAAGGCCACACCATCTCTTATATTATCCATACTATGTAAACCATTTTGTTTTGACAATACCATCACATATAACATAGAAAATTATATCCCCTTATCCCTAGGTCCATGTTTTGGGTATAACTTTATCCTAGTAAGGACTTTGGTTCAAACATATTGTGGTTACACGAAGGGGTGGTAACATTTTTTAATGAGTGTCTTATTTTATTTCATCATTAACCTACTCAAATTATTATAATACCATGATGATATAATATACTATTCATATTAAAAAAATATTTTATTATGTTATGTTCATGAAATAATGCATCCACACTTTTAATAAATGGGGCATATAATCATTATTAATATTTATGGAGGACTATCACCTTATGAACCGATTCCATACATTTTTCCATTAACTCCTATAACAGATGTGAATTATTTGTCAAATAAAGTATATATATATACTATTTATAAAAATTTTACACATTTTTAGTAATTATATTATATAAACATTTTTTTATTTCCATTCAGTATGGGAAATAATAATGTTGCTCGTGTGTACAGATGACAACCGCATCACAAAATGATGTGATTTGTCTTTTACTAATGCTTTCCATGTGTAAAATCCCATGTATTTATAGAATAATAATTTTTAATATATATTAATATTCTTGAATAAGATATTAATTTTATATAAAATGGTATAATTTGTCTCATAGTGTACTCAATACGCAACAACAGGTTTCGCCGAAATCTTACGTAGCACATAACATTGAGTTATACTGAAAAATAATATAATAATATTATTTATATTTTAAATGGTAGATAATTCCTAGCCATTTTATTGGTGCTAATGAACATAAATAACTAATATATTATTACAAATGTTTTGTTAAATGATTTTACATTCACCCAATAATATTTGGAGGCAAAATATGATAATGAATCAAATTTTAAGCATAAAATACTCTAATATTTTGAAATGCTTGTTTTACCCCCTTTTGATAGAGAAACCTTTTTAAATATAGTTTTTTCACATATATATATATATTTTATTTAACAAAATAAAATTATTCTTTAGAAGTGGGACATAAAAATTAAATTTGGTTGAAATTTTGGTATTTTTAGGATTAAAACAATATTTTAATGAATAGTAAACAAATACAACATTTTAATTCAAAATTTCCTTTTCATCTAATATACTTATATAGTTTGATTTTATTATTAATTTATTTTAAATTGAATTTGGATTATGTTTTTATTATTATATCCAATATTGTTCATTGGATGTAATTTCAAATTTATATTCGAAATAAACACATGTTAATCTATTGATAGTTTGTACTTATTAAAACCTGTTTTCTTGTTTTAACAATAGGAATTAATTATAAATTAATTACTAAAATGTATGTGTTTTTAATTTTGAAAAATGGATTCCATATTATGAATCAGAATTTCCAAATTGTTTAAATACAAACCTTTTATATTTGGACATTATGAATAGTAAATTCAGTAACTATTTTTATTTACCATGTAAAAGGTTAAGTTAGGTAAATAAGGGTAAAAATAATTTTATAAAAATATAAACCTATCCAAAAATGTGTAATAATATTATTGGATGAGTCACTAGAGACCAAAAAATCATTAGTATGAACTTTTGGCATTTGGGAGCCACTTTGGTGTGAAAATTACATGTTATAATAATTAATTTAATGTAAAGAGAAATATAACACAAACATGTATTTTTTTACTAAAAATTTTTATGGTGGGGTTATATAATTGATATATTTAACTATAAATAGTTATTATAATTATAAATTTTTCTCCTATATCATTTTATTTTATTTATATTTTTTAGACATTAAATAATCAAATTTTTTTAAGACGTGTTGATGAAGTGGTGATTACCTTTTTAGGGAAATATTTAAATAAATTACATTATAATCATTTAAATAAATGTAATTTTATCATTTTTATTCCATATTTAGATTTTTTGGATGACATTGACATAAAAAGGATAAGTTAATTCCTTTGGTTCTAAGGAAACAAGTTTTTATGACTTTAACAAAAATAAATAACTAGATAGTGTCAAAATTGACATAAATGAGTTCTTAAAACAAATACTATTTTATTTAATGATATAATTGTACTAAAAATCTAATATTCTTCCAAATGACTTATATGATGTTAAAATTTTTATTAATGATCCACTTGTAGTTCTATGAGAATTTTATAGTAACTATTGTAACCATATATTGTGAAAATACGAGAAGACATATTAAGAGTTGATATTTTTAACTAAATGTTAAAGCTAAAAGATAAGGTTGATTTTGTGACCTAAAATTGTCTAAAACCTATTGGTTGAATGTATTTCGACTTAAAACCATCTTATCCAAGCAATAAATAACTTTTGAGACATCATAATTCCAATATAAATTTATAATAAAAAAATATTTCATGAGTTTCATAAAGTGACCCTCCTCCGTCTTATAAAATGCCACCCCTCTACCCACTTACTCACAACTATCATTCCTCTTAGATCATCCCAATTCTGATCCAATAATCTCACAACATCCCTCCCTTATATAATCCTTAAATTTGGAATAATACAATTCAATAAATCCATTTGGCTCAAATCAAAAGCAGTTACCAGATTTAGAGGTAGCGTCTTCTCTCAAACTTCTTTCCATTATTTTTTTTCTCCACTGCCTATAATATTCTTATTATACGATTACATAAAAACACCAATATAATCAATATACTAGTATGTTGTGATGATATGTATTATAACTACACTTACACACACCCTCTATATAATGGATATAAACATACTATTTCTATGTGCGGTGAACTACTGCCTCATAAAACGATGATTATTCAATTTTATCGTACCACCTCTCATAGTGGACATTATAATGAATTAATATTTATATATGATATATATGATATTTACTTTTTCTCTATGATTAAGTAATTTTTATTTAAAAAATACTTTTATGCTTTCAATAATATGTAAATACGATAATTTCATTTGAGGAAGTACAGACTACCACCCCCTCAAAGTGATATGACTTGTTCCTGCCACACATGGAATGTATAAAAGATGGTGTTAATGAACATTTGTTACATATATAACATATAAATTATATTTTAATTACAATATAACCATGTATCATTTAGTTTTCATTACTTTAATATGACAAATAAATGAAATAATCGTTCATGTGTACGTACGATCTACTATCTCCATGAAAGGTGCATTTCATATCTTATATCAAAATATTATGGACATAATAAATACATATATAATATATATATATTATATTTAAATCATTAATAATATTCTTGAGATGATTTAATTTTGACTACATGGACAATTTACATCAAAACAAGTTCATTTTTGACTCATGTACCGAATGTCAGCAAAATATTCGATATGAACATAAATAATTATGTAATTTTTATAACATGGTAATAAGTGATATAAAAGGAATAATAAAATTGTAAAATGTTTTCATGAACATATAAATTAACCTATGTTTTTATTGATGAAGATAACAATTGTATGTGATGAGTCAGACTCAAGATAAGGGACTTTATCTCAATCTCCATTCATTGAGGTATATTCTGATAATGTAAAATTTTTTATTTTATATTGTGTATAATCAATCCTTTTAATTGTAATTTCATTCAAATATATTTTTTTCTATGAATAATTTTACTAAATGAAAAATTAATTTTTTTAATGTATGTGGTGACAACGACTCCTCCACCACAGTAACTATTATTTGAAATTTGGATTCCTCTATAAGATTTATGTTTTTAAAAGGAAAATAATTTAATTATTACCTTTTTGGGTGTTTTGGTGTTGAAAATGGTTTTGAAAGTGGATTTACTATTTCAATATCATGAAATGATCTCTTTTGATTGCAAATGATATTTTATGAGTGAAATGTTGATAATTGTAATCTTTTGTGTTATGATTATATAATGGTAATTAGAAATTTTATGGGTTGTTATGTGATAAACCAATGATTAGTGGTTACATGATAAATCAAAGATGGGTGGTTTTGTGATAAACCTTGGACAAGTGGTTATGTTATAACCTCCAATGCATTGGGTGTAGAAGTCAGCCAGATGGCTATTCTATTTAGTGATTTGTGTGAAAGTCGGCCTTATGGTTATTCCTATTAAGTATGTTTATGTCCCAATTTACCTTTATATGTTATATATTGATTTCTATGGGATTATGTTAATATTTTGGTTACAAAAATGGTAAGCAATAAGCTTATATTCAGTGAAGTATAATCACTACTCCTTAAATGTGAAAAGTATTAATTTATTATATAGTATTCATGGTTTTCATGTTATACCAAGACTAACATTTTTACTTCCTTGTGTATCCCTTACTAAAGATTTTTATGCTAATATCATGTTTGCAAATGTTTTTCATTAGAATTAAAGAAGAATAGAGTTAAGTATAGTATCAAAGAAAAGTAATTCTATTTAAACATTAATAATACCATGTTTATTTTTAAAGAATTTTTGTTTTATAAAAAAATGAATAATTATTAGAAGTGTCTACTTATAATATTAAATTTTCTATGTATAAGTTATAGCCTAATTATCTATAACTATAAACCTAAAAATATCCTCGAAGTGAATTATATTTAATTGTTGACTTATCTCAAGGTTCAGTAATGATTAAGGTCGGGGCTTTATAGTTGGTATTAGAGGACGATTTAGATAACCTTATGGGTTAGGGTGTTATTTAAGAATAAGTGACATGTTTTATATAACCATAATGGTTATCATATTAGAAAGAGTCATAGTTATTTTAGATAAAATTAATGACTTTTATATAACATAAATAAGTATATCTTATTGTTTATCCTCCTCATATTATATTATATGATGATTTTATTGATATATTCACACTAACCCTTTTTTGTTTTAGGAAATGAATAGATCTAGCATGCACTGAAGTAACAATGGATCTGAAGGAAATTGTGGTGATTTTCTAAATAATAAATTAAATGAAATTGGAGTTGAAATGAGAACTCTTGTGGTTATTCTAATCCAACTATCTAGATTCAGGATTGACCACTTAAACCCAGGTGATTTTTCTAAGGCATAATATATATGAGATACAAATCCCTATGGATGTTCATGTAATAATCATTAAGGTAAGTATATTAAAAAAAACTACATGCTAAGGATGTTGAAATTAATACCTACGAAAATGTTTGAAAGATATGGGAAGATGTTATATATGTGGTAATAAAGGTCATAAATCAATAACCTTCCATGAAAAAAGGAATCATTTAGTTAAATCCAGAAAAGGGAAAGAAGTTCTTTTTAATGGATCAATTGAATGTTTTAAATGTGGTGTGTATGGTAATTACACAAATAGATATCCTACAAATAAGGTTCGAGATTGGGATTAGTAGGACCATAAAAATATATGTTTACCATTACCTAATGACATTCCAATTGAAGATGATGAAACGAAAAATAACCTATGAAAGGTATGTATTATTTCTTAGTTCATGTTTTGACATTACTGAATATTAGGACATTATACATGATTTTTTTAGGAAAGAATTATGAAATAATAATATGGAAAAACATTGTTAAATTATCATGAATAATGTTTTATGATTAAGATGTCTACTTTTTAAGAATTGAAGAGTTATGTTGGATCTATGAATGATGATATGTTTAAATTTATTAATGATGGGATTAATTTTGAATGAATCTAGTATGTGTAACCCTTAAGTTTGTTATGTAAAAATGAGGAATAATTATCTTTTCTTTTTTGGATATAGTTATAAATAACCTTTAGGGTTTATATGATCCTTGAATTTGAGGCAATTATGGGTTATTACATTTTGAGATTAAAAATGAGAGGACTGAGATAAAATTGAGGTTAAATTATCTTACGAGTTTTTAATGATTTTATCTCATGTTGGGAATGTTATAAAATTTATAAAGTTTTAGAAAATGGAAAACCCACAGGATGGGTGAAAACTCATCGCATCTAGTAAGGTCGTGGGAATTGAACCCACAACTGAAAGGTGACAATGTAACATCACTTACCACCGGCCTATGTGAAGTCCCTGGTTAGTATGACTTATTCTCTTTAGTTAAATGATTTTATAGATTTAGAATATGTTTATTTTTGGAACTTATGTTTTATCAAATGGATATCATTGGTATTATAAAATGATTTAGTGACTAAGTGATAAATGTTACTTGGGAATATGTTCTCTCTTTTGGGAACGCTATATGCCTAAAGAAACTAGAATACCGTGTGATTTCATTTTAGGAGTAATGGTTTAATTTTATTTTGGAAGAATCAATATTTTTATTGCGGACAAATGGAAATTTGGGTTACCTATGGAAAATATTAACATATCATGGAGAAAATTTAATTAGGTTAATTACTTTTTGATATAAGACATTAAGAGTGGTTGATGTTATTTGGAGATAAATGTTAAAATTTATCTTGGAAAGATAAGTGATCAAATAATTTTGAGTTTTGTATTTCAAAAATAGTTAGATTATTTTGAGAAATTTTAAGGAATTTTGTTTACTGAATAGTCTCTGTAGAACTTGGGTATTACTGTTGAATTTTGGAGATTAAAACTAGTCCTTCTCTTTATAAAGGATTATTATATTTGGGGGATTATTTGATCTTGTACTAACCATTTTGGATTTGGTTAATTTTTTAAAATGAGGTTAATATATAGTTCATCTTTTTTGGATTATGTGATTCTATAGAATATTATTCTAGTACTTCTGGTGTGACCAATTCATCTTGAATACACATCCTTTGGAGAAAAGATGAGTGTGTGGTAGAAATTTATTAAAAGATGAAACTCTACTTTTCAAGTAAGTATATTTCCTTATTTTTTTATTCTAAGTAGTTAAATAATTCTTCAAATTTATGAAAAAGATCATAAAAGAAAAAAAATTATATTTAATTTTCCTACTATGAAATAAATGACTGTTTAACCAATCACATGTTTGTGGTTTTCTGGTTGTTAACTTTCTCCTGATCATGGTTTCTATCACTCTCCATCAGAACATGATGGTTTCTTTTTATTCCATATCCATTTATTCCTACATTTAATCCTAGTTTTTGTAATATTGGTTGACATTTTTACTTCTTTTACATTTTTTAAAGTGGTAGTTTTATTGACACTTTTTCCGATGTGATAATTTAAATGAAGTTACATTGACAAATTTTAAAATTTAAAGGATGCAATTGCCAAAAGGGGTAATTATGTAACATACCATGTATTTATAGAATAATAATTTTAAATATCTATTGATATTTATGAATAAGATATTAATTTTACATTGAAGGGGATGTTTTTTCTGATAGCATAATCAATAAACAACAACGAGATTCTATGAAATCTTATATTTCACACCATATTGAGTTATACTGAAAAATAATACAATAATATTATTATTATTCTAAATTGAAGTTAACGCATAGTTGTTGTATTATTGGGAATGAACAGAACTAACTACAATATGATTAGACATGTTTTATTAAATGTTTTTACATTTATCCAATAAATTTTAGAGGCTTAAAATGAGAAAAAAACTAATTTTAAGGATAAAATACTCTAATATTTTAAAAAGCGTGTTTTAATGCCTTTTGATGGAGAACCCTTTTTAAATATAGTTCTTTTAACATTTATATGTTATATTTGACCAAATAAACTTCTTATTTAGAATAAGGACATCAAAATTAACATTGGTTCAAATTTTGTTATTTTTCTGATAAAATCCAGATTTTAATGAATAGTAAAAAATACTGCATTTTAATTCAAAACTACCTTTTCATCTAATTTATTTATATTGTTATATTTTACTTTTAATTGTTTTTAAAGTATACTTGGATTAAGTATTTATCTTTTAATCCAATTTTTTTAATTTAAAGTAATTTCACATTAAAATTGTACATAAACACATGTCACTATTTTGATTGTTTTAGCTTCTTAAAAACTCGATTTCTAGTTTTGACAATATGAATTAATTTTAAATTAATTACAATAATTCTTGTGTTTTGAATTTGGAAAAATAGATTCCATATTTTGAATCATAATTTTCTAAATCTTTAAATAGGATCCTTCTATTTTTGGACATTATGAATAGAGACTTCAGTAATTATTATTATTTATCATGGTTAAAGGGTAAATTAGGTAAATAAGGGAAAAAAATATTATAATAATATAAAACTACCATAAAAAGTGTCTTAATATTATTTTATGAGTCATTTGTGACCATAAAAATCCTTAGGGAGAACTTTTGGCATTTAGGAGCCACTTGGGTGTGAAAATGACATGTTGTAATAATTAATTTAAAGTAAAGAGAAATATAACACAAACATGTATCTTTTTACCAAAACAATTTTTAGGAGAAGTTATATAAATGAACTATTTGACTATAAATTGTAATTATAAAGATAATAATATTTCATAAATCAAGGTATTTTATTTATAATTTTTACACATTAAATAAATAAATTTATTTATGACACAATGATGATGATGTGATTACCTTATTAATGAAATATTCAAAAAAATATACTATAAACATTAAAATAAACATAATTTGAACATTTTTACTCTATATAAAAATTGTTTAGATTATATTGAAACGATAGGGAAGGGTTAATGCATTTGTTTCAAATGAATCAAGTTTTTATGATTTTATCAAAAATCAATTGGTAAATAGCATTAAAATTAACATAAATGAGTTTTTAAAACAAATACTATTTTAATAAATAATATAATGGTCCTAAAAATATAATATTTTTCCAAATGAATTTTATAATGTGAAAATTTTCATTAATAATCCACTTGTGGTGTGATTATAATTTTATAGCAAATATAATAACCATATATTGTGAAAATACAAGAAGAAGTGGTAAGAGTTAATGTTTTTAACAAAGGGTTAAAGCTAAAAGATAAGTTTAATATTGTGATGTAAAATTGTCTAAAACCTACTGGTAAAGATTATTTTTATCCATAATCATATTATCATATAAATATATCAATTTTTAGCAATTATAATTCTAAAATTAATTTATAATAAAATAATATTTCAATACTTTCTTAAAGTACCCGTCATCCCTCTTATAAAAGACAAATAACTATACCCACTTACTCACACCTCTAAATCCCCTTGGATAAACGAAATTATTATAATATAATCTCATATCATCCCTCTATTCCTTTTATATTCCTTAACATGTGCATAAGACAATTCAATAAATCCTTTTGGCTCAAATCAAAAGGAGTTACCTAATTTAAAGGTAGCTCCTTCTCTCAAGCTCCTTTACAATATTTTTCTTATACCCTATCTATTCTATTATTATTATATTATTAAAAAATAAAAATAGTATCCTCAATATACTAGGATGTTTTTATTAGAAGGATTCTAACTTCACTTTCACACACCTCTATCTAATGGATATGAACTTACTGTTTCTGTGTACGGTGAACTGTTGCCTCACAAAAAGATGATGGTTCAATTTTCTCCTACCACATATCATGGTGGACATTATTATGGAAGTGTATTTATATATTATATATATTATATTTACATTATCTCTATTCTTCTGTAATTTTTATTTACAATATCCCATTAGGCTTTTTATAATGTGTAAATACATTTCATTTGAGGAAGTGCAGAATACCACCCCCTCAAAGTGATATCACTCGTTCATTACATACATTAAACATATAAAGGATGGAATTAATGGACTTATGTAACATATATAATATATATATTTTACTATAATTACAATATACCAATGTATAATATAGTTTTTATTCCTTTAATATGACAAAAAAATGAATGTAGTGTTCAAGCATATGTACAACCTACCATCTCCATGAATGGTGCATTTCATTTCTTATCTCCCAATATTATGGACATAATAAAAACATATATACTATATATATGATATTTGAATCATAAATAATATTATGGAGATTATGGAATTTTTAATACATGGACAATTGACATAAAAAAGGTCATTTTCTACTCATGTACCGAATGTCAACAAAACGTCTGATATGAACTGATATAATTATGTAAATTTTATAACATGGTATTAAGTAATATAAAAAGAATAATAAACTTGAAAAATTTTCTAAAAAAGTATAAATTAACCAAAGTTTATTATCCAAAAACATAATGATTTTACATGACTATTCGGACTCAAGGTTAGGGACTTCATCTTAATCTCTTTTCATTAAGGTATATTTTGTTAATACACACCTCCTTATTTTATACGGTTTATAATCAACCCTTTGAATTTTAATTTCATTTAAATGGAATGTTTTTTCTATTAAGAATTTTACTAAATGAAAAAATGGAATTTTTTTAACGTAATTGGTGACAACAACTCCTCCACCTCCAAAACTGTTATTTGATATTTGGATTCCCATATAAGCCTTAATGTTTTTAAAAGGAAAAGAAATACCTTATTCCATTATTGGGTGTTTTGGTATTTAAAATGGGTTTTTAAGTGGATTTAATATTTCAATATCATGAAATGATCTCTTGTGATTGCAAATACAATTTTATGAGTGAAATGTTGATAATTTCAATAATTTATTTGTTATGATTATATAATGGTACTTGGATATTTCAGGGGTGGTTACATGATAAAACAATGATCGGTGGTTATATATTAAACCAAATATGGGTGGTTTTTTGATAAAACATGAATGGGTGGTTACATTATAACCTCCAATGCATTGAGTATGGAAGTCGGCCATATGGCTATACCATTTAGTGATATGTGTGGAAGTCGACTTTATGGTTATTCCATTTAAGAATGTTTATGTCGCAAGTTAGATTTATATATTATATGTTGTTTTATATGGGTTTATAGTAATATTTTGGTCTCAAAAATGTTAAGAAATGAGATTATATTCAGTGATATATATTTACTACTCCTTAATGGTGAAAAGTAATACTTTATGATATTGTATTTGTGGTTTTCATGTTATCCCAAGACTAACAATTTTCCCTCCTTGTGTATCCATTACATAGCTTTTTATGATCATCCCAAGTTTTAAATGTTTTTTCATAGGACATCAAGAAAAATAGATTCTAGTATGGGATAATGGAAAAGTCATGTTGTTTAAACATGGAACTATACCATGTTTCCTTTTAAAGAGATTTTGTTTTATGAAAAAATGGATAGTGAGTATAAGTGTCTACTTGTAATATTTAAGTTTCAATGTATGAGTTATGGCCTAATTCTATAAAACTATAAAACTAAAAAGATCATCGATGCGAATTAAAGTCAATTATTGACTTATATCAAGATTGAGTAAAGTTTATGTTCAGGGCCTTCTCTCATGGAAGGTGAAAGGGACAAAATTAAAAATTATATTTACTATTAATGAAATAATTATGGTTTTGATGTCATATTTATCAATATTTATATATAATATATATCATTTTATTTGTTATAATGGAAAATGATAATGTTGTTCATGTACGTGTGGACTACTACCTTCATGAATCAATGTGACACTCTTTTCATCACCACATGATATGGATGATATATAAAAGTACATTTAAAGAAAATATATTTTATAAATGGATTTTTTTTAATTCTACAAAGAAAAAATATTTCTTACCTTATATCCATAATGATCATTGAATAATTGAAACATTACTGATACCTACATACGACATACCATCTCCATTCTTTTAAAATAGTTCATTTTACATAACCACCATTAATGATTGGTTTTAAATTTATAATAGATATATAAATATTATAAAAAAAATTATGATTTTTATTTTGGATATTTTTAAATATGGACTTCTTGGACCCGAGTCAGCGTACCAGAATACTTATTTACATATAATACATATATCTTCAAAACATCCAATATAAACTTAATTGATTATGCTAACATATATAAAATGATAATAATTTGGATAAGATAAATAATACCCATGTTAAATATTCTTAATAATATAAATAATTAACATAAATTTATTATCCAGGATTATTAATAATTTACAAGATTAGTTAAACATGAGGTGAGAGTTTCTTGTCTCACTTTTATTTTCATAATAGATACACCCTATTCACAACTTCTTCAAATTGGGTGTCTTTTTTATATATTGAATTTTTATATGTAATATCATGAATGAATTTATCATAATTTTATGTAAAGTCACAATTAATTTTATTTCTTTTGTGAGGAATATGATTCAAATGTTAACAATGTGGTAAGCATTTGTTTCACAATCACATCATTATTTGGGATTATTTTATTAAAGTATCCCTTGGGGGGAATATATAATATTTCTATAATAAAATAAATAAATATTATTATCCTCTATTTATTCATTAATTTTTTTGGTAATAGTACCATTTTCCCACCCTTTATTACTTAAAATTATTAATTTTTTTTAACAAAGTCAAACCTTATTTCCCTTTTTTGTTTAGAAATAATTTTCCCTCAAACCCCAAGTTTTGTAAAAATTTATTTAAAAAATGTTTTTAACCATTTCAAAATGAATTATTAAATTCATTTTTACAAATAATTAATTTAAAAATATGTTTTTAAAGGAAACTTCATGTCTTTTTTTAAAAAAATTCCCATTTGTATTTTTACCGAAAATATGAAAGGATTATTTTTATAATGTGTACGACAGGAAATAAAATTTCCACTTTCATGAAAAATCTATTTTTTAATTCTTAATTTACATGTTTTTAAAGGTTATTTTCAAAAAAATATTTTATAAAAATATTTTTTCATATTTTAGTTTTAATATGATGTTCAAAGTTAAATGGTTATTTTACTCAATAACGATTTAGTGATCTTTTTATAGTATTTTTAATGATCAATGATATGAAGAAATTATTGAAAATATAATACACTAGAGTTTTTTTATATTTATATCATCCTTATTATTTATTTGGATGGTTTATTTTCAGTTTTATAAAGGATGCACAATTTTATTACTATTCACTATATTACTCTGAATGGTTCATCATTCTTGTTTGTGGAACATATTAAATTTTATTATTCTAGTTCTTAGATATGAATTTTAATGTTGATTATGTTTTTATCCATTCAAATGAGTAGTTTATTGAACTTTTTATATGATTGGAGAGGCCTGTAATATCCCTTCAATGTATCGGTATGTCTAATTAGACAAAATTGATTAGGTTTTTATGAGGATTTTCCCCTTTAAATTGATTTCTTGGAATAAGGACTCAAATATATTAAATATCATGAAATAATGAATCAATGGAATGTTTTAGATGTCCAATATTCTTCATTCCATCATTATGAAATATGTTATTGTTATTCCATGTGATTCTTCAAATAGGTAGAATATCAATTATTATGTTTGATGTTTACATGATGATTTATATGGAATTATTTGATCATCGTTTATTCTGTGTATATTATGCTCATGTTATTGATTAAATGATAATTATTTTAGTTATTTACCTTTATATATTTATTTTATACCATATTTATTCATAGATTAAATTATACATAAACCCTTATAGAGCATCACATCTCACCCCTTTTGTTATGTTTTATTTTTACTAGGATACTAGGAAGTTCATTTTGTTTTATATGCATGTATACACTAGGTGGAATAATAGAATTTTAAAATAAATTAATTTCTATATTTTATGTTTTAAATTTTAATATGAATTTCAAGTATACATTTTGTATACCGAGACTACTAACCTATTTTTTACTTCAGGACAAATTTCTTTATATATTACGAAAATTTAATAAAGCAAACATCAGCTCTGGGATACACAGTTATGATCAATAAAATTGTATCAGACTATGAGAGGTAGTTACACAAAATTTATTACATCATTTCACAAGGTGATATTCCACCAATCACATGATCAATGAGTATTTTTACTATTTGATAGAAGAGGATAGAAATATTTATAATTACTCTATCACAAGAACATATCAATATATGGGAGAAAAATATGATATTATATTAAAATTACAATGTGATGAAAGAAGGTGAGAAGATAATAAGTAGAGGTAGAGAGATTAATAAATAATATTTCCATCCTTTATAACAACCTCCATTAGATTATTATTAATGAACCTAAAATAGGTATTTTTTAAGAATAGAAGCTATAGAACTTGTGTGAGGACAATTGGGAGAGGATTTGTCATGGTTTGTTCGATCCAAATGGCTTATGAGGTGTGAGGTAGTAATGAGATGAGATGGAATTTTATAATTTAGTAGGAGTGTAGTTTTTGTAAATTCCTAGATCCATTCAGTAATAGGAAGTTACTATTATCCAATGTTCCTCCAAAATTGATAAATAATGGAGGTTAGGGATGATTTGGTCAATCCAAAACTCCACCACCAAAAAATAACTTGTTTTAAACATGTTATTCTTTATCCTCTAAGTTTAATTACATTAACCATTGGAGTTTTCATCATTGTAAATTGGGTTTTAAGAGGGAAATGTATACTTTGATACTGAAAATTAAAGGATAATTATTATATAATATAATCCCAGAGATTCTAAATATGAAATCATATATATCCAATCAAACCCCAATGTCTGTGGAAAATTATGGTTAACACAAGTGAATATAACGTGAAAATCACCATTTTAACCAACACCATTGTAATTATAATGTTTACTATTTATGGAAAAGTAAGATTCCTATAAAAGGACAAGAATACCATAAATATACAATGGTTGATATTTTAAATGATTTTTAATTCACTTGGTTTAATAATTTTTTTGGCAATTTTAAATCATTTAATAAAAATTTATTTATTTTAAAATATCATAAATTTTAATTCTGACACCATCCATTTAATTTGAATTTATAAATAAAATTCCTAAAGGGCTCATTAATTCCCAATGGGTATAATAAAAATAATATATATATATATATATATTTATTTATAATAAACTAAAACTATGATACTCAGATAAACAAAATTTATAATTAGCAACATTCAAGGATGAACACACATAGATGATGAATTGGATTATTTAGTCTTTTAAAAGATTTTATATATTAAAATTAATAAAATATATGAATAATTATATTTGATTGATTAAATTAAAGAAATAATAATTAACTCAAATAATATTGATTTATTTCTTTTCAATCATATATGAAATTGTTCCATGGTTTTATAGTTTCAAGGTTCAGGTGAAGTTTTATTTTTATAAGACATACTGATTAACGAATGTTTAGTTTTAAAGTCAAGATGATGGAGATCCAATGGTTATGGTATCCCCTCCTTTATACATAAATATACTATTTACCTTGGCCAGGAAATTTAGTGTTATGCCAAACAATGTTTTTATTGATACTATTTTTAAAAATTATTACCAAAAATTTGGAGATGGTCATGCCTCTATTAGGGTAAGTAGTTATCCAAATTTAATGATCCTATCAAATTAAATTACCAACGGTTATGATAAAATTAAAATAATGGGAATGGGAACTGATTAATGTTTTGATAGGACCAAATATTTTCATTAATTCCCTGTTGTTCTTGTCAAAATAAATAATTTATAAAAACTAAAAGTATGATACTTGATTAATAAAAATTTAGTATAAAATAATGTTGTGAATAAACCCACATAGATAGTGAATTAGTTTATTTATGTTATCAAATGATATGATTTTAATTAAAAATGATAAATTATTTTAATAATGGCTGAGTTTGATTTATTAAAATAATGGGAATGATGAAAGCAACGATGCTTGATTAGTTTCAAATCAGGTTTTAATGCATGCCTTGTTTTTATAGTCTCAAGGTTCAGGTATAATTATATTTTTATAAAAAAAATTATTAATCTATGTTTGGCTTCCAAGTAGATATAAGGGAGATCCAATGGTCTTTGTATTCCCTTATTGTTGAAAGAATCCCCAGTTTACCTTACTTTGGTACATTAGGGTTTTGTTAAATCAAGTTTGTATTGAAAACATATTTATTCCTAATTATCCTATATTTTAAAATATTAATTCATCCTTTAGGGTAATCATTTTTTCAATATTAATGTTCCTTTCAGATTCAATTAATAATGGTCATTATAATAGTAAAAGAAGTGTACTATGAAATGATTTAATGAAATGTGACATTTCAAATTCATCAATAAATAAAAATTAATAAATACAATAGAAACTTCCCCCTTATACTACACAAGACAAGAGAAAATAGGGTTTATTCCTCCAACCGGTGATGAGATAATATGAGAGAATAAGTAAAGAAAAAGTAAGCACAATGAAAATAGAGATGAAACTGGTGAGGACTCTACACAATGAAACTTATCACTCCAAAATTTGGTCTCTGGGATCACCTTAATATTAGAAACATAGATCTCAATTTATACACACCCTATGGGATTGTGTATTAATAAATGGAATTAAGGATGGGAAAAAGCTGGTCAGAATTTTGTATCATGTCATAAAATGGGTCAAATTAAATAATATTTCAAATATGGCCATTTTTGATCTACCATAATGTTTTAGTGACTACAGGATGTGAAAATGTTTCACTACATGTACTAAATTCATTAAATTAATCTTTCTGGGTTATATTCCCATTTTTTATGGCATGACACACATGTATCATTCAATGAAACTTTCCACCATCAATCCATGAATATTTCCCCCACTTCAAGAATTCTAATACATCCATAACTAGAACCTATTCAGGACATGTAATGATTACATGATGTGTAAATTTAGTTTTTCCCTATAAAATAATTGGTTTTCCTTAGTTCATCAATTTCATTCCCTTGATATGCTTCATGACCATCTGCCTTTGTGGAATGCATTCTTTTAAGATGATACCGTGGTTGTTTCCACCCCATTTCCCATATTTGATACATCCATTTCATTTAAATCATCAATTTTATTGTTTCAATTCATTTTTAATAATCATACACTTTGTAATATACATCACATTAATTTTTATGCTCAAAATAATGGTACGATTGAATAGAATAATGAACGTACCTGGAGAACATGTAACTTACCATAGAATTTGAAGAAATATAGTATCTCCACCAATTAAAGACAAAATCCAAAAATAATCATGATGGTTTATCGATTTAGGATCAAATAACTCTGTGGATTAGGGAAGTTAAGTAAATGATTTAAATAAATTAAGGCTAAAAAAGTATATTTTTTCTAAAGTAAATCACATATTAATCAAAAATAGATTAATTAATGCCACATCTTCCCCCTGTATCTTAGAGAAGTATCAAAAACTGGTGAAATTCAAGAAATGAAACACCAAATTTAATTATATATATATATTTCATTTCTTCTCTATAATTTGTGTTGGATAAAAGTCTCACATCCACCACCCAACCACATATAATATCCTCTAGAAAATATTTTTTATATTTATAACATTATAACCACTCAAGAAATGTTGTTTTTAATATTCCCTAGACAACCCATTTTTTTCATTTTTTTACAGAGGTGGGTGGAAAAAAAAGAATGTGTATCTCCCAAATATCATGAAATTCACCCCACACTAATTCATTACAAAATATTCATTGCTTCCACTAGTCACCATCTCCCATGATCTTATGTTTTATAATCATGGAAAAAATTCAGAGTAAAATTTGAAAGGATAGTATGGGATTTTAACAAGAATATTACCTAATAAGGTTTTTCATAGATTCTATGGGATCTAAAATAGGCTAATATATGGTAGATATCAGAAGAAGCGCTATCAAAAGATGACTTAGTCGTATTAAATGTGATTCTGTTAGGTCATAGCTTTGATAATATGAAAAGTAAGTTCTATAAGAGAACATATATGAGATTACCAATAAATTAATTGTCTAAATAATGGTAAATATTTTACTGAAAATAATTCATGGGAATGAGATTAATGCTTGGGAGATTACTCATGGTAATGAAAATGAATAATTAAATCAATTAATTTAAATATAAAAAATTCAAAGCATAGCCAAATATAAGAAAAATTTAATTTATTAAAATAAACATGCTACTCAAAATCATTATTTTTTAAATACTAATCAAAATGGTCATGTATGAAAATTTTTTATCTCCATTCTTCTAATAAAAATCTATTGAAAATGAAATTTAAATTCATGGAATGACACCTACCCAATGAACTTTATGCCTCATAGTTTTTATGAATAAATCCATAATCAAATGCAGGGCACAGAATTGGTAGATAAAAATACTAATTATATGTGGGGAATACATTAGAAGATGTCTGAATTGAAATTATTACTCCCCATTTTAATGTTTTTATGAAGTTGACCACACTAGTTCTAGAAGGTTGTATTTAAGGATGTTTATTATTCCCCTAACTACTTATTGTGCTTCCTACTACTTGTTTCTAGCTACAGTCTTGATGCTCCTACAAATTAAATATAAATAGTTAAATAACAGACCAATATCAATGAATTTAAAAAAAATTATGCAAGATTATCAATGCCTAAAAACCAAATAATGAAAAATAAAAAACTAAGGTTGCCACCCAAAAGCACTTTTGTTTTACATCATTAGCTCGACCTTACCTCCTTCAGTTTAAGATCACATGAAATATGATTGTAATGATTTAACCTAGTCATGATACATTAATGGTATCACTTATGTCATATCCTTTTAGTTCATACCCTATCCTTTATCTCCATAGATCTTAATTATTCCTCATGGAAGTACATTAGTATTATCCATTAGACTAATCCACCATTTCTTTCAATATCTCAATGAACTAAATTGATGATGAGGTACCATCCATATATGTTTTCCTTCATTAAATATATGGTTTTTGGTTTCTTATATAGTGATAGTGGTCTAACACATCAACTTCTCTTTCTTCTTTTCATTTTTTTAAATTGATCATCCTTTTTCAAAACAACAAATATCTCACATACCATATGACTTTCAATTAAAACCTAAACTTTTGATGTTTGTTATTATTCGAACTTGTGGTAATCTCTCACATCATTATTCTTCATTAATTGGTGGATGTTGAAGCATATATTATGATAGATGACTCTCAAACAAAGTTCTCCCCATTAAACATCGATTAGTGCACACCTCATTACTAACAATATTCTCCCTATAATGAGTCCATTTGAATCCTGTTCGATATCTAGCACTAATAAGTCAATAGAAAAGATAAAATTTTAAACATTGATCAAAATTTCATAAAAAAATGTTATGGCAGATTTCACTATTGAATCCTCTTATTGATGAAGTATTCTTTGGGGCTACAGTATTTCCAGACCCAAAATCATGAAATTCATGTAAGATATGATATTTAAACTTCCACATAGTCCACATAAATCTATTAAATATTTTTTATCTCCAAAGAATTATTGAATCAAAAAGATACCTAGATAAAGATGCTTCTTAGAGAGGATATCTGATGTAACCGTTGAACACTCTCGTGTGAGTGGAATGGTTCCAACTTCTTCCATATTCATCTTATAAGTTACTGTCTTAATTATGAGTTTTTCATATATAGGATTGTTTGTGAGTTACCCTTAAAAAGTTATATTAATATTAAAAAATTTAATGTATTTTAGAAATATAATTTTTTGCATTATTATTTTCATGCACCGTTCATTATAAAAATGAAACCTTTAGATTATATTTTGGGGATTTTTTCATCACCATGTTCAGCTACTTGTTGCTTACTATTTTATATTCATTAATCTATACCATTTCTTTTTTCATGATATTTTTATAAAAATCCTTGAGTATTCTTCACGCTTCTATGTAGTTCAATTTTTACATCATCGTGTGGGAATACTTCATGGAATCCTAGATGTTTTATGATGGGTCTCTCTCAAAGCTAATCATCAATTTGGACAACTTGACTCACTAAATTCAACAATGTGGCCTTTTAGTTCAATGTTTTTTATTTCCCTGAGCACATCCTCATTTTTTTTCATGAATCTAACCAGTGTCTCTTTCAATGTATGGACATGGATTGTCATTATGGTACTTTGGGGTTCTTTTTATAGGTACCGTTGTGGCCTTTGTTGATATCCTCTTCCTTATTATTCTTTAGTATTTTAACCCAAAAATTGATTATCATGATTGTAATTGGAATAATTTTCGTATTCTTTATATATACCATGGGGGTTTGATGCAGAAAAATGATGATGTTCATTTTATTAGTTAATGATTCATGTTGTGATTCCATCTAATCATTTTATATGATAGGATGAATGCCTTTTAATTGTGTCCCTTCTCTTTTCCACTGGAAACTATTACTTCCCATTTCATCCAACATGTTGTAACACTCTTCACCTGAATTTCTCATTAATGATCCTACAACTACAACCAAAAGTATTGATATGTTTCACTTTGGGAAACCCTTATAAATATTTTTATTATAATCCCTAGCTAAATACCATGATGGGTGGAATTTACAATTCATATATTTGAAACACTATTAGATAGAATATACAGATATACCCTCATGTTAGAATAAGATTATAATGTTTACCAATATTTTCATTAACATTGAAGTTGGAATGATGATGGTGAGGATGTTTCTACCTATATCATAAAATTTATTAATGGAATGTGTTAGAAATCATATCAAATATTATGCATACTCACATAATGAAAATAATAAAATATGGATTCATTCCAAATCAGTATAATAATTATATATTTGTAATGTGTTTTATTTCTCAAATATGTATCCTAAATGTGTATTTTTATCTTCAAGTGGGAATTTTGTAAACTACATGCAATTTTTGATCATTGAAATAATCATAGGCTCGATCTCAATGTACTTTTCAGCAACATGGAATCCTAGTATTCTATGTTGCAATCATGAATTTGATGTCTTCACATAGCCTTCAAGAATCCATTGTCTTGGATCTATTTATAGAACCCTAGAAGGCTAGTTTTCTGTAGCGTCTACCATTGCCTCAATGAATTTACTCATAGGGATTGGTTCAGAATGGGGGGGGTTTGGACTCGATGATGTCTTTGGTATTTTTCAGAGTGTTATAATTATGAATTAATGATCCAATTTTTATAATTTATTCCTAAAATAAACAATGAAAAAAGTGGAATTGAAATAAAGTAACAAAATTAATATTAATATTAAAAACCTACAAAATGAAAACTATTCGTCCCAAAAAATGATGCTTGTTTTGATAGACCCAACAAGCATTTTTAATTATCTATGGGTAAATTTTTTTTAAACTCAAAATATGATCTTTAAATAATTAAAATGTAACCAAGAAGAAGGTAAATGTTGAGCACATAAAGACAGTGAATTAGTTTATATATGTTTTCAAATGATTTGGTTTTAACTAAAAATAATTAATTTGGTAAATAAGATAAGAGTTTGATTTATTTAAATAATGATAATGATTAAAGAAAAGTTTATTTATTGGTTTGAAATTAGATTTCAAAGCATGCTTGGGTTTTGTCATTTTATGGTTTAGGTGCAATTAGATTCTTATAAAAACAATTAATAAATTTGTGTTATCATATAGGAGACAAAGGATATCCAATGTTAATGTTATCCCCTTTTTTATTTTAAAATCCCCATTTTCCCTTAGTCATATAATTTAGGATTTTCAGGAATCTTGTTTTACGTGATACCATATTTAAAAAAAATTCCCTTATATTTGAGGATATTTATTCCACCTTTATGGAAATTAGTTGAAAATTTTTAATGTTCCGTTCTTATTTATTTACCTATGGTTAAGATAAAAGTAAATGAAGGGGATTTGTAATTGATTGAAAAAACCGCAACAACCCAAATACATGAATAATGGAAAATGAATAAATCAAAAAATCAAATTATCCAAGACCAAAGGGAATCGTTAATTACCTATGAGTATAATCAAATTAAAAAATTTATAAAAAATTCGTACTATACTACTTAATTAATTAAAATGTATTATTATAAATGCTGAGGTCGAACTAATAGATATGGTGAATATTTTGTTTTCATTTTAAAAAAATAATTATTTCAATATAAGAAATAGGTAAAGAATCAGATTGGTTTGATTTATTTTAATTGTATAGAATGAAGATAAAGCATATTAATTATTTGGTTTGAAATTAAATTTTAAATCAAGCCATTGTTTTAAAGTATCATGGTTTATGAGAAATTGGATTTTTATAAATCAAATTCATTAATCTATGATTTTTTTCACATTTGATATGAGGAAGATTAAATGGTCATGTTATCCCATATATGACATAATAATCCCATATTTTTGTTGTTCTAGTTAGTTAGGGTTTCACTTAATCAAGTTTTTATTCATACCATATTTAATCATGTTTCCCCTATATTTAAAAATGGCCATCCCCATTTAGGGTTGTTAGTTTTTCAATTTTAAAGATTATTTTATATAAAATTAAAAATATTTATGATAAAAATAAAAACATAGTAATTAGTAATTTAGTGAAAAATCTATGAAAATAAAAGTACATAAATAAAGAAAAAGGAATAAATCCAATAACACCTTACCCTTTCTAATATATAATCCCCGTATATGGATGGATTACCCCCTTATCCTAGTGATGAGAGAATAATATTGAAGGAATAAAGAAAAAAATCACACTAAAATGGAGATGAAAATGGTGAGGATCCTACACAACACAACTTCTCACCAGAATATTTGGCCTTTAGGATCTCCTGAGAGAAAAATACTAGCTCTCTATCTATAGTCAGCAAATGGGATCATTCAATAAAATGAAACTATGGATGGGTCAAAAGGTAGTAAAAATTGTGTCTCAGAACATAAAATAGGTCAAAACTCAAAAATATATCAAATTTGGACATTTTTGGTCTTTCATGGCCCCTACATGTTTTGTAGTGATTACAAAACATGTAAGTGATTCACCACATGATCCGAATTCACAACATGCATCTTTATGGGTCATATTCACATATGACACAATGTGACACATATGTGTCATACCATGTCACATATCATATTCATTATAATATTATTTCTTCCACTTCATGAATAGTATTAATTTCATGAAATTCACTGGTTCATGATGTTAAATAAGTACATAGTGTGTAATGTGAGTTTTCCACTCTTGAAGCCTTGTTTTTCATTAGTTCTTTAGTTATGTGCCCTGGATGTTCTCCGTGATCATTTGTATTTGTGGAATATGTTATTTTTTGTGTATATCATGGTTTTTTAACTTCTATTTATCATCTCCCATAACTTATATAATTCTAACAATAATGAATATGACATTAGGTGTATATGATTGAATTATGAATAAAAATCATCAGAATAAATTCATTTTATTATTAAAAATATTTATAATAAATGAAATTATTAAAGCTCCTCTATCAAATAAATAACTTATTTTAAAGGTGTTTTTAATTTAATTTATATTCTTTATTTGTTTTCTGGGTTTCCGATGCATTTTGTTAGAAGTGGCGCGTTTTTGAAATTTGGGCCAAACCGTGAGACTATTTCCAGATTTAAAAATAAATATTTTTTCTTTTATAAATCCTTCATTTAACAACATTATTCATCCATTACAATTACTAAATGTAATATCATGACCTATTAACAACACAATTTTAATTTTTTACCCTTTAGGAATCCATAATAATAGCGTATTTGGGTTTTTATTTATGGAATTCGGCCATCCCGGAAGCCCATTTCTAGTTCAAAAAAAATATGTTTATTTAATAACGTATTCAGTTTTTTTTTATTTTTTGGTTATTCCAAATTTCACACAAGAACATTGAACCCAGTAGCATGCCCATTATCTTCCCCCCCCCCTATTTGGAGCTTGTATGCATTGCGAATTAGGGCATAACTTCATAGGGTTTCTCAAATAGTCCAAATTAGAAGAGTAACTTCACTCCTTCATAACTCTTTCAATTATTACTCTTTTTCTCCCCTTTTCATGAAGTTACATCTCATTTTTTGGAAGTTAAAAATTTAAATATGTTAGGGTTTTGAACCTAGAGTTTAAACTTTGGTTTTCTTGGTCAATTCTTGTGGTTTTAGGTCTGATCTAGGTCCCTCTTGGTGCTGCGGTGGTGCGATTTGATTTTCACAAAAAGATTCAAGGGTTCTCCATAATTTTTTATATGATTATATGTGTATGAAATTTATATGAATTGTATTGTTTTGTTTGTTATATATTCATGTTGATTTTATTTTATTGCTTCTCCAGAAATTAGTCTTAGTGGTGTTTGTAATGGAAATGAATTTTTAATGCCAATTTTAGGTGAAATTAGGATTTTTTTCATGGAAGTAGCTTGTTGGTTAATTTTGTCCTTCCCTATCACTAATTATTTGATTTTATTAATATTTATTAGGGCTGAAAATATTGTTTTGAATTTTTATACCCTTTGGTTGTTTCTGCAAAAGTTGGTTTTAATGGTGTTTGGGGAACTTATGAACTTTAAGTGCCATGTTTTTAAAAAAAAGTAGTTTTATAAAGATAACATTTTATGGTTCACATGGGGCTTTCCTAAAATTGATTTTTTAGTATCATTAATATTTATTGGAATTAATTTTATGTTTTAGTAAATTTCATGTGTGCACATAGTGTGCAATGTTGGGTTTTTAGGGAGTTTTGGGTGCAAAACAATGCGGGTTTTTGAGAAATTGTATTATAGAAAATCAAAGTGTTTTGTTGTGTGTTTTAAATGGTATAAAGTGTGTATAGATACTGTATTATTTTTAAGTGACCATTATTGGTATTTTTATATGAAAATGGATGTATTTGGCATGCTAAATTTGTTTGGGCACAAAGGGGGAAGCTTGGGTACCTAGGTGGGGCAGATATGTACTAGTATGACTAGTGAAATGGATGGGTTTTGTCCCTATTTAACTTATCATTTGGATAAAGACAACTCTAACTAAACTTTATGTATGATTATTGGGGAACACTAAGATATGGGTATTTTATCTACTAGTAGCTCATGCATGAGAATAGATTTTTACTATGGTTACTTTACACCGAGGTATGAGGTACTTGGGGCCCGAGACTGTCTAGTGCCTAGAGCTGTTCCCAGTTTTGTATCTCATTGGATTTGTGGTATTTGAACTTGTATTAGGGTGTGTTTAGTAGTATATTATAGTATATCACATGACTATTTATGTGTGTTATCAATCTTAATATTTTATCTTGAAAACTATTTTCAATTAAAAGTTGCATTTCTAGGAATTGGTCACCTCTTTTCTTTGCATATTAAAAATGCTTGCTTTTTCACCTTATATTGCACGAACTTCAAAACCATTGAATGGTATCTTATTGGGAATTGTATCACACCCTACTTACACCACTTGGGTGTAATTAGACTTAATTATGCTTGACTCAGGTAAAGTAAATGCATTGGGTGATGGTGGTTCGGGGTGTTAGTTCCCATCCTTGGTGCAGAGTTGTGGAGATGGCTTGTGGGTGATTAACCCTTGTCATGTGGTATTAATTAGGGATGTTTTGATGATGTTTATTTGTGTATTTGGACCTCTTGTATTGTGTTTTAACTTATGTATTTAGTTATGTATTTTGGTATAAACCTTATTAGGTATGAATTATTCAGATTCAGTTTATCAAATGTTTTTGATGTTTTATGTATAAAAATTTGGGTAAATAATTCCAAAACCAAGATAAATGATACCCAGGAACTTTTACTAGCCCGTGATGATAGGAAACACCCATAGGGACTTTCAATGGGTCAGGTTTGGTGCTGGTATTTGTGGAAACCAGATTCAGTTCATGAAAAAATGGTATCAAAGGCAGTTAATGTTGTTGGGTTATATTACTATTTAGGGATGTGTCGAGATAGACATGAGATAGGATTGTTGGAACTTAGGGTTTTTATTGTGAGTAGGGTTCTTGTACTTCACCTCTTTTGGTAGAACTTGAGTCACTAGGGGACATTGGAATTATCAGATTGGCTTCATTTCTAGGTGAGATGTGTGGACTGCAGACCACATGTGGATATAAGGTGGCGGTGGAGTATTTGTTTCTTTTATTTTTGTAATGTGTTTAGATTATTTATATTTGATGTATTTGATTAAAAGTTTCAGAATTTTGGAATTGATTATTGTTTTTACTATTGCATTTTTAGCAACATGCCTCCCCGAAAAGCTCACACGCGCCCACAGGAGGAAGCTGAAGAGAGTTCTGCAACACTGATTGATTATAGGCTATTAGAGGTTGTGGTTTGGGTAGTCCAAGCTATGGTATAGGGACTGGCTCCTAATCCTATTCCTGTTATGGCAGAAGAGATAGGTCCTAGAAAATATAAAGCATAAAAGTTTCTGAAAAACAATCCTTCTACCTTTCAAGGAAGCTCAGAACCCCAGGAAGAATAAGAATATATTGAGAAGGTTGAGAGAATGTTTAAATTCCTATAAACACCAAAGGAGATTATGGTAATGTGTTCCTCCTTTATGTTGGAGGGTCCCAACTGTAAGTGGTGGGAGTCAATGATTCAGACTGGGAAGAATAAGCAGATGTGCTGGGGAGATTTCAAGGCCATCTTCAATGAACAGTACTACCTAAGGTCTTGGTATATGCCTGGTCCCGAGAGTCCATGGACCTTTTTCAGGGGAACCTTTCTATGGTGGAGTACACCAACTGTTTCACTCAGTTGGTTCGTTATTCCCTTGAAATTGTATTGAATGAACAATTAAAGCCCCAGATGTTTTAGAAAGGATTGCGACCAGAGATATACACCTAGGTCTTCTTGTTCAAGCTGAGGACCTTTGCTGAGGTCTTTGATCGGGAATGTATGGTGGAGATTGATCGTAAATGCATGGATGAGTTTTATGGAACTATGTAAGTAGTGGTCAGTGGTAGACTTTCATAGAAGAAGAGGAAGCAGGAGGATCAGGTGAAGAAGGGATGTGGCAGTTCAGGCCACTCCTCCAGGCAGTTTTCATCTAGGGCTTCTGATGCGATATCAGTCATGTTCCATAAGCTTGGGAAACTGGGGAATATCTAACCATCATGCCCACTTCCCCCAAATCCTTGTTACCAGTGTGGAGCTAGGGGTCATCTGCAACGATTTTGTGGGGGTGGAACATCCACTTCCGAGTGGGGCAGGTTCAGTGGCTTCCAGAGGAGTGCCAGTAGAGTCAGAGCCATTGAGGATGAGAGGATCTCATTTTGGTGGTCATGGTGGTAGGTCTAGGACATCATCTGGGTAGATGCAGTTCATGCAATAGTCATAGTCTAGCAGTTTTCCCCAGGAAAGGAACAAACATCTCAATGCAGTGGAACAGGTACCAGTAGGATCAGAGGCAGGACCGTCAACAGTTTGAGGTACTGTTTTGATCGCATATTCTATAGACTCTGCAATTTTTAATATTAGTGAATCTGTTTTATTCATTTATTCCCATTTCATGGACATTTTGAATTTTCCAACCGAGTGGTTTTCTTTTTCTATGGAGTTGGTGACACCACTGGGAAAGAAGAAGGAACATGATCTTAGGTGCCCCTCATGTGCGCTTTCTATATTAGGGGTTGAGATGAAGTGGGACCTATTGATCTTAAATATGGAACTATTTGACCTAATACTCGGCATGGATGGTCTATTACACTTCCTTACACATATCGATTGCTACAGGCGGTGTGTGTGTGTTTCACGGCACCTGATGGGAGGCTTCCGTTTTTTCATGGAGAATGGGATCCTCTGTCAGGTTGCGTAGGACCTACACTCCCAGAGTTGGGAAGTCTTTTCTTTTAGTTTTCATTGCTCGCACTATAGGACTATGGTATTTCCCCTAAGGGTTCACTACCTCATGTAGTGAATGAGTTTCCAGGAGGTATTATTGGATGATTTTTCAGGTTTTACCCCAGAGTGGGATGTGGATTTTTCGATTGATTTGGAACCAAGAACACAAACAATATCTCTTCTATCTTATCACATGGCCCCCACGGAGCTGAGGGAATTAAAGATAATGCTATATGACTTCTAATCCAAAGGACTCATTCACCAGAGCGTCTCTCCTTGGGCTGGTCCTATGCTTTTTATAAAAAAGGCGGATGGATCTTTTCAGTTGTGCATTGACTAACGAAAGCTGAATAAGGTAACAATTAAGAACAAATACGTTTGTCCTAAAATATATGATATGTTTGATTAGTTTAAGGGATAATAGTGGTTCTCAAAGATAAATTTGTGTTCGGTCTATCATCAACTCAGGGTGAAGGAGTCAGATATCCCAAAAACACCCTTTTGAAGCAGATATGACCACTTCGAGTACTTGTAATGCCCTTAGGATTGGCCAATTATCCAATAGTATTTACGACACTGATAAATAGAGTGTTTCACTAGTATCTCGATACCATCATTATGGTGTTCTTGGATGAAATTTTGTTATACTATGGCTCAGAGGAGGAACACGAACATCAATTGAGGATTGTTTTGGGCAGTTTATTGGATCACCACATCTATAAAAAATTGTCAAAGTGCACTTTCTAGATCATGGAGGTGAAATTTTTGGAGAATGTGATCTTGGAGTAGGGGGTTTTAGTGGACCCCGAGACGATCAGTGTAGTCATGTCATGGGAGAAACCAAAGAATGTGTTTGAGATCAAGAGTTCCCTTGGACTGGCTGGTTATTACAGGCGATTCTTTTGTGATTTCTCTCGGCTTGCTTCACCGATTACTGTGCTCACTGGGAAAGGGGTGAAGTTTGAATGGGGCTTAGAATTTCAAGAATCCTTCGAGGAGCCGAAGCGATGGTTGACTACCACCCCTATGTTGATTTTTCCAAAGGCTGGGAAGGGGTATGTGGCCTATTGTGATGATTTAGGTATGTGTCTTGGTTTCATGCTTATGCAAGATTAACACATTGTGGTGTATGGATCTCTCAAACTCTGACCCAACGATAAGAATTACCCGACCCATGACTTGGAGTTGGTAGCGGTGATTCATTCTTTGAATACCTTTCATCAATACCTCTTCAGAGATAATTTTTTGGTCTACTTCGATCACAAAAGCTTGGCCTATATCTTCTCGCAGAAGGACCACAACTCGAGGCATCGTCACTGGATCGAGTACTTGTAGGGGTTTGACTTTGACATTTTCTATACCCCAGAAAAAACAAATGTGGTGGATGATGCCTTAAGCTGAAGAGTTTCAATGAATTCATTGAGGAAGTATAGTGTTGTGTGGGTTTTGATGGGACTTATTGCTTAAATGCATGTGGAGATGAAGGAGAAAAATGGGGTGCGTTCTTGGTGAGCATTCAGTTGACTCCTTATCTATTGGAGTTGATTCCGAGAGAACAGCCCAGTGATGAGATTTGTTAGTGGTTGATGTAGTTTCTTCATGGTGGTGAGACATCTTCTTATTGGTCGTCGTCCCCCGAGATCATCCTGTGCTTCAAGGGTCATTCAGTAGTTTCGTTGTCTATGTGTAAGGTGGTGATGGAGGACAACCACCAGTCTTAGTGGGCTGTCCATACAGGTGCCACCAAGATGTTTTATGATTTTTTTCATCAGTTCTTCTAGCTAGGTATGTGACATGACATAGCAGACTTTGTGTCGAGATGCTATACATGCCATAATGTGAAAGGAGAGCATCAAAGGCCCTCTGGTTTTCTCCAGCTGTTACCCATTCCTACTTGGAAGTGGGATGGGGTCTCCATGGACATTATTGTTGGATTTCCTCGTATGCCTCGAGGTAAGAATTCTATTTGGGTGGTAACTGATCGTATGACCAAATCATCCCACTTCATTCTGATAAAAGAAACAAATAAAGTGGATGAGTTGGGTCATTTATATCTTTAGGATGTGGTGAGACTCTATGACGTTCCATCCGCAGTTTCCTCAAATAGAGACCCCTTCTTCACTTCTATATTTTGGGAAGGCCTTCAAAAGGCCTTGGGGTCTCAGATTAAGATGAGCACGACATACCACCCTCAGATGGATGGTCAGACAAAGCGAGCGAGTTATATTTTAGTGGGAAGGCTTCATTCATGTTTCATGGATATTGGAGGTTCTTGGGATAGCCTTTTGGGATTTTTTGAGATTTCTTATAACAACAATTACCAATCTTTGATTCGAATGGATACTTTTGAGGCACTCTATGGTCAGCCTTGTCGGTCCCCCCTGTGTTGGGATAAGGTAGGTGATTCCATGTTTATGTAATTTATGTGAATTGGATTACTATGTTTATGATATTTTCATGTTCATTGTATTTTATTATATCTAAAAAATTATTTTTAATGGTGTTTGTAATGTAAATGAATTTTTAATGTCAATTTTAGGTGAAATTGGGCGTTTTTTAAGGAAGTCTCTTGTTGGTTCATTTGGGGCATCCCTATAACTACTTATTTTATTTTATTGGGATATATTAGGGCTGAAAATACTGTTTTTAATGTTTATACCCTTTTATTGTTGCTGCAAAAGTTGTTTTTAATGGTGTTTGTGGAACTTGTGAACTTTAAGTGCCATGTTGGTTTAAAAATGGATGTTTTACAAAGACAACATTTATTCGTTCACATGGGGATGCCAAAAAATTGATTTATTGTTTTCATTGAAATCTATTGGGCTTCCATTTCTGTTTCGGTAACTTACAGGTGTGCACATAGTGTGTAAAGGGGTGTTTTTAGGGAGTTTTGGGTGCAAAACAATGCGAGTTTTTGAGAAATTGTTTTATAGAAAATCATAGTGTTTTGTACTATATTTTAAATGGTATAAAGTGTTTATTAATATTGTATTGTTTTTAAGTGAAAATTATTTGTTTTTTTATATGAAAATGGATATATGTGGCATGCTGAATTTGTTTGAGCACAAAGGGGGAAGCCCGAGTACCTAGGTGGGGCAGATATGTACTAGTACCGCTAGTGAACCGGATGGGTTGTGTCCCTATTTCACTATGAATTTGGATAAATACAACTATAACTAAACTATATGGATGATAATTGGGGAATAATAGGTTATGGGTATGTTCCATACTAGTGGATCATGCAAAAGAACATATTTTTACTATGGTTACATTACACTGAGGTACATGGTACATGGGGCCCAAGAATATCTAGTGCCTAGGGTTGTTCCCAGTTTTGTTGCTCATTGGATTTGTCAAATTTTCCCTTTTATTATGGTGTGTTTGGAAGTAAATTATAGTAGATAACATGAATATTTAAATTTTTTATCATTCTTAATGTTTTATCTTGAAAATTGTTTTCAATTAAAATTTGCATATCTTGGAATTTGTCACCCCATTTCTTTGCATATTAAAACTATTTGCTTTTTCACTTTGTATTGCATGCACTTTGGAATCATAGGGTGTATCTTATTGGGATTAGGATCACACTATAATTACCCCCCTTGGGTGTAATTATACTTTTTTATTCTTGAATCAGGTAAAGGAAAGGCTTTGGGTGATGGCAGTTCGGGGTGTTAGTTCCCATCCTTGGTCTGGAGTTGTAGAGATGGCTTATGGGCGATGAAACCTTGTCATGTGGAGTCCTTGGGGATATTTTTCTGAAGTTTCATTTTGTATTTTTACCTATTTTATTGTGTATGAACTTATTTATTCAGTTATAGATTTTTTTATAAACCTTGTTTGGTATAAATTTTTCAAATTCAGTTTATCAAATGTTTTTCTTGTTTTATGTATACATATTTGGGTAAATCATTCTCAGAACAAGATAAATGATACTTGGGCCCTTGTGCCTACCCATGGGGATAGGGAATTCCCTTCGGGCATTTCCACAGGCTAGGTTTGGTGTCGGTATTGGTGGCAACCTGATTCAGTTCGTGACATCCCCAAACATAATTCATAACTTTCCTCAATGATGGAATCCCAACACAATATAATGGAAACTTAACCAAACATGCATAAAATTTATTATTAACAAAAATAATTTCTCAAATGAAAAGTTTAATTTTGGAACATCACACATAGATAATTTGTCAATGCATCTTTTTTCAAATAACAAAAATCAACCATGTATGTTACTTTTTCCACTTTTGAAATAGAAAATACTTTGAAATCATACATTCTCGTTTTTCAATTAATTGTTAACATGCATACCCTCTTTAATTTACAACACATGAATTTTTCAGATCATCTTCATAATATAGATGAATTGATTGATTCATATACCTTATGAACATTTCACATAAAATAATCTTGTAAGGAATCTATAATATCAAATGTGTAAATTCAGAATCACAAATAATCATGTGGGATTCACCATTTAGGATCAAACAACTCTGAGGATTAGGGAAGGCAGATAATGATGTAAATCAAGTAACTCTCTAATTTTTTTTTTCTGTAAATTACTTTTCATGATAATCAAAAAAATGTCAATGAATGTCGCATCATCCCCCAATATCTCAAATCAAGAACATAAAAATATGGAATTTAATAAATGAAGCACAATCATATATATATTTATATATAATTCTTTTAATTTTCAAAAATTGTTCTAGGAAGAAATTTTATATCCACCACCTATCCATAAATGATATGATAATAGAACTATTTTTATTAGTAATAACCTGATCACCAATCATGTAATGGTGATTTTTAAATTTCTCTTGACACAAACCATTTTTTTGTTTTATTTATTTATTCTTTTTTAAGAGGGTTTTTAATAAATAAAATGGATGTTACCTATTGAAATATCATGAAATTTACTACACACTTATTCATTACAAAATATGCATCCCTTTCACCATTCTCCAGCCCCACCCCTCTTCTTATTGTTGATAATCATGAAAAAATATTTGGAGATATAAAATAAATGAAAACATGTGATTATAAAAATGTTATTACCTAAAATGGATAATCATGGATTCGAGGGGATTTAAAATAGTTTAATATAAGGTGGTCTTAAAGACCAGTGCATACAAAATATTCCTCAATCATCTTTGAAATATTTTTTTAGTCATAGATTTGAGAACATGTAAATCTAGATATAAAATATAAAATTAACAAGTTTTCCAAGAAATATACTATAGAAATAATGTGAAATATTTTTCTCATAGGATGTTTTAGGAATGAGATGAATAGTTGGGATAGCAATTCAAGGAGATTCATATGAATAATTAAATTAATTAATGAAAATGTCCAAAATTTAAAGCATTGAAAAATCTTAGAAAAATTTCATTTACCATAATCAAAATTATCTACCAAATCATGATTTTCAAATCATAATACATATTCTTATCTCTTATAGTTCCTTTATACATTCTTCTCATTAAAATTTATTGATGAATACATTTTAATTCATCACATGATAATTATCTTATGTAGTTTATTACTCCTAGTTTGTTTGGTTATAGAAAGAATCAAATTTTGGTCATCAAATTGGAATTTAAAAACACTAATTAATTTGGAAAATATATAAGAATTATGAATTGAAACAATTAATCACCTTCTGAATGTTTATCTAAAGTTGGAAGTGGATGTTATACCTTTACTTAATTCAGAATGTTTATTGGTCTTGTATCCTCTTAATGTGATTCCACCTATATGTTTCGATCCTGGGTCCTGATGGTCCTAAAAATTAAATAAAAACTGGTGAAATCACAATCCATTATCAAGGAATTATGAAATATTTTAATTGTGATATTTTCCTTATAAAATACCAATAGAAAAATACAAAAAAAACTCATGTTTCCTCATAGAAGAGTTTTCATTTAATATATTTAGTTTAATCTTACCTCCTTCATCTTTAACTTATGTAAGGGATGATTGGAATTTTTTTACCTAGTTTATTTCTATGAATGGTATAAATTTGTGTCTTTCTCACATATTCTAGTCCCTATCCTTCCTCTCAAAAAAACATAATTCTTCCAAATGTCACAACATTCATGTTCCCAATTGAGCCAATCAACCATTTATTCTTCAATTCTACTAAACTGAATAGAATTTCATATACCATCCATACATGTTATACATTCTCAAATTTTGTGGAGTCAGTTCCTCCTCTGGTGTCATCAATATTGGCCTTCATATTATCCTTATTATTCAGTTGATAATCCTCTTACAAAATAAAATTACACTCATTTACCACTTTACTTTCAAGAACACCTAAACTTCTGGTGTTTTGACTTATCCAAACTCAATTTCTTCTCTCATAGGGATGTTATTTATTTCCCTCTGGTTGTTGAAACTTACATGACCACTGTAAAATCTAAAAAACATTTATCTACTTTGGACTTTGATCAACACATGAAAATTGGGTAAAAGTGTCCTCTAATGAATTAGTGGATTTTCCTCCTCTTTTATGTCCTGTACTAAGAAGTCAACCTGGAAGATAAACATTTTTAAATTGACTAGAATGTATATAGTCATTCATATTGGGGATTTCAATTTTGAATAATCTAATTTAATAATTACTCTCATGTGATTTATGCCTTCCAATCCAAAACTCATTAATATCATGTATGTCATGATATTGAAACTCAGACGTAAGTCACATAATTATTTTTCCACATTTTTTATCTTTTTTAATGTTATAAATCTAAAAGGTACATGGATAAAAAAATTTCTTAGGATGGACCATCGATATCATCTACAAACACTCTCATATGAGTGTAATAGTTCTAATCTATTACAACTTCTTCATGGTTACTATCTCCTTCATGAATTTTTTATATTCAGTATGTTCATCCGAGCCTTGGTAAAAGGAATATTGAAATTAAATTTTATAAAATGATAAAAAATAACATTCTATTCATTATTCTTTACATGTTCCATTAGTTAAATTAATGGTAAATTTTTTTATAATTTTGTTGTTTTTCGTCAGCTTATTCATCTATATGTTCCTTTATATTTTAAACGTCTTTTTAAAATTCTTTCATTGTATTTTGTCTTGTAATTATTATATCACTTAATTGTGTCTTCTTTATTCATATAAGTACTCTATATTTTTAATCATCATATGGGTGTACTTCATGTAATCCGGGTAGTACTCCACTGGATCTCTCTATATAATAATTATAAATTTATCCATCATGATGCTGATGATTTTTCAATGAGGCCTTTTTGTTTGTTGATTTTTCTATTTTTTTCCTAGAGTATACTGCTAGTTATGATTATGAATTCAGATAGATTCTCATCCATTGTATGGACCTAACTCATAATTGTGGGCCCTTGTGGTCATTTTTTCCACCCTTGTGGATTTTTTTATATCAATGTTCTTGTTGTTGTTGAATCCTCCAACCCTAAAATTGATTACCACAATAAAAATAATCATATTTTTTTCTTCTATATACACATCATGGGGTTTTTCTTACTGGACCATTATGATGTCCATATTCTTGTTTAATGATTCTATATGTTCCTATATCCATTCATTGTTATGGATAGAGTGTAATCCCTTTTGTTGCGTCACTTATACTTTCCACTAGAAATGATTTATCTCCATTTCATCCGAAATGTTATCTCTCTATTTTGTAGAATTCCTCATCACATATTCTCTATCTATAATATCAATTATTTATCTATTTCTCTATGACAATCTCTTATAAATTTTTTTATTATCATCCTTAACTATATAACATGATTGTGTAATTTATGAGACATATAATTTAAATGTTCACATTCAGAGTATAAAGATTATTCATAAAATTTAAAGAGTTTTAGAATGTTTGAAAATTACTCCAACAAAATAAAATGTGAAAAAATCTGGTGATGATGTTCCTCGATAACTTATCCCAAGTAGTGATGAAATTTTCATGCATTATTTGGATCCAATCCTGAGTATGCTCATGTAAACAAAATCATAAAATATGAATTCTTAATGCATCACTTGAAACATTATCTAATTAAAATGGGTCCCAAACATTAGGAAGCTTCCCAGATGTGTGTTGGGATATTCATACAGATGTCCAAAAAATTTAATGCTGTTTAAAATCATCAAAATAATTTTCAGGATTGATCTGTAAATGATTTGTAGCACATGGATGTTCTAGAATGCTCCATTTCAATCCTATATTCGATGGATTCCTATATTATATGCATGTTTATAGTTTTATATATCTTTAAAGAACCCAATATCATTGTTTTTTTCTCAATTTCCACCATGGTTATAGTGTCATATAACTATGGGTTTGATTCAGAATGGGTGGTCGAATAAATGATGCCTTTTTTATTTATTTGAGTGTAATAGTTGTATATTGATGAGCTCAGTCTGATAATTTCATAACAGAATACCCAATATAAAAAGTTGATTTTAAAAAAGAAACAAAATTAATTTTGAAATTAAAAAACTAATAACTGAATAAAAATTGTCTTTGATAATAGACATAGTTATGAAAGGCCCAAAGGGCATCATTAATTCTGAAGGGATATTGTTAGAATAGAAAATTTATGAAAAACCACACTATTCTATGTAATTAATTTAACTATTGTATTAAAAACGTTCATGGTCAAACCCATAGTTATGGTGAATTAGTTTATTTAGTGTTTCATATGATTTAATATATTTAAATTGAAAAAGTGGTGAAAAATCTGATTGTGTTTATTAATTTTAAGAAAGTAGAATGAAGCCAAAGAAGATTAATCATTTTAATTTTAAATATATTTTTAAATATTTATAGGGTTTTATATTTTAAGGGTTTATGTGAAAAAGGATTTTTATAAAACAAATTTATTATTCTATGTTTGGTTTTGGAGTCTATATGAGGGAGATCCAATGGTCATAGTATCACCTCCATAACATGAAAGTACCCTATTTCCCTTGGACTGATAATTTATGGTTTCTATGAATCAAGTTTGTCTCAATAACACATTTAAACTTGATTCCCCATGATTTTACCATGTTCACTCTCCAATTTGGGTAATTAGTTTCAAAATTTTAATATTCTTTTCATATTAAATTACAAATGGTTATGATAAAAGTAAATGAAAGGGTTTTGGATTTGATTGAAAAATTTATGAAAATACAAATACATGAATAATGAAAAAGGAATAAATATAATTGTACCTTCCCCTTTATACTAAATATCCCTACCATAAGGATGTTTTACCTATCATCCAAGTGATGATAGATTATGAGGGATGGAATAATGAAAAAGGAGTCACAATGAAAATGACGATGAAACCGGTGAGAACCATGCACATCACAGCTTCTCACTCCCTCCTTTGGTCTTAGTGATATCCTGATAGAAACATAATATATCTCTATTAATAAAATCCTCATGGGATTGTGAAGCAATAAATGTCATTTAAGATGGGACAAAAGTTGGTGAAAAGTGGGATTTATGCCATAAAATAGGTCAATACTAAAAAATATGTCGAATATGTCCATTTTTTTCCCTTCATAACCATTACATCTCATAAAGTGATTACATGATGTGTAAATGTGTCACCACATGAACCAAATTAAAATATTGTAGATTTATGGGTCAGCATTATTTTTTTTACAATGTGAAACATATTTTTCATGTTGTGATGCATGAAATCAACATTCCATGATTTTTTACTTTACATAACGACTTGTATTACATTAAATACATGAACAAGTTCATGATGTGTAATGGTTAAATGATGTATAAAGATAGTTTTCAACTCTAAAATCCTTATTTTTACTTGGTTCTTCATTTTGGTGCACTGGAAATGCTTCATGATCATCATTCATTTTGGAAAATAGTATTTTTTTAATTGGATATCATAGTATTTACACTACTTTTTTCCTATCCCAAAACTTATACCGTCCAAAAAACAATGAAGAACCTCAATTTTATAGAATTTCTATAAATATGAAAAAATCACAATCAACGCATTTTATTATAAAAAATGATAAAAATAAATGAACTGATCAAGAAATTAAGAATAAGATGATATTTTAATTTATACATTTCACACTTTCCTAAAATGTTCATCTTGCATAATTTTTTTGTAACATATTAAATCATTCCAATTATATTACTTTTAATATTTTCAATATCATTTATTTCATTTTCCTTTCAATTAAATAATTACTAAATTAAAATTTCATAATAATTTAAGGTAATTATTTTATCACTAAAATTAAAAAAAATAACCATTATAAATAAAATTTATATATCATTAAATTTCATATTTATAACCAAAAGAACTTATTTTTAACCCTATGGGATCTCATTTTATATTTTTAATAGTAGAAGGGATACATTTTCCCTTTTCTTCAATTAAATTATAACAAAGGTTATCATCATTGAAATATGCCTCCAAAATGGAATATTTATATAATTATATGGAATAAGGTTGAAATATGTCTAGAAATTAGAATTTGTAAATGTTTATATGTCATTAAAACCCTTATCTCTTTAGTCTAACCACAAGTGAACCTGTTTTAGCCTTATCCATGGTAATTGTTTTTACAGTTTCTACTATTTATTATGAAAAAAGTATGTTGATATTATAAAATATTAATAGTTTTTCATATTTAAAATATGGAATCTTTTTTGTCAAATTCAACTCAAATAAGTGGCATAATTGGATACATAATTAAACCAGCAGCCTCAATCAAAAAGTAAATTTCCAAACAAAACATTATCATATGTATAAAATGTTTTAATATCAAATTTAAATTATATATATATATGTTACAAATATAAAAATTGGATTAATAATAATGAAATTGAACATATTATATTTCTAAATAAAATTAAAAAAATTCACTTGTAAATTATTTAAACAAAAAGATACTTTCTAATAAAAATCATTATTTTCACTATTCATTAAAAAAATCCAAATTTTTGAACTCTTATAAAATGTTAACTATATTATAATTTTGAAATGTTTATTTTAAAAATTAATTTCTTTTTTGAAATATGATTTCTAAAGGTTCGAAAATTTAATTTTATTATTAGATCCCAAAGATCAATAGAAATCATTTTTTTGTGAAATGTCTATTTTCTAACAATATAAATCTTTAACTAATATTTATGTTCTTTTTTATATATATATATTTTCATTATAAAAACATTATACTTTATATTTCAAATGTGCTCATTCATATTCATACTATGATGTTTAATAACTAGGTTATCACGATCATGTCAAAATAATAATATCAATCAAATGTTGTGGTTAGTTAAAACCCAATGTTCTACGTAACAAAAATTATCAATGAAATTAAATATATTTTTAAAAAATATTTCATAAAATCATGGGGTGTTACAAAATTCCTAAAATGGATACTAATTCAATTATTATCCTATAATTCATGTTTTCTTATCTAAAAAATCATTAATTTAGTTATGGCCATTATCTCGAACATATTTTATAAAGGTTTAGTGCATTCTATAATTGATTTTAATCTATATAATTATATAATTGTTTTCAGTGTACCTAACTTCCTACTTAATAAATACAAGTCAAATATTTCTTAACTTATGTAGTGTGTTCCTAATAATGGATATTGATAGCTCTAATCCCCTTTCACTACACTATAATATTTTTTCATGAACTTTATTATTCCATTCAAAGGTTCTCCCACCCTAACATATTATTATATCACATTTTAATATCCCCTATGGGAAATGAAAATTTTAATATAATATGTTTTTATAGAATATTCTATAATGTTGGTTTTAAAAAAGGTAATTTAAATATATTATAAATGTTCCATTTGTAATAAAATGATTCATGTTTGGCACCAAATTTACTATAGAAAACTTTATTTCATTTTCAAGAATCCATTATTGGAGACTATTTTTAAAAGTAAAATATTTTAAACTCTTTCACTTCGCCATTTCAAATGTTTCATTAGAATTTATCATATTTATTTTTATTTTAAATCAATGTTTAAAATGTTCTCAATATGGTATTTTATGTTTTGACAACAATTTTAATTTTCATATTCAAAAGGATTTATATTAATGGGTTTATTTTACATTATTTACCCCATAAAAATATTTTTATTTATCAATTAGATTTATTTAATGTGTGGTATCAAATAATTTGATTCTTGGTACCTTCTAGTGTAATACCATTCAAATAATTATTTTACAAGGATATTTTTTTATCAATGTAAACATCCTTTTTTGAGTCCTTGGTTAGAGTGGGCATATGTTCTATTAAAACCATCCAACTTCTTTCCTATATCAATTATGTGAAATTATTATGTATCAATGATATAATCTATCACCACCATTATATTATTGTATCATCCACAATGAATAAGAACAACTTTTATTCTAATTCATTTAATTTGTGAGTACCCTACTTTATATGTCTATTATTTAATCATGTTCACCTAGAATTCATTCATAAATCAGTTGTGGAAATTGTTAACATAACAATATAAACCATGTTGATTGTGTAACAATTGAAAATATTTATATTTATTATTTTTATATGGGTTTTTATTTATCAATCAAACAAGATGACTATGTATTATTTAATCATCAATCGTCTTTCTATAGATGGGTTATGATAATATAATCCCTTTTATTGACATGGGGAATATAATTATCCAACCCATAATGGCCCACTTAGCTGGTAAAAAAAAGACCTCCCCAAACTCAAGCATGAAACTATTTTTCAAGTGCTATTGATGAGCACTGAGAAGAAATAACTAAAATTGGATACACTTTTCAAAATTACTGTTATGCATTCCCCTGAAACCATCCTTTAATATGTATGAAAGAATAATACATGATAGTAACAACTATAGAATTAAAAATAGTATGACCTTTTAATATAGAATGTAATGTGACAAATACACATTCAACTAGAAAAGATGTCCCAACATAACAATACCTTGAATAATGTAATGCTGATAAATCCTTTCTTATGATCTCTATGACCTGACCACCATACACAGTCTATAAACCCTTGTATTTCTATGATCCTATAAAATCACCATTGATATATCCATAATCGTCATATGACATGAAACATGTTGGTAAATCCCATGTAGAAGTGAGTATAGATATAATCATTAAGATACTCTAAAAACTGATGAGGGAGTGATAGAATACACAATAAAAGTATTCATTTCCACACAAAGAAAGAGGGAAATGAAACCCAATAACAAAATATATGTGTATGTTCTTATAATAAAATAAGACATTATGGAAAGGGTAACTCCATCTCAAACACTATCCCAAGATGATGAGTCTTCCTACTAGACCAAAAGTTTATTATTGATTCCTAGAATCTCCCAAGCTTTTTTGATGAATTAATAGCATGGAGAACCATAAACTATCCACTTATTACATAATATTCATGGGTATCTACAATTATAGTAACAACACCTTAGTATGATAACACAGTTCTACTTATAGATATAAAGAGTAAATATGACCTAGCACATTGGGGGGAACATAGTTGGAAGATGACCCACACTATAGTAGGATAGGGTCTACTACAAAATATGTAGAGAGGCCATGACATAGTCTGTTAGGGGTATTCCACTGACTCTGTAGAGGACCCAAGACCTACTATATCTAGACATGGCACTCAATAGGTAGAGTACCTATATAAAAATCCATCAACTAGTTCCACTCTATTTGGTAGAGGACCCATACCCCATACCTTTATGGGGAACCATTCAGTAGGTAGATGACCCAAAAACTAATTTCATATAGGTATTACGCTCACGAGAGTGAAAGGAGTATGTGGGTCCCACACAATGGTACAACATGTGGGTTTTTGACCCCAACCTCTATCGGGTGATCGCACATGATCACTATTATTGTCAAGTGTTTCTTAAGAAAGAATCACACACAGAATATCACACCTCTTATATAAAATTACACAATAAATACCACCACCATGTTCTATATAGAAAACAATAATGATATTATTCTCTTGAGACAAAATATTAATCAAAACTAAGGAGATATGAGAGGTATATATATTGTAAAGAATTACATGGAGTGTAAGTGGTCCACACAACATGTGATACTACTCTACATCCTAGAAGTGTTGTCACGAGTACATAGATTAGAGTCCATGTCATTATACATGGAATATAGGGGTCCCACATGGTGTGCCTCTGCCCCCTAGGGCCTTCCACTATACTTCTGGGAATGACTGGGTCCTTTGTACCGTGCTCATGTACTTTTCCATATAACTAGTTGTACCAAACTATCGACCCATGCTTATGTACCACCCATCATACATGGAATGTCCACCCACATAGGGTTGTGTCTAGTGGAACTAGAATTGGGTCTATCTACCTGGGGAAGTTCACACAGTGTGTGGGATATCCACACAATGTGCGATCCCCATCATTCCCAAAACTCTATACACGAAAGATACATGGGGCTACATAGAATGTGTTCATTAAATTACCTTTCATGTAGTAATTGTTTTTGCAGAAACTCTATATTCTTCATATGTTTTATAGATCTGGTATTTCTTCCATTAATAACACCATTTTTTCACTCTAAGTATAATTAATTCACCCCCGAACTCTATTTCCAGACATCTGTTGGCTGGAAAATGGATTTATAGTCCTCCCCTCGAAGTTTCCATGTGCCTCATGCAACTCTTGTTGTTGTTTCCACTACAGATCCTAGATCCACATAGTGTCACCCACTATACATCCAGATCCATCCTCAAAGAAATGATATGGTCATTTTTCACATATCTACCATGATTTCGGGGGTACAATCACACTCAGAACCACCTGATAATTTCAAAATGTGGACCCATATCCAAATGGTGAAAAAGATAAAGAACATATGGGAATAAGGCACACAAATAGAGGTTAATAAATCATTTTTATTAATTATTGAACAAATTTCATTGATAATTGATATTTAGGATAAAAAACATGGCATAATAAAGAATAAATATAATAAAAAATTTAATTTGTTACAGAGGCTCATGTGAAGGGTGAAATTAATCACATATCAAATAATAGTGGATGAGAAAATGATAAATATTTTTATCAAGGTCGAAAACTATAATTTATGAGATCTACCTTGTTTATAGATTGATTATTGGTGAAGAATCTTCCTTCTAGTGATGGGGTAGATCTGTCATGTTTTATATCTTTTTATCCACCATGATCCAATCAACGTGCATTGTTCGAACTTATTCCTAAAATGAAGATTAATGAAACCTCCTCTAGATGATTCTATGGTTATAATCTTAAACCTTTTCACTTTCTATAATAATATATTTACATAGGGACTGCTAAATGAAATAATTTAATTAATTAATTAATTAATCCACTTAACATACCTTGCAATGGAAACCTCATCTAAACATCTCACATAGACCAACATTAGGTCGTTGTTGGCGCCAAAATGTGGACCGAGAGAAAGGAGCAAAAAAAAGGCAGGCAAGTAGGCTGCCTCACGAAGCCCCGACGCGAAGCATCCACGCGAAGCCCCGCCGCGAAGCGCCCCGACCCTCGTGGCCTCGCGAAGCTCCAGAGGCGGTGATGCTCCACGAACTCATTTGACATTAGTGAGCCGCCGCGAAGCTCCAGAGGCGGTGATGCTCCGCGAACGCATTTGACGTTCGCGAGCCACTGCGAAGCTCCAGAGGCGGTGATGCTCCGTGAACGCATTTGACGTTCGCGAGCCGCCGCGAAGAAACAGAGGCGGCGCGCGAGTTCTGCTTCGCGGCGCCCCTTCCCTATAAATACCGAACTCCCCCTGAGTCCCGAGGACGGACAATCCGACCTTTCGGCTTCTCCTATCCCAAATCGCGAAGCACTCTTTTCCCCAGGAATCATGAGCTCCACGAGGTATTCCTACTTCGCGAGACGCCTCTGCTTTGTCTCGTTTTGAGCCCCTATTCCGAGAGGGATGCCCTTTGCGAAGCTCAAGGGCATTCGCGAAGGAAGAGGATTCCCAAGGGAACCCGGGTAGCTGCGGAGCACTTGTGCTTCGCGAAACACCCAACCCATACTAGTGATCCCTATGCTAAGGCAGGATCGCTACACATCGCGAAGCACACTGCTTCGAAGGACCCTGCTCTGCGAGGCACGCCTTCTTCGTGAGGCAGTGCTCTGCGAACACTGTTCCACTTCGCGAAGCACCTACCACCCACACCTATGCCCCATGCCAAGGCCAAGGAACTCCACTTCGCAAAGCACACTCCTTTTCTTAGCAATTCCTCTTCCCGTGAGACCCTCCAGGTTTGCACGATGTGATTTCAAAGTCCCATGGACAATACCACTTGTAGCGTTGCTTCGCCTAATGCTTCTTCGCATAGGCACGCTAACGGCTATTGCTTCTTCGCATAGCCACGCTAACGTGGACCCCTTGATGGTTTGTCCCACGACCCCCCTTGACCATGGCCTTACTGATACCTTCCCTTCCCCAAGGACCAGAGGGTACCGGTTATGTAAGTCCTAGGGGTGCGGAGTAAACCCACCTCGTCCGAGCTGCAGGACGTTAAACTGCCAAGCACCACGTCTTCAACACATGATGCTAAACTGTGACCTTGGGCCTCCATCCTAGAGTAAGTCCCAGCACCATGGGCCGCCTAACGCGTAAGCCCCTCTTCGCTTCTCACAGACGCACCCTTCGTGACGTGATCGTCAGGTCCTTGCAACCTCTTGTTTCTCACACCGAGCATGACTCACGTGGGCTTAGAGTGAGCACCGACCCTGACCCATCCCATATGAACTACGAGGACTTTTATCCATGTCAAGGCATCGTACGTAGGAAGCCTCCATGAGGTTCAAGACAGAAGCCACATTACTCGGTCGTTCATTCACGTCGAGTTTCACCCCCCGTCCAGCATGACGTTAAACTGCACACCCCCTTGTCCCGCATGACATTAAACTGCACACCCATTTTAACTACGAGGTCTTTGATCCATGTCAAGGCATGGTACGTAGGAAGCCTTCATGAGGTTCAAGCCCACCAATAGTGGACCCCCGGGTCTACTTTCACATCGGTTCACCGACGAACCCATTTGAACTACGAGGTCTTTGATCCATGTCAAGGTGTGGTGCGTAAGAAGCCTTCACAAGGTTCAAGACCACCAATAGTGGACCCCCAGGTCTACTTTCACGTCAGTTCACCGAAGAACCCATTTGAACTACGAGGTCTTTGATCCATGTCAAGGCATGGTACGTAGGAAGCCTTCACGAGGTTCAAGCCCACCAATAGTGGACCCCCGGGTGTACTTTCACGTCGGTTCACCGACGAACCCATAGAGAACTATGGGGATTTTGATCCATGTCAATGCATGGTACGTAGGAAGCCTCCACGAGGTTCAAGCCCATCACTAGTGGACTCACGGGTCTACTTTCACGTCGGGTCACACCCGCGTCCTGCATGACATTAAATTGCACACTCCCGTCCAGCATGACGTTAAACTGTATGTCTCCTTGTACTGCATGACATTAAACTGCACACCCATCCCCTAGTGAACTAGGAGGATTTTGATCCATGTCAAGGCATGGTACGTAGGAAACCTTCCCAAGGTTCAAGCCCACCACAAGCGGACCAAGGTCCACCTTTACGTCGGTTCGCCGAAAAATCCCCATTTGAACTACGAGGTCTTTGATCCATGTCAAGGCGTGGTACGTAGGAAGCCTCCATGAGGTTCAAGCCCACCCATCATCCAATTCACGTCAGGGTTCGCTATCGTCCCGCATGACGTTAAACCGTATTCCATCAATTCTTTGAACTACGAGGACTTTGATCCATGTCAAGGAATGGTATGTAGGAAGCCTCCCCGAGGTTCAAGCCCATCTCTCATCGGACCAAGGACCACCTTCACATCGGTTCGCTGACGATGCCCATCGGACCAAGGTCCACCCCCATGCCAGTTTACCGGCACTGTCCTGAACTACGCGGACTTTGGTTCCCTGCCACGAGGATACGTAGGAAGCCTCTCCAAGGATCAAGCCCAACCTCACCTTTGCCCCTGCGATGGTCCCGTTTCACTCCCCCTCCACGCTTATCAACCATCCTGATTCTCACCCGGATCGTCATATCTCGGTGCGACCATGTCGGTACGATCCTCTTCACAGTCGCCCATGGGTTGGGCTTGGTATCGCCATCCCTTCGAGGGAAATCCCTCAGTCCGATCTATCCTAGCTAATGCTCTGATCGGGCTGATCCATCTCTGCTGGACGTTAAACTCGCAGCATACCCTGTTTTAAACCCAGGAAGCTGAGGAAAACCTCATATATGTGTCTATGGCATATAATTCCCCACGCTCGATGTGGGATGCCTCGAGCTTCCACGCCCTCGAGAAGCCCTGTGACCAGGGACAACAGATAGACATGCCAGGCGCCCCAGCATCCAGACACGCTACTGATGCCTCAACATGACTACTCCCTTGACTGAAGGTTACTGCCCTGACCGGACCCTTTGGAATGTCCCGACAGAAGCAATGTAATTAACCGGCGTCCATGGAAACATGGCACTGGGAAGAGTTTCACAAACTACGTATTAAATCTATGAGGGAGACCCGGACTAGGTAATGAGCTCCAAGGAAGAATCCACACAGGGAAGAACCGACATCCCATCATCCTGTTTCGATCAAGGAGCAGACGTACTTGAACAAGGAACGAATGCCGCCCGCCTTTGGAAAGCGGGAATGCGGGGCAACAGAGCCGCACGTCCTCCTCCGCGTGACGGACGGATGTGTGCGCGCCCCGATGAAAGCGTCGGAAACAGAAATGGTGAACCCGGCGTGAAGGTCTTCTCCTCAATATGGAGATTAGTAGCATTAGAGACACCAGTAGATTGACGTGTCACCGGATCCAGATATCTGGCGCCTGGTCCCGCAAAGCAAATAGCGGGCCTGTCGTGAAACTCACCGAAAGTCGGGGCAGTATAACGTGAGGCACTCCATTTTGCAGTGTGTTGGCGTGGATCCCTCTTACAGACGTGGATAATGGAAGGACGCTGGGGCATTGGTTGTCAATCCTTTTCCCTCTCAATGCTGATGAGTTGATCCCTTCGTTTCTCAGGAACCAGGTTGCTGTTACAAAGATGAGATCACCACCCGCTAGCCTACGCAGGGGCAGGGGAAACATTACCACAGCTGCCCCACTTGGCGCTGCTCCTGCTATGACGGCTGCCGTATCGCGGAATACGGGGCGCCCACGCCCCCTCTCCCCATCAAAGGTCATCCAGTGAAGGGTGATCAACAACCTCGTGTGCAAGTACGAGGAGGAAGGGGTCATACCAACTAGGGATATGGCCCGCCTGGACCTGGAGGCATCCAGGCCTCGCCGTCAACGCCGCCCTAACAGGCCGCGCAGGGAGCCCCTGCTCCCCACCCCAACATTCAACCGTTTCGGGAGCCTGTCCCTGGAACGCCTTGACGACTCCTCGCCTTACGCCGAAGAGGCGGGCGCCGTCCGGCTCAGCCTGCTCAGGGTCCCGACCCAAGGGCTCCAGGTGAGAGCTCTCGCCCGGCCGCGCCAGCGCCGCCGTCCGAATTTGCAGGAAGAGCAGGCAGGCCATGCCCCTGCACCACCTGCACCGGCCTGCCTGACCAGACGTCAGCGTCGGGCCCAGGCCGAGGACGCTCACACAAGCGCGTCAACGTCGACAGCTACAGTGGCCCGAGCCACCGTCGACGTTCATTATGAAGCCCTCGCATACACTGAGCAGGGGTACTCTTTTACCCTACCAGGATCGAGACCCCGACCTCCCCATGGGCAGGCTGGGTTGACTCTCCGGGTTGCAGGTCCAAGTGGTGATCGCTGCGAACTAACCCGCGGTGATGTCACCCCGTACGGAGGTCCTCCCCGTACCACGACTCCACAGATCGTGGGTCTTCCCCGCCCTGAAGTCCGTCATGGGGGCATGCCTTGTGCTACCCCCATCCCGAAGGAAGACCTGCCCCGCGGCAGTGACGGTCGGTGTGGAGACCTTTCCCGCATCCCCTCTATAGGGTATGGAGTCCATCCTCCTGCCCCTGACCGCCGATCTGAAGGAGCCATCCCTCCGGTCCTTCTCCAACGTGGGGGGCCTCCCTACGTCCTCTCTGCAACCGACGAAGGTCCTCCTCGCCCCAGAAACTTGAGGAGTGAAGGTCAGCCTCACTCCGCCCGCAGCGACCATGGAGGTCCTCCCCGTGCTCCTGCCAATTCCAACAGAGGCCTGGCCCAACACGGGTGCTGTTCGTGGAGGCCCTCCCCATGTACCCTTCGACATTTGCCCTGGTGCCCCTCGCACCTCGGCCATCTCGAGTGGGGGCCCTCTCCGCCACGGCGCCAGCGCCGCCTCGAGACTCCATGATGGGGATCAACCCCTCTCCCGAAGAGCCACCCCGGGGCAGGAGAGCAGGTCGTCGCCGCTACAAGAAGAGTCCTGGGAAAGCCTGGGTGGAGATCAAACCCGCCCGCTTCTCCGACTCTGAGGCAGAATGCGACTCAGCCATGGAGGCATCTCCCTGCTCCTCTGTATCAAGGACTGGGGAAGGAACCAGACGCGTTAGCCTCATTCTCCCGGAACATGAGGTCCACCGGATCCCCATCTCCCTCCACAGGTATATCCAGGAGGAAGATATTTTGGGAATTCTGCAGGTCTCGGCCGCGCAATCGCCACCATCGTCACCAGAAGCAACCTCTACCTCTACCCGAGACTATGGAGAGCTATTTTGGGGGCCAATGACGGTAGAACGATGACATGACCAGGCGCCGGTAGCTGCGATTCCTATGCCGGAAGCTATGGTCATCAGCCCATCGTACCGTGACATCGTGGCCAGGTCACCTTGCTCTTCGAAGGATGGCCCGGAGTTCGGCGGCCAGTCAGCTCGTTCGCCGTATTCTCCACCGCCGAGCTTACTATCCTAGAGGTCCGCCTCGGTACTGCTATCGGTCCCTCATCCGCCCCCGGTTGACGAGTGGGGCAACACAGGGCCAGACCCTGAGTCCGAGCCTAGGAGATTTTGGAGTATTCTTGCAGCAGATTACTTCCCAGAAAAATTCTGGCCGACGGCAGCGCTGAATTTTCACGTACCAGAGTCTCTTACCCCTGAAGAAGTGGGGTGATTTTGTCTAACCCTATGGGCGACGCACTTCTGCCTCCGTTACGAACGGGTGGTGTACCCCAGGAGTCGAGAGAACTTCGAAGAAATTGGCGAGCAGTGCCGCCTGATCGATGCGGCCGCACTCCTTGTGGCCCAGCACCCTGAGTCGCCAGGCTGCCAGAGCGCCCTTCAACGAAAATGCATTCAGAGTTTCAAATCACTCCGCAAGATCTTCAGGGAAGCCACCCCCCATGTGCAAGTCCGTGGTTTGGGACACTATGCCGCTCTCCTATTTGACTCTATCCGACGGCAGCCCGATTCGCTATGCGACATTGAGGACATGCCCTCGAGAGGCGTTGCGGTCCACATGGCCGACATCGTGGACAAGGAAGACGAGCTCGGACTCCTTGATGGAGACTTACCCCTCGAGGGCGTACCGCCACTACTGGACCCATCAGGGAGGGTTACCCGTCAGCAGAGGAACCTGCTAGGCCTCCCCGTACCCACCGAGTCGCTGATACTCAGTCGAAACACCGGAAAGGGTAAGGAGCATGTCAGAACTGTCAAGCACTCCGAACCATCTACCTCTGTGCAGAAAACGGACGAAGATCCCGAAAAGGCCGCGTTACACCAGCAACTTGCCGAGCAGAAGAGGCTGGTTGACAAACTTTTGGCTGAACGCGCCGCAGAGCGGCGACCCGACTATGGTGATCCCAGGCCGGGGCAGCAGGGGCAGGAACAATTCCCCCCCTGTGAGATGCCTTCGGGCAACCCTGATCATGCTACTTCCCCAGACAGGGTAGAAGCCGGGACGTATGGAAAGAGGGCACGATACGTTTCGCCAACCCCCCCCTGAGCAACGGGGCAACCCGAAGAATCCAGTCCGGGTTCCCCCAGCCGCCCCGCAGGTCGTCCAGCCAGTTGACCCACGAGCAGCCGAAGCCGTCTACCGTGTTGAAGAACCTGGCAATTCACATGTGGTTAGGGATCCCCGTCAAGACAGGGACCCCCGCCCGGATGATCTTATTGCGGCACTCACAGCCCGCCTTGAAGCGTTTGAAACGCGGCAAGTGGTGGTCCCACTGGATGGCAAGCCTTATCCCGCGTGGTTGGATGATATGCCCGCACCTCCAGGTTTTGGGAACCCCACTTTCTCGCCCTTCAATGGGACAGGGGACCCGCCTCAGCACTTGGCTCATTTCTCTTCCAGGTGTGGCCCCATGCTGGGGACCCTGGCTCAGCAAGAAGCCGCCAAACTCCGATGTTTCGTACAGACATTGGAAGGTCCGGCATTCGTTTGGTACAGCCAGCTCCCTATCGGATCGGTGACCAGTTGGGAGGATCTCCGCCGACAGTTCCTATACCAGTTCAGCTCCACCACGCGGAAGACCAGCATTGCGGACCTCTTCAAGTGCAAGCAGAGGCCGGATGAGCGGGTTGCCGATTTAATCGCCCGGTGGAAGGGACTTACGTATTCCCTCGATATGCCACTGACTCAGGAGCAATTACTGACGATGTGTGTGGGGAACGTCAAGACAGAGTTGGTACCCTCTCTGATAACCCAAAACTACCCTGGAGGGTTCAAGGATTTCTCAGATAAGGCTCAGCACCTCGAGGAAGCCCTGCAACAGGCTAGTCAGGCACGTTTGCTGCCCCCCGTGATCCCAGCCAGGAGGGCCTCCAGGGTTGAACCCGCTGTGGTGGCCCAAATAGAAGCCCCAAGGCAGCTGGAGTTACTGTCGGCGACACCACCCCCGCAACCCCGCAGAGGTCCTCCACCCCAAGCACAGGCTCCTGCCCAGCAGTGACCACCTCAGAATCGACAGGTTCCCTCGCGCAAATAAGGCACCAGACTTATTCTTTTAATGAAAATCAGGTCCCTGGCTATTTCCGAAGTGCTCTAGAGAAAGAGATTGTGCGCTTTCCCGAGTGAAGAAGGCCGAAAGAGGCAAATCTCACCGATCACCCCAACTACTGCCCTTATCATCGGATTCTGGGGCACACCCTCAAGAAATGCTATGTGTTCAAAGAATGGCTTCAAGACCAGGTTAACAACAACATAGTCAAGTTGGGCCCGGCACCAGCACAAGTGGCGGGTGTCTTTACAGGATCAGAGATCGGCAGCGACAGCGAAGGCGAGTGGCAGCAGGTCCCCAGCCACAGATCCCGAAAATACGATGACTGGATGGCTCGAAAAACCGTCGTCCGTGCCCAAGGTATCATTCGGGAGCGCCTGAAGCAGTCAGAACCTTCAGAAGAATCAGGAGGTGCCTCCGCATCATCTTCACAGTGGACCTCTTCCCAAAAGGGCAAGCAGCGGCGACGCAAGAAGAAGCAACGCGCACCCTCAGTGTCGTCGTCATACCGCACTCTCGGCGGTTTTATTCCCCCTGAAATGGGGATTCCTCCCAGAATCCGCCCAGTGGCGGATGACTCCTCAAGAGACAGTCAGGGGTACGCTTCGGTTAACACCATGGAGCTGGTAAAGCTCTATATGACCCCTGACGAGGGGGAACGTCAGGCAGACCTCCCCAACATTCCCAGCCGACGTCAACGTCAGCGGAATCGCAACCACGCCGGCCATCGAGGTACGTCAGCGGGCACCTCCAGTCAAGCCGTTCACGCCACTGAGACCAGACAACAGGCTCAGTGCAGAGCTCAGCACGTGCAACCCCATCTAACGCCCTCGACTCTACCTCCACCGTCGTTCGTGCTACTGGATCGGGGAGAGATGCCTTGTTCGCATCACGGTCAGTCTTTCCCAGCTACAGGCCAGCCTCCGCTGTCCAATCCTGGTCCGGCGACTACTCTCCAGGCTTCTACTAGTAGGTAGCAAGATGTTCCCAGTACTAGTCGATCGCCAGTTCAACCGGCAGGACCCGCTATGCCTCCAAATGTCGGCCGACCTCCTGTAAGCAGAGGTTCATGTTTGGCACGAAAGTATGATGTCCCGAAGCACCTTTCCAGCATTCTAGCGAGGCTCTCCATCCTTGAGGCCCTTCTCCTGTCATCTGAAATGTGCGAAGCACTTGCCGAGGCCCTAAGGAGCCCCCTCCAGTTTGATACGGAGGTGGAAGCTGCAGAAGCCTTCCATACCGAGGTGATTGAAAACACCAAATGTCAGGCCGTTATCTCGTTCTCTGGTGAAGATGAGGACCCTCCTATACAGGGGAACATTCGCCCGCTTTACATCACTGGCCACTTTAATGGCGTGGAAATCCACCGCTGTCTCGTTGACACGGGTTCTGGAATCAATCTAATTCCGACCCGGATGTTGCGGAAGCTGGGTCTGTCTGAAGGTGATTTGACTCCCTCTGACCTTAGGATCCAGGGGTATGACAGGACTGAGAAAACCCCAGTCGGCAAGATCCGCCTGAAGACTCAGTTCGGTGGCTTAGTTTCCAGCACCGAGTTCATGGTCGTCTCTTAGGACACTGCCTAAAACACGTTGATTGGTAGGCCATGGCTCCATCTGCATGTAGTGGTCCCTTCGTCGTATCACCAGTGCCTCAAGTACTCCCTCAACGGTCGAGTAGGCGTGCTCCAAGGAGATGCGTCCCCTTTTTCTTCTTGTGAGGCCCGCTATCTGGATGCGGGTTATTATAAAAGTAAGGGTAAACAAATCCTGGTAAGTGAGGATGGACCCGCCCCGGTCACAGGTGATCCTTGGGCAAGCATGGATGACACCTACATCCTTCTGATCCACCGGTTGGAGGCCACGACCCCCGACATGGGGCAATGTTTTGTTGTTTCAGGTACGCAAGGAAGGCATGTTCCCGTGTCCAAGCGACGGCGGAAAATCACCTCGTACTCCTACACCAACCAGGCTCAGGTCATCCAGGAACCTCCTACCCCTGTACGGTACCGGGACGTCAAGATTATGACGACAGCGGTATGCCATACGTGTCTCTTCCATCGGGCTAGAATCCACCGACTCAGGCCGACACGCTACCACTGATTTGATATTATCAAACGTGGCCCCTTAGGCTGAAGGCCAGATGGGATAGGATCGAATTCCTTCATTACTACGGTCTCAATGGCAAGTGGGTCTCCCGATGTGATGACCGTTGCTGCCCAAGACGGCACCAGCTACCCCTCGGATCTTGATAACCCAGAAGTACCTCCAATCGCGGGAAGCCCCCCCACGGGTGGGGAGCAAGACCTGGAGGATGCTCCCCCTGCCTTTGAAGAATGCGTCTCCACCACGGTTGATGAACTGGTACAGGTGAACCTTGGCAGTGAGGCAGATCCGAGACCCACATTGATCAGTGCAACCATGTCCTTCAAAGAGCGGCAGCAGTACGTAGACTTCCTCAAACAGCACCGTGATGTGTTTGCCTGGAGTTACAACGAGATTCCAGGGCTAGATCCCCAGGTAGTCGTTCACCGTCTGGGCCTCCCGGCAAAACATCGTGGGTTTAAGCAGCCTCCCAGGAAAATGCACCCATCTCATGGTGCGATGGTTGAGGCCGAAGTTGATAAGCTTATCAAATCCAACTTCATTAAGGAGGTCCAGTACCCCAAATGGCTTGCCAACGTTGTGCCAGTCCGGAAGAAGAATGGGAAGATCAGAGTCTGCATCGACTTCCGCGATCTTAATCGCCACTGCCCAAAGGATGACTTCCCACTCCCGGTGACGGAGTTATTGATTGACGCCACAGCCGGGTTCCAAGCCCTCTCTTTCATGGATGGATACTCCGGGTACAACCAGATCTGGATGGCCCCCGAAGACGAGGAGTCCACTGCCTTCAGGGCTCCCCAAGGTACCTTTTGTTACCAGGTTATGCCATTTGGTTTGAAGAATACAGGTTCCACTTATCAGAGGGCCATGCATCGCATATTCAAACCGATCCTCGGGATATTGGTGGAATGCTACATGGATGACCTCGTAGTCAAATCATGTCAGCACCAGTACCATCTCAAAGACCTAGAGAAAGTGTTCGGTTTCCTCTGTTCCCGTCACCTGAAGATGAACCCGCTGAAGTGTGCCTTCAGGGTCACCTCCGGGAAGTTTCTGGGCTTTGTTGTCAGATACCGAGGTATTGAGATCGACCCGGAGAAGATCAAGGCCATCAGCCAAATGCCTCCCCCGAGCAACATTTGGGAGCTTCGAGGCCTTCAAGGCCACTTAGCCTATATACGCCGATTCATCGCGAATCTGGCCGGCAAGTGTAAGCCCTTTTCCCGGCTCATGAAGAAAGGCACCGCCTACGAATGGGATGAGGAGTGTCAGACCGCCTTTGAGGAAATCAAGCAGTATCTGCTCCAACCTCCGGTCTTGATGCCACCCATCTCCGGAAATCCACTGGTCCTTTATGTGACCGCCCTGGAGAGATCCCTTGGTGCGCTGCTCGCCCAAAAGAATAACGAGGGTACTGAGAACAGTCTCTACTATCTCAGCCGCATGCTTCTCGATACGGAGGTCAGATACTCCCCCATCGAAAAGAGCTGCCTTGCGCTCGTATTTGCCGTGTAGAAGTTGCGACATTACCTGCAGCACCATGAGGTGAAATTGGTCTCTCGGGTGGACCCACTGAAGTACATCCTGAACCTCCCCATGCTAACTGGCCGACTAGCACGGTGGGCGGTGATTCTCCAGCAGTTCGATATTAGGTTTGTACCTTAGAGGGCTATTAAGGGACAGGCATTGGCAGACTTTTTAGCTGCCCATCCAACCTCCGCGGATCAATCCATGGACCTGGATTTCCCTGATGAGATGATCCTCTCAGTTGATCATGTTGTCCCGTGTTGGCAAATGCATTTTGACGGCACCTCCCGGAGCCCCACCGGTAGGAGGCTCAACGATCCCAAGCTCAACAGAGTGGGCCTGGGTATTGTCTTCATTACCTCGGCACAGGCCGTCCTGTTATACTCGTTCCTGTTGTCAGAAGGTTGTACGAACAACGAGGCAGAGTACCAGGCTCTCATCACCGGCCTTGAGTTGGCCCTTGAGATCCATGTTCCCCATCTACATGTGAAGGGAGATTCCGAGTTGTTAATCAAACAGGTTAATGGCGACTACGTCGTCAGGAAGCCATAGATTGCACCGTTGCTGGAGTACACCCTCCTCCTAATGGCCCAATTCTCTTCTCGGACAAAGGTTACCCATGTCCCACGGTCGCAGAATGGCCAAGCAGACGCCCTGGCTGGTTTTTCCGTGTCGCTCGCAGAACCCGAGCAAGATGATTTGATCATACATGTGGCACACCGGAGAGTCGTTGCCCCCGTCACCCAAGAGGACAATGACGGCCTGCGGGTGAGTCATCTCACTGACGAACCCTCTACGTCAGGGGTCCCGGGTTCATCAAACGCAGTGATTGAAGCCACTCCCGACTGGAGGTCACCTTTTGTCGAGTATCTCCAAAATGGTCGCCTCCCGGACGACCGGGCCGAGGGCGAGCTAATCCAACACTGCGCGCTGCAATTTACCCTCCAGAGCGGCCCTAGTCTTGAACAGATCCTTTATAAGCAGAGTTTCGATGGTGTCCTCCTCCATTGCATCCAAGGAGTAGAGATACCTCAAGTCATGCAAGAGGTTCATGCCGGTTCCTGTGGCGCCCATCAAGCTGGGCCGAAGCTGTCCCATCAGATTTGGAGGTTGGGGTACTTCTGGCCCTCTATGATCCATGATTGTATTGGGTATGCCAAGAGATGCCACGCGTGCCAAGTTCACGCCAACTTCCTGCATCGGTCACCGGAGCCCCTCCACCCCACCAAGTACTCTTGGCCATTTGCGGTATGGGGGCTTGATGTAGTGGGACCGTATCCACCGGCAACAGCCCGCCAGTGTAGGTTCATCCTGACTGCTACAGATTTCTTCTCCAAGTGGGCAGAGGAGGTTCCGCTTAAAGAGGTCAAGGCCCGTTCCATCGTTGATTTTGTGAGCTCCAACATTATCCACCAGTTTGGGGTCTATCACGCCGTTCTCACCGATAACGGCACCAACTTCCGAGCGACTGAATTAAAGAAATTGTACGCCAAGTACAACATCCGTTCGAACCATACCTCCCGCTACCATGCACAGGCGAATGGACAGATTGAGGCATTCAACAAGACCCTCTCTAACATTCTGCAGAAGATGGTTGGTCAGAACAAGAAAATTTGGCCGGACAAGCTCCCCAACGCCCTCTGGGCATACCGGACGACGACTCGCAACTCTACCCAGGTGACCCCATATTCCCTGGTGTATGGAGCTGAGGTCGTCCTACCCATTGAGATCCAGCTGCCGTCACTATGCACTGCAGTTTATGATCACCAAACATCAGATGAGGTAGCCAAGATCCGTCTAGCTGAACTGGAAGCACTGGACGAGAACCGGCTCTGTGCCCTGCACAATCTGGAAAGGCATCAGGACAAGATAGCGAGGGCCTTCGACAAAAAGGTTTGTCTTCGCTCTTTTCTACAGGGCGACCTGGTACTGGCTCTTCGAGCGCCAATGATTCCCGGTAGGAAACCGCCCAAATTAGAACCCAAATGGGAAGGGCCTTATATCATCCATAAGGTTTACCCCAATGGAGCATACTTCTTGGCGACCACAGATGGAGAGCGTATAACCCCTCCCACCAATGCCAAATTCCTCAAGCGATAATTTTCCTAGGGAAAAAGTGGTCCTGCATGACCCTAAACTACAAAAGTGGTCCTTCACGACCCTAAACTGCGAAAGTGGTCCTGCACGACCCTAAACTGCGACATGGTCCCTCACGACCTTAAACTGCATCCCCGTCCTTACTTCAAGACGTTAAACTGCAAGCCAGTCAGGCCTTCCTAACCGAGGCTCAGCCTCAGGCCCCTTGGCCTCCTTGGGCCCCTGGCCCCCGTCTTCACCGCGAGACGTTAAACCGCAAGCCGGTCAGGTCTCCCTGACCGCGGTCTGGCCCCGGGCCCCCTTGGTTCTTTCCCCGACTTACCCTCTCACGGGGTCGTACGGTGTGGTGTAGGACTACGTCCTCATTCACGTCGGATTACTTGTCGCACCGTACACATCCCCGAATGAGATGCCCCTCGTCCCGCATGACGTTAAACTGCATGTCAAGAACTACGTGTGGCTTGATTCCCATCTTCATGGGATACGTAGGAACGCTCGGACGCCTCGTCTTGAGCCCAAACCCAAGCATTTGTATTCCACTATCCCCCCTGGGGGTAGTTTCCTTAGAGGATCTTTGTGCAGTAGGGAGTAGGCTTTCTTAGCCCCCACTCATACAACCCTGCTTGCACAAGGATTGTAAGGGTCGCACTATGTGCCCACTCCTGTTCTTCTATCCTCCCACGTCCTCACCGCACGACGCTAAACTGCATGGCCTTCAAGAACTACGTACGGATTGATTCTCATCTTCATGAGATACGTACGAACGCCCGGACATTTCGTCTGTTGGCCCAGCCTAAAGCCAAAATCTTCCCCTCCGGTCAAGACATGGCAGGGTGCGCACCTTTTCCCCAATTTACATCGAGCAAGCCTCGACCCGATTGCACATCCCCTGGAGATGTTCGCCTCTTCCGTGGATGGATATAGCTATGCTTCACCCACTCCATGACTGGGATTCCATCATCTTTCACACCCAGAGGGACCCCTAAGAATGGCCTGGATACAACGCCCAAGGGCTCTCCTACCGATACGGGTCAATGCCCCCGAGGGTTTTCAAGAAACAAGCTGATACAAGTCCCACGTTGCGAATTTGGTCAGCGGTCGACGCTCACTTGTTGCTCCCATATCGGGTCACCATAGGAACACAGTGTTTCGAAAATGGTCAACAGTGTCCTAGATCTTCGGGTCCACCCCCAGATGTCCCAGACATCGAGTGCAGTGATTCATTCTACCCCATCCCGAGGTGATGAACTTCCCTCCGGGTGGTTCTAGTGATCCGGCTCACGTCCCCGATTCCCCGTAGGGGTGTACGGTGTGGTGTAGGAATACGTCCTCATTCACATCAGGATCATGTACCATGCTGTACGCTTCCTCTTCCAAGGCCCAGCCTCAGGCCCCTTGGCCTCCTCGGGTCCCCGACCCTTGTCATCTTTGCAAGACTTTAAACTGCAAACCAGTCAGGCCTTCCTGACTGATGCTTGACCTTAGGACCCAATGCCTTTTCGGGCCCCCTGGCCTAGGTCCCCAATTCCCCAGGGTGTACGGTGTGGTGTGGGACTATGTCCTCATTCACGTCGGGATCATGTACCATGCCGTACGACTCCTATTACGAGACCCAGCTTCAGGCCCCTTGGCCTCCTCGAGCCCATGGCCCTCCGTCCTTACTGTAAGACGTTAAATTGTAACCCAGTCGGACCTTCCTGACTGACGCCTGACCATAGGCCCCTCGGCCTTTTTGGGCCCCTCCTCCCAATCTTTCACCCGGGGTGTACGGTGTGGTGTAGGACTACGTCCTCATTCACGTTAGGGTCATGTACTATGCCGAACGCCCTCCTTTACGAGCCCCAGCCTCATGCCCCTTGGCCTTCTCGGGTCCCCGACCCTCGTCCTCATTGCAAGATGTTAAAATTCAAGCAGGTCAGGCCTTCCTGACCAGTGCCTAACCATTAGGCCCCTTGGCCTTTCCGGGCCATGACCCAAGTCCTCCCTTATAGGATTGTATAGTGTGGTGTAGGACTATGTCCTCATTCACGACGGCTTCTTATCCATACCGTACACCTCCCTTGTTTAGGGGTATATTACTCCTCTTCTCGTCCTGTATGATGTTAAACTACATTTAGAGAACTACGTGTGGCTTGATTCCCATCCTTATGGGATATGTAGGACCACCTGAATGCCTAGGCTTCGGGTCCAGCCCCATCCCTCGGGAATCTTCATCCCATCTTGGCCCCTCGGCCTACCCTTCCTTCATGAGAGGATTATATGGTGTGGTGTGTGATTATGTCCTCATTCACGTCGGTCTCATAATGACCACGCCATATACCTCTCCCTACGGAGCTGTTTCGTCGATCCCTTTTCGGCGGTTCACCAATGTGCCTAAGAGTACTCTGGTTTATTACCTGGAACGCCAATCTTTACTCGGACACGTCCACATCCGCTTTCCAGGCTTTGTGTATCCCTGCATCAGGGCTTCCGTCATCTTCCACACCCGGAGGGACCCCCAAGAACGGCCTGGATACTATGCCGCATCGGCTCTCCTACCATTACGGGACAACACCCCCGAGGGTTTCAAACAACAAATCAATAAAATCCCGCGTTGCGAATATGGTCAGTGGTCGATGATCGTTTGTTGTTCCCACCCCAGGCTAATGCGATGGATGCTGTGTTTCCACCATGGTTAACAGTTTTCCTTTCTCTCCACGCCAACCCATTAGGCCCAAAATGTCGGGTGCACAATTCACACCCTTCGTCACTTCACCGTGTCCAAGTAGAGTCTCGGAACCCTTGGTACTTTTACTCCGTGCACGTCTGCGCGTTGGGGGAACAAGTTGTGTCGAAGGTGTCCTTCGGGACTCTCTACCAACTCCCGTTCGACTCACCCCAAGTATTGCGATGAGGATGCCCCCCTTGTTTCCCACACCGAGTTTAGATCACATGGGCTTAGGGATCGGGTTGACATCTATTCTTACTTGGGAAGTTGTCACCATTAATGGTCCGAGATCTAAGACCAAAAACTAATATTCTCATCTGGAACTATGTTCAGCGTGATTCCCATCCTAATGGGATATGTAGGAATGCTCAGGCCTTCTGTCTCTGGGCCCAGCTTGAGTTTAGTAAATTCACCTCTCTGGTCCTGCCTTCAGGACCCCGATTACGGGACCACGTGGCATGGTGTGGGATTATGTCCTCATTCACGTCGGGTTTGTAATAGCTGCACCACGCACGCCCCCATTCTGAGGTTCAGTCCTCCTATTCCTTGTCCTGCATGACATTAAAAGGAACCCTTCATAACTACGTGTGGCTTGATTCCCATCCTCATGGGATACGTAGGACCACCTGAATGTCTAGGCTTTGGGTCCAGCCCCCATCTCTTGGTTACCCTCAAGTTGAGTCTCTTGACCCCTTGCAGTGGTTCACCCATGTGTTAAGAGTACTCTGGTCTAGGGCCAAGAGCGTCAGATTCAACTTGATCAAGTTCCTTCCACTTGTCAAGCTTCGTGTTCCCCTCCATTCGGGCTTCCATCACCTTTCACACCCGAAGGGACCCCCAAGAACGGCCTGGATACAATGCCGCATCGGTTCTCCTACCGTTACGGGCCAACGCCCCTGAGGGTTTCAGACAACAAATCGATAGAATTCCGCGTTGCGAATATGGTCAGCGGTCGATGCTCATTTGTTTGTCCCCATTTCAGGCTAACGCGATAGGATGCTGTGTTGCGAACATGGTCAGAAGTAATCTTATGTCATCACGCCAGCCCCTTCGGTTCTCGAATGTTGGTTTCATGATTCACATCATCTTCCACCTCATCATGTCCAGGTAGAATCTCGACACTTTTGGCGCTATCCCTCAGTGCACCTTTGCATGTCAGGGAGATAAAGCTGCAATATGGCGTCCTTCAGGGCTCCCATGGTTCGTGGTCCTATCATACGACCCTAAACTGTGACATTATCGTCCTGGCTACACGACGAAAAACAGAACTGCATTGTGATGACCTCATTGTAGAGGGCATCACGTTGGGTATTGGTCACGTGCCATGCCATTTTTCAACGCCCATCATGGCTTGATCCTTGTGGCGACATTACGACCTACTACTTTAGGCCCGTCACTTCACAAAAAAAACCTACCCACCTTAAAGAACAAACAAGATTTATCAAATTCCGCTTCTTTTAGTGCAAGGGGCCACGCCCGCACTCCCCCTTTTCCCCTGGCACTGGTACTTTACCGTGCCACCTTTCAGAACTACGTATGGTTTGATTCTCATTATTATGAGATACGTAGGAGCGCATGGAAACTTTCCCGCGGGCCCAGCCTAACCTTCATGTTCGGTCCCTCGACTCGAGCATTTCCCCAGAGAATGAATGGTAAGTAGGGCTTAGGTCCTTATTCACGTCGGGTTTTGTAACCGCCTTTCCATGTACTCTCTGCCCCCCTTACCCATCCATGGTCCGAATTCTACGACCCTAAACTAAGATCTCCCCATGGGAAAGGAATCTGCTCCCCCTATCTAATACATCTTGTTGTCATATTCAGATGTGTTTCGACAAAGAGTCCGAAGTATGGGATTTTCATGGGGACATTCCCCTCATCCCAAGACCAAGCTTCGTGAACTCGCTATTTGGATCCTCATCCTCTTCCGCATCCAAAGGACCCTCGGACGACATGGATACTAGGCTTAAGGGCTCTCCATGAATGTTGGACCTAAGGGCCCTGTAATCGTTTCGGGCCAACGTCCCTACGGATATCTGACAACATTTGTGACATGGTCTCGTGTTTCGAACATGGTCAACGGTCAACCCTCATTTGTCTGTCCCCATTCTAGGCTAACGTGACAGGATAGTGTGTTGCGAACACGGTCAGAAATTATCCTCCATCGTCACGCCACCATCATCGTGGTCTAAATCGCAAGCGCTATGATTCACACACTTCCACTTCCTCATGTTCAAGTGGAATTCCATCATACCCGGCTCTTTCTCTTTGTGCATCTAGGTGCGCCAAATGATCGTTCTAGTGTTATTGGGCCGGTATTCACCGAGCATCCCTTTGCCCTAACCTTCCCCTTTTTGTGTCAGGAAATTCCCACCACTACTGCTTGTTTCCCACACCGAGCACGACTCACGTGGGCTTAGTAGTTTTGGGCAGGATGTGTACCAACACGTCTAGGCTTCTCATCATCCCACATGACGTTAAACTGCACTTCAAGAACTACCTGTGGCTTGATTCCCATCCTCATGGGGTATGTAGGAACGCCCGACCACTCTGCTTCGGGCCTAGCCTAATCCTCACTCTTGGTCCCTCGATCTGAAGAGTTTCCTCCAGGGGTATGTGTTGGACTCCAAGTCCTCATTCACGTCGGTTTCATATCTACCGCGCCACATGCTCCATGGTATCTTCCCTTTTATTCCACGTCCTATCGTATGACGTTAAACTACAGGAGTCCGTATGTCCTCAACGCATGACACTAAACTGCGGTTCTACCCTGAAAAAGTTCAGGATGCCCCAAGATCCCATTGGGAAGTGACAGATCCCCTCGCCAGAGAGGCCCTATCCCAAAGAAGGACTGATCCATGATCAGACCGATGCGCCCATCTGGTGTGCTCCCACCACGGTGGTGTAACTACCTAAGTGTTGGATTCTATTCGGACAAACCATCACTCCATATTCCACGCTTTGCGTACCCCTTATTCGGACCCTCTCCCACTTTCATATCTGAAGGAACCCCCTAACAGTCTGGTCTTATGCCGCATCGGCTCACCTACCGTCCTGGGCCAATGTTCCGAAAGACGGGTCATGTCTGGAAGGACCCCCTAACAGCATGGATGTCTAACCTACGGTCCGCCAACTGTCCTGGGCCAACGTCCCGAAGGATTGATCAAAAAAATTTGTGACATGGTCCCGTGTTTCGAACTTGGTCAATGGTCGACCCTCGTTTGTTTTCCCCATTACAGGCTAACGCAGTAAGGATACCACTTCTCCTCCAAGGTTAACGGTTGTCCCTTATTGTCACGCCACCCCCACAGTGTTCCGGATTTTGGGTATCGTGATTCACATTCCCATTTTCACCTGTTTGGACCGATTTCAGCGCCCCTGGCATTGCCCCGTTCGTGCATAAGAGCACGCTGGAGAAATGGTAATTCGGTTATCCTGGAAGTTCCTCCCCCGATCAAGCCTCCCCCATCTTTCGGGAATCTGGACTGGCTTGGGGAATTGTCACCGAACGTCCCACAAACATTGCAGGGATGTTACAAGGCAATTAAAACAGTGGAAATCGTGTGCGCTATGACTTTCAAAATAAAGAAAAACAATTTGAAGCACGAAAGTACCAATAAAAGGGTTTTGGGTTTGTTACAATACTCGTGGGTTGACTCCCCCCATGGACAGGTTGACCCCGTCAAAAGAGCGTTGCAGCTCCACCACCCGTTGACTTGTGGCATCCAAGGCTTGCTGCCGCTGAATCAGCTCCCGCTCCTCCTCAGCAGCGGCGGGGCACAATTTGTCAGCCTTGGCCCTGGCCCTCTCTAACTCAGCCTGAACAGCAGCCATATTTCTAGAGGTTTTCCCCATATGCTCTTTCGCCTCTGCCAGCTGGGCCTTCAGTCGCGAGACCAGCTCATATTGTGCATCAAGAGAGGCTGAAAGCTCGTCTACCCTGGTCTGCATTTGTTGGACCTCACCTTCAGCGTCCTGAAGCTTCTTGATGCTGGTCACCTTCCTCTGCTGCTAACCCACGCTGAGCCCCCGATCATGCTCCCGGATCTTCTCAGCCATAAGATCTCGGATGAGTGCATGAGGACGTTGGGCATCCACTCCCCCAGCACACAGTTCGCGCAACCACGAACGGAGTCTACCCATTTCGGCCAGCCATTGCGCTTGGGGAGTTTCCTTGATAAAGCGCGTGATCAGCTTCCACGACCGGCGGCGGACTATACTGTTGTCTTCCTCGTCGGAGGTCGTTTCGTCCCAGTCCGCGCGATCGGCAGGTTCGTACACAGGGTACGCCTGTAGGAATTCCTCGGCGGGATCTGCATCTGGTGTTGAATCCGGTGCGACACCTAACGCCGAAGCAGGCGCGACAGGACTGGGACCGACCGGTTGATCCTCTTCCTTAGAGTCCACCTCGATGACTTCGGGTACGGACCTGCTGGCGGTCCCACCAGTGATGGTGCGCGTCGTAGCTTGAGGAGGTGGGGGGACAATCGCCACCATCACCGGCATGCCCCTAGGAGGGATGCCACCAGACATCCCGACCAGTCTTGCTGCAGCAGCCCACGCCAGTCGGAGAACTGTACGACAGAGAGGGGCATAAACGTTAGTTGGCAGGCATAGTCTACATACGACGACAAGGGAACCGATGGGGGAGACTTACAGAGATCAACCTCCTGGCGCTGCTCTTGAGCCGGTACTAAGGGGACCCCGAGGCGAGGCCCTCCGTATATTATTGGGAGGTCTGGAGATTCCGAGAGAGCCTCCACGGGTGCTCTGGTCCCACCAGACGCAGAACTGGACGCAGAAATGGGCGCGGGTCCTGAAGGTCCCGCATCCTCACCCGCCAAGTGGCGAGAATGAGGCCTGCGAACAAGTTCATCCTACATGGTCCAGACATTGGTGGGAAGTCCGTAGTGACCCAAGAAAGGATTGTAAGGAGAGATGTTCGGAATGCTACCTTGAAAGCCTCCACGAAGTCGTCAGATTCTGAGCCTCGGTCTCCGACCTCGCCCTCCTCCAACGGGCTCCCTCCTCTAGCCTCATCCTCCCGAGAGGAGTCTTCTGATTCCTCCGGTAAGGGGAAGCGCTCCCTCAGATCGGCAGCCGATAACTGCGGGGGGACCGTCTGATTCAACAGTACCCTCACCTGGTCTTTCATTGGGCGAGGGACACCTCTGGAGTGGACGTAATCCTCCAGCTCGTCCAGGTACTGTTCTGCCTCCACCGGAGACGCCATGAATCCAGCCCGAACTGGGCTTATGCCCGGTAATTCCATCCCGAGGCGGTTCAGGTGGTCCCACATTTCGGGTGGGCTGAGGAATTTCCGGTTGACATCCCAAATGTCCCAAGCTTTCGGGAAGATGGCGTCCTCTGCCATGTCAAAATGACGCAGACGCTTCCCCAGAGCCTGAGTGGATATCCTACAAAATCTCCTCAGTGGCCGCCCCTCTAAATGGCCCTGCTCTTCTGGAATCACTGAATCCACCGCTGCTGCCATATCCTCGGCTGGTGCGGGTCTTGCCACCATGACAGCCCCGCTACCGCGAGCGGCCTTGGCTGCCCTCCGACCCCGACCTCGAGACAGAGGAGGACCACCGTCACCGACCCAGATATTTGGTTACTTCAGCATCTCCCCTGGGTAAGCAGCCTCCCAACTGATGGCGTACTCCTTCACCAATCCGAAAGCAGCGGTGGATGGAAGCAAGGCAATCCGCATCTTCCCATATTTCTGTGTGAACATGAGCCACAACTGCCTCATCACACACGGGTTCTCCTCGTGACGCACCTCCCAGTAAACCTGCGGGGTCAGCCGCTGGAGGCATCGGAACTGCCTCGCAAACCGATGCGGGGTGTACGGTTCGCAGAGTGGCTCACGATCTATCCATGACACCAAAACTCCACCTCGGAAGGCCAGGAGGTAAGCCCGATGTTCTTCCGTTCCACGCCCGTCATCAGTAAGTATCCCCGTCGACAAGGGGAAGGCGTGGAAGTTAAACTCGTCCACCCTCCACACCCGATTCAGTACCATCGAAACAGCCAGTTTGAACGGGAAGCTCCCGACTGCGTTCAGGATGGAGGGGCGGAAGTTCGATCCCGGCGGCGAAATGGGGTTTGGATACTCGTAAATCCCCCTGATATGCGCTGAGACCCACCCATACAGGAGGTGGAAGGGACCGCATATCCTTGCCGACTTCTTGCCCTCGCTAATGTGCCGCAGCATTCTGTACAGTTTGGTGAGCATCGGAATCCCCAGATTGATCCGCTGCCCCATGGCCAACATCGAAGCCATGATAAACGAGCTGGGCCACACCCCCATGCTTGTATCCCTCACCGGTAGGATCCAACCACAGATGAGAGCCGCGATGAACGCTGCCAGCCTGACTATCAGCTGTTCTTCAGTGCTGACACTGAAACCCCAAGTCTTCCATTGGCTGTCCTCCAAGACCCGCCAGTACGAGTGCTCCTTGCCCTGTTGGGCCGCTCTTGGACAAGTTCGAGGCCTCGGAGGGAACTCTTGATTCTCTGGGAAATTCAGGAAGCACTTGAACCATCTCCTAAAATGGACATCCCTCACTTCCTCCTTGTCCTCTCCAGGGACAAGTGCCATCAGCGCCGACGCCAGTCGCGGCATTTTCTCTGTATCCTCCCATGCACTAATGACGGGGAGGAATTCGTCATACATAGCCCCCAAGATTGGGACCCCAGAAATCTGGTGGACATCCCACAGGCTGATGCCCGCCACCCCGTGATGCAAGTGGAAAGTGTTGGTCCTAGACGACCATCTTCTCAGCAGTTCTGGCATCAGTTGCTTGGGTTGGTAAATGTAGAATTGGGAGGCCCACGCCGCCTCGTACAACCCCACTCTCCTCAGCTCGGCCCTGAATTCCTCGCATGAGGCGCCTACCTGGTAGGCCCAGGCCCAGTCATCGGTAAAGTTGCCACCCTGATGCAGGTCCCACTCATCGGCCCATCCTTTCTTTGAATCCTGCAAAGCCGCCTTCAGCATGGTACGGTAGAGGGGAGGGGAAGTCTCTGGTTGCAGTGGTCTCCCGTCAATGTCGTTCACATGGTTGTAGAGACATTCAGCAGTGATGGGTGTGAAGTTCTCTTGTGCGTGACCATCGGCTTCCCTGAACCATTGGTGCTGACATGGTATGCTCTTGAACCAGCAAGCTGGCTCATCCCTACTCGCCTCAGGGATAAAGACGTCATCCCTCAGCCCGAAGCCGTACAGTGGAAGTTTGTTGCATTGCGGATAGTCCTTCTGACCCTCTGATAGCAGCTCTGTCAAAGAAGTATGGTCTGAGTGGCTTCGGACCATCTCCCCCAGGCCTGGATGGTTGGCCATCTCATCCCGACGAGCAGCATCTACCAATACCCCCAATACAGCCTCTTGATGAGCCATTTTATCTCTGGCCCTCAGAAAATAATTTTTTCAGCTGGATCGCGAAGCTAGACCGCGAAGCTGAATTGCGAAGATGGATCACGAAGATTGGTCGCGAGACCAGGCCACGAAGTCTGGACAAGGCTAACAAGAAGTTCGCTTGGCGCGGACGCGGAGTCGGAGACCCGCGGTTCGCCGTGAAGCTCGATTCGCGGAAGGCTGTCGCGGAGTACGCGGAGCTTCGCGAAGTTGAGAGTGCAAAAGGACAAGGAAATCACATGAAGAAAAAAGAGGTTGACCCCCCTATTTATAGGCGGCAACCCCGGACCATCACGGTGCGTCTCCCCCGCGCGGAGCATCGCGGCGCGTCCAGATTCGCGGGCCCAGTCAGCATCGCGGGCCCCCTTCGCGGAGCGGCATCGCGGACTTCCGACAATTTTGGCGATTTTCCCTCAGACTTCGACCCTTCGCCATCCGCGGCTCCAAGTATGAGGGGGGGCATTTTTTGGCGCCAAAATGTGGCCTGAGAGAAAGGAGAAAAAAAAGGCAGGCAGGCAGGCTGCCTCGCAAAGCCCTGACGCGAAGCATCCACGCGAAGCCCCGCCGCGAAGCGCCCCGACCCTCGCGGCCTCGTGAAGCTCCAGAGGCAGTGATGCTCCGTGAATGCATTTGAAGTTCGCGAGCTGCCGCGAAGCTCCAGAGGCGGTGATGCTCCACGAACGCATTTGACGTTCGCGAGCCACCGCGAAGCTCTAGAGGCGGTGATGCTCCGCGAACGCATTTGACGTTCGCGAGCTGCCGCGAAGCAACAGAGGCGGCGCGTGAGTTCTGCTTCGCGGCACCCCTTCCCTATAAATACCGAACTCCCCCTGAGTCCCGAGGACGGACAATCCGACCTTTAGGATTCTCCTCTCTCGAATCACGAAGCACTCTTTTCCCCAGGAATCATGAGATCCGCGAGGTATTCCTACTTCGCGAGACGCCTCTGCTTTGTCTCGTTTTGAGCCCCTCTTCCGAGAGGGATGGCCTTCACGAAGCTCAAGGGCATTCGCGAAGGAAGGGGATTCCCAAGGGAACTCGGGCAGCCGCGGAGCACTTGTGCTTCGCGAAACACCCAACCCATACTAGTGATCCCTATGCTAAGGCAGGATCGCTACACATCGCGAAGCACACTGCTTCGCAGGACCCTGCTTCGCGAGGCACGCCTTCTTCGCGAGGCAGTGCTCCGCGAACACTGTTCCACTTCGCTAAGAACCTACCACCCACACCTATTCCCCATTCCAAGGCCAAGGCACTCCACTTCGCAAAGCACACTCCTTTTCTTAGCAATTCCTCTTCCCGTGCGACCCTCCAGGTTTGCACGATGTGATTTCAAAGTCCCATGGACAATACCACTCGTAGCGTTTCTTCGCCTAATGCTTCTTCACATAGGCACGCTAATGGCTATTGCTTCTTCTCATAGCCACGCTAACGTGGACCCCTTTATGGTTCGTCCCACGACCCCCCTTGACCATGTCCTTACTGATACCTTCCCTTCCCCAAGAACTAGAGGGTACTGGTTATGTAAGTCCTAGGGGTGCGGAGTAAACCCACCTCGTCCGAGCTGCAGGACGTTAAACTACCAAGCACCACGTCCCCAACACATGATGCTAAACTGTCACCTTGGGCCTCCATCCTGGAGTAAGTCCCAGCACCACGGGCCGCCTAACGCGTAAGCCCCTCTTCGCTTCTCACGGACGCACCCTTCGCGACGTGATCGTCCGGTCCTTGAAACCTCTTGTTTCTCACACCGAGCATGACTCACGTGGTCTTAGAGTGAGCACCGACCCTGACCCATCCCATATGAACTACGAGGACTTTGATCCATGTCAAGGCATGGTATGTAGGAAGCCTCCATGAGGTTCAAGCCACAAGCCACATTACTCGGTCGTTCATTCACGTCGAGTTTTTTCCCCCGTCCAGCTTGACGTTAAACTGCACACCCCCCTTGTCCCGCATGACATTAAACTGCACACCCATTTGAACTATGAGGTCTTTGATCCATGTCAAGGCGTGGTACGTGGGAAGCCTTCACGAGGTTCAAGCCCACCAATAGTGGACCCCCGGGTCTACTTTCACGTCGGTTCACCGACGAACCCATTTGAACTACGAGGTCTTTGATCCATGTCAAGGCATGGTACGTAGGAAGCCTTCACGAGGTTCAAGCCCACCAATAGTGGACCCCCGGGTCTACTTTCACGACGGTTCACCGACGAACCCATTTGAACTACGAGGTCTTTGATCCATGTCAAGGCATGGTACGTAGGAAGCCTTCACGAGGTTCAAGCCCACCAATAGTGGACCCCCGGGTCTACTTTCACGTCGGTTCACCGACGAACCCATAGAGAACTATGGGGATTTTGATCCATGTCAAGGCATGATACGTAGGAAGCCTCCACGAGGTTCAAGCCCACCACTAGTGGACTCACGGGTCTACTTTCACGTCGGGTCACACCCGCGTCCTGCATGACATTAAACTGCACACTCCTGTCCAGCATGACGTTAAACTGTATGTCTCCTTGTCCTGCATGACATTAAACTGCACACCCATCCCCTAGTGAAGTACGAGGATTTTGATCCATGTCAAGGCATGGTACGTAGGAAACCTTCCCAAGGTTCAAGCCCACCACAAGAGGACCAAGGTCCACCTTTACGTTGGTTCACCGACAAAGCCCCATTTGAACTACGAGGTCTTTGATCCATGTCAAGGCGTGGTACGTAGGAAGCCTCCACAAGGTTCAAGCCCACCCATCATCCAATTCACGTCAGGGTTCGCTATCGTCCCGCATGACGTTAAACCGTATTCCATTAATTCTTTGAACTACGAGTACTTTGATCCATGTCAAGGCATGGTATGTAGGAAGCCTCCCCGAGGTTCAAGCCCATCTCTCATCAGACCAAGGCCCACCTTCACGTCGGTTCGCTGACGATGCCCATCGGACCAAGGTCCACCCCCATGCCGGTTTATCGGAACAGTCCCGAAATACGCGAACTTTGATTCCCTTCCACGGGGATACGTAGGAAGCCTCTCCAAGGCTCAATCCCAACCTCATCATCTCCCCTGCGATGGTCCCATTTCACTCCCCCTCCACGCTTATCACCCATCCCGATTCTCACCTGGATCATCATATCTCGGTGCGACCATGTCGGTACGCTCCTCTTCAAAACTGCCCATGGGTTGGCCTTGGTATCACCATCCCTTCGAGGGAAATCCCTCAGTCCGATCTATCCTAGATAATGCTCTGATCGGGCTGATCCGTCTCTGCTGGACGTTAAACTCGCAGCATACCCTGTGTTAAACCCAGGAAGCTGAGGAAAACCTCAGATATGTGTCTATGGCATATAATTCCCCGCACTCGATGTGGGATGCCTCGGGCTTCCACGACCTCGAGAATCCCTGTGACCAGGGACAACAGATAGACATGCCAGGCGCCCCAGCATCCAGACACGCTACTGATGCCTCAATGTGACTACTCCCCTGACTGAAGGTTGCTGCCCTGACCGGACCCTTTGGAATGTCCCGACAGAAGCAGTGTAATTAACTGGCGTCCATGGAAACATGGCACTGGGAAGAGTTTCACGAACTACGTATTAAATCTATGAGGGAGACCCGGAATAGGTAATGAGCTCCAAGGAGGAATCCACGGAGGGAAGAACCTACATCCAATCATCCCGTTTTGATCAAGGAGCATACGTACTTGAACAAGGAACGAATGCCGCCCGCCTTTGGAAAGTGGGAATGCGGGGCAACAGAGCCGCGCGTCCTCCTCCGCGTGACAGACGGATGCACGCACGCCCCAGCGAAAGCGTCAGAAACAGTTGTGCTTGGGGTAAACCCCACATTCTATATTAAATTGTGTTCATAGTTTTTTGATCTGAGTCTCTATTCAATATATATCCATTATTTAGGAAAAATGTTCATTCCTGATATCAAATATATTTATAATTTTTATAAAATTAATTTTAGGCTCACTGAGCCTTAAAATCTATCACCGTCTCAGCACGTGGATCCAAAAATATTCCATAATTTATTTAAAATTATTTTAAGAAAAAAACAAAGTATTTACATTATTATCTCCCTAAAATATTTTCAACCCCTGAGAAACAAAAACTACTCATATAGAATGGGTTACTTAGCTTACTTTTGGATCTCCTACTTAGATGAGAACAATTGTATTCTCTAATAATACCACAACACATGGTCCAAGGGAATGGTTCATCAAAAAATGTTCCTATCCTTTCTATACTTGATCACCACCTGGTACATCATGAATGCAGTTCCATCCTCGATGACCATCTTTCTTCATTAAATCAGGTGTGTAGTATTATCCACTTATTACCCCAGCTGTGAAACATAGAAGACATTAAACACCCACTCAATTTTTTTTAGTGAGGATTGGTGATATGTAACCTTAGTAACCCTCTTTATGATCTCAAATGGACCAGTTGATCTCAAGGATAGATTTACTACACATATTAATATCTGTAGTCCTCATCATGTGGAGACTCTTAAAAATATGTTGTCTACATTTTTATATTATACTGGCATATTAACTCATTATAAATAGGATTCATTCCTACACTAAGCAGTCATCATACACTTGAAGATCACCAGGAAATTCTACTTCATTTTATACACAATGTATATCCCAACAAGAGATGTCTCATTGATGTTGTCACAACATCTGTGTAACCCGTAGGGTCCCTCGAACAAAGGTATTTTACGGTTCAATGCTGATTGTAGAGTGATATATATTGTTATTAAAATATTTAACAATGATAATTTATTCTAAAAACTCAGGCCGAAGTCTAACACATAAGTCCCTATCATATCCTCAACACCTAGATAATGTGGTCAGTATACCCATGTTCCTTGTGGTGAGAAGTTTTACCTATCATTAAATGGTTCTATAAGAAATGTTATAAGCCTATCAATAATCGGGACATGAACCACACATCATAGTAAAAGAAAATCATTTAGGGAACCCCATGATTCCATACGATCTCCTGTAAAAAAATCCCAAAATACCCTTTAAACATTACTCCATAATAGAAAGGAAGTGCACAAAATGAGTATTTCAATCAACTAAAACCTAGTGGGCATCACAGTATCTCAATGTCTACAAGATTCATGTCATAATGTCCAAGGATATTCCAACCCATTTCAACATTGTAAAATTGTGATTCTGCAATAGACCTACTGGAACTTGATGCTCAACCTTCACTAACTAACATGCGACTCACCGAGAGAAGAAATATAATGTGATATGCCTTAATCCATCATAGAAAAACCACCACATAAAGTCTATTTACATAATCTCAACACTATGATGTGAAGCCAATGGAGAAGTGTGAAGCTCCATTATCACCTCCACTCACAATGTGACTAGAACCACCGTTCTTCCCTTGAAAAGGAAGGGGTTATTTCATCATTCAGGGAATCGATATGGTGAATACCCATTGGATATATAGTCATATAGGACCCAAAATTTGTTTTATCATTACCGTGATTAAATCACACAATGATGAAGATGAATATTTAAAACCATTGAATGAAAAAATATTCACCCTCCTCCACTACTAGTGTTAGCTTCCATGAATCCAACATAGCAGACACCTCCTCCCCCAAGTGAGACTAATAATCCCTACAAATGGATTTTGTTCACCAGATTTTTCTTCCAAGGAAAATATACCATCTCAATAGAATAGTTAGGTAGGAAATTAAACATGTCCCTCTATCTCAGGATTAAATCTATCTACATGAAGACATAATTGAGATTGTAATAGTCTGAGTAAATGAAAGCACTCTCCAGAAATAATGTGCCACTATATCTTCAAATAGAATACTATAACTATGAACTCCATTCCTTTTTTCATGTATTTATTCTCATAGTGTCCCCACTAACTCAACCCATATGTGGTCATTTCCTACCAATGCATCTGCACACAGTTGAGACCATATCTTGATGTAACATAAAATACTACATATTCCAAACCCTCCTCTTATAGTATAAAAAATGGAGAACTCCTCACCCTTAGACTCAACATCCCACATTCTTTATGACACTTATTTTTTCCATGTAAACAGCTTTCATTTTTACATCATTGTGGTGAAAGGTTATATAATTCTAGATAAGTACACCCGAAACCTCATGTTATACCTTACCATTCAAAAAATATCTGAATCTATTCCATGATCTAGTGTAGATTCCATGTCATCACTAAATCAATAATCACAAGGTACATAACTAATCCATGCTCAGAAATAAAATTACATAGAAAGTGAACCTAATGGTTCAAGAATTGGCACTTAAAGAGCTTACCATAAATTTAGCACTCCCAAAGATTCTTTAGGACTATCCTAAATCCATTAGCATGATCCACCAATGATAGAATGTAGATGAGTGTGTATTCAACCAAGAAGACTGAAAATCATTCCATATATGGCTGAAAAATATGGTTCATTAGAGTCGTGAACATAGTGTATGGATTTGTCACATCAAAAGGAATGAACATGAACATATGTTGTATATAGGGACATTAGAAATCTAACTTTGAAACATCATCCTTTTGATCCCTCATCTAGTTGTGGTCTAATAATAGATATATGTTTGAGAGCCATCTAATGCCTCACAACTGATCAATGTGTTTGTAAGTCTTCAAAAATGGGTGCTTGTTCTTTATCTGGTTTTGGTTCAGGTATTAATAATCAATATAATGTTTGAAACCTCCAATTAACCATTTTTATAAACTAAACTGGATCCTCCCTTGGAGATACACTATGTCTTATAAATCCCATCTCTTAGAGGTCCTCCAAATGCACCATCATCACCCAAATATTGGTAGGGTTCATCTAATATGTCATAGAATATATCAAATTAAACCTGCGGTATAATTCGATAAAAAACTCCATCTTTCAATTCAAATGTGTCCATAGAGCATCCAATGGGATAGAATCCATATAATCCCCCCTGACTAAAGAACCCAAATTACAAAAGAGACCATTTACCTAAGGGAAAAAATATCCAACTGAGGGGTGATGGGTTTCTGCTTGCTACTCACATAACCCACTCACTCTACCATGATATCTCTCTCACCCACAAAGTAAAATCTTACCCCATATATTAGATATAATCTGACCATTCTATGGTGAAATTTGATCTAGAGTTGAACCATGGACATCCATTCCATACCAAATGATGATTTCATTTTGTCTCATCATGATGACTAAGATTTGCAATGGGAAGCTCCCTCTAATGAGAGATAGTACACACTACCAGTAAATAAGTGATATCAAAGAAGAATTCCCAGTTAGAATGTCAAGACAACATTGATGGGATGAATTATCAACTAGGATTTCCATCAATCACACTAAGAGAAGCAAGAGGAATTATTAATTAGAACCTATTTATAGTAGTATTGAAGTATGTGTAAAATAATCATATATAATACCTCTAATAATATCATGAGATAACATGTCAAAATCCTTCATAGCCTACAGCTTCTCAAATCACCAAATATCAGCTCCCTAAGCCTAGAATGGGACTATAACTGCTAGTGGTGGTGGAAGTATCTCATAATATCATTGACCACCAGCATCTCCTCCTATGGAAGCCCCAATGGCTCCTCATCTAGATCTAACATTCTGGGGGTTACCCTAGCCATGAATGGTAATACCATGATTGTGACACCGCCTCTAATGTGGGTTCCATCTGCTACTTTACCACCCTATACAACATGTTATGTTGAGAAATCACATTCCAATTGATTGTTCCCACCACATACATATCATCACCCCTCTCTAGGATTCCATGGCCCTCCTTGTGTCCCTTGTATCAGATGACTACATGCCTGATTATGACTATGACTAGGTGTCATATTCTAAGACCCTACATACTGAAACTGGATAAATGTTGAAAAATAATCATCCCCCTGGGTTTCATAGCTAGCTCAACCTATATGGAATCCCCTAGATAAGAATATAATTATTACCAGGTCCCACTCTAGAACTCTATCATATATGGGAATGAACATTGGTAACACACTGACACATATGTCTATACAGAGACCCCAAAAAAACATCCACACCTTAAAGTTACCATCCTAAATCACATTAATAAATTATCACATAGGTTTAGTGAAACTCACTGCATACGCAGAAACTATCTTCCCACCCTACTACACCCCTAAAATCTATTGAATTCTAACTAATCTAAATAAATTGGGGTAGTACTCATCATAAAATAAATTATGGAATTTATACCATTAGAGTATTGATTCCCCATGTGTCTAAATTACTAAACCCCACTAACACCCAGTCTTTCAATGGAATATATTTTATTCCAGTGCAATCATATCATCATTTTTGGTTCGTACAATTCTAGAAACAATGATCCCAAACTCAATAAAATCATCTACTACATGGGGATCTATCTCACCATGGATCCTCAATAGCCTCTATAACTAGAAATATTTGAGTGGTCTAATCTTTTGTGCATCCTCAACCATCTCTACAGGAACTAACTATTGATCAAAAGGTGGTGTGTTGCTACCTACATTCATAGAGGATAGAATTTTTGATATGACCCATGAACTGAGGTCTCATCACTCATATGATCATCATCATAGTAAAGAATTGGTGAAATTGATGGATATATTCACAAGGAAATCCAAAAATTAATAATTATTTACTATTATTAGTTGAGAATATATATATATATATATATAGTGATCTTACACAAGAAGTAAATTCAAAGGACTCAATATTATATGATTCTTGTACCAAAGAATCATGAAAACCAATGTGTCATTATATTGAGTTGAGAATAAGTTAATCAAAATTCTAGTGAATGGATAAATATTTAGTACACCAAAAATGTTTTCCCTAGAATGAAAGCCACTGTCAAAAGACTTTGAAATTATCTCCTTAAATTCACAAAAAACCTAATATGTGAAAAAACTCCAAACACTATCCTGAGGGAAAACCACCTCTTCTACCAATATGTAATTCCCAAGTCCATATTGGATGATGGAATACTGAGCCACTGCAACCCCAATCCCACCTTCATAGGCCAAGGACTAGCGACAAGCACTGGAAAGGAATAACTAAAATGGAATTACTTTTCTTAAATTACATACTCAAATGCACACAAAAATCACTATAAATATGTTTAGAGTGATATTAAATTTTCATTAACATTAAAATTACATAAAATAGTATGACAACATAATATAAAATGTAAAGGGAAAACACCCATCCAGCCAAAAAGGATGCCCCAACCTTAAAAACATTGGAATAACATAATGCTAAGAGATCCTTATATCTGATATCCAAGACCCAACCACCATAAATGATTTATAAACTTGATTATTCTTATGTTCCTCTAGAATCAAATCTATTCTATGAATATTATTTATAACATATGAAATGTGTGGGAAAATCCCATGCTAGGGTGTGTATATACATACCACAGAGGATGCCCTAATAACTGATTAGGGACAAATAGATGAAATAATAGGAGTATTCATCCTAACCCAATGTTGAGGGAAAGGTAACCCAAAAATGTAGATATATGTATGTTCTCATATAAGAAACCAATCTATGAGAGAAACTGGATCTATATCTCATAATAAAACATAGAAAAACAAGTATGCATACTTCCCCCAAAGTCCATCATCAACCCAAACATCACGTATTTATGTTTAAAGACATAAAAATGTAGAGGAACACCAAATCACCACTATACAACACAATTGAGGGGGTAAAATATCCATGTCAAGAAAAAACCCTCATTAATATAAGGGTGTCAAAATCGTTAGATATATAGGATACACTCTAAAGCACATCAGAGGTGTGACACTCAATAGATAGGGGAGACATGTCCTAGTCCCAAAAATGGGTTCCACTAAATAGGTATATGAACCATTCCATTGTCCATCAAATGGTTGTCCTTAGTACGTTTAGGAACTGTTCCATAAACTTCTAAGGGGATTCCATATAGTAGGTTGATGGCCCACACCATAGTTTGTCTAGGGGGTTCCACTCAGTAAGTTGGGGACCACACCCTTCTTATGTTAGGGGGATCCACTCAGTAGGTAGATGATCTATTCCTTGATTCCACATTTGGGTTCCACTGAAACTACTGAAAAGAGTATAGGGTACACACACCTTGATATGATATAGGGGTTGGAGACCCTATAACCTCTATGATGATCCTACATGATCACTAACATCATCACGTGTCACCTAAAAACACGTCATTATTAAAACATATTTTATCTAAAACAACTCTATAAAGTCCACAATAACATTCTAAACCAAAAACAATTAGTATAGTGTACTCAACATTCCAAATGAACATCAAAATGAATGAGATACCAATTTTTTTTGTTTTATAAAGAATTATGTGGCATGTAAGAGGTATGTATGGTGTGTTATATTACTCTTCAATCTGGTTGTGTTCTCCTCTATACATGGATCAGTGACCATGTCACCATAAAATACATTTACATAATACTCATGATATGTCTTAGCCACTTGATGAATTCCTATGTGCTATTGACCATTATTGTTCCCTTTAAGTCATGACCGTGTACTTGGTCGGGTACCTGGTTGTACCCATGATCCCCCATAGTATATAGAGTTACCATGAAAATTTTTCTAGGTGTGTATTATTTTCACACGGCCTTGCTACATTGGAATTATCACACATACTATCGACCAAACACACAAAGTGTGATCCTTATCTCTCCCAAAACCCAATATACCATAGCAAGGTGGGGTTACATGGAGTGTGTCCCACAGACAATATGTTGTGTATTAACGTTTTTTGTAGAAACTCTTATTACATAATATGTTCACCATATATGGTATCTACTCCATGAATCACAACATTTTATCACCTGAAATCAAAGGTAGTCACCTTTGAACATGAATTTCCAGCCTTCGATGGATGAAAATGGGTTTCTGATCCCCCACTCAAAGCCTCAATATTCTTCATGTTCCTCACATAATAGTGTCCACTATGGATCCCATATCCATGTAGTATCACCACTATTACATCTTTATTCATAAGTAAAACACTATTTCAATTGTTTTTCACACATTCATCTTGAATCTAGGGGATTTGTCTCACTCAAAAATACTTTTAAATGTCGATGCATGGACCCATATCCAAATAATGAAGAACATTGAGAATAGGTGGGAGAACGATATAATAATAATGGTTCATAAATAATTATCCAAGTGTTTGTGGAAAATGATCTCATATCATATATATTAAAGGTTATAAACCTGGAATAATCATGTATTACTTGAATAAAAATCATAATTAGATATATGTTATCATTTTAATGATTAGATTAATTACATATCAAAGAATAGGTAATAATAACATTCTCAATCTTTTAATAAAGGGAGGAAACTACAATTGATTGACCAATCCTCAATTATGGATTGATAATTGTTGAAAAAATCATTTTATAGTGATATAGAATATTATCTATGTTTAGTGTATATCAGTCCACATTGATCCGATCACTGGCCGTCATCTAATCTCAATCAGCCAATGAATAATGGTGAAACCACATATCAATGATCCCAAAGTTATGTAGATAACCCTAGATAATTTCCATAAATAATTATTTATATTGGGAAATTGGTTTTGGGTATTGAATGAGTTAATAAAATTAATTAATTAATTAATCCACTTAACAAAACTAACAATGACTTCCTCATTTGAACATTCAGAACCAACCAAATTATGTCATGTCTAGGGTAAACCTACATTTTATATTTAACTCTGGTATAATAATTCTTATCTAAAAATCCATTCAAAACTTATTCCATTATTTATGAAAAAATGCGCTTACATGATATAAAATATATTTCATATTTTTATAAAATTAATTAGGGGCTCATCGGGACTTGTAATATCATTTTGTCTTAGCACTTGGATCCAAGAAATTCTTTAATGTATTTCCAAGTCATAAAATGAAAAAAAATCTATCGATTGAAATTAATTAACATTCCATATATTTTTATTCTAGTATAGATTATTATTATAAAATTTGATTATATATTGGTTAATAATTATCTCTTAGGATTAAAATGTTAGACACTAACAAGAGTCAGGTGGGGCTCTACATTATATATCCCCTTGATGGATCAATAGGTCTCATGAGAAAAATATTTTGGGTATTTGGTGTATGACTTCCATATTAATCAGGATGTATTGAAAAATTTCCTGATTAAATTAAATATGTATTGTCTATGTCCTTGATGTAATGAATTATTCTTATTCAAGGACTTAATAGTAATATCATGATATCTAGTAGTATATATAGAATCTCCATTACTCAATTATTTTTATCCTTGTGATATATTTATTATAATTACTTCCCATGGATATATTATGATCTTATTTTCGTTTTATAATTGAATTATGATGATTACTTATTCCTCCAATAGTATTTATTCCATGTTTATGCCATGATTTCATTATTAGTATGTTTTCCATTACTAAAAATTTTGGATCACCCATTCTTATGTTTCATTTTATTGAGGTTATGGAGAAAAGTGATAAAAATGAAATGAAGAAAATTGTATCAGTGTGTGGAGGATTTATAATAGATTTTGAAAATAAAATTATAGATTATGTACTTTCTTATATAGTGGAAGGAAAACATTCATTAGTTGAAAAAGATATGTTTAATATATTATGTTTTTTCATTATTTTAAAAATATCAAAACCTAGAAATACTTTTGAATTTATGTAATGAATTATTATTTTTTAAGTCATGTGATTATATGATATTTTTTTCAATTAATCTATAGTTGATATAAAAGAAAATACGCAAGGTCTCTATTTATATCATTGAATCTGGGTGTATGGGTTTGAGGTTCAATAGTTGGAATTAGATCTTGTTTTGTATAAATTTTAGAGATTATTATATTTATTGAATATAATTTAAGGATTGATAAGTTATGATTTATCATAATTTTAAAGGGATAGATAACCCAATGGGATAATATATTATTTATTATTATGGTAATAGTAATAATTTTATCTTGGGATTAGTATAATATAACTATAGTGAAAATAATATGAATAAGTCTATGTATAATATGACACCCTGAATTTTCGATATTATGTTGAGTATTTGGTTTTCATAGTAATTATTTCCATTTCTATTTATAGGAATGTGGGTGTCTTTGTGGAAGGAATTATTATAGTGGAAAACACCCCACAAATGGATGATTGAGAATTTAATTTATCATTACTCTTTTTCTTAGTAAGGAGACTAAGACTGAACACATGGAAGACTCTCTTATAGGATATTATTATTAGGATAATATTCTATTAGTAAATACTATACAAAATTAATTTCATAGTTATTTCAATGGATTTGGATAAGGTTTATGAAAACCACAAAACTAAATGTAACAAATGATTGGCATATAATGATAAAATTTCGATCTACAGATAATTTAATTTGAACTAACAGTGATATAGGTTGGACTAAAATACCTATATGACAACATGATAGGGTGATAAACCATTGAGGTTAACTTTTAATAATTCTCATATGATGTTAATTTTTTTATCACTTATGTTTACATGTTCAGTTTTAGTAATGTTTGGAGCTAGAAGGAACTATGTTAATAATGGGTGAGAGGGAAATGAAATTACTATATAAGTGATCAACACATATTAATGGGTGCCGGACTGAAAAATATTGTCATTATTCCAAAAAATATATATCACAAAATATTATTAACCATGTGAACATTGATGAAATATAAAACACACTAAAGAAGAGAAGGAAATATTCTCAAGGAATTTCAAGGGATGATGATTATTAATGAAATAATATTAAATTTCCATTATTTTAAAAATGTAAAAGTAATCATGTGGGAAATTTCATTAAATGGATAAATATATGATGTAATTTTGGAGATGAAGTCCACTAATATCAGAAATGTGATAGAAAGAGATATTCTAAAATTTCTATATCTATAATTGGAATCCCATTGGAAATTATGTGAGTCATTATTCCAATATAATATACAATGAAGGATGTAGTCACAAATAACCTTGTGAGCACGGAAACGTATATAAAAATACTATTTCTGTAGAGGATAGTTAATTTTCACTCAATATTTATTATTTTCATATATCCAATAAGTTTTTACCAATGACACAATATTGAGTTTGAAATAAAAATACATTAGGTTATGATTATTATTAAATAATTTTCATGGTCAGTGGGAATATATTCCTTAGGGACATGGCTCTTATACCCATATAATAATTATATTAGAAACTACGAATCTATTATCTACCTTTAAAAAATATTTATATATTTTTTCATGTAGGTAAATATAACACCATATTATAAATAAACCCATGACCGCCTTCTAGTGTATGATAAATTATGAGTTCCCTAATGAATTTAATCTAATAATGTGAAAAAAAATTATGAGGATATAATTTATTTAATTTAGGGAGATTATATATCTCATGTTTTAAAAATATGAATACCTCTAAAAAAGATAATTTTTTCAATAGCCTTCTCCAAAAACAACCCAAAACTGAAATGAAACCATGAAATATTTATAGAATAGAATAAATATTTATGTATCACCACTAAAAAACAAGCCATTTAATTGGGGAGAATGGATATGAATATATAGTTTATAATATATATATATATAATTAAAAATAACTCATACTTTTAATATGAATGAAATTCAATTGGTAGGGGGAAAATGACTAATAATTTTATTTTAATCCTTCAATTATATTTTTCTAAAAATTACCTTCTATATATTATTTTTTTCATCACAAGATTATTATGATTTATTTTTAGTAATATATATTAATATTAGTAACTATTTAATAGTAATTATCAAATGATAAAAACTAAAAATTAGAATATATTGTCATCTAATAAGTTATTTTTCCTATAAAATGATTTTTTCATGATATTTTATAATTATTTAAAATGTTAAAATTTTTAATTTTATATTTAGAATATGAAAAATTGAGCATTACTTCTTTGAATCATCATATTAATATTTTCATACGAATAATTTTTTGATTTTTTCCCAAAAATATTGATTTTAATCTTAGTATTTCAATATACCATTTTAAAAAAATGTTTCTTTATTGTAAATATTAATGTAGAAAATTTTGAAAACATTTTCTATAAGAAATATTTAATTAATAAGTTACATTATAATCCTTGAAATACTGACTATATTCTAGAAACCAATATAAGATATTTTATAATAAAAAAATATTTTTCCTCATGATTTTTTAATACATTATAAATTTATTATTTATATATTATTTTCCCTCGACTATTGAAATTATAAAAATAAAATAGAAATAATATTGTGAATAACTATGGAATATTTATTTAATAAGGAACATTTTATTTTTATTCATAAATAATAAATGTCATTGGTAAAAACTAGTTAATGTGATAAGAGAAAACTAAGGTTAAAAGTGGATAACCTTGTGAAAAGGGTCATTTTAAAAAAAATATTTTTTCTAATGTGTAATTGAGGACGTTCTTAAATATATCACTTTTGTGTTCAATTTATTCTCAATTTTTTATCCAATTTCCTTGAGAGTGGATTTTCATTATAAAAATCATATGGGTATTTACAAAAAAGACATCCCTTATAACATATAAAATGATATTCTCAAAACCCCTTCACTACCACTCCAAAAATTATGCTTCAGACTAAAAATACAAAAAAAATTATTCCCCATAAATCTTATCCCTCGTTGAGATTTTTATAATAATATTTTATCCCAAATCCTCAGTTTTCAACTAATTGTCTAATTAAAACTCAATTATATCAAACTGAGTAAAAAAATTTCTATAAATTCATTCCTTTATATATTGTATTTACAATTCTAATTTTTAATTCCCTATGTAACGACTTTAGTATTTTTTATATAATAAATTTTATAATTCCAAGGGAGAAATCATTAACCATATTTTAGATATTCTATTAAGGAAACCACAAATAATATTCATGCATGTATTTTGGTAATCACTTGAATGAAGTGTAATTGTAACACACCGAGTTATTATGAAATATATATTTTTAAATAAATTTATTTTCTTTGATAACTTTTGTTACATGCAACTCATAGTTATAACGAGCTACATTACACATTTAATATTATTATATAAAACATGACTGTTATAAACTGCCCTTAAACCAGGGGTATAAATAACAAAACCCACGTTTTAAATATGAATAATAATGGTTTTATAAAAATTAAATTAATTGGTAATACTATATATAATTTTTGGTAAAGACCTAATATATTTTAGAAAAATACTTTTCTTTTAGAAAAATATTTACATATGATTTTGTGATCGAATAATACAATTATTTTTTCCACTATTAGAAACATTATTTTTAAATTTTAAATTAAATTTTTAAATATACTTTTTAACATTATCATTGAGTAAATTTTTGAGAATTATCTGAAAAGTTTAAATAATTTATGAATAGTAACAAAATATTTATTTTTACCAACAACATCATTTTCAGTTAAATCATCTAAAAGAACCATTTTATTTGAATATATATTTAAATTTAATAATATATAAAATTAATATTTACTATCCCAATTTATGTAATTGGAAAAAAATTTATATTGAATTTCAATTAATTTTTTTTATAATTATGAAAATTTTTCATTGGAAAATTGTTATTTTGTAGTGTATGTATGTTTAATTTTAAATAAAATTCACCCCTTTTGAAAATTGAATTTGATAAAATGGTTTTAATATTTTGTATAAGAAAAAATTATATTATATAAAATGTTTAAATAATTTTTTGGTCAAAAAGATGAGGAAAACCAGTTCAAAATAATTAATTCAATTAAGGTGAAAACTGAGTTCTGTGAGTTACATGCTCATGTGGTAAGATTAATTTTCAATAGAAATTGGAAGATTATTTAATAAATTGGATTTCATATTTATAATCAAGTGTTTAAGAAATATCCAATAAAGAGAATTTTCTTTTTAGGATTATAAATTTAATTATCTTGGTAAATAAAAAGTTTCTAATTACCACGGTGTAATAAAAAATGGTGAAGGTGAGAAAATGTAGAGGAAAAAAATAATATGTTTAATTTTTCATTGTACTTTTTGTAGGTGTTTCATGATCATATCATCCCTCAAATACATTATTTATCAATTTTTTAGGAACATGGAGTGTTAGTGACTTCCCCTTATTAAATAGTTTTTAATATTTAAATAAATTACACACTTCCCTAAATATAAAGGGACACCCCTCACTTATTCACACATACTAACCCATTTTATTCAATACTAGCATACCAAAAATTATCTCAAAAATAATTAGACCCATTATAAGGAATATTTTCTCCCCACGATACCAATCCTGGGGTCCTTAAAAAGTGATCCAATGGAGGATTCTCTAAGCGAAGCTAAATTTCATCACGAATATATTTATTTTTTACTTATTATATTACCACATTAATTAATTTACTATAAATTTAATGATTATAACACAAATATAAACCATATAATGAGATTTTATTTTTTTTAATTACATGACCTATATAAATACCCTCTTCCATCAAATGGGAAACGAAACTGTTGAACACATGTACTATAAAATACTACCTAAAAAATATTTGTAATATGGTTTCCATAATCACCTCCCATGAAATTACATAATGATGTATTTAAATTATAAATTCTATGTAAATAAATAAATTATAATTATTTTATTATTATATCAGATATACATTCTTACTTTCCATTCTATGGGAATACAATAATGTCTCTAATGTGTAAGGAGGACTATAGCCACATAATATCATTAGATTCATTTTTCAATTAACCATTACATGAAATTTAATAAGGATAAAATTAATGAATATATAGGATATATTTTAAATCATAATTACTCTTCAATGGTGTCATATAATTTACCTTTATTTCATTCAATAAATTGATAAAATGAAAACAACATTCATACGTATGTACGACCTAACATCTATATGAACGATGTAATTAGTTTTTCATATCTATATGTAATGATTTAATTTAAATGCATATATAATTAATATATATTATTTATATCATTTTTTAAAATTCTACATATAAATAAACCATTATCTATATAAAAGGACCGAATGTAATGAATCAAAACATACATTAATTAATAAGAAATTATTACATGATACTTGACTTTAACATGGAGTTGTTCTTAAACATGTAATGAAAGATCATAATTCGATAATATATGTAATGATATATATAATTATGGTTATTTATTATATTTATTCCACTTGAGTATATAATGTGCATGAGGGTAGTTGAAACATATGGTAAGATATTTCTAGTCTCTTTTTATTTCTGGGAGACATATTCTATATTCACCACTCATTTATTTTGTGTTGAATATATTCTTCCCATTATAAATTTTATATAATGAATAAAATTATATTCATGATATTTAATGATTTATTTAATGGAATCCTTTAATGGGGATTTTGATTCAAAAAATTACTAATGTGGTAAGGGATTTCTGTTTCAAATTGTCTTCTTTTGGACAAATGTTATATTATGAACCTATCTTATTTTATTAATCACAAGTAAAAAAAAGTTTAAATTCTATATAATTTATTTATTTATTCTTATTATATAAAATGTTTCATTTAATTTTTTATCTTTTGTGGGTCTTACAAAATAATGTAAGGTATTTTATCTCACTTTTATTTTTATGGAACACATGCCATATTAACCAATTGTTTCTTTTTTGTTGTGTATAGACAATCTATTACTATATTTTATGTTTATTCACATGAATATTATGGGATATAAATATCCATATAAGTTTATTTATTTAATGAGTATTTCAATTCAAAATTTACATTAGTGTTTTTTTTATTATACAATCTCATTATTAATGAGGATTGTTTATAATTGTTCTTCCAATGATGAAATATTATGCACTATGTCTCAACAAAATCATGAGTTTTATTATCCTATGTTTATTTCTATAAGTTTCATGGTTTATTCCCATTTTAATCACATTAATGTCAATGGTGTTCATAATAATATTTCTAATATAAATCATATGTATCTATCTCTTCGATTGAAAATCCTTTTTTTTCTTGTCCATGTTTTTTAAAAATGTTTCAATGAATATATTTACCATTCTCTAGTGATTTTTTAATAAAAATTGTACCCCTTTTCAATTTTTATAATATTTTTTAAAAACAATCATTATTTTATTTTTAAAACAAGCCCTTTTTTCATTTAAGGAAAATATGAAAAGATTCATTGTTTTAACATGTATTACATGAACAATATTTTCCATTGTCATGTATGCTCAATGATTGAAACATTTTGAAACATGTTTAGATGGTTAATTTCAAAAAAAAATTATTTTATATATTATTTTTATATTTTATTTAAGTGAATTTATTGTGAAATGGATATTTTCCTTAATAAATGCTTCAAATGATTTCCAAAGTCATTTTCTATTTAAGATGGCATCCTTTGATGTGATTTAATAATATAAAGTGATATGAATTTAGGATAACCTACTTATTATTTCTTTAGATGATTTAGGTTTATGAGGAAAATATTTTTATGAAACTCATTACTTTCCTATGGTTATGTTATGATGAATAGATGAAATTTTTATTGATCCCATTTCATTTCAATGGGTTATGCCATGAAAAAATGATTATGAGACCCATTTCATTCATAGAATCTAATATGTTGAATAACATAGGATCTTCTGGTATAAAAATTAATACATTATGTGATAGGGGAGTCCTATATCTCCCTAAAATTTACTTGTAAATATGAGTAACTCATGAGTAAATATGTCAAGGATTCATATTTAATGTTCACAATGTTATGTGTTGACCTAGTTTCATTTCTATACAATTATTAATTTTATAGTTTTTCATGTCCATAAGGTTATGTGTGGACCTAGTTTCATGTCTATAACATCATGTGTGTAAATTTTTTCATGTATATAAGTTTATGTGTGGGTTGGAAGTCATGTACTTAACATAATGAGTGAACCTATTTATGTATATACATTTTCAAAATGTTATAATATTATGTTTTTTCATATTCTAATTAATATGTCATGCTCTCATGGATTATATTTGATTTTATTATCATTAATTCATTATTAAATACCTATCATTATTCCATGATTAATGATGATGATATTTAATATGTAGGGTTTGGTTTTGAAATATTAATATCATATTCTTATACCATCATACTTACTATTTTCCTATATGATGATTTATATCCCACTTGTTTACCCTTATTGATAATATCATCTCCGCCTTTATTGTGACTCTTTTACCACAGTTTTAAAGAATTGTTTTGTATAATGTACGGATACGACATGTAATATATTATATGATCATTATTTGAAATGTTGAATATATTTTACAAAATAAGTAGATGGTTTATTTAGTCCCCAAAGATAGTAAATCTTTATGGTCCTCAGCTATGTTTTATAAAAAGATGAGAATATTCACCTATTAAGATGTAATATTTATGTTTGAAATGTCTAGATTATTATACATGGTATTAGGGGAAATGGTTTAGTTAAAATTAGGAAGACAACATGAGATAAATTTAGTGATATTCATTGGTATATGTTTAAGTATATATAATTAGATAAGTCTTAGGATAGTTTAATGTATGAGAAAATATCCAAGAGTTTTGATGAAGGATATGGAAGGTGGTTTCTATAAAATTGTTTCCCTGTATGGATACTAAAAATATATGTGTCTCTAGAATAGTTTTACCTATATGTAATAACTTTAAATAGGGTGTATTAAGCTAGAATCGATCATCACCTCTGCATAACAATAGGCCTTTCTACACGTTTAGTTTGAAATTCCTGGGTGATATAATTTGGAAATTAATAAAAAGATTTTGAACCATCAATTATGTATTTGAATAATTACAATGAATGAAGTAGGTTAAAGATAAGGTATTATTGATTTAAAATGTTTCTTGATTTAAAATTCATATGAAGTATTTTTCTTGATTAATCAATCTAGTTATCAATGATAAATTTCTATGATAACGATTTTATTTTTTGAAAGGGATAAAAGATTGAATAATGAATTTTGGATGGTGATGAGTATGTCAAAATATTTATTTATTTTATTCGATCATAGTTTAAAAAATTACCTAAGACCACACAAATTATATAATAATTTTAATTTCTATAAAAAATAATTAGATATACAATTAGAAGTGAAAACCACTATTAGTATGATGATTACTTATTAAGTCTATGATTCTTCCCTAGTTGTTGTTTTTGGGAATGTGGTTCATACATATCTTGTAATCCTCCCACTTTTTGAATTTTAAGTTATCATAGTCATAAATTATCTTTCTCTGTATAAATCATATATAAATGTTTGAGGATGTTAAATCAAATTTGATATTCCAATCCAACCTATTATCATCTATTACTGTGATGATAAATATAAAAATCCAGTCAAAATTTCGCCCATTATATGAGTATTTATTCCCATTCAAAAGGGGTGTTTATCTTAGGTGGTTGGGGAAAAATAAACATCAATTATAATCCTATTTTGTAGTAGTTTTTATGTCATTTAGAAATAATATTCCAGTATTCCACTAAATCATGAAGTTTGTTTCTCAATAAAACTCATACCTAGTTCTATGCTTATTTCAAAGGTTCCATATAGAATGGAATGAACTGAGTTGCATGAATTGATGATTAACGTCCCGAAGAATCTTGAAAAATGATTTATTTTTTCTACTGTGTCACCTTACGATGGACTTATTTTATTTGTTAAGAATAAATACGGAGGGGTAATAATTTACAATGATTACGAGAAAATATACAATATCACAATCAAGAACAAGTATCCCCTACCCAGTATTAATGATATTTTTGACCAACAGTGTGGAATAAAATAATTTTCAAATATTTATATTCATCATGGATATTATAAATTGAGGGTTAAGAAGGATTATATACCCAAGAAAACATTTCATATAGGGTTTGGACACTATGAATAATAGTGACTCATTTTTTCTAACTAATTCCCTAGAAATATTCATGGAGTTAATGAATTGTGTGTTTAGATATTATAATGATAATTTTTAAGTATTTATAAATTATATTATTATATGTTTAAAAATAAATTAATTAAATGGAGATATTTTTTGAAATTATACTATATAACCTAATAAAAGAAATATTTTATGAAAAAAATTACAAAGTGTGAATTTTGGCTGCAAAATGTTTCATTTATGCATTATATATCTCAGGATAGAGTATATAATTAGATCAATCAATGTAGTAAGCTATTAAAAAGTATCTTAGTACAAACTTATTGATTAGGATCTGAATTTATCTAAGGTTGGTTGGATATTTTAAATAGTTTTTGGAATTTCTCTGGATATTCCAATCCACAAAACATGATAACATGAATGGGAGCAATTCTATAAGGACATGCGTTTTTTTTGAACTAGAATTTTGAGTATAAATTTGAATTTTATGATTTCAGATGATTATAATAGGTAAAATATTAATTTTCCTCTGTAATATGATCTTAGATAATTTTCTACCGACTCCTTTGGTCCTATAATAGGGTGTTCACCATATCACATGAGTTTGATATAATTTCAAGTTGTTTGGTTTTTAGTGGATTAATTCATATTTAATATTTAATTAATTAAATATTAATCTATTAATTTAGGTTCATTAATCTATATATATTCAATGAAACATTATATTGAGAACACTTCTCTTATATTGAATCTAGAACATCAATTTTTTTCTAAGAATGGCATAAACTCATATTGGGAACTGACACCGACCTCGGTCAATTTTTTTTGTTCATATATTTTTATTTTTTTTTATATTTCTCAATTATTTTCTTCAACCCCATCTTCTTGATCATTACCTATTGGATATCCTAAATCATTAAATAGAGATAATAGATATTGTCACAGAGAGAAATAGATAGAGGTAAATAGATGTATGACCACAGAGCATAGGATGTTCCATATCATTATGTGGTGGCCATGTAGTGTGGAAATAGAAGAAGCTTTGGAGGATTCCACCCAAAGGTATTAATTTATATAATTGTATCATAAATACATGTATATATTTTTTATTTACAATTTGATAAACCTATTATTCATGTTTATGGCCCCTTGAGGGTTGATATGTACCTTTTGGGGATGAAAATGTGGTTTCATGGAGATTTTAGGGGTTTCTCATTCGGAGATCCTGATCACATGGTGTGTTGTTCAGGATCAAAAAATGTGCATTTTTACTTCACATGGAAGATGATACTTTTAGAATTCCACACCATGTATGGCGTATACACTCCATTCTTTTGGATTGGGCCATGTATCAAGTACCAATCCTGACAGCTCATGTAGGGGCTCATGGTCATGCATAATACATGACCAGACCCTATGTGGATTGTACATTTTGAAGAGGTACAAATTTAAGAAAATTTCATGACTAGGCCAAGAAAGGTGCATGAAAAGGTACCCCATATAGGTTATATACAATGCACCTTACTAAAACACTGTTTATATGGGACTTGAAAGGCCATTTCAAAATTGAGTACATTTCCAAGGGGGGTTTTGGAGTACACGCCATGTAATAGGGTATGCATGCCATGTACTATACCTTGCTATAATTTTTAAGGGTTTTTTCAAATCATTACTCCATATTAATGAAATTTTACCCACGATTTTTCAATTCTGATTATTTATTTTTTGTAGATCGTGATGGTGAAACCCATGAGGCGATCTCAGAAATCATAAGTGATGTTTCATGATTTCCCTAAACAGAGAGATAATTCCTTCAATGATCGAATCTATTTGTCTTTTTAGAGTGATCCCCTAAATATAAGATGGTCCATGAGACATATATATTGACTGAGGATTTCATGGATCTTCCCATCAAGGATGTTTATCATGAAATATATCCCCTTCCTGCCCAAGATAACATGAGGGTAGTTTTTTCTAGGGATCCCCTATTGGAGGCCTCATATTATGTTACGACATAGAGAATCTATTATAGGATGCCTCTCTCAAATCACTAATTTCAAGGGTCCCTTATATGATTCCTTCACTTGCATACTGTCTTAGGGAATCCCTTTTAGGATCCTTTTACTTTTAAACCATTATGAGGATCCCATGTTGGATACCTCTTCCCACAAACTCTTTTTTTGAGGGTACCCTATAGGATACCCTTACCCATTTAATGTTTTAGGGGTCCATTTTAGGAGGCCTCCATTTACCTTCCATTATAGGATTTATTGTAGGATTCCTCATTTTACATTCACTGATGAGGTTTTAGAGAAGGATTCCTCAACTATATTATGACTCGAGGGACCCAGTGGGTTCCCTCAATGTTTTACTAAGCCAGAGATAGTACAATAAGTTTTTGTGAGGACTGTAGTTAGTTTCACCTTAGAACCAACAAAAAAATTATAATCTTGAGAGGTTGTGGAATCATTGTTGGGTTAGTTTTTTTTAATCCTAATAATTTTATTCAAATATTAACATGTTTATTATTGATGAAGGGATGATTACCAGAGGTGATTCTTAGTAGGTGGTTGATGATCACGACATGACACACCTTTATTTATTTATTGGGATGACAGGACGTACTTCCTATGATCCATATTATTTGTTTCTGGGATGGACATATGTATTTCATTGGATTTATCGTTTGAGCCATGTTATTATTATTATTTTATTTGTATTACTATATGTACATCCTAAGATCTGTCTTCTGATCCATATTTGTTTGGATGGTCTTCACAACCCTATTAATGAAGATAATGATTAATCTTCTAACATTGATATATTTTATGTCGATGATGATTAAATTCTACAAAACATTTAATGTGTATAGGATGATCACACTATACTATAACTTACATGTGATGAGGATGATTACACTCTATTCAATCTAATTATACTTGTGTATGATTGCGCTATCCTGTGAAATAATGATGATTACTATATCTCTAATCTATTACATGACCACTATGTTTGACATGTATTTTACACATATTTAGACACTCATGAGTGATTATAATCTCCCATGTGATAGGGGTGATTATTCACTCCTATAGTAGATACATTGATGTGTGGGAATCAATATCACTAGAGAGATCTTCTTATAGACCACATAAGGTTAAAACCCTTAGGGATTATCAGAGTCACAGTTCCATGATTGACTTAGGACCAAGACCAATATAATGACCCAAATATGATGTACGTGAATATTAAATATATTTAGATTAATAATAATTACATTTTACAAATGAGAACCCAAGGAACATAATAGTGTAGTGAATTTAGAACTTGGAATACACTCTTCTAACTTGTGAAAGATCTTCAAAATCTCTCATAAAGATCTTCCACTTTAGTTTTCATACTTAAAATCATTCTTTATAACCTGAGGAATAGAAACATAAGAAAGGGTGACATTAGATTATTATTAAGGGTAAAAAAGCAAAGCATTAAAAATGAATGTAAAAACATGAACATAACTTATGAAAATCATATCCTGTATAACATATACCAAAATTATGAGTCATGAAATTTATCATAGTAATTAATAAGGTAGAAATCATAATGGAACATGAGACATGGGAAAATAACTTTGGTATAAAACATGTAATTTTGGAAAACACATAAGTATAGAAAATCATTTCCATGTTAGCCAATTATCATCACTAAGAAAATCATAGTTGATGAAGTCCATTTCTAAACCGGGTTTACTTACCATTCCAGCCCTATATTATTGAACCAGATTTACATTATATTCTAGTCATGTCTATCTCGTGACATATAAATCTTTACCAATTGTATTGGAGGGAGATATAGGTCGTACCCATTACATTATGAAAATCATAAATATTTGTTCCAAAAAAACATAAATCATTTATCATAACATAACCCAAGGAAAAAAATGAGTTTCTTAAACATCATACAATCAAGAATCTATATAGAAAAAATTGATTTCATAAATGACATTCCATCAGAAGAAAAACTCAAATCAGAGTGATAATAGAGATATAAACATAACCCTATTTAAATAATTTCTTCTTATATGGAACATAATTTTGATAAAATACTTGAAACTAATTTTTGAGGAAAATATCATTTCTTCTTCAAAAACATTTTATTTTTTCAAAATTATGTGCAACATTAAAAGATATTTTTTCAAAATTAGATTGAAATCATGTAGAGGATGCTTTATGGAAATAAGCCATCATAAAAAAATAAAAAAATCATGATTTATAAGTTATAAAAACATTATCCTCATAATTTTTCTCAAAAAGTCAAAAATTACCTCATACTGAAAATAAAAAAAAGATTCATTTCATACCTGTTGGTCGGAGTGGACACTCAAGAGGGGGGGTGAATTGAGTTCCAATTAAAAATTTCTGTTAGAAAGTTTTCTCTTAAAATCCCCCAATTTAAAAACAAAGTTAAACTGTAGTGAATTTATATAGATTATAAATTTTCAATTAGTTTCTCAACAATTTATTAGGTCTCAATGAATTTTATCTCAAGATTAAAATGAATTTTGAAACTAACTTACTGGTTTACAATGAATATAAACACTTTCTAATTTAACTATCAAAGTAACTTTAAAATAGATTTATATTTCAAAGTAACAGCAACGGAATATGAAACATATATAAATATTATACTTTAGACTTAGTCTAATATGCACAGTGGATTAAACCAAGAGGTTCAGTCTCAAGCCGAGAATTAGTCCTCTCAAACAATTTATATAAAGTTGATCCACACACTGGATCGGGGTTAACAACAGTACACGACTTTCCAGGCCACACAGGGACCTCTACCATAGTTCTTTGTGGGAAACAAAAATAGTGACCAGGACACACAAGGACCTATACCAAAGTTTTCGTGGGTAAAAAAGAGTAAACAATTTTGGTTTGATGATTTTGATATCCTCCAGTTCAGCACAAGAGTCAGTGTGTGTGTGTATGATGAACATAGTACACACACAGCCCAAAAATGTAAGTAAAATAATCACTAAGAGGGAATTTATCAGAGTTTAGAAAGCTCTAGTGATTGTTAGTACAGCTCTGGACTTGTTGGATTTAGTAGAGATGCTTCTGAGTCCTTCTGTGGTTTTGTTGTTAAAAACAGAGTAGCGTGATTCAGCTTGATGTCCTTCACAGGCGAGTGTGTTCTCTAATTTCCAGTGTTCTTCGTATGTTCTTCAATAGTGATGGATTTCATGCATATGAGTTTTCTTTAGATCTTGAAAATGACCCTTTTTCAAATTTTTTGTGTGTTCTTCAGTCTCACATGTATATCACAAACGAATTCTCTCTCTATGCCTTTTCACGCATCCTCTCTTTTACTGTAGATCGATCTTTCTTTTCATTCCACGAGGTCCGGCAATGGGAATGATTACCTTTACATAGGTATGAGGTACGGTCTCCTTACATTCAAACAACTAACATTAAATATCATTAATTTCATTAAAAACATCGATTATGACTATTAGAATTAAATACGAATTTATAGAAGTTTAAACAGTTTTCATGACTATCGGTGAGTCATGAGATCGGTGAGACATTTTGAATCTGCATCAGTTTCGGTTGCATCAGCATCGGTGTCTCAACATCAGTGTCTCAGCACCGGTGTCTCAGCACCGGTGTCTCAGCATCGGTGTCTCAGCATCGGTGTCTTAGCATCGGTGTCTTAGCATCGGTGTCTTAACATCAGTGTCTTAGCATCGCATCGGTGTCTTAGAATCGGTGTCTTAGCATCAGTGTCTTAGCATCGGTGTCTTAGCATCGGTGTCTTAGCATCGGTGTCTTAGCATCGGTGTCTTAGCATCGGTGTCTTAGCATCGGTGTCTTAGAATTGGTGTCTTAGTATCGGTGTCTTAGCATCGGTGTCTCTTTGGACCTTCGGTAGCCATCGGTGCGACCATTCATCATCGGTGCGACATGTCATCGTCGGTGCAACTGTTCATCGTCGATGACTCAGGAAAATTACTAACGGTGAGTCAAGACATGGAATTCTTACAAAGTGTCTGTTCAATCCAGAAGACTTCTAGGTCAACCATAAACATACATTGATCATAGATAAACGTTTGTAGATATGATTTAAACACATTTAGAAAAATTTGAACAAAGGACTAAAAGGAAATAAATAAAACTAATATTTGTGATTATTAAAATAACCATTCCACAGAGAGTTCAACAATCTCCACCTTTTTGATAATCACAAATAAATGTCATAAATGAAGAGAGAATATTGTATTTCATTCATTATGCTCCCCCTATAAAAAAGAATATATGCCAAAAAACATAAAACATGGTTGGAATAGAAACCAGAACATATATATAACTAAGGCATTCTCCTCTTTCAACATTTCTCCACCTGTGTATACATGCATGTGATAAATAGCCAGCATGGGCTCGTATGCACATTCAGTACACCCATCTAGATACATGATTACCCTGAGTTCGCATATGCATGCATGATTCCCCTATTTTCTCTCCTAGATTTCTCATGATTCCCCTTTTTTCTCTCCTTGATTTCTCTCCCCCTTTGGTATTATCAAAAATAAGAGATAAAGAATATAATAAATAAGACTCCATACCAATAATGAGTACACATATTATAGACAAAAGGGAATAGTTCAGAAAAACAAACACCCTATCAAAAATTGACAGTAACAAATGTTCCTCGGGGTGCAAGGGATCATTATCTTTAGCAGTAGGAGGAATTAAAGGTCCAGAAGGTTGTTAGGTGGAAGGTGGAACTGGCCTCATGGATAAAGGAGGTAGGACGACCTGAGCTTGACGAACTGTGGGTTCCAAGGTCACCTGCTGCAAAGAAGGTCATTCTGAAGGTCGCTGTTGAAAGACTGGTCTAATACTGGAAAGAGCTTGAGAAACAGACATCTGGCCAGGAGCAACATCTGATGATTGCAGAGAATCAGTTGTAGGAAAACAATGTATTTTTATTGCACATAAAGGTAGGGTTTTAGCAAATTGATGAATTCCTGAATGACTTCTCCACCATAATTCATGTCTTTTTCAAAATCATCCTTATTTTTCATGAAATTTTCTAAAGTGGGGGGAAAATATTTTAACTGCTGAACTTGATCTTTAAAAGCTTGAGTCACTGTAGGGAGTCTCAAATTATCAGCCAGTACTTTAAAATGATGATTCAACTCATACTCTATGTAGATCTTAGAGAAATAATGATCTACTTTCTCCTTAATCTCTTTTTGAGATTTTGTAGCATCAGCCGAATACAACTGTACCATTTTATGCACATGATCACTATGCTCTTTCATTTTCTTCAAATAATCTAAATCTAAAATCTTCCCAAGAGATACCATATCTTCTCTAAAAACATCCTTTAAGGTATCTAATTCACGACCAATGATCTTGGTCACCTTGGCATTGCCAGCCTGAGCAATAACCTGAGTAATCTCAGCTTTTAACTTCCTCAAATCTACTTTCTTAAAATGTTCTATCAGATTTCTTAAAACTTCGATCATACCAGAGATGGTTGTTCTGAACTCACCTGACAGAGAAACAATATTGCTGCCTAACTCCATAAGTGTTTGATTCAAAGAGGTAATATTCCTTCCAATCGATTCACTGTAATTTCACAGGTCTAGTTTGATAAGGCTTTCCACTCTTTGAGCCAAATCATCTATAGCAGTATCAGATAATATCAAAGGAGTAGGAGCAGGAATATAAGATAACTCACTTTTCACAGTCTCCCTAACAGCTTGAATCAATTCAACCTTGAATTTATCAAAATCTGACTGAGAAACTGTCGGATCAGGTCTACCTTGAGACACTGAAGGATCAGGTCTGACATTTGTTCTTTGCAAAAACTTGGCAACAAATTGAGCCTTAACAGAATCAATTATTCCTACAAGATCCACATCTACACCTTCCTCTTCCATGGGTAGTCTAATCCTAGAACAACAATACCTGGATTCTCTTCCCATGCGGCTTTGCATGAAGGGTACATAGGTTTCACAAACTGTGCTCGTCCAGAATTTTCAGGAAGGACTTCGTCATCCTCATCACTCTCCAACTGTTATGTCCTCTTAGCCTCAGGGACATTTTCTTACTCAATAGGTTGGGGTTGAGGATCATCTTGGATCACATTTGGACCTTCAATAGGTTGAGCATCAGAATCATCATCATCAGCATCATCACCATTACTTTCACTGTCACCACTACCACCATAACCATCAACATCACCCTCATCACCATCACCAAATTCATCATCATCATCATCATCATTAACTGATCACCCAATTGAACTGTCTATACTTTTTGATTAATACTCCTTAGAAGTTGATTCATTAGTCTCGCCTTCTTCATCATCATCTAAAAGCGGTTCAATTTCAGGTAAATTGAGAGGAGAACTTTCTGAACCAAATTCCATCCTTCTTCTCTTTGGGCTAACAGTAGTAGGATCACTCCTTTCATCAGGAGATGATTCAGCCTCTTCTTCATCATTTAGATTCTCATCAGCTTCTTCTTATTCTTTTGTTCCTTTCTTACTGGATTCACCAGTTTCTTTAAGAACAACCACTTCCTCTTCTTCATCCGAATAGATCACTTCCTCACCAAGTTTTAAGCTAGGATCTCTTACTTCCCTTGGTCTCCTTGGATGATCAGTAGGATTGAAGGACTCATATAACTTTTCTTCATCAGTAACCCAAGATTTCTTCCATGGGTTCCAATTTATTTTCATCCTCTTACAAATAACTTTGTTGAAACAAAATCTAACTGATGAGATACACTCATCTCCATCATCCACACAGCTTAAGAATTTCAGCATTGCAGAAATCTCTTTAGAATAAAACAGAGTAGTAGCTTTCTTTGAAGGTTTTATCATCTCAACAATATGCTCGTCAAAATATCTAGATAGATTGATCTTTTCACCATTCAGAAAAAGAAATAGAAGAAAAATATCTTGATACTTTACTGCAGAAAAATCACCTTTTCTCGGACATACTAGATGTTGAATAAATTTTAACAGGTATTGGTTCTCACCATCCAACTCAGCAGTAATTATCCTTCGCGATTCAGACTTACAATTCAAAAACACAAAGGCTAGATCATAAGAAAAGTATCCAGTTGTGGGAGTAATATTACCAGAATATTCCTCATATCTTCCATTGTGAGGTACTCCTAGACATTCAACCCATTGTTTTGACGAAAACGTAATCTTTTTCCCTTTTACTACAGAATACAATCTCGCAGCCTCTACTCCGTCCAAATCTGTATCCAGGTTCAAATAGAAATCATCCACCGGCTTTGGGTAAAAGACTCTATCATTATTACAAAACTAATCCTTCCAGCATTGAGTTTCCGACACTTTCAAGATAATGGAATTTCTAGATAAAACCCATTCCGAACAAATTTCCTTTTCATCTATAACTTCTCCATTTTCTAGCTCCGGGTTCACAGACCTCTACGTCGTACTGCTTGACTCACCTCGAGCACTCTTAACAGGTGAAGTTCCTTTAGATTCCTTGCTCTGTCTCTTTTGTTTGGCCATTTTGAGGTTTGAGACAATCGAGAGGCTTGGAAAGATTCAAAAGGCTCGGGTTACAGAGAAGAGAAGAGTGAGTTTGGCGGGAAATGGAAGGTCAATAGTCTTTAGAGAATGGAATAGCCATGTGTCATTATTTGTATCATTTAGGGTTACAAATAATAAAGTATTGATTAAGTAAAACATCGTCATTTTAAATAGACAAAAATAATTTTGAAAATAGTACGACCCAATCAGTAGCACTAATCGACTTGACAGATCGGTTTGACAGATCGGTTTGACAGATGGGTTCGATAGATCGGTTTGACAGATCGGTTTGATAGATCGGTTTCACAGATCAGTTTCATAGATCGGTTTGACATATCGGTTTGACAGATCGGTTTCACTGATCAGTTTCACAGATCAGTTTCACAGATCGGTTTCATAGATTGGTTTGACAGATCTGTTTGACAGATCGGTTTCACAGATCGGTTTCATAGATCGGTTTGATAGATCGGTTTCACAGATCGGATTGACAGTTATGTTTGACAGGTTGGTTTGACAGATCAGTTTCACAGATCTATCATACCTAACTCTTGTTTAATCAAGTTTAACCTTTCACAATTTAAGGTATTGGTGAAAATGTCGGCTAATTGATGTTCATTACCTATAAACTCAAGAGTAATATCACCTTTTTGGTAGTGATCTCTCAAAAAGTGATGTCTGACATCAATGTATTTGGTTCTAGAGTGAGACACATGGTTCTTTGAAATGTTAATTTCACTAGTGTTATCACAGTTAATTGAAATATGTTTAAAATCATACCTATAGTCCAAAAGAGTGTGTTTCATCCACAGAATTTGTGTAAAACAACTCCCAGTAGTAATGTATTCTGCTTCAACAGTAGATAATGCAACATAGTTTTGTTTCTTACTACACCAAGATACTAAGGATTTTCTCAATAAATGACATGTTCCAGATGTGATCTTCCTATCTAAATTGCAACCAGAAAAGTCAGCATCTAAATAACTGATTAGCTCAAAATATTGTCTTTTTGGATAAAACAATCCTAAGTTTACAGTGTGTTTAAGATACTTAAAAATTCTTTTAACAGCAAGTAAATGAGATTCTTTCGGGTTAGCTCGAAATCTTGCACACATACACACACTAAACATAATATCTGGTCAACTAGAAGTAAGGTAAAGTAGGCCTCCAGTCATACCTCTATAATTGGTTTGATCCACTGGTTTCCCAGTTTCATCTACATCCAATTTACAGACTGTACTCATAGGAGTATCACTTTCTTAAATACTATCCAAACCAAAACGTTTTAGAAGATCCTTTGTGTATTTAATTTGATTCAAAATAATACCATTTTCATTTTTAAAAAAATGAAATCCAAGAAAATACTGAAGTTCTCCCATTAAACTCATTTCAAATTCATTTTGCATACTCTTTGAAAATTCAGTACATAAAGAAATTTTAGAAGATTCAAAAATAATATCATCAATATAGATTTGAACTATTAAAAAATCCTTAGAAATTCTTTTAATAAAAAGAGTTGGATCAGCAATCCCTTTAGTAAAACTCTTTAAAATTAGAAAATTACTAAGTCTATCATACCAAGCTCTTGGAGCTTGTTTTAAGCCATATAAAGCTTTAGAAAGTTTAAAAACTCACTTAGGAAAATAAGGATTAGTAAATCCATGTGGTTGTTCAACAAAAACATATTCAACAATAAAACCATTTAGAAAATCACTTTTGACATCCATTTGATATAACTGGAAATTCAGATGAGCAGCATATGCAAGTAAGATCCTAATGGATTCTAATCTAGCTATAGGTGCAAAGGTTTCCTCATAGTCTATACCTTCTTCTTGACTATATCCTTGGGCAACTAATATAGCTTTGTTTCTAACTATGTTTCCAGACTCATCAACTTTGTTTCTAAAAACCCAATTTGTGCTATAGTTAAAGTGCCCTTAGGTCTGTCAACTAATTCCCAGAATTTGTTTCTTTCAAATTTATTTAACTCTTCTTGCATATCCATTACCCAAAATTCATCATTGATAGCATCATTGAAATTTTTAGGTTCTAACTATGAATGAAAGGTATGATGTTCAACCTGGTTTTTTATAGAAGCTCTAGTCTGTTTCCCTCTATCAAGATTACCAACAACAGCATCCAAAGGATGATTCTTTAGAATCCTTGTTGGTCTAGTAAAGGTAGGACTAAAAATTTCAGGTTAATCTATAGGTTCGAGTTCAATAGAAGAAGATTCTAGAATATGTCCAGAACCAGATGTTTTTATAGCAGGTTCTTTATATTTGTCATTAAGGTCCAGAACAGATAAATATTCTTCAAGATTTTCAAGAGAGGTTTTAAGCTCATGTGGATCTGTTTCATAAAGCTTGATGTGAACAGATTATTCCACACATTTGGTTCTTTTATTAAATACTCTATAGGCTTTTATAGTTAAATAATAACCAAGAAATATTCCCTCATTACTTTGAGAAGCAAACTTGTCCAGATTATCCTTTGTATTGAGAATAAAAACTTTCCAGCCAAAGACTCTGAAGTAACTAACTTTAGGTTTTCTATTATTCCACAACTCATATGATGTCTTCTTAAGAACTAGTCTAATTAAGACTCTATTAATAATATAGCAATATGTATTCACAACTGCATCCCAAAAGTAAATAGGCAGGTCATACTCATTAAGCATGGTTCAAGCTATTTCTTGAAGGGTTCTATCTCTTCTTTCTACTACACCATTATACTGAGGTGTTCTAAGAGAAGAAAAGTTGTGACTATAGCCATTGTGTGAGCAATAAGATTCAAAGTCTTGATTTTCAAACTCACGGCCATGATCACTTCTTAGAGTGTTAATCTTAAGTCCACTAAGGTTTTCTACAGATTTGGAATATTTAATAAAGAACAAGCTTCACTTTTGTGATCTAAGAAGTATACCCAAGTATATCTAGAAAAGTAATCTACTAGAACATATACATAGTGCTTCCCATTTAAACTAGAAACTCTATAAGGTCCAAACAAATCCATGTGAACCAACTCAAGAGTTTGAGAAGTTGAAACTTCTTTATTTGATGTAAAACAAACTTTATATTGATTTCCCTTTTGACAGGGATTACAAACTTTTTCATTTGGGAATTCAAGTTTAGGTAGGTCTCTAACCAAGTTCTTACTAGTTAGTTTTCTAAGTGAATGGAAGTTTTAGTGTCCTAATATTTTGTTCCAAAGCCAATACTCTTTATAAAAATCATTTAGGCAAGTAACAATTTGATTAGCTAAAGAATTTAAATCAACTGCATAAACATTTTCATTTATTAAAGTAGAAAAGACTAAAAGATTTTTATAATTAAAAACATTACAAGAATCATTTTCAAATTTGACATTAAAACCATCATCACACAATTGAGAAATACTTAATATATTATATTTTAGTCCATCAACAAATAAAACTTTGGAAATTAAAACTGAATCAGTATTACCAATTTGGCCTAGGCCAATGATTTTTACTTTAGAATTATCACCAAATGTGACATGGCCTCCATCAATCATGATTAGGATTTTAAAGAATGATTAATCTCCAGACATGTGTCTCGAACATCCACTGTCCAAGTACCATACCTTCTTGTGAGAACTCTTCAAACAGGTTTCCTACAAAACAGATTTAGATAGAAAATGACTTCGGTACCTAGATCTTCTTGGGTCCAGACAGGTTCTCAATCAAATATTTTGGTACCCACATTCGTCTTATGGGTTTCATACAAATTACAGAATCAAAAGATTTTTAAAGATAAACTTTATTTGATCTATTTCTATGTGAATCACTAGTTGAAGCATATGAATGTCCAGAACTAGAACTACCAGTATTCTGTCCGGATTTTGGAATAAATCTATTCTTATTAATTTGTCTCTGTCTAGATTTGTAGCCTATTCTAGTAGTTTATTTAGGTGCCACTTTCTTTCCTAGAATTTGAGTTAGTTTATCCTTTCCATTTTTGAACTTCTCTAAGTTTTTTCTAAGTTTCTCATTAGAAATTTTCAGTTCAGTGTTTTCCTTTAAAAGTTGAGCATTTTTCTCTTTTTTAATTGTATGTTTGGTTTTAACCATAGTAGTGAGAGCATGCTATTTCTTAAATGATTTGTATTTATCCTTAAGTTCATTGCATGTATCTTCCAGCATATTACATTATTCAAATAATTCCTCACTATTCATGTTTTCAGAATCGGAATCAAATTTTGCATTATCTCCATAATAATAAGAATTTAAAACAGGAGTATCTATGGTTACCTCGGATGTGTTGATCATGAAACACATGTTGGAATGTTTTCTTTCAGAATTAGACATTTCAGATTCAATTGTGTTATCTTCAGAAGAACTCCAGGTATCCTTCATATATTTATTGTACTTACTATCTTTGTAATCATATTTCTTCTTGAATTTTAACTTTGGGCAGTCTGCTTTAATGTGTCCTTTTCTTTTGAACTCGTAGCAAACAACTTCATCACTTCTATCTGGATTTTTCCAGTCATTCTTCCAATGTCCCTTATTGTTATACTTTCCTTTGTCATTTGATTTTCTGAAAAATTTCTTCTTCCTATAAAATTTCTTAAACCTTCTAGCTATCTGAGCCATTCCAGCATCACTATCAGAGTCTGAACTTTCACTTGTTGAACTGTCAGTTTCTATTTGAGATTTTTCTTTGTCCTTGGTCTTTGAAGCAGTAGTCTTTAAAGCCACTGATTTCCTTTTTGGTTCATCATCTTCTTATTTATTCACCTTAAGTTCTTCCTCATACATCATCAGTTTGTCAATAAGTTCTTTGAAAGGTAGAGCTCCAATGTCACATGATTCTCTAATTGAAACAGTGTGCCTCTCCATCGGTCTGGTAGACATCTTAGGATTTTCATGATTTGTTCCTTTGCTGGAACAACCTTACCAAGTGAATTCATTGTATTGACTATCTCATTGAACCTAAGATACATATCAGAAATGGGTTCATCAGTTTTCATTTTAAAATTATCATATTTAATAGTATAAGTATTCAATCACATTTCTTTAACATTAGTTGTTCCTTAATGAGAAACACCTAAAGTATCCTAAATTTTATAAGCACTTTTTCAAGAAGATATTATGTTAAATTCCTCATCTCCTAAAGCATAGTACAGGGCATTCATAGCTTTATAATTATTATTGTAAGCAGTCTTTGTAGGTTCATCCCAAGTTGTTCTTTCAGTTTCTGGAATTTTATATTGAGACTCTATAGCAGTCCAAATATCAAAACCCATACTCTCTAAATGAATTTTCATTTTCATTTTCCACTGAGTATAGTTCGTACCATTAAAGAAAGGTGGTATGTTAGTAGCATCACCGTCTAGTCTATTATCCATAACTAGATTTTAGAAAATAAATTTAAAGGGATAAAATTTAGAACTAACAGAAATTTAAGATCTTTAAAGATAAAACTAAATTCACAGTTGAAAAATATATTATTTCAAAAATCCTTTAACAAAAACACACACTTTGATACCAAATGTTGGTCGGAGTGGACACTCAAGAGGGGGGTGAATTGAGTTCCAATTAAAAATTTCTGTTAAAAAGGTTTCTCTTAAAATCCCCCAATTTAAAAACAAAGTCAAACTGTAGTGAATTTATATAGATTATAAATTTTCAATTAGTTTCTCAAAGACTGATTAGGTCTGAGTCAATTTAATCTCAAGATTAAATTGACTTTTGAAACTAACTTACTAGTTTACAATGAATATAAAAACTTACTAATTTAGCTATCAAAGTAACTTTAAAATAGATTTATATTTCAAAGTAACAGCAGTGGAATATGAAACATATATAAATATTATACTTTAGACTTATTCTAATATGCATAGTGGATTAAACCAAGAGGTTCAGTCTCAAGCCGAGACTTAGCCCTCTCAAAAAATTTATATAAAGTTTATCCACACCCTGGATCGGGGTTAACAACAGTACACGACTGTCCAGGACACACAGGGACCTCTACCACAGTTCTTTGTGGGAAACAAAAATTGTGACCAGGCCACACAAGGACCTCTACCATAGTTTTTGTGGGTAAAAAAGAGTAAACAATTTTGGTTTGAGGATTTTGATATCCTCCAGTTCAGCACAGGAGTCAGTGTGTGTGTATGATGAATAGAGTACACACACTACTCAAAAATGTAAGTAAAATAATCACTAAGAGAGAATGTATGAGAGTTTATAAAGCTCTAGTGATTGGTAGTGCAGATCTGGACTTGTTGGATTTACCATAGATTCTTCTGAGTCCTTCTGTGGTTTTGCTTTTAAAAACAGAGTATCGTGATTTAGCTTGATGTCCTTCACAGACGAGTGTGTTCTATGATTTCCAATGTTCTTCGTATGTTCTTTAGTAGTGCTGGATTGCGTGAATAAGAGTTTTCTTTAGATCTTTCAAATTCCCCTTTTTCAACTTTGTTGTGTGTTCTTCAGTCTCGCATGTATATTCATGGAATAATTCTCTCTCTATGCCTTTTCACGCATCCTCTCTTTTACTACAGCTCGATCTTCCTTTTTATTCCATGAGCTCCGGCAATGGGAATGATTACCTTTCCAAAGGTATGGGGTACAGTCTCTTGACATGCCAAAAACTAACATTAAATATCATTAATTTCATTAAAAAATCAATTATGACCATTAGAATTAAATACGAATTTATAGAAGTTCAAACAATTTTTATGACTATCGGTGAGTCATCAGATCAGTGAGACATTTTGAATCTGCATCAGTTTCAGCTGCATCAGCGTCAGTGTCTCAGCATCAGTGTCTCAACATTGGTGTCTCAGCATTGGTGTATTAGCATCAATGTCTTAGCATCGGTGTCTTAGCATCGGTGTCTTAGCATCGCTGTCTTAGCATCGCTGTCTTAGTATCGGTGTCTTAGCATCAGTGTCTTAGCATCCGTGTCTTAGCATCGGTGTCTTAGCATCAGTGTCTTAGTATCGATGTCTTAGCATCAGTGTCTCTTTGGACCTTTGGTAGCCATCAGTGCGGCCATTCATCATTGGTGCGACATGTCATCGTCGGTGACTCAGGAAAATGACTAACGGTGAGTCAAGACATGGAATTCTTACAAAGTGTCTGTTCAATCCAGAATACTTCCAGGTCAACCATAAACATACATTGATCATAGATAAACGTTTTTAGATATGATTTAAACATATTTAGAACAATTTGAACAAAAGAATAAAAGGAAATAAATAAAACTAAGATTTGTGATTATTAAAATAACCATTCCACAGAGAGTTCAACAATACCGTTTAATAAAATTTCACCAATTATGAAAATTGATATTAAACAATTATAGAAGAATTTAAATCTTATTACATATTTAGAAAACATATAAGTGGATGATAAATATACCCCAGTAAATACTTACATATAAACAATCTCATAATTTTATATGTATTAAAACCTCCTCCTCTTCGACAAGCTTCCTATAGATCTCCTCTTAAAGTAACTAGAGTTGATCTTATGAGAAGACTATAAACTCTAAAATTTGAACAAGGATGTTTATAAGGGAAATGGGTTGTGGATGGATGATATTGAATGCTCAAAGTGAATTTAAATTGTGAGGGAGGATGTGCCCTTTTATAATTGAGTTAATGGACATATTTGGAATCTCAATAAATTATAAATTATAATAAAATAGAACCTCATGAAAATCCTAAAACATTTCTTAGTTTAGAAGATAATAGGATATAATTTGGTAATCTAATAAACAAATAAATTTTGGGAAAGTTTTTATGTCGATTTAAAACTTATCAATTTTATTTTACACTCAGTTATTCTATTTTATTTTAACTAGGGTAATAATTATTTCAATATTAATAGGGAGAAATATTTACTTATTTGATGTAAATAAAACCATAAATAAATAATTCAGATCATTTTAGATCATATAATATTTATTATATATTTTTAAAAATGTTTTTTGTTTTTTAAAAAATTTAATAACTCATTGTTTTGAAAAAACAACAATAGTGTCAATTTTGACACTATTCAATTCATGGATTTTTATAAATATCAAGATAAGATTTTATCATAGAAAAAATATTTTATTATATCCCTATGGAGTATAGGTCATCTATAAAATTAATTTTAAAATTTTATTAGCTAAAATTATACTTATTTTAATATTTTTAATAACATTAATTTGATATTTCCAATTATTAAATAAATACTTCTTATGTTTTTTCCAATTATTTAATATAATTATATTTTGGGTAACAATTAAAAATAAAATAATATGATTAATATAAATATACTAGATTTAAGTATAATACTATTAGTTGAATATATATTTTGGAAAATCAATCATTAAAAATGTTATACTTATTAAAACATGAATGTGACAAACATTCCATCACTTTAAATAAAATATTATAAGTTACATAATATTTTCCATATGGATAATAGTGGCCAATAACTCAAAAATTGGATGATTATGGTAGATATATACTTTATAAAAAAATTAGGTCAAGTGATTTCTCCATTTAATGGTTATCAACATTTTATTTACAATTATTTTATTGATTTTTAATAATTAAATAATTTCATCATCATCAATGTATACGTATTTAAGGAAAATATTTAATTTATAAAAATTATAAATAAATTACCATGATATATATAATTTCATTAGATTTATGGAGATTATTTTTTGTCGATGTCATCTCATATTTATCAATTTATTAAAATTATTCTACTTATAATAAATAATAGGGTGACATGTTGTCACTTTCTTTTATTTTAATAATATATGTCATTTTCATAGACAAGAGTCCATTAAAAGAGTCAATTACTATATTTTGATGTTAATGGTATAATTTTCCTCATCCAATAGTAGTTTGGTATAATTTAAGGAAATTTTATTATCCTTATCATATTATTTGTCTTCCTAATTCACTCGATTTGACTTAAACTGTGGTAAATAAAAATTGAAAAAGTTATTATTCATAAAATCAAAAAAATAAAATGAGCCACTTTACCTTATATGGAACAACTTATTCAAAACATATAATCCTTTTTAAAAAAATTTAAACAAAGAAGTTTCAGTAATTAAATTAAACTTAATCTCGTTGTCGGAATGAAAAACAGGTTTTAAAAGATAGAACATTGTAAAAGGTTGAAATATTTTTACATCAAAATTCAAGGTAAAATATATTAAAATGACCAAAATTATATTAACATGTAAAAATATATTCTATATATACATTAAAACTATTTAATAATATAATTTAACCACTTAAATTATTTCAATGAAAAAAGTTTTATTCAATTCTAATTTAGTATATTTTTACTATTCATCAAAACTTAAAACTTATCATAAAAATAACAAAATTTCATCCAAAGAATATTTTTGTCTTTCTTACAAATAATAAGTTTATTTTGTTAAATATAATACATAAAATTATAAAAAAATAGATTTATAATGGATAAACCATCAAAAGGTGGTGGAACTGCTTTTTTTTAAAAAATAATTCTTTCATCCGAAAAAACTGAAAATTTTCTCATTTGATGTTTATAAATGATATAAGATGAATTTTAAAAATTATATTCAATATATTAAATATATATTTCATTTATAAAATCCATCAAGAGTGATTTTATTATTTTATAAACTTACTTATTTTCATTTAACGTGTTTTTCAGAAGAGAATTAATATTGTTCATACCTACCATTATAATGACTAGGGTTTAAGGTAACATGATAATATTTGTTTTTTAATTTATACATGGTCTTGAGTGAAATTAATTATACTAAAATAACCTGAAATTGTGTATAACACCAGAAAAGTATAGCATTGCATATAACTCAAGCTAAGCTGTTGGTATATATTGTACAAGCTTATCTTGGTGTATCATACGACAAAGAACATCAATGATTTTTTTTAGAAAAATATATCTCATAAAAAACACTTGGTGTTACATTATACCCCCCTTAAAATGAATTTCTCCCCCAAAATTTGATAGGGTTACAAAAGGTTTAATACATGAATGTTTCTTTCATAGAAACCCACATTGTAAAAAGGAATACCAAAACATCACTTTAAAAAAGAAAATTTAGAAACATAAAGGCTACCCAATGTAACTCATCAACGGGTTTCAACATAGGAGAACATTTATATAGAAGAGAAATATCACCATCATTTTCGGATGGATAGTGATAGAGAACAAGTTTAGGAGAAAGTTGACATTTAGAAATCGATAAATTTGGGTTGATATAAGGGGCCATTGGAGTCATTGAATAAGAAGGTACTAGGATAACATTTTTGGTTTTTGATATCCTTTACCTAAAGTTGAAGAAAATGAGAATAAATAATTACTTGATTTCAATAAAATCTCACAATTGGTCATACCTTGAACAATTTTCACTTCATCTCTTATTCAAAGAAATGAATTTGAATTTGTCATTCCTAAAGTGTTAGCAGAACATGCGGTCCATAAAAAGAATGGGTGGTAATTCTATATTTCTTTATCACAAGAAAAAGTATAGCATAAGTAATCAAATATGAAAAATTCCACCTATTGTGAGATAATACATTATTCTATCAAACTTCATCTGATGTTTAACTTAAACATTCAATGACATGATAACCTTACAATCATTCTGAAAGGTGAAAATCCTAAACTATAGAAAAAGGTCAACTAACACGGGTTAAAAAAATTTCCCCATATATCATAAGTTTTCTTTTATTGGTTATATACTAATAAATGTGATCAACTTCATCATATATTCTCTTGAGTCCCAGTAATAACCTGAATTATTATATATCCTTATTGAAAACCAGTATGTTTCCTTATTCTTAAGTCTAAAATTCTATAAACTTCTTCCATGATTGCATAACCCACATGTCAATAAATCCTTAACCAGTTTTAAGGTAACTAATATCATCCAATTTACTTATTCCTATCTAGCATATCATTATCCAAATCTCATTATCACAACATCATGCTTATATTAAGGGTTATCCTTCCCTTAATCATGTGTTTTCTGAAAAACATCACCTTATTGCCTCACTAACATTTCATGGTTACTGGTACCAGTAAAGATATATTTTCAAATACATGGGTAAAACCATAGTGGACTACAACATAGATATTTAAATATCCTATAATACTATAAAATGGATTCTACAACATTATTCGAGCATCCTTTTACAAAAATACTCAATCATTCCACCACTTTGTTGTCACACACAACATAGAAAATATTGATCGCATGTTATTTTCCTTTTATTTTTTCTTTTAAAGGTTTTTTATACTGATCATCATAAATAATCCTAGTATTGGGGAATTAGTTATGATATTGACCCATTTCCTTACACTTGTTACATTTAAGTGTGGGAGGTGAATTCTGTGCAACCTTTTCTTTATTCACGTCATTATCTATATTTTTTCCATTACTTCAGCACTCAACTACCCGATGAACTTATTTTCAAAAATTAAAACAATAACTGGTCACTTTAAGACATTCTCCACCATGCTTCTTTCCACACTGTGATCATAAAGAAACACCCATCTTCTTTTTCACCATTGTTTTGAGATTTTCTCATGAACTCCATGTTAGGATTCTTTTAAAAGCCATAAGATTGATATGTAACCCAAACTCCCATTTCTACCTGATAGCACAACACACAATATTTTCATAGCTAATAAAGTCTTTTATATCTAACGCCCTTTGAATAATTGGTTTTAAGCCACTGAAGAATTAATTTACTTTACTTTTAGGCTGGATGATAAATCTAGAATCATACCTTGCAAGTCTTGTAAAAGTTTCCTCATATGTACCAAAATATTCATCATCATTTTTATAAATCTCTAGGAACTCATTTTCAATCACAATTCAAAGTGTACAAATAAAGTGAATATTGAAAAATATGTTTTTGAACTCATCCCATTCGATAGATTTAATTTTATCTTTCTTCATTATATTCTTGGTTAGAGTCCACCACTGGTCAACTTCATCTTCTAAATGATAAAAAACCATAATGAATTTTTCATATTTTGAATATTTAAGGGTAGAAAATATCATTTCAATGGTACTGATCCAAGTTTCACCAACAAGTGGATCAGAAGAACCCCTAAAATAAAGTGGGTGTTGCCTCATAAAGAACTCAATAGAATTTTTTTCCCTTCTATACTCATTTCAAAGTCCAGAATGATTCATAGCTTGTGTATGTATAGTAATAATATTTTTCATTCCAACTCCCATAACATTTGTATGTTTAGGATGAAATTTTTTGAATTTCCCATCACATTGAATATTTACTTGGTTATTTTAGGTTCCAACCATTTTCTAAAAATAGAAAATATTAGTTTGATATGAAAGAATCATACTAGGAAAACAACATATTCATGGGGAAATCAATTCAATCTCTAATTTCTTTGGTTTAATCCTAGGTTAACAATGATCGTTACCAAAGTTCAAGGATTGAAAACTATAGTTATAAATATCCATAGGGACATACCAAGACATACCTTATAAATATCTATAGGGATATAACTATAAATTTCATATCCAAGTTTCCGAATAATGACTAAACCTTTCATCTGATACCATTAATAATGACCTAAGAATTACGTACATGAATATTAAATCTATTTAAATGAATATTCATTTCATCATACAAATGCTTGCTTGAGGACCTTAATAGTTTAGTTCCTTTTTAAACATGTAATATATTCTTCTAACTTGTGAATGATCTTCAACATATCCAATAAATATCTTCCCATTTAGTACCCCTACTTAAAATAATTTTTTATAACCCAAGGAATGGAATCATAAAAAAGAGTGAGCTCAGATGCTCATTAAGGGTAAATAGACAACACATGAATATAAGAATATAGAAAAATATATTTTATTATATCACTATGGGGTCTATTTCATCTATAAAATTTATTGGACATATTAATTATCTCAAATTATATTTATTATAATATTTTTAATAACATTAATTTGATATTCCTATTAATAAAATAATTACTATATCATTTTTGTGTAGTTATTTAATGTTCTTATTTATTAGGTAAGAATTAAAAATAAAATTATATGATGAATATAATTCTAAAATATTTCATTGAAAAACTTTTATCTGAATATATCTTCTGTAAAATCAATGATTAAATATGTTATACTTATGAAAACAAGAATTTGAAAAATTTAACACCACTTTAAATAAAATATTATAAGTGTCATAATCTTTTCCATATAGATCCAAATAGTCACAAAATAGACCATTGGATGATTATGGTCGATCTATACTCTACCAATAAGATTTTTTGAAGTTTTTTTTGCCTTTTAATGGTTATTAAAAGTTTATTTAAAATTGTTTTATTTATTTTTCAACAATTAAATAATTTTTTCATCATCATTATATAAACTTTTAAGTAAATTATTTATTATTTATAAATACTAAATAAATTACCATAATTTAGATAATTTCATTATATTTATGGAGACTATTTCTATCGTTTTTATCTATTATTTATTAATATATTAAAATTATTCTACTTATAAGAAATAAGAGGGTGACATGGTGTCCCTTTCTTTTATTTTAGTAATATATATTATTTTCCTGGACAAGGGTACATTAAATGGGAAATTTATATCCTTATGTGTTAAGGATAGAAATTAATTCATGCAATATTATTTTGGTTGGTTTTAGGGCAATTTTATTATCCTTATCATATTATTTGTTACCCAAATTTACCCGATTTAGCTTTAACTGTGGTATATAAAAATTTCCAAAGTTACAATTTATAAAATCCAAAAAAATAAAATGATCCTATTTAAATAATTTGGACCCACTAATTTCAAATATGGAATCTATTTTTTAAAAGTTAAAATAAAAAATTTTAGTAATTAAATTAAAATTAATCAAGTTGTCGGAATGAAAAATGGGATTCTAAAGTAAAAACATTGCAAAAGATTGAAATGCTTTTATGTCAAAATTCATGGTAAAATTAATTCCAATAACCAAAATATTATTAAGATATATATATATATATTCTATTTTTACTTTAAATCCATTAAATAATATAATATGTCCCCATAAATTATTTTGATGAAAAAATTTTGTTTCAATTAAAATTTTGTATATTTTTATTATTTATCAAAACATAAAACTTATAAGAGAAGTATCACAATTTCTTCCAAAGTAATTTGTTATATCCTTCTTCCAAAGAAGAAGTTATTTTGTCAAATAGAATATATAAAAGTGTTAAAAACTATATTTATAATGGTGGTACCATCAAAAGGTGGAAAACTGTATTTTTTTTAAAAAACTTCTTCTATACAAAAAGTTGAATTTATTCTTATATAATTTATAGAAAACATATAAGATGAATTTTAAGAATTATTTTTAATATATTTAGTATATATTTCATTAATAAAATCCATCAATAATTAATTTATTAATTTATAAACTCACTTATTTTCATTTAAATAGTTTTTCATAAGAATGTTAACACTATTCATACATGAAATTGTAATGACTAGGTTTTAAGGTAACATAATAATATTTAGTTTTTAACTTATACTCAGTCTTGCATGAAATTAAGTGTGTCAAAATAACTTGAAATTTTTTATAACACAGAACAAACATGGAACTGCGTAGACCCCATGATAAGCATGTGTTGCGTATAGCGCAAGCTTATATTGGTGTAGATTACAATACAAGACATCAGTGAAATTTAGAAAAAAAATAATCACATACAAATCTGAGGGTGTTACAACCAAGGGATCGAACATTGTATTGGATTTAAATGGAATGAGTGGCATGACTTACACATCAGTTACCATTTATTGGATAATTCATCAATATAATAAATCAATATTTATATATATAGTAGGTGAGTATAGGTAATCCAGGTGTTAGGAAGAGTATCCCACTATGGTGGCATAACATTCTCAGAGACATTTTTTGGTGATTGTTGAAGTAGATATTTTTGATTGGGATTAAAAACCCATAGATTGACTTAATTATACACGAATTTATTGGATCAGCTACCAGTTTAAGGACCTAGTCATCGAAAGTTAGTCTATTGGGGGTTATCCATCAGTTGACAGTGGATTGATTCATTTTTGTTATCTCTATCTTTCTTAGGTAAGTATGTATATAAGAAGATGTATGTGTGTATATATATAAATTGTAACTCCCCGTCCTGAGAAGCCTAGAGCCAATGCATTATTTTAATACATTGGAATTATTAAAAGGAATAAAATCTCAAAGGACCGAGTATTTTAGTAGTTTTTGAATTCCATATACATATATAAGTTCATAATTAAAACTTTAAATGAAAAACAACATAAACATTTCACTGGTAACATCCACCTCTCTAATATTATCCATGAAAATCAATCATAATATAACTCATCATGTCATTGGGAAAATGAAACATAGGAACGGGTGAGATCAGATGGTCATTAATGGTATGAAATACAGTGTAAGATATCAAAAATATAAACATTAGGCATGGATAATAGTTGAAAACACATTAATTTAAATCAATAATAAACTTGAAAAGATTATGTAAGGAATTTGAGATGAGTAATTATTTTCACAAGAAAAAATAATCATGGGTATTCTAATAGTGGAATAACCACATGAATTCTGAAATTATAGATTAATAATGATGAAAAATAATATGTCGGACATTCTAAAACATACCGTCAAGTCCTCAGACAAGATATCTAAAAATTATTAAGGCCTCAGCCAAAACCATATCCAAAAATGGGCATGGCCTGAGCCAAGTCCATATCTATTTGTCTCATGATACATATCAATACATAGAGGGGATATAGAAGGCCACACCAATCACATAATAAGTCCAATGAATTACTATTATGAATGATTATTAATGTAAACAACATATATATTCACATTGAAACTAACTTTTGAAATATAAATAACTTTCCCTGAACATTAAACATAAACACTAACCATTCGGAGTAATTTGGTGAATGGTATCCACCATGAAACTGATCAGAAACCATTTAATAAAATATGGTGTATGATATCATAAAACAGTAACCCTATTTAAACATAAGAATCTAAAATAGTGTTTAAATAGGTGGAAACACTCTTATAAAATCATTGAGTAATGTTTGAAATAAAGAACATTTACATTGAAAAGAAGAATTATCTTAGGAAATAAATTTCTATAAAACCATAAATGAATAATGTTAGATTTATAATAACAAAATGAAGGGTTTTATGAAAATAATTTTTTCTAAAAACAGATTATATAGTGCCCATAAAAATAAGTGAAAATTTGATAAATTCCCTTGAATCAGGCTTGTATTTTTAAATGAATTTTGAAAGTTCTTTTTAAAACTTTAACACCCCATAAAATAAATAAGGATTCTGGTTGGTAACCATATACATAACAATAAAACATAATTTATGAGAAGTACATAAGAATCCATAATAATTCCATTGAGGTAAGTATATAATAAAATTAACTCAAATGAAAATGGAGGTTCGGGTTGGAAACCCTTACCTTAAGTCTGGTGATGTTATTCACATGATCTTAGTGTCCTGGATAACCAAATTAAATTAATTATATAATATTTATAGAACATATTATTTATTTAATTGATTTATTATATCCTTATTAAGTTCATATAGGGCCTTCTTGATGGGTTTAAGAAGTTTAATTTTATTTTTTGGTGGCATTTTCTTCCTTGGTAATCATTACCAATTCACATATATACATGAAAGGATAAACATGTAACATGAGATTGGTTTTCCATAATAGATGTTTTATTTTATTTGTAAACATCTAGAAGATTAATTGGTTATGAAATTCATTTGGTTATTGTGAGGGAAGATAAATTATTATATAAAACTTTAATGATAATTGTTTGGGTAAATTGGAGGTTTTTGACCATACGAACTCATTTTAATTTAAAAATAAATATCATTTTTGAAAAAATATTCAAGAACATTTCATAAGTTAAAATACATATATTATATTATGTTTAAATAATCAAAATAGTTTCATGATCATAATTGAAGATCGTAATAGAAATTTAAAACCCATCATCCTTGAATGTGATAAATTAACACAACTCAGATGGTGTTTTCATTTCTAGTATAAAAGAAGGGGAAAGGAGAGATGATGTTGAGTTATTACATTATCACAAAAAAAAATTCAATACATGTAATCTATTGGATTTTTCATAACATTTGGATGAATGGACTTGAGAAAAGAAAAAGGAAAAAAGGAACTTGAAATAAAAGAAAAGTTGATAAATTGCTTACGAAAATTTGGCAGCCAAACATCGTCAGTTAAAATTTTATAAAATATTTTATGAGATATAAATGGATCTATAATAATTATTAAATAACATGGATAGTATGTGGGATATTTAATTACATATCCCAACATAATCCAATTAAAATTAATAGATAATAACACAATAAGAGTGCTTAAAAAAGAGAAAGATTTTGAGATGAAAAGTCTGCAGCATAACGGCTATGCAACATGGTTTTAGAAAACAAAAAAAGAGAGGGAATATGGATCACCCATTTATAAAAGAATCATAATATAGTATAGGTAAATAATAAAATCTAAATTATAAGTTGGTATGAAAACATGAAAGACATACCACATAAAAGTGAACATGAAAAGAAATAGAGAAGTTTTACAATTCCCTTACCTTATAGAGTAACTTCTTAAACTTGAAGGTTAGGCCCTTGGGGGCTTTAGGAAACCTTTTGAGGACTCTTATAGAGGTTTAAATACTATATCATCGAAAATAATTAATTTTTAATGAAATAAAATGAAGGAATGAGAGGGTATTTAAAGTAAAAGAGAGAGTTTTTTGTTAATTTCCAATGACACCTCATCAGTAGTGTTTGAAAAACTATATGCTTTCCCATGGTATTTTCCCATGGATCTATCCAATTTGGACACCTCGTATAATATTTTATTTCTCAATAGTTTACCGAAAATATTTCATCTTGATTACATCATTAATTATTTTGTTAAACATACCAAAAACTCAAAACTGTATTTTTACTATTATTGAAAAACTAATGTATTTTATAAAATTCTAATAAATTCATCGTAACCAAATATCGATGTTATGAATTCAAAAATGAAATTTATTTGATTTTAATAATTCTCTAAATATGAAAATTTTATCTTTTATCTATGAAAATACTTATTTTTTAAAAAATAATTGCAAACATAAAATGCAGTGAAAATTTTTGGACACTTAAAAAAAAAATATTTTACCATTTGTAATTAAAGAAGAGTGTTTTGATAAGACTATTTCATTATTATAAACATTAATAAAACCTTAATTTGATATAATAATTTTAATCTATCTGAAATGTAAAATTTTTATCTGAATAATCAATTTATCATATTTGTTATCTTTTTAAGAAAAAACTAAACTCAAAACAGAAATGATGAAACAAAAAATTTATTTATAATTTATTTGGTGAGGATACTACTCCATTTATTATATTAAAATTAATAAGGGTAAGATACTATAAATAATGTTATGTTACTATTCACCAAATAGTATTTTTGATTTATCATAATCTAAAAATCTTATTGAATGCAACCATGTATGTCAGTTTTTTGAAATTCAAATCACAGAGGTGGAAATATTTTGTTTATTTTTTAGGTTATAAAAAAGTGTTGTTTTGTAGACTTAGTGTTTCATGCATTATATATTAAATATATTTGAAAATTATTGTGGTGTTACATTCTCCCCTTCTTAAAAAAATTTCACCCCTGAAATTTGATATTAAACTTTGAAAGGTAATGGTAGATACTTTAAAATTATCTTATGGGAAAACCACAAAAGGAATACGGTTAGAATATCCTATTAATAAGGGGAAAGGGAAATGCATAAGTTACTACCAAAAAACACATTATAATCAGAGAACATGGTCATGGGAGAATAATCAAAATATCATGTTCTGATGAAAACTGATAGAGAACATGCTCAGATAAAAGATCATTACCATAAAACTGTAAACTACAGTTATGAAAATTTTCATTAATATCATGAAAAAAAATTATGATACGAAAACATTTTTATTTAAGACTCTTTTAATGGAGTTGATGAATTATTCCACTATATAAGTGTATAAATATACATTTTTATTTCATAAAGACAATCCTATCCGTATTTGTTCCTTGAACTATCTAAACTTCATCTCATAGAATATGTTACATCATGTAGTGAAATTAAAATCTAAAACCTCATACAATTATCAACATAAACCATTTAGAAATGGTTTAAATTTCCAAAATATCTTATTCCAATACTTTAGAATCATTCTAATATCCATCCTTTCTAGATCCATGTATGCAGGGTCCTTAGAAATCCTCATTTTGTTTAGAACTCTATGATATATCATGCTCAATGAATATTCTACCTTATTTTACTTTAATCAAGATGAAGAAGGCCTACATTTTCAAAATCCAAACATGTAAATATCTTCATCATGTGTCCTGTTGAAATATGGTAATAACTCAAATTACCATAGAACCTTATTGGAAATAAGAAATCATCCTTACACATGCTATTGAATATATTTCTTATATCTAAAAATATTGTAAACTTCATTAGTGATAACATAGAACACTTGTTGACAAGTTAAAAAACAGTTTTTAGGTAGTCATTACTTATCCAAATAAATCATTTCTTCATCATTATATTCATCATTAGAAATATATCAAGGGTTGTCCTTCCCTTAATCCTGCCTTTTCAAAAAAAATTAACTTTCCACTGAATATCTTTTCCTAGTACCATTCATCTTATAGTTCAAATCCTTAATGAAAAAGTATTGAAGTACAATCCTCATATATTCCATAATTCTTATAAAAAATACATTATTGAAAAAATATACAAATGATATGATTCTTAACAAGTTATAGTAATTATTTAACTTCATCTACGACAATATTATAACTAGATCATTACCTAAAATCATTAGTTGGGGTATATTCCTTTGACTCTTGGGACATTGATTCACATAGTGTCCCACCTCATTTTAGTTAAGAAATTTTACATTGGAAACCTTTTTCTTTCCCTTATAGTCATGAACTTGGTGTCATTTTTCTCCATACTTATGACAAACAACCATTCCCTTCAAGCATTTACCAGGGTGATTCTTTCCACAATTATCACATGTGGGAAAACCCTTCTTTCCATTCTTCCCTTAATCCATATTTTTCTCTACCATCCTCTTCTTCATTTTCTTCTCTTCAAAGCCCCAATACTTGAAGAATTCATTACATACCTTGTTAACACATGATACCATTTTTTTCATATAATGAGGACATATGAGAGACTATCTTCTTTTGAAATGATGGCTTAAGACAATGATAGATATGATCATTTTTACAATTTTTAGTATGTTCATTTTTGATGTTCTCATTCCTTATGGTAGGATCCATTTATAATAAATTCCATATTCTATATTAGCTTATAAAATAATGAACATTCTATAACTATAAACATGGTTAAACATATGTTGTAAACCCATGCATCGTAAATCCTAGAACCATATACTTTGGTTAGTTTAGAAGAATAAATCAGTCGTAATGGTATGTAAGAAAAAAATGTGAATTATCTAAAATATATACCCCAAGAGTGTCAACCCAAGTGTATAGTAAAGCCCGTCATCATATATTAGTTTATCCCGAGTCAGCCCCAAAACACCTTGTCAGAGTTGTTACTCTTAAGTACATTTGGTCCAAAACCATGACCACTTGTAGTATCCAGAAAAGGATTTATTTTCTTGGAAGATAAAAATAATATATTCCTTACTAAAATTAATTTATATTCTTATATGTTTATTTTAAATTCAATCTTAGGGGTTTTTTTACCTAATCTACGTTTTCTAAATCTATATTCTAAGTTTTCTACTAAACTTCCTCTAATACCAGCTGCGACTATAACAACCTTGCTCTTTATTATACACTTAAACATGAATTATTACATAAAATATTCAATTGATACAACATAGAAGATCGAGAGGTCTAGTGTCTTTGGGGATTAGGATCATTACATAATGACTTAAAATAATAAATAGAACTTCTTTATTGAAAACTTCCTTTACATGGCCACTACATTCCCTCATACTTAGCATTTCATGGGACAACCTGAGGATATTCATAAGAAAAGGGAGAGATATAAAGACCAGTAAGGGAGTAAACAAATAATAACATAAATAATGTAATACATGTTAGGAAATAGACATGTCAACAGAGAGAAAGATAAATATGAACATAATGGCATGATATAACAAGAGTATCATAACATAGAATTGTGGAAAAAACAATTAACATGGTATTAGTGTGATCCAAGGCTCATTGCACATGAAGAATGAGTAAAACCTCATTTCACTTGACTTATCATGAGTAAAACCTCATTGCACTTAACATGTCATGATACTAATCTTTACCCAATGCATTGGAGGGCTATCAGGGCACAACCTTCTTAATCATTTCATTTCAAGCATAAGTGTGCCACATGGATCATAAAACATGGATTCATTAAACATCATCATTTATTCCACGATAAAGGAAAGTGGAATTTAAACATAAAATTATATAATCAATAAGTAAATGAGATAAAATGAGAATACCCTTGATAGAGAAATGGGCATGGTATTCACTACACAATGACTTTGACTTGAAAAATCACGGTGCAATTTCGGCAGCAAACGGTGTGACATAAGAATTCATAAAAATGGTAGATGAGAGAGAAATGGGTGTCTCAGAATATATACATGAAATAGAAAGTAATTGGGTCATATAGATACATGTCCCATCATATGTAATGGAATTTTGATTCATAATACAAAATAATTTCTTGAATGTTAATGAAGAGAGGGAAATTTATTATGGAATTTTTTCATGGTAACAAGTGTACATGGGAGGAATTAATTAGAGAGAAAAGGGGTATATCATCATTAAAAAATAAATATATAAGTATGGGGGAGGTTCATAATCATACCCCAACATTTTTAATTTAAGATAAAAGGGCATAACAACATAATGAAATTTGGACAAAATGAGAAAGGTAGAACCCCCTTACTTGGAAGTGTGATCCCAATGGATTGGGAGAGGCTTGATAAAGGATTATTAGGAGATTGGGTCCCATTGGGAGGATTCTAGAGTGATTAGGATAGGGTTTGGTCGAGCTCCAAAGGCTTTGAGTGAAGAGGAATTGGGGGCTTGGTTGGGTTTATATTGTAAAGGAGATGGAATTCTTTATTATTTAGGTTTGGGTCACCATACATTAAACTAATCCAAACCACAAACTAGACCATGGTTTTTCCACATAGTTTTTTTCAAAGGGGGTGAAAAAAAATATTTTAGAAGTCCAATGGCCAAATTTCTTAAAATATTAGGCTTACTTATGTGGTGGTGAGTCAACTATCAAGAAAATAATTTTAAAAAGATAAACTGTTTTATAATTATTGAAGGGTCCACTAAGTCTTTGTAAAAAAATCAAACAAACCTAAAATCAAATTATTATAATGGTAAAACATATATTGGACGAACATAATTTTTATAGTATTTTATTACATCACTATTGGGTTATTATGATGTCATAAAACACATTATATATTTAAACGGAATTTAATTTTAAACCAAAAATTCAACTGTCTCAGAAAATTATGAAACATTCACCATTGGATAATTTGGATGTTCTGATTCCAAAAATAATATTCATTTTATCTAAATAATTTTAAAAATAGTTGAATTTTTACTTGTAAAATATAAACCAACATTTATTGAAAATTCATGTGTTTTGATAAAAATGGCTTCCAAAACTTAATAAAAATCACTACTATATTCATAAAAATTATACGATAATTTATATTTAATAAAAAATAATTTAGTAATTATATTTTATAAAAATATTATTTAATTCATGAACAATCCATTTATTCATCAAAATAGATTTCTTAAAGGAATATTAACTAAAAATCTATTTTTAAAAAAAACTATTTACCAAGTAATAAAAAAAAATATTTTCTCTATACAAAAATAATTTACATAATCATAGAGATAGGTTCATGTTACATAACTCTTAAAAACACCTGGAGAAGACTTAAGGGTAAGGTGTGCGATGGTGACATACTCTTGGGATGGGTTAGATAATTTCGCTCAGGAGGTATTCTTTATCAACTTCAACTTCTCACATAGGCAGTTTTGTTTGATCTTAACTTGTTGAAACTAGGCTTGGGATTGGTTAAGACCAAATCCCAATGACACCACCTCTTTTCCAAGATCTGTCAAATGGGATTTGTATGGGGCAAGTCTACTAGATGAGTCCATCGCTTCCTTTGTCTGAGTAAATTGGATTTGTTAAAGACATATATTTATATTAATCATGTGATCACTATTTAATGACTATATTAGAAATTGTCACAACTCGTAATGGTATTTTAAAATCCAAAAAAATAATACCAAAGAAGTGAATATGTTTTATATAACATTTTACATAATAATACAATTAATTTGATCATGAGGGATTTTCATTAATAAAATTTTGGGTTGTTACTATCTTCCCCCCTTAAGAAATTTCACCCATGAAATTTTCATTTCCCACCCTTGAAAGATGAGGGTAACTCTACGTCATCAATTTATTTGATTTCCATGTTTCTTCTTCAAACTTTTGGTTTTTCCATAACTCTTTTACTAGGGTAATTTTCTTACTTCTTATAACTTTTTCTCTATGATATAAGATCCTCACTGGATTCTATTTATAAATGAGTCCATTCTCCAATGGTACCACCTCTAGATTGAGTACATGCGATGGGTCGGGTATGTACTTCCTCAAGAGTGATACATGGAATATATCATGTACTTGAGATAGGTTCGGTGTGAGTGATAGTCGATAGGATACCACTCTAATGCGATAAAGGATCTCAAAATTGCTGATGTACAATGGAATAATATTTCTATTCTTCCCAAATCTCATAACTCTATTCCATAGAGATATGTGGATGAATAATATGCCTTTGACATCAAACTCTAACCCTCATCATAGGCTTTGATGAGATCTAACCATCTTTGTTGGCACATGTTCAATTATTTATGTGTTAATAAATACTTGAGGCTTTTGTGGTCCATATATATTTCACACTTCTCCCCAAAGAAATAATTCCACAAAAATTTCAAAGCGATGATTACTGCAGCCAACTCCGGATCATGTGTTGGATAGTTTTTCTTATGAAATTTTTGTTTCTTTGAATCATAGGAAATGACTTTGTCATTTTTCATCAACACACAGCCCATGCACTTCTACGAAGCATCACTGAATACCACAAAAATATCTCCACTTGTGGGTAATGTGTGAAAATTCACTATAATAAGCCTCCTTTTCAACTTTGGGATCCTCTCTTCACATTCATCACTCTATGAAAACTTGACTCCCTTCTGAGTTAGCTTTGTAAGAGGGTTTTACAATCGTGAGTAATTTCTCACAAATCAACAATAATATCTAGCTAACCCATGGAAGTTAAGGATATCTGTTACCGATGTTATCCTTAGCCATCCCTTAATTGTAGCTGTCTTGGAGGGATCTACAGATATCCCATTGCTTGTGATGATATGATCCAATAATGAGATCTCTTTCAACCAGAACTTACACTTAATTTACATTTCATAGACTATGTCATTTTTCAAGGTCTCTAGTATAACGCTTAGATACTTCCCATGATCCTCCTTGGTTTTGAAATATTTTTTGAATATTGTCTATAAAGACTACCACAAATTTCTCGAGGTAATCACTAAAGACTCTATTCATTAAGTATGTAAATATTTCTGGAGCATTAGTGAGTCTAAAAGTCATTACTATGAATTCATAGTGCCCGTATCTTGTACGAAAGGTAGTATTGGGGATATCCTCCTTCTTCACCCGTACTTGGTAATATCTTGACCACAAATCCTCCTTGGATAAGTATTGTACTCCACGCAGCTGGTCGAACAAGTCATCAATTCATGGGATAGGATACTTGTTCTTTATCATGATTTTCTTGAGCTCAAAATAATCAATGAAAAGGTACATTGACCCATCCTTCTTCATGAGGAAGAGGACAAGTTCACCCCATAGTGAAGCACTTGGGCGTGTAAACCATTTATCTATATTCTCCTGTATTTGTTTCTTTAGGTCCTCAAGCTGCACAATAGCCATTCAATATAGAGTATTGGCTATTGTAAATTTCCTAGATATAAGGTCAATTTAGAATTCAACATATCTTGTAGGAGGAAGACCAGACAATTACCTGTGAAACACTTCAATGAATTCCATCACAATAAGCATGTCTTCATTGATGGTTTCTTCCTTAGACTCAATCATCTGATCCAGATATGCATGCTCATAGGGCAGTAATATCCACGCTTGAGATAATGGTGCTAAAGAAGATTCATCTTCCTCCTTAAACATGTAAAGAATTGGGGGTCGATTATCCATATGGAGAGTGATTTCCCCCTCATAAAAATTTATGTAAGCTCTATATAAGGAAATCCAATCCATGCCAAGAATTGTATCAAATTCCACTAGAGGGAGTATGATGAGGTTCTCCGGGATGTTCAATCCAAAAATTATGACAGGGGGGAGTTATATTTGTGGGACACAATGATCACTCCATTTTTCATACTCACCGACATATTTACATCCAAGATTTGTGGTGTTTTTGGGATTTCTCTACTAATCTTTTAGGATATAAAAGAATGCGTAGATCAAGAATAAATAAGTATGTTCACTATTATTGAATCAATGACTATGGTATGTGTCACCACTTATTTTTTGAGGTTCACTTCGGAAATAGTGATGAAAAATGCTCACCCTTTCTTCCATGGAGGTCATTGGTTGCATCCTAAATCCCATGGTTTAGGGCACTGATTTTTAATGTGACCTGGTTCTTTATAGTTGAAGCATTGAAAAATGCATTGAGAGTCGAACAGAGCATTCCTTTCCTCTATCATAGCCTCATTTTTTTCTTGTCTAAAATTAATGGGAAGTTTACCTTCTCTTCTAGAACTAAATCATTTCTTCTTCCCTATCAGGAAATTTTCAGGGTGTTTATTTCCACACCAATTGCATGTGGGGTGCTGGATTTTCTTAGAACCACTGTATTTATCCATCGGACTACTAGAATTGAAGTACACATTAAGCTTCGTATCCCCATGATAACCCTAAGATTTGCTGATCCCCATTTCAACCTTCAGGGAACATCATAAAATTCCCTTATAGCTATCAAAGTCACGAATTTCCAGGCATTTTTGTAGGCTAGGTTTCAGCCAACCAAAGAAGAAGTCAACCTTGAATTTGGGGTTAAAGACAATGACAGAGGCATATCATGCAAGGCTTGTGAGGTTTTCCTCATTTTCTCTGATGGATTCGTCATCTTTTATCTTGAGGGAAAGGAAGTCCCTTTCCATCTTAAGTTATAGTGTGCGTGAAAAATATTTATCGAAAATAATCTTTCATAAATACTTCAATTCCAATGACTTGTTATCCTCCTTAGTCTTCATATTTTTTACCAATTTCCACCATTGATATGCTTTACCCTCCATACGATAAGACTCCAGAAGAACTTTCTCCTGTTTGGAACATTGTAGGATAGAGAAGATATTTTCAGTGGAGTTGATCTATTGTTCAGAAATTGAGGGATCATATGACCCATTAAAAGTAGGAGGTATTTGTCTCATGAATCTCTCGATTGGGACTTGTTCTTTCTTAAAGGGGTGGGGGATGAGCATTTTTTTTGACCCATGTTTATATTCAAATCTATGGTTAACTGAGAGAGTATCATGAAAAAGTTCGCGATTCCCACTCCTATTGGATTGGTCATTTCATTAGAACAATCATCACATTGATCTTTTTATCGGTTGATATCCCAAATCCTCCTATTACTGGCCTTTGGATGTTATAAAAATAAAGTTAGGGGAAACACATAATGGATAATACATGGACAAAAACAGATGACTTATAAATAACTTTTATTTCCTTAACTTATGAATTTGTAAGATAAATTAATGTTATCCATGATCTACTTCCCAACATATATTCTTAGGGGTATTTTTTATTCCCTTAACAATGGTTTATACTAAGCTTGTGAATTTACCAAATCATATCCCCTGGGAGTGTCATAACCAATAGTGTAGCAAGACACATTGTCATGTACCAGGATACCTCTGGTCAAGCCTGAAACTCTTTATTGAAGTTTTCACTCCTAGGTACATCTGTGCCAGAGCTGCCTCTACATTCTTGTATCCAGACAGTGATTTATTTTCTTGATAAACCTCTTACTCAATACTCACCAAAATTTAGGGATATTTTTATTATACTTATTCTTATCTCTAATTATTAGCTAGGGTTTTCTAATCTGAATCCCAAAAATAAGTAAACTTATCCTCTGATACCAACTATAACAACCCTACTCATTATTACACAATTAAACATGATTTATTACATAAACTCTTAAATTGATAAAACATGGATGATCAAGAGGTCTAGTATCTTTGAGGCTTTGGAAAATTACATAATGACTAAAAACACAAAACAAAACATCTTTATTGAAATATTTCTTCAAATGAACACTACATTCCCTCGTACTTAGCATTGTGTGGGATAACCCGAGGACATGCATAAGAAAAGGGTAATATATAAAGCCTAGTAAGGGAGTAAAAAAGTCATAACATAAAGAATATAGTACATTTTAAGCAATATACATATCAATGGAGCACAAGATTAATATGTACATAAAGGCAGTATATAGCATGATTATCATAACATGGAAATGTGGCAACCACACTTAACATGGTATTAGCATGATCCAAGGCTCATTGCACATGGATCATGAGTAAACCCTCATTTCAATTTAATTAGCATGATTGGACCTTCATTTCACTTGAAGTATCATGATACTAATATTTACCAAATGCATTGGAGTTCTATCAGGGCGCACCCTTCTTAATCATTTCATTTCATGCATAAGTGTGCCACATGGATCATAAATCATGGATTCATTAAACATCACCATTTATTCCATGAAAAATTAATTTTGAATTCATACATTCAACTATATAATCAATATGTAAATATGCAAGAAGTTTAATATCCTTGATTGAGAAATGGTCATGGTATTCACTACACAATGACTTTGGCTTGGAAAATCCTGGTTCAATTTCGGTAGCATAACGGCGTGAAATAAGAATTAATAAAAAATGTTGATGAGAGATAAAGAGGTGTATCATGATATTTACATAAAATGGACATTAATGGGGTCATATAGATACATTTACCATAATAATTATTGGAATTTGGATTCATAATACAAAATAATTACTTGAATGTAAATGAAGAGAGAGAAATTCCTTAAGAAATTTCAGCATGGTAACGGGTGTACATGGGAGGAATTAATGAGAGAGAAAATGGGTATCATGTAATTCAAACATAAGAAGGTAAGTATGGGATAGGTGAGAAATCATACCCCAATATTGTAATTTAAAATAAAAGGGCATAACTACATAATGAAATTTGGACAAAAATGAGAAAGGAAGAAATCCCTAAATTGGAAGTGTGATCCCAAAGTCTTTGGAGAGGCTTGAGAGAGGCTTATTGTGAGCTTGGGGTACCTTGAGAGTATTATAGAGAGACCAGGTTAGGGTTGGTCGATATCTTAAGAATTTTAGTAAAGAGGAAGTGGGAGATTGGGTGGGTTTATATAGGAAAGGAGAGGGAATTCATTATAATTAAGGTCTGGGTCACCAAACATTAAACTAATCAAAACCAAAAATAAGACCATGGTTAATTCCCATGGTTTGTTCCAAAAGTTAGTGGAAAAAAATTAAAATTCCAACGGCCTAACTTTTTAAAATATTAGGCTTGCTTATGTGGTGGGGAGTCACACCTACAAGGAAATCATTTTAAAAAGATAAAATGTTTTATAAGTCTTGGAGGGTCCACTAAGGCTTTGTAAAATAAATCAAACAAAACATAAGTCACATTATTTTAATGGTAAAAAATATATTGTTGGAACATATTGTTTATAGTATTTTAATACATCACTATTGGGTTATTATGATGTCATAAATCACATTATATATTTAAACGATATTTAATTTTTACCCAAAAATTAGACTGTCTCAAAAAATTATGAAAAATCACCATTGGATAATTTCAACACCCTTATTTCAAAAATAGTATTCATTTTACCTAAATAATTTTCAAAATATTTGAATTATTACTTTTAAAATAAAAACCGATATTTATCGAAAATTCTCGTGTTTTGATAAAAACGACTTTCAAAAACATAATAAAAATTACTAAACTATTCATAAAAATTATACGGTCATTTATATTTAATAAAAATTTATTTAGTATTAATATTTTATTAAAATATTATTTAATTCAAAAAAATCCATTAATTTATCAAAATAGATTTCTTAATTGAATAATAACTAAAATCTATTTTTTCTTTAAAAAAAATTTACCAAGTAAGAATAATAAAAAAAATATATTCTCTATACAAAAATAATGTACATAATCATAGGGATAGGGTCTTGTTACATAACCCCTTATAACACCCACATAAGACTGAAGGGTAAGGTGTGTGATGGTGACAGACTCTTGGGGTGGTTGAGATAACATTGCTCGGGTGGTAATTCTTATCAACTTCCACTGCTCACATAGGTAGTTCTATTCGAGATTAACATGTTGATGATCGGCTTGGGATTGGTCAAGACTGAAGCCCAATGACGCCACCTCCTTTCCATGTTCTGAAAAATTGTCTTCGTATGGGCATGAATACTGGTTGAGACCATCACATCCTTTGTTTGAGTAAATTGGATTTATTAAAGCCCTATATTTATACTAATCATGTGATCATTATTTAATGGCTATATTAACAACGGTCACAATTCTTAATGGTTTTTTAAAAACTCCAAAAAAAATAAAACCAAATAAGTGCACATGTTTTATGTAACCATTTTATATAAAAATATATTTAATTGGATCAAGAAGAATTTTCTTTAATAAAAGTTCGGGTCATTAAAGTAACGCCCCGACCCTAGAAGCCTAAAGCCAGTGCATTATTTTAATACGTTAGCATGATTCAAAGGAAACAAATCTTAAATCGCTGAGTCATTTATCAGTTTTGGAAATCCAGATATTTATATAAGTTTAACATTACAACTTGAAATAAAAAAAACATAAAAGTTCCACTGGGAATATCCACCACTCTAAGATTATCCCTGTAAGTTAGTCATAATATAACACTTCATGTCTTGGAAAAAAATGATACATAAGAAGGGGTGAGATCAGATGGTCAGTAAGGGTAAGGAATATAACAGAATATATCATAAACATAAACATTAAGCATGGTGAATAATTGAAAACATGTGACATTAAAAAAAATAAACATGAACACATTATGGAAGGAATATGTTATGAGTAATTATTTCCATAATAAAACATAATCATGGGTATTCTGTGTAACATCCCAAGTAAGTAATGAATAATAGATATTTTTTTATCTATGTCTATTAATGATAAAGATAGTGTTTTAGAGGCTTAAAATGAAAATAAATACAATCTTATGCATGGAATACACTAATATTCTTAAAGGATTGTTTTAGTGCCTTTTGATGGAAAACCATTTTTGAATCTATATTTTGACAATTTTATAAACTATGTTTGTCAAAATAAACTTATCCTTTATGATTGGGACATCAAAATTTACCTTGTGTGAATTTTTGGTAATTTTCTGACAATGTTCATTTTTAAATGAATAGTGAAAAATACTGCATTTTACATCAAAACTACTTTTTAATCTAATTTATTTATATGATTAGATTATGTTTTGAATTGGTTTTGAAGTGAAATTAGAATATATTTTTACCATTTTATCCAATGGTGGTCATTGGAATCAATTTCGATTTGAAATTAGACTTAAACTGGTGTCAATCTTTTGATACTTATTGTTTTGTAAAAACACGCTATTTGCTCTGGCAGCGGGAATTAATTATTAAATTAATTAATGTGACTTATATGATTTGAATTTTGTAAAATAGAATTCATTTTTGAATTCGGAATATCAAATATAGCTTAGAGTGAATTTTTGGTAATTTTCTGAAAAACTTCAATTTTGATGAATAGTGAAACCACTAAGTGGTAATCAAGCAAACTGATTTTTCAGTTAAATGAAAGTTTACCACTAATGTGTATTGAATTTTGAAAATCCGACATACATGGTTGTCATTAAGAAGTAAAATGTGGTTCAATGAGATTAAAATAATTTTTTGGTGAATAGTAACTTATTAAGTTCTTAATCGCGATTAGTGGTAATTAGGGTAGTTTAATGTATAAATAATGCTTTAATAATATAAAATGACCTAGACACATGTCCCAACCTCATTGGTTGTGTCATGGCCGACCAAGACAAGTCATGGCCTAACTTGGGGACCCCATGTATCCACTTTTGTTGGGAAATAACATAAATTACTTTTTATTAAATGTTAAAGTGAAAATGACACTAACATAAATTGTTTTACTAAAACAATTTTTAAGTGGGGTTATACAAGTCCAAATTTTGATTATAAATAGTCATTGGAAAGATAAAGAGATTTACTATATCATAGTATTTTTTTTATAATTTTTAGACATTAAATAAACTTAATTATTTACGACATAATAATGATGCAGTGATGACATCATTATTTGACGATTTAAATAAAATGGAAAGATAAAATAAAATCTATGAACTACACATGTCCAAAACCAATTGGATGAATGGATTTCGATGCCTTATCACCTTATCCACGAATTCCATCAATGTGGGACCTTTTAAAACCGAAACACATTTTCAAATAATGTAATGTTTCTTTACTTTCCAAAAGTGCCCCTCCTCTCCCCTTATAAAAGGCCCCCACCTCTACCTCATTTCACACACTCTTCAAGCCATTGGCTCGGCCAACCCCTGCACATTTGCTCTCTCCACATCCCTCTCCTCATCCTAGAGGATTCCCTTTGGGCAGAATCCTTTCAAAGGAAGCCTTTAGGCTCAAACCAAAAGAAGTTACACTTTTTAAGGTATTTCATTCTCTCATGTTCATTTGTTTTATTTTGCTTCTCCGACCCCCTAAACTCTTTTTATTTACTTCTTTTGTAACAACACCAGTATCTTCAATATACTAGGATGTTGTTATAAGATATATTTGAGCTACAATCTCACACAACTACATCAAATGGTTAAAGAACATACGGTTTCCGTGGATGGCGAAATTCTGCCTCCCGAAACGATGATTGTTCAATACTCATTTAACACCTTCAAAGGTGGCCATTATGATGTCACTATTTTTTTATATATGATATATTATATGTTTATGTTTTCCTTAAGCTTCTGTTTTTTCATTTTGGGCATACCTTTATGGTTTCCATTATGGGTAAAACACGATATCTTCATTTTAGGAAGTGCGGACTACCGCCCCCTAAAAGTGATTTGATTCGTTAATACCATATGTGGGATGTGTAAAGGATAAAGTTAATGATATTAATTATGTTGTTATACTGGAATTATAATATACTTTTATATCATTATGATTCCATTCCAGAAAATATGAAATAGAAATGGAAGTAGCGTTCATGCGTACGTACGGCTTACCGTCTCCATGAACGGTGCATTTCATTTCTTACCTCTAAATGTGATGTAATATTATAAATGAATGTATGTACTGGATATATATGACATATATGATATCTACATAATGAATACCATTCTGGATATAATGAACCTTTGACCAAATTAACAACATGTAAGTATAAGAAGTCAATTTTTGACTTAAGAACCAAATACCGACAAAATGAACATTATTAACTTAAATGATTACATGATGTTCATAACATGGTATAAAAGGAATAATGAACTTGAAAAAGATTCATAAGCAAGTAGAGATTAACTCAAGTTTATTATTCAGGAGTTTAAAGAACGGTCGGGTCAAGTCGGATACGAGGTATGGGACTTCGTCTCAATCTCCTTTCGTTGAGGCATATTTTATTTTATACACAACTTTCTTTTATACGGTGTATAAACCCCTTTGACTTTTACGTTTACTCAAAAGGAATCTTTTTTATACGAAGCGTTTACTAAACGACAAAAGGGAATGTTTTTGTCGTACGTATGCGGCGACAACGACTTCTCCGCCGTCGTAACCGTTATTTGAGTTTTGGCTTCCTCTACAAGCCATACCTTTTTTTTAAAAAGAAAAATAAATACCATGTTTTACTTTGGTATTGAAAATGGTTTTCATAATGTTTTTATAACAATGTGTTGTATTGATATCTCGTGATTGAAATGTGGAAATGTTATGTTTCCATTATGCATGTTTTATGTGATATGATTATGTTATGGTTCTTGGGCATTATTATGAAGACGGGTGGTTCCGTGATAAACTAAGGGCGGGTGAGCCCGTTATAGCTCTCCAATGCATTGGGTAACGCGAAGGAGTGAAACGTTAAGGTTTCTCCGAAGAGATTTTAGGGAATATACTGTGATGGGTATTCCAAACGTAACCAAGAGGGTTACCCCCTACGTAAGAATGTTATGAATGCCTCAAGTTACCTTTACATATTATGATTTCTATGATTTATTCATGATTTTATGAGGTATGTTAAAGTGCCTATGTTTTATGGGTAAAGTATGATTTCATTCTTATTTATATATGAACTCATGTTTCCATTCCATGTTTTTTTTTATAACCCATACTGAGTTTTTATGCTCATCCCAAGTTTTTGAAATGTTTTTCACAGGTCAAGGGAAAGGTACATGATAAGATGATAGAGTCAAGGATGTGTCAAGAAATAATCCATGTTTTATTTTAAATCTGTTCCATTGATGGGAATGAAGAATACTATATTTATGTAACCACTTTGTTTATATGTGGAATGTAATGCAAGTTTTATGATCTAATTCTCTAAAACTCTAAACCCGAAAAGATCCTCAACGTGTAATCTTGTAATAACTCAAGATTAAGTAAGGTTTAAGGCTGGGGCCTTATAGTTGGTATCAGAGGTCGGTTTAGATAACTTTAGGAGTTAGAATTCTATTAAAATGATTATCCAAAAATATTTTTTTTCAAAATGATATAGCATTTAAAGATTACCATGTTGCTTCATCTAAGACATGTTTGTTCAGAATGGTTTTCCGCAGAGGAAACAGGGAAGCAGTGCTTGGAAGGCATACAGAAGGAAATAACCTTCCGAATCAGCATCCAGAAATGGTCGGAATTGGAACTGAACAGTTTGTTGCAGTAATGGCGCAGTTGACTCAGGCGATAAATGGTGGTGGTATCCATGCACGAGATCAGCCAGATCAGCCGCAGAGGAACATGTCAGTGGTGGAACATTTCATGAGGCAACATCCACCATCATTCAGAGGATCATCTGACCCTGTGCAAGCTGAAGGATGGATTAAAGCACTGGAGAAGATTTTTGATGTCATGGGGTGTTCAGACAATCAAAAGGTTAGTCTTGCTATTTACCGTTTGGAGGGTGAAGCAGATCAGTGGTGGTCTATGGTTAAAAATATCAGGGAAGCCGATGAGATTGATGCTCTTGACTGGGATGATTTCAAAGGTATGTTTCTTGAGAAGTATTTTCCTAAGGCTGTTCGACTTAGGATGGAAAAGCAATTCTTGGAATTGAGGAAAGAGGAAGACTCAGTGGCTGCCTATGAAGAAAGGTTCACTCGATTGGCAAGGTATGCTCCCAATTTTATTCGGGACCTTGATAGTAAAATCAATCGTTTTTACTCAGGATTAAAGCCAAAGTATCGAAGGGCATTAGCTTCTCGAGAGTTTAAAAGTTATGAAAAGCTTGTTCGATGTGCTGAGAAGGTGGAAATGGAGTTTGCCGATGACCAAGTGTTCTATAACAACCAGCAGAAGAAGAGACCGAGGTGGCAGGAGAAAGGTAAGAATTCTTCAAAGAAGTCTGATGGTAAGAGAACTAAGTTTCCAGTTTGTGATAAATGTGGCAAAAGGCATGCTGGGGAATGTCTTCTGAATTCTGGGAAGTGCTACCGATGTGGTAAGATGGGACATAAGGCTCGTGATTGCACTGAAAAGGATCAAGGTGAAGGTAAAAACAAATTTGATTTACAGTTAGTGAAATGTTTTAAGTGCAATGAGATGGGTCACTATGCAAACGAGTGTCCGACAAGGAGCTTGAGTGATGGGAAGCAGTTAGACTACAAGCAGAAAGGGGTGGTGAAATCCTTTGCAACTACTTCAGCGGATGTCGGGCCATCAAATGAAGTCGTATCAGGTACTTTGTTTGTTTTTTCAGACTATGCCAGTGTGTTGTTTGATTCGGGGTCTACACATTCTTTCATCTCTGAGACCTTTTCTAGTAAAATGGGAATACCATCTCAAGAAATGACTCCTAAACTTTTGGTAAAAACACCTGGGGGAAGTGTCGAGGAAAAAAGAATTTATAAGAATCTTCCTATCCTTATCTGTGGAAAGAACCTACTTGCAAACCTTATTGTTCTACCTCTAGTAGAGTTTGATGTTATCCTGGGTATGGATTGGCTCTCTATTTACCATGCTAAGATTGACTGTAGAGCTAAAGAAGTTTCTTTTCAGAAAGACTTTCAGTTTGTTTACAAGAATGAACCCTTACTTTTGATAACATATGAAGAGGCCGAGAAACTTGTAAAAGATGGAAATGAATGTTACCTTGCACACGTCGTTGAAAATAAAGGAACTGTTCAGATTAATGATGTGCCAGTGGTAAATGAGTATCCTGATGTTTTTCCTGATGAGTTGCCTGGAATAATACCAGATCGGGAAGTTGAGTTTACTGTTGACTTAGTTCCTGATGCTAAGCCAATTTCAAAACCCCCTTATCGAATGGCACAAATTGAACTTTTAGAGTTGAAGGAGCAATTGCAAGATTTATTAGAGAAAGGTTTCATTAGACCTAGCACATCACCATGGGGTGCTCCTGTTTTATTTGTTAAAAAGAAAGATGGTTCTATGAGACTTTGCATTGATTATAGAGCCTTGAATAATATCACTGTTAAGAACAAATATCCTTTGCCTCATATCGATGATTTGTTTGATCAGCTCCAGGGAGCTCAGTTTTTTTCAAAGATTGACTTGAGATCGGGGTACCATCAGCTGAAGGTAAAGGAGGCAGATATTCCGAAGACTGCTTTCCGTACGAGATATGGCCATTATGAATTTGTAGTAATGCCTTTTGGGCTAACCAATGCACCTGCTGTATTCATGGACTTAATGAATAGAATTTTCCATGAGTTCTTGGATAAGTTTGTGGTTGTTTTCATTGATGATATTTTGGTGTTTTCTAAAAGTAAAGAGGAGCATGAAAAACATTTAAGGGTTATCTTGCAAACCTTAAAAGAAAAGAAATTGTATGGGAAATTCAGCAAGTGTGAGTTTTGGTTGCAACAAATTGCTTTCCTTGGTCACATTGTTTCTAAAGATGGAATAACTGTTGATCCTGCAAAAACAAAAGTTGTGGAAGAATGGCCAAGACCCACAAATGTAACCGAGATTCGTAGCTTCCTTGGTTTGGCGGGCTATTACCGAAGGTTTGTTAGAAATTTTTCACGGTTATCTAGTCCAATGACTAAGCTAACTCGGAAGGGTGTTAAGTTTATCTGGACAAAAGAATGTGATGATTGTTTTCAGGAATTGAAAAGAAGATTGGTGAATGCTCCAGTTTTGGCACTACCTTCCAGGAATGGTGACTTTGTTATATACAGCGATGCTTCATTGAAAGGACTTGGTTGCGTCCTAATGCAGAATGATCAGGTAATTGCTTATGCTTCACGACAGTTGAAAACTCATGAGGTAAATTACCCTACACATGATTTGGAATTAGCTGCTGTTGTTTTTGCTTTAAAAATTTGGAGGCATCATTTGTATGGAGTAAAGTGTGAAATTTATACCGATCACAAAAGTTTAAAGTATATATTCACTCAGAAAGAGTTAAACATGAGACAAAGGAGATGGCTGGAATTAATCAAGGATTATGATTGTACAATTCATTACCATCCGGGAAAAGCAAATAAAGTGGCTGATGCTTTGAGTCGAAAAAGTAATGCTTCATTAACAATGTTGCGTTTGGAACGTGATCATTTGGTTAACGATTTGATGAAATTTGGCATAGAAGTTGTTGGTGCAGGAAGTCCTTCTGTTTTGTTTCAGGTATCAGTGAGATCTTCTCTATCAGATAGAATCAAGCAAGCACAGAAGCAAGACAGTGAGTTGCAGAAAAGGGTAGAGCTGGTTCAGAAAGGTAAGTTGCCTGAATTCAACATTGATAATGATTGCGTTTTGAGATTTGGGAAGAGATTGTGTGTGCCTTCTGATTCACAGTTGAAGAGAGAGTTGTTATGTGAAGCTCATAGTTCTCCGTTTTCAGTTCATCCGGGCAGTACTAAGATGTATAGAGATCTGCGGGAGTATTACTGGTGGGATGGAATGAAAAGAGATATTGCTGATTTTACTGTGAAGTGTTTGACTTGTCAGCAGGTTAAAGCTGAGCGGCAGTTACCGAAAGGGATGCTTCAGCCTTTACCAGTGCCAGAGTGGAAATGGGAGAATATATCCATGGACTTTGTTGTTGGATTACCGAAGACATCTCGAGGTAATAATGCAATCTGGGTTATTGTTGATCGCTTGACCAAATCTGCTCATTTCCTTGCTATACGAGATACTTTCTCTCTTGATCAACTTTCCCGTTTGTATCTTAAAGAGATAGTCAGGTTACATGGAGTTCCCCTCTCCATTGTATCAGATCGTGATCCCAGGTTTACCTCTAACTTTTGGAAAGGCCTTCAGAAGTCGTTGGGTACTGAATTAAATTTTAGTACAGCTTTTCATCCTCAATCAGATGGGCAGTCAGAACGAACAATTCAGACATTGGAGGATATGCTACGAGCTTGTTCTATGGATTATCAGGGAAGTTGGGACCAGCATCTTTCTTTGGTTGAGTTTTCATATAATAACAGTTTTCATTCCAGTATACAGATGGCACCATTTCAGGCATTATATGGGAAGCGGTGTCGAACTCCAGCTTTCTGGGATGAAGTGGGTGAAAGAAAGTTGATGGGACCAGAATTGGTAGAAGAGATGGCAGAAAAAGTTCAGCTGATTCAGAAACACATGAGAACAGCTCAGAGCAGGCAGAAGAGTTATGCGGATAACCGGAGGAAGGATCTATCTTTCGAGGTAGGTGATCATGTTTTTCTCAAGGTTTCTCCTTGGAAAAGTGTGATGAGATTTGGTAAGAAAGGAAAGTTGAGTCCAAGGTTCATTGGACCATACGAAGTTCTAGAGAGAGTTGGATCAGTTGCATACCGAGTGGCTTTACCTCCGAGTTTATCTCAGGTACACAATGTTTTTCACGTTTCGATGTTGAGAAAGTATATGCCAGATCCATCTCATGTTTTGAGTCCAGAGGTAGTTCAGCTGGAAGAAAACCTATCTTATGAGGAACAACCGGTCCAGATTCTTGACCACAGGGAGCAAGTGTTACGGAATAAGGTGATTAAGCAGGTAAAGGTTTTGTGGAAAAACCACATGATTGAAGAGGCAACATGGGAATCCGAAAATGCAATGAGGGATAAGTACCCCAATTTATTTGATAAGTAAATAAATTGCGGGGACGCAATTTTCTAAAGGGGGGAAGGATGTAACATCCCAAGTAAGTAATGAATAATAGATATTTTTTTATCTATGTCTATTAATGATAAAGATAGTGTTTTAGAGGCTTAAAATGAAAATAAATACAATCTTATGCATGGAATACACTAATATTCTTAAAGGATTGTTTTAGTGCCTTTTGATGGAAAACCATTTTTGAATCTATATTTTGACAATTTTATAAACTATGTTTGTCAAAATAAACTTATCCTTTATGATTGGGACATCAAAATTTACCTTGTGTGAATTTTTGGTAATTTTCTGACAATGTTCATTTTTAAATGAATAGTGAAAAATACTGCATTTTACATCAAAACTACTTTTTAATCTAATTTATTTATATGATTAGATTATGTTTTGAATTGGTTTTGAAGTGAAATTAGAATATATTTTTACCATTTTATCCAATGGTGGTCATTGGAATCAATTTCGATTTGAAATTAGACTTAAACTGGTGTCAATCTTTTGATACTTATTGTTTTGTAAAAACACGCTATTTGCTCTGGCAGCGGGAATTAATTATTAAATTAATTAATGTGACTTATATGATTTGAATTTTGTAAAATAGAATTCATTTTTGAATTCGGAATATCAAATATAGCTTAGAGTGAATTTTTGGTAATTTTCTGAAAAACTTCAATTTTGATGAATAGTGAAACCACTAAGTGGTAATCAAGCAAACTGATTTTTCAGTTAAATGAAAGTTTACCACTAATGTGTATTGAATTTTGAAAATCCGACATACATGGTTGTCATTAAGAAGTAAAATGTGGTTCAATGAGATTAAAATAATTTTTTGGTGAATAGTAACTTATTAAGTTCTTAATCGCGATTAGTGGTAATTAGGGTAGTTTAATGTATAAATAATGCTTTAATAATATAAAATGACCTAGACACATGTCCCAACCTCATTGGTTGTGTCATGGCCGACCAAGACAAGTCATGGCCTAACTTGGGGACCCCATGTATCCACTTTTGTTGGGAAATAACATAAATTACTTTTTATTAAATGTTAAAGTGAAAATGACACTAACATAAATTGTTTTACTAAAACAATTTTTAAGTGGGGTTATACAAGTCCAAATTTTGATTATAAATAGTCATTGGAAAGATAAAGAGATTTAATATATCATAGTATTTTTTTTATAATTTTTAGACATTAAATAAACTTAATTATTTACGACATAATAATGATGCAGTGATGACATCATTATTTGACGATTTAAATAAAATGGAAAGATAAAATAAAATCTATGAACTACACATGTCCAAAACCAATTGGATGAATGGATTTCGATGCCTTATCACCTTATCCACGAATTCCATCAATGTGGGACCTTTTAAAACCGAAACACATTTTCAAATAATGTAATGTTTCTTTACTTTCCAAAAGTGCCCCTCCTCTCCCCTTATAAAAGGCCCCCACCTCTACCTCATTTCACACACTCTTCAAGCCATTGGCTCGGCCAACCCCTGCCCATTTGCTCTCTCCACATCCCTCTCCTCATCCTAGAGGATTCCCTTTGGGCAGAATCCTTTCAAAGGAAGCCTTTAGGCTCAAACCAAAAGAAGTTACACTTTTTAAGGTATTTCATTCTCTCATGTTCATTTGTTTTATTTTGCTTCTCCGACCCCCTAAACTCTTTTTATTTACTTCTTTTGTAACAACACCAGTATCTTCAATATACTAGGATGTTGTTATAAGATATATTTGAGCTACAATCTCACACAACTACATCAAATGGTTAAAGAACATACGGTTTCCGTGGATGGCGAAATTCTGCCTCCCGAAACGATGATTGTTCAATACTCATTTAACACCTTCAAAGGTGGCCATTATGATGTCACTATTTTTTTATATATGATATATTATATGTTTATGTTTTCCTTAAGCTTCTGTTTTTTCATTTTGGGCATACCTTTATGGTTTCCATTATGGGTAAAACACGATATCTTCATTTTAGGAAGTGCGGACTACCGCCCCCTAAAAGTGATTTGATTCGTTAATACCATATGTGGGATGTGTAAAGGATAAAGTTAATGATATTAATTATGTTGTTATACTGGAATTATAATATACTTTTATATCATTATGATTCCATTCCAGAAAATATGAAATAGAAATGGAAGTAGCGTTCATGCGTACGTACGGCTTACCGTCTCCATGAACGGTGCATTTCATTTCTTACCTCTAAATGTGATGTAATATTATAAATGAATGTATGTACTGGATATATATGACATATATGATATCTACATAATGAATACCATTCTGGATATAATGAACCTTTGACCAAATTAACAACATGTAAGTATAAGAAGTCAATTTTTGACTTAAGAACCAAATACCGACAAAATGAACATTATTAACTTAAATGATTACATGATGTTCATAACATGGTATAAAAGGAATAATGAACTTGAAAAAGATTCATAAGCAAGTAGAGATTAACTCAAGTTTATTATTCAGGAGTTTAAAGAACGGTCGGGTCAAGTCGGATACGAGGTATGGGACTTCGTCTCAATCTCCTTTCGTTGAGGCATATTTTATTTTATACACAACTTTCTTTTATACGGTGTATAAACCCCTTTGACTTTTACGTTTACTCAAAAGGAATCTTTTTTATACGAAGCGTTTACTAAACGACAAAAGGGAATGTTTTTGTCGTACGTATGCGGCGACAACGACTTCTCCGCCGTCGTAACCGTTATTTGAGTTTTGGCTTCCTCTACAAGCCATACCTTTTTTTTAAAAAGAAAAATAAATACCATGTTTTACTTTGGTATTGAAAATGGTTTTCATAATGTTTTTATAACAATGTGTTGTATTGATATCTCGTGATTGAAATGTGGAAATGTTATGTTTCCATTATGCATGTTTTATGTGATATGATTATGTTATGGTTCTTGGGCATTATTATGAAGACGGGTGGTTCCGTGATAAACTAAGGGCGGGTGAGCCCGTTATAGCTCTCCAATGCATTGGGTAACGCGAAGGAGTGAAACGTTAAGGTTTCTCCGAAGAGATTTTAGGGAATATACTGTGATGGGTATTCCAAACGTAACCAAGAGGGTTACCCCCTACGTAAGAATGTTATGAATGCCTCAAGTTACCTTTACATATTATGATTTCTATGATTTATTCATGATTTTATGAGGTATGTTAAAGTGCCTATGTTTTATGGGTAAAGTATGATTTCATTCTTATTTATATATGAACTCATGTTTCCATTCCATGTTTTTTTTTTATAACCCATACTGAGTTTTTATGCTCATCCCAAGTTTTTGAAATGTTTTTCACAGGTCAAGGGAAAGGTACATGATAAGATGATAGAGTCAAGGATGTGTCAAGAAATAATCCATGTTTTATTTTAAATCTGTTCCATTGATGGGAATGAAGAATACTATATTTATGTAACCACTTTGTTTATATGTGGAATGTAATGCAAGTTTTATGATCTAATTCTCTAAAACTCTAAACCCGAAAAGATCCTCAACGTGTAATCTTGTAATAACTCAAGATTAAGTAAGGTTTAAGGCTGGGGCCTTATATTCTGCTAGTCAAATAACCACTTGAACAATGAATTTATAGCTTTATAATGATGGAAGTTTTTATGTTGGACATTTTAAAACACACCATCATGGCCTCAGATAAGATATATAAAAATGATTAAGGCCTTGGCCAAAACGATATTTAAAAATGGGCAAGGCCTCAACAAAGTCCATATCTATTTGGCTCATGAGACCTACCAATTAATCGAGGGGTTATAGCGTTCCCCACCCATAACCTAATAATTCAAATGAATTCCTCTTATGAATGGAGATAGACATAAAAAACATATACATTCATATTGAAACTAACATATGAAATTTATATAACATTCCCCGAACATTAAACATAAACACTAACCATTCAGAGTAATTTGGTGAATGGTATCAAGAAATTTTATCGACCATAAAACTAATCATAAACCATTCAATAAAATATTTTTGAATTTATCATAAATCATTAACCCCATTTAAACATAAAAATCAATATGATTGTTTCAATAGGTGTAAATACTCTTATAGAATTATTGAGTAATTTTTCAGATAAATACCATTTACTTTGAAAAGAAGAGTTCTTTTAAAAAACATTTGTATAAAATTGGATGTTAATTATAGAAGTTTTATCATAATGAAATTATTGGTTTTATGAAAATGATGTTTTCTGAAAATATATTATATAGTGTCCTTGAAAATGGTGTAACTTTGATAAATTCCCTTCAATCAGGGTTGTATTTCGGAAAGAATTTTGAATGTTCCTTTTAAGACATGTAACTTCCCAAAAAATAAAGAATGATTCTGGTTGGTAAAAATATTTTGAACACTCACACATAATTTATTAGGAGTAAATAATAATAGATAAGGATTTTATTTAGATAAGTAGACAATAAATGTAACCAGAATGAAAATGGAGGTTCGCGTGGAAAAGCCTTACCTTAAGTCTGATGGTGTTATTCACATGATCATAGTGTCCTGGATAAACAAATTAACTTAATTAATTAAAATTTATAGAACCTATTATTTATGTAATTTATTTATTATATAATTATTAAGTTGATTCATGGCCTTCTTGATAGGTTTAAGAGGTTCAATTGTATTATTTTGGAGCGTTTTATTCCATCATATTCAAGACCGATTTACTTATATACATGTGCCAATAAACATGTAATATGAGATTGGTTGTATAGAATAGAAGTTTTATTTTATTTTTTAACATCATTAATATTAATTTCATATAAAATTCATTTGGTTATTGTGAGTGAAGATGAATCATCATATAAAACTTTAATGATAATTGTTTGGGTTAATTAACAGTTTTTTATCACAATGAACACATTATAATATAAAAATTAATATAATGTGTGGAAAAAGATTCCATAACATTACATAAGTTATAATACATATATTATAGTCTGGTAAAAAAAAAACAGTTTCTTGACCAAAATTGAATATGGTAACAGAAATTGTAAACCCATCATCATTGAATGTGATAAATTAACACATGTCAAATGGTGTTTTCATTTATAGTATAAATGAAGGGGAAGGAAGAGATGATGATGAATTAATCCATTATCACAAAAAAAATACATATAAGGTAATGGAGTTGTCATAAAATTTGGATGAAAGGAGGTGGGGGAATAAAAAGAAATGAAAGGAACTTGAAATAAAATAAATGTTGAGAAATCCCTTACCAAAATTCGGCAGCCTAACGACACCTCTTAAAAATTAATAAATATTTTGATGAGAGAAAAATGGGTATCTAATAATTATTAAATAATATGGAAAGTAAGGGGGATATGTAATGACATATCCCAACATAATACAACTGAAATTAAAAGAGAATAACAAAATAAGAGTTCTTGAAAACGAGAGAGATTTTGAGGTGAAAATTCTACAGCATAACAGCTATGCAACATGGTTTTAGAAAACATTAAAAAGAGAAGGGATATGGTTAAACCATTAATAAAAGACTCATAATATATTATAGGTATGTAATAAAATGGAAATTAGAACATGGTATGGATACTTGAAAGACGTACCACATAAAAGAGAACATGAAGGGAAAAGGGATGTTTGAGAATTCCCTTACCTTATAGAGTAACTCCTAAAACATGAAGGTTGGGACCTTGGGAGATTGAGGAAACCATGGGAGTAATCATAGGGATGTAAAAATACCAGATAATTGAGGAAGATGAAATTAGAATGAATGAAAATGAAGTAATGAGTGGGTATTTATATTAAAAGAGAGAGAGAGTTTTTTATTAATTCCCAATGACACCTCATTAGTGGTATTTGAAAAACCATGGGCTTTACCATGGTATTTGCCCATGGTTTTGGCCAAATGGGAAACCTCGTATGATATATTATTACTCAAGAGTCAACCAGAATTATTAAATCATTATTAAATCATAAATTATATTATTAAATATATCGAAAACTCAAAACTACATTTTTACTATTCACAAAAAAAGTAATGTATTTTATAAAATTATCATAAATTAAGTGTAACCTAATATTGATGTTATGAATTAAAAATTAATTTTATTTTATAATAATACTACCCTAAAATGAAAATTTTATCTTCTATCTATGATAATACTTATTTATTAAAAAATAATATCAGACATAAAATGCATAGTAAAATGCATAGTAGAATTTTTGACACTTAAAAAAATAAAATTATTTTAACATTTGTACTTAAAGAAGAGTGTTTTAATAAGACTATTTCATTATTAAAAAAATTAATAAAACTGTATTTTGATAATAATTTTAATCACTATTAAATATCCCTTTTTACCTGAAAAATCAATTTATCCAATTCATCGTATTTTTAAGAAAAAACTAAACACAAAACTAAAATAATGGAAGAACATATTTATTTATAATTTATTAGGTGAGGTTACTAGTCCCTTGGCTATATTACTATTCATAAGTGTAATTTTCTATTCATATGGGTAAGTTACTATTCCCCAAAAATTATGTTTGTCTTGTCAGCCTCTAAATATCTTACTGAACACAACTGTATATGTCAGTTTTTGAAAATTCAAATCACAAAGGTGGAAATAATTATGTTTATGGGATATGTTATAACAAAGTGGTGTTTTGTAGAGACTCAGTGTTTCATGAATTCTATATAAAATAGATTTTTAATTCTTGGGGTGTTACATAAATATACAAATATGTATATACTGATATATGATGGGACTGTCTCTAGATGACCGAGATTACATGTCCAAGGTTCAGTTGTCGATGTATTCATCTTATTTAATTTTAGCTATCACTTCTATTTGTATCATCTTGGATTATAATATTTTATGAGCATGAAATTATGATATAATATTTTTATTTTTATTTTTGGAGTGTAATAATGAGATTATATTCTCACCTTTGTACATGCACATTGGTGTGCGTATAGACCTTATGTATTCTTTTCAGATTGATCAATATTCATAGTGGATATGGATGGGCCCTAGAGATGCATGATTGAGTGGGTATGCTTGTGTGGAATATTTTTATTGGGTTGGAGTAGCTCAACATTTTCTTGGGGACCTGGTATGTGGTATGTATCAGAGTTAGTAGTAGAGCCTAGTAAATTTATTTTAGTTATCGTTATGTACTCCTTCATGAATGGTTGGCCTAGTGGGTGACCAATGTCATATGGATGACATTTTTCTTTCATATTTTATATAATTTCATTTATTATTTAATCATGTTCTATTTAAGTTATTTCATTATTCCAAATTTTGTTTATTTATTTCTCATGATGTTATCTAAAAATTTCAATTGTGGTCACTCTAATATGAGGGTATTTTCCTTCCACGGACACACCCTACTCCCATATTTATACTAAGTATCCTCTAGATAATGGATAATAACTCTTTATAACATGTGGAAAAACATCTTAGAGATCCAATTTAGTGTAATCTAGGCTATGAGGTTACAAAATGGTAACACAAATAGTACTTTTCCTATTCTATTACTATTTAAGATATGATAGATAGGAGTATTTTGAATGTTTTAAAACCTATGACAGATATCAGATTGGTGTGTTTCCTATATCTATTTTGTTATAAAGATATCATTTATATGGTTATGGGATTTCTTTTCTAATTTGTGATGTTACAGTTATATTTGATTTTCAATCTGGTTGATGCACATGTTTTGTGGATTTATGATTTATTATCGATATATTACTGTTAGGACAAAGAAATATTCAAGGTATTTATTTTGACTATTGTCCAATAAAGAAATGAAGAATCGCATGCATCATATTAGGACATAGGATTTACATGTTATAGTTTTTCTAGTGTGTGATTTTACTGATGATAGAAAAAAAATTATAAATTTTCAAGAAAACCCTTAATGGTACTTTCAAGTATAGGATATTATCACATTTTACTTAATTAATAGGACTTTCATATATATATATATATATATGATGGAAGGATATGTGGATCTACATTAAGACATTTAACGATGAGGATGATGATTCAGACTCAATGCTCAGGATGTGAAGTGACCACATTAGGTTGATAGGGAACACGATGCCCCTATTTCAGACCCCTTTTAGGCTTTTATTTTAGGTATGGTTATTTAATGTGTTAGTAACAATTTATTCAATGTTTTCTTGCGATGTTTGGAATGGAATTTTACTTAACTGACCATGATTATGGATATCAAGTCAGATCACAGAGTACAATGTCCATAGGTTCTAAGATGCTTCTAATGAATTGGACCTTGAAAGGTTATTACTATATACATATTACTGATTAGTGGTAGATTATTATTCATTGAATATTGTTATAGTGACCTCCAGTGAGTACATCCTTATGAGGTTGTTCATTGTGGATCAAGGACATTGTATGATAAATTAAATTATTCACTATTAGTTAAATATAATAATAAAATTTATATGTTATATATTCAATAAAGTGTTTTTAAATTCCTAAAATATGTTTTATAGGATTAAGATATAAATAAATCAAATTTTAAGCATAAAAATTTATATTTTTCTAAAAGGAAATTTTCCATATTTTAATGGGACACCTATTTTAAATATAAATTTTGAAACTTTTAAAAAATTTATTTGAAAAAATAAACTTTATTTTTGATATCAAAATTATCATAAAGTTATTTTTTAGAGATATTTCATTTTTATGAATAGTGAAAAATATTAAATTTTAATTGAAAACATATTTTTTCATAAATTATTTTTATCTAGTTAAATATTATTTTAAATTTGTTTTAATGTTTAATTAGTTTAAATATACACAAAAAAACCAATTTAGGTCATCAGAATCAATTTAAAATTGTAATTATACATAACAATATGTAAACGTTTCAACTTTTACAATTAAAAAAGCCTCTATTCCATTATGTCTATGGGGTTATTTTAAATATAATTTTTCAAATTATTTAAATTTAATATAGAAAAATGGATTCAATATATGTAATAATAAGTTCCAAATTAGGTTTTATGGTCGTTTTCATTTTTAGACATAAAAAAGTTATCGTGGTAAAAAATTATTTACCATAGTATAGATGAAATAATGAGAAGGGTTAAAGTTAAAATGATAATTATTAAACTACCTAACAAATAAAACATCTAATCAGTGGTTGAGGTATTTATAGACCCTAAAACCCCTATAAATAATTAATCAAAAATGTAATTTTTTGAAATTAATTACACCTCAAGGTGCTTGTAATTAATTATAAAAATATTCATTATTTAGTCACTTAAACCCACCTCTAATCAAGTATAAATATCTCCCACCACCCAATTTCAACACCAAGCATTTAAGATAATAAAATATCTGAACAAAAACTCATCCTAAATCTATCAATGTTAATGTTTTTCTTTTATCACCAAAATTCCAAATCCAAGGTATTCAAGGTCCTCTCAAGTAGGTGATATTCAAGAGGTAATTTTCTCAAAACACATTTCTTATTTTATTTTCATCGTCTACATTATCCTCATATACTTCATCGATAAAGGAGTAATTATTTAATAATCATGTACCTGTAGTAATTATTTAATAATCATGTACCTGCTATAATTTTATGTTCCTAATGTATTATATAATTTCCATCTCATTTATTACCTCCTCATATTCTAAGAAACTCACCTTTTGTCCAAATTATGCCGGTTAAATGCCTCTAGGAATAATGTTATTTTTCATTTTCCACCACCAAAATCATTGATGGTAATAAAACAATCAGTTTGGTTAAATAATATTTTGATAAGTATATTATACCCTAGTTCATGTTCTGGAACTAATATATACTCATAATAAAATTTAAAACAAAAGTAGTTCGTGATGTTCAAAAAAATAACAAAAAAACTAATCATTTATCATTATCAATTTATCATATGAATCATCCTCTTGATAGAAACCAAATAAAAATATTAGACCATTTATAATATTTTATGTTCATTAATACTATTTCATTCCAATTGTGGAGTTGTAATTCAATTTTGCTGGATCATCCATAATTTTATACAAGTATAACCGACCATGAAATGATCGAAGGAAAACACTGAAAACCATGAAATTAATGGAGTATTATTAATGAAGGTGTAATAATATGTTGTAAAATTGTAACATACAATATTATAAATATTAATAGAGTTCATTAATGACTTAATAACATTCTTTAAACCATTATACACGAGGTTAAAGTATGTTTCCCTGAAGAGAATCATGAGTTAGGGGTTTTCTCATATCACTTGTACTTTTGTGAGATATATAACTAATTCATGAAATAATCATTAGTTCTGGTGTATATACTAAACTTAAATTTATCATATCATTAATATCGTTATCTTAATGGTATTCAATGTTTTATTTGATAAATATTAGTTTTATGGGACATATGATTTGACATATTATAATGTGCTAAGGGATTCCATCTTTAATTACATTGAGACTTATTTTTTACTATTCAAAAATTCACCAATATGTGGAGTATATACTATAAATTTGACATGTAATGTCATTATTTATCCATTACTAATGGTATTTTATGTTTTCTAAAATTAAATACCTTCATAGGGATTTAAATTCAAATGTATTATAGTGTTATGAATTATTGATTTCAAAATATATTTTTAAATCGATCATTCAATATTGGAAGAATGGTTTTGATATAAAGAAATGATAGGGTTCCTAGTTATAGATATCCCTTGATGCATTGATAGTCTCATGAAACAATTTTTTTGGCCAAATTAAATTGGTTTATTCCCATAGTGATCAAACTGTCTTGAGAATGTTCTTGACGGTAGATGTACCATGATTCCTAGGATTGTGGAATCCAAATTATTACGAATTTAATTAAAAATTTGGTTATTAATATCCAAGATATTTTCACTGTTAAAAAATCTAGGGATTCATTTCATTCCCAATTTATTGATTAAATGGAATGTTTTTTTCTTTTATTTACCTCTCTATATTGATTATTCTCATTGATTCAATATTGCTTCTGTTGTACTTAACCATTACTGAGCATTTAAGAGGACCCATTTATTGTATTTTATTTTCCATAGGTTTCCAATAAATTTATTATGATTTATATACATAGTTTTTCTAAAGGGAATAATTGTGTTCTCAAAGGTAATACTTTTTAATTTTTTGTCTAAAATGTAATTTGAATTTCATGTATGTATCTAGTTTACCAATACTATTAAACTATACAGTCCTTTAAGATATGATTTATAAGGCCCCAGCCTTAAACCTTACTTAAAATTGAATTAAATTAATAATTCACATTGAGGATATTTTCAGGTTTAGAGTTTTAGAGAATTAGGACATAACTATTACATCTCAAAAGATTACAAAGTAGTCTCTTCTACTAAATTTCCATAAAATAAAAACTCATAAAAAGAAACATGTCTAGTTTCATGTTTTTGGTAGCATGACTTTCCCTTGATCCCATCCTTGACCCTATTCCACGCTAAGTCCTGTGAAAAACATTTCAAAAACTTGGGATGAGCATAAAAACTCAGTAAGGGATACACAAAGAATAAAAACTGTTAGTTTATCAAAACAAAAAGTAAACCATGTATACTTTATCAAGGTAATAATTTTCACCTTTATGAAGTAGTAAAAACTCTTCACTGAATAAAATATCATTACTTACCTTTTTGTAACCAAAGGATTACCATAAAACCCATATAAAAAACACATAACATATATAAAGGTAACTTGGGACATAAACATACTTAAGTGGAATAACCATATGGTCGACTCCCACACATATCACTTAATGGAATAGCCATACGGCCAATTTCCATACATACTTAATGGAATAGCCATACGGCCAACTTCCATACCCAATGCATTGGAGGTTATAACGTAACCACCCATCCTGGTATTCACGGCACCACCCGTCATATGGTTTATAACGTAACCACCCGTTAAAATGTCCAAGTACCAATATAAAATCATAAAACATAAAACCAATATAGAGGAATGATAACATTTCCACATTTCAATCACAATATATCATAATAGAATCCTTTATCAAAACCATTTTCAATACCAAAATACATAAAAGAGTATATGGTATTTATTTCATTTCAAAAAACATAATGGCTTTTTGAGGAAGCCAAAGACCAAAAAATACTCGCGACGGCGGAAAAGGTCGTTGTCACCGCGTACGTTAAAAAACATTCCTTTTTGTCGTTTAGTAAAACGCTTCTTAAAAAAAGATTCCTTTTGTATAAAAGTAAAATTCAAAGGGTTTTATACACCGTAGAAAATAATGTTGTGTATAAAATGAAATATGCCTCAATGAAAGGAGATTGAGACGAAGTCCCTTACCTCGGGTCCGACTTGACTCGATCATTCTTTAACGTCCTGAATAATAAACTTGAGTTAATTTATACTTGATTAAGAACCTTTTTAGAGTTCATTATTCCTTTTATATCACTTATTTCCATGTTATAAACATTATGTAACCATTTAAGTTAATAATGTTTGTTTTGTCGATATTTGGTTCTTAAGTCGAAAGTGGACTTCTTACAATTACATGTTGTTCGTGTGGTCAAAGGTTCTTTATATTCAGAATGAAATTACTGATTTGGATATCATATATATCATATATATCCAGCATATACATGTATTTATAATATTACATAATCATTTAGAGGTAAGAAATGAAATGCACCGTTCATGGAGACGGTAAGTCGTACGTACGCATGAACGCTATTTTCATTTCTTTTTCATATTAATGGAATTAAAAATAAATGAGAGGTATGTATATTTTAATTCCATAATTATATTCATCATTTATATATATCATTCATTATATATATCCATTATATACATGTACTTTTAATAGTACATTACATTTGGGGATAAGAAATGAAATGTACCGTTCATGGAGACAGTAAGTCGTACGTACGCATGAACGCTACTTTCATTTCTATATCATACTTTAATAGAAAGAAATAATAATTACATAGAGGTGTATTATAATTCCAGTATAACATCATACATAATAACTTTAAATCCATCCTTTACACGTCCCACATATGGCATTAACAGATCACATCACTTTGAGGGGGCGGTAGTCCGCACTTCCTTAAATGAAGATATCGTGTTTACCCATAATGAAAACCATAAAGGTATGACCAAAATGAAAAATAAATAAGCTTAAGGAAACATAAACATATTATATATCATATATAAATATACTTTCATCATAATGGCCACCTTTGAAGGTGTTAAAAGAATGTTGAACAATCATCGTTTCGGGAGGCAGAAATTCGTCATCCACAGAAACAATATGTTCTTTAACCATTATATGTAGGTGTGTGTAAGTGTAGCTAGAATAATTCTTATAAAAACATCCTAATATATTGAGGATAATTGAGTTGTTACAAAAGAAAATAATAAAAAGAGTTTATGGGGTTGGAGAAGCAAAATAAAACAAAAGGACTCAAAAGAAGACATTACCTTAAAATCGGGTAACTCCCCTTAGTTTGAGCTCAAAGGCTTCCTTGGGAAGACTTCTGCCCAAAGTGAGGCTTCAAGGAGTAATATAGGGATGTGGAGAGCCAAAATGGGCAGGGGTTTGCCGAGCCAAATGCTTTGGGAGTGTGGGAAAAGAGGTAGAGGTGGGGGCCTTTTATAAGAGGAGAGGAGGGGCACTCTTGGAAAGTAAAGATAAGTTACTTTATTTTAAAAAGATTTTCGGATTCAAAAGGTCCCACATTGATATAATTAGAGGATAAGGTGATAAGGGTTCTAAATACACTCATACAATAGGTTTTGGCCATGTGTAGGTCTTATATATTACATTATCTTTCCATTTTATTTAAATCGTTAAATAATGTGGTCATCGTTGCATCATCATGATGTCATAAATAATTTAACTTATTTAACGTCTAAAAATTATAAAACAAATACTATGATTTAGGAAATATTTTTATCTTTCCAATAAATATTTATAGTCAAAAATCTGATTTGTATAACATCATGTAAAAATTGTTTTAGTAAAACATCTCATGTGTGTGTCATTTTTACTTTAACATTAAATAAAAAGTTATTTATGTCATTTCCCAACCAAAGTGGCTCCATGGGGTCCCCAAGTTGACCCATGACTTGTCTTGGTCGGCCATGACACATCCAATAAGGGTAGGACATGTGTAAAGGTATTTTCATTTTATTATAATATCATTTTTTCCTTAAATTGCACTAATTACCTCTAATCGCGATTAAAAACTTAATAAGTTACTATTCACCAAAAAAATATTTTTATCTCATTGAACCACATTTTATTTCTTAATGAAAACCATGTATGTCGGATTTTTGAAATTCAAAACACAGAAGTGGTAAAATTTCATTTAAACTAAAAATCAGTTTTTATAAGTACCACTTAGTGGTTTCACTATTCATCAAAAATTGAAGTTTTTCAGAAAAATGCCAAAAATTCACCCTAAGCTATATTTGATATTCCGAATTCAAAAATGAAGTCCATTTTACAAAATTCACAACATATAAGTTTAATTAATTAATTTAATAATTAATTCCCGCTCTCATAGCAAATAGCGTGTTTTTATGAAACAATAAGTATCAAAAGATTGACACTAGTTTAAGTCCGATTTCAAAGTGAAATTAATTCCAACGACCACTATTGGATTTAATGGTAAAAATATTTTCTAATTTCACTTTAAAACCAATTCAAAAGATAATATAATCATATAAATAAATTATATTAAAAAGATGTTTTGAATTAAAATACAACATTTTACACTATCCATTAAAAAAATGAACTTTATCGGAAAAATACCAAAAATTTACACAAAGTAAAATTTGATGTCCCGATTCCAAAGAAGAGTTTTATTTGGTCCAAAAGAATGTATAATAGTGATCAAAACTATATTTAATGGCAGTTCTCCATCAAAAGGCGATAAGTGAACCTTTAGTGAAAATTAGGGTATAAAAGCCTAAAATTGAATTCTTTCCGTATTTTATGCCTTTGGATAAATGTAAAAACATTTAAAAAAAACATATATAATCATATTTTAGTTATTTCTATCCATTCCCGCCAATACAATGTCTACATGTTAACTACCATTTAAAATAATATTATTTTATTATTAGAGTGCAAAGTAAGATTTCCAAGAAACTCGTTGTTGCGTATTGGGTACGCCATCGAGCATAGCATCCCCTTTAAAGTAATATTAATATTTGATTCACAAATATGGATAAATATAAAGATGTCATATTCTTTATTTATCTGGGGTGTTACATCCTTCCCCCCTTTTTGGAATTGCATCCTCGCAATTTTAAAATTGGGCTTGGAAACATCCTTGAAAGTCCCACATCGGAAGAAGAGTCGGTAAAACAATCACTTTAAAATAAAGAAAGATAAGTACAAAGGTCACCCGAGTTAACCCATACTAGGATTCCAAGTATGAAAACATGGACATGGAGGAGAAAACATAGGGTCATGTTCTGATGGAGTGTGATAGAAAACATGTTTAGGAGAAAGTTAACCATTAGAAAATCACAAACTTGTGATGGGTTAAACGGTATTCGATTCCCCAGTAGGAAAAGTTAATAGAAAACATTTTTGTTTTAAGTTACTTTTTATTGAGGAATTTATTCATAAGGAAACATAATTACTTATCATTTTGACTCTCAACTTTTATTAGATTCCTTACACAAACTCATATTTTCTCCAAAAGGCGAGTTTTTAGGAACACTTGTTCACATTAAGAGTACTATAATCAACTTCTAGAGAATTAACTAACCCAAAAAAAGAACTACATACTTCCCATGTCTTTAGACTTTAACCAAAACCAAAACCCAAAAGATTAGTACAAGATCAGATAACCCAGAAAAGGATAACCCATTAGAAAGAAAATCCATTCTTAATCACCAAAATTTGTCCAAAAAAATCCAAAGCTCAACGAGGACCATCCGATAAACAATTTGTACATAAAATTCCTCAAAGTAAACCAATATAAGATTGAAACCCAAACATTTGAAGGATTTAGTCACATAGTCTTCCAAGTTAAATCGTAACATTTATCTCCAAAAAAAATCAATTGCTCTTAAAGTCTCGCATTGAAAAGTAATTATCCTAATCACATATCCTCCATGATAGGTTAATCATTTTCATAAATAACCCAAAATCAACTTATTCTTAATTAATAAAATCATATAACTAAAAATAATCAGTCAAACTAACCAGGGACTTCACGTAGTCCAGTGGTAGGCGATAAATACCAGTCGCACTTTGGTTGTGGGTTCGATTCCCGCAGCTTTGTCCGACGCGACGGGTTGTCACATGGTCTGCGTGTTGTCCTTTTTCCAAAACTATATAATTCTTAAATCATTCCCCAAAAAGGGATAAAATCATAAAAAATAACCATAACATAATTTAACCTCAAATTTATCTCATGCCTTTCACTTCAATCATAACATATAGTAACCCATAATTACCTCAAAAGTAAGGATCATATAAACCCAAATGGATCTTTATAACTATGTCCACAAAAGAAAAGATAAATATTCCATGAATAAAATTTTCCTATATTAAACATTAGGGTTACACATAATATAAAAAGTATTCTAATGTAACCCCATCATCAAAAGAGACTTAATACTCTTAGGAATTTCACCATAACTCTTGAAGCCCTTATATGTTAACATCTTACTCATTCAACATTCTTCATGATCCATTAACCATTCCTGTCCAACTTATTCCGAAATACCTCTTTCCTACAAACAAAATCATAAATCATATCCTAAGATTCCAAAATAGGAAAACAATAGTCATGAAATAATACATAACTTTGATTGGTCATTGTCAGTTTCTTCATCCTCAATCGAAATGACATTAGGTATTGGTAAACGAGTATTTGTATGATCTTGGTGATCCCATTCACGAAACTTCTTAATGGGACATTTTTTTACATAATGACCATGCACACCACATTTAAAACATTCAATTGATCCCTTAGAAAGAACTTCTTTCCCTTTCCTCGAGTCAACTGGATGCTTCCTTTTTCCACGGCAGGTTCTTGCTTTATGACCTTCATTTCCACATCTATAGCACATTTCTGTCCCTTTGAAACATTTTCCTAGGTGTTTCTTTCCACATATTTGACACATAGGTTTTTGAACACACTTACCTTTATGATTATTACCTGTAGTTCCGTAGGGATTTGTTTCTCGCATATATGATTCCTTATAGAAATCACCAAGGTTTAGGTGGTCAATCATAAATCCAGATAGTTGGTTGAGGATAAACACAAGAGTTCTCATTACAGCTCCCATATCATTCAGTTGCTCGCTCAGAAAACTGTCACAGTTTCCGTCACATCCACCATTACCTTGGTGCCTGCTAGATCCAGCCATTTACTAAAACCAAAAGGGGTCAGTGTGAGTATAACAACAAAACCATCATGTACTAATGAGGAAGATAAACACTAAGATATTCTTACTCATTCACTTTATCTAAAACTAGGACTCTGTCTGAAATCCTAACCATTATGGTAATGTCACTTATGCTTAAAGAATACCCTAACCTCTAAAGTTATCTAAACCGACCTCTGATACCAACTATAAGGCCCCAACCTTAAACCTTACTTAAAATTGAATTAAATGAATAATTCACATTGAGGATCTTTTCAGGTTTAGAGTTTTAGAGAATTAGGACATAACTATTACATCTCAAAAGATTACAAAGTAGTCTCTTCTACTAAATTTCCATAAAATAAAAACTCTTAAAAAGAAACATGTCTAGTTTCATGTTTTCGGTAGCATGACTTTCCCTTGATCCCATCCTTGACCCTATTCCACGCTAAGTCCTGTGAAAAACATTTCAAAAACTTGGGATGAGCATAAAAACTCAGTAAGGGATACACAAAGAATAAAAACTGTTAGTTTATCAAAACAAAAAGTAAACCATGTATACTTTATCAAGGTAATACTTTTCACCTTTATGAAGTAGTAAAAACTCTTCACTGAATAAAATATCATTACTTACCTTTTTGTAACCAAAGGATTAAAATAAAACCCATATAAAGAACACATAACATATATAAAGGTAACTTGGGACATAAACATACTTAAGTGGAATAACCATACGGTCGACTCCCACACATATCACTTAATGGAATAGCCATACGGCCAATTTCCATACATATTTAATGTAATAGCCATACGGCCGACTTCCATACCCAATGCATTGGAGGTTATAACGTAACCACCCATCCTGGTATTCACGGCACCACCCGTCATATGGTTTATAACGTAACCACCTGTTAAAATGTCCAAGTACCAATATAAAATCATAAAACATAAAACCAATATAAAGGAATGATAACATTTCCACATTTCAATCACAATATATCCTAATAGAATCCTTTATCAAAACCATTTTCAGTACCAAAATACATAAAAGAGTATATGGTATTTATTTCATTTCAAAAAAAATAACGGCTTGTTGAGGAAGCCAAAGACCAAAAAATACTCACGACGGCGGAAAAGGTCGTTGTCACCGCGTACGTTAAAAAAACATTCATTTTTGTCGTTTAGTAAAACGCTTCATAGAAAAAGATTCCTTTTGTATAAAATTAAAAGTCAAATGGTTTTATACACCGTAGAAAAGAATGTTGTGTATAAAACGAAATATGCCTCAATGAAAGGAGATTGAGACGAAGTCCCTTACCTCAGGTCCGACTTGACTCGATCGTTCTTTAACATCCTGAATAATAAACTTGAGTTAATTTATACTTGATTAAGAACCTTTTTAGAGTTCATTATTCCTTTTATATCAATTATTTCCATGTTATAAACATTATGTAACCATTTAAGTTAATAATGTTTGTTTTGTCGATATTTGGTTCTTAAGTCGAAAGTGGACTTCTTACAATTACATGTTGTTCGTGTGGTCAAAGGTTCTTTATATTCAGAATGACATTCCTGATTTGGATATCATATATATCATATATATCCAGCATATAAATGTATTTATAATATTACATAATCATTTAGAGGTAAGAAATGAAATGCACTGTTCATGGAGACGGTAAGCCGTACGTACGCATGAACGTTATTTTCATTTCTTTGTCATATTAATGGAATTAAAAATAAATGAGAGGTATGTATATTTTAATTCCATAATTATATTCATCATTTAGATATATAATTCATTATATATATCCATTATATACATGTACTTTTAATAGTACATTACATTTGGGGATAAGAAATGAAATGTACCGTTCATGGAGACGGTAAGCCGTACGTACGCATGAACGCTACTTTCATTTCTATCTCATAATTTAATGGAAAGAAATAATAATGACATAGAGGTGTATTATAATTCCAGTATAACATCATACATAATAACTTTAAATCCATCCTTTACACGTCCCACATATGGCATTAACAGATCACATCACTTTGAGGAGGCGGTAGTCCGCACTTCCTTAAATGAAGATATCGTGTTTACCCATAATGGAAACCATAAAGGTATGCCCAAAATGAAAAAAATATAGAAGATTAAGGAAAACATAAACATATTATATATCATATATAAATATAGTGTCATCATAATGGCCACCTTTGAAGGTGTTAAAAGAATGTTGAACAATCATCGTTTCGGGAGGGAGAAATTCGTCATCCACAGAAACAGTATGTTATTTAACCATTAGATGTAGGTGTGTGTAAGTGTATCTCGAATACTTCTTATAACAACATCCTAGTATATTGAGGATAATGGAGTTGTTATAAAATAAAAGAATAAAAAGAGTTTAGGTGGTTGGAGAAGCAAAATAAAACAAAAGGACTCAAAAGAAGACATTACCTTAAAATCGGGTAACTCCCCTTAGTTTGAGCTCAAAGGCTTCCTTGGGAAGACTTATGCCCAAAGTGAGGCTTCAAGGAGTAAGATAGGGATGTGGAGAGACAAAATAAGCAGTGGTTGGCCGAGCCAAATGCTTTGGGAGTGTGGGAAAAGAGGTAGAGGTGGGGGCCTTTTATAAGAGGAGAGGAGGGGCACTCTTGGAAAGTAAAGATAAGTTACTTTATTTTAAAAAGAGTTTCGGATTAAAAAGGTCCCAAATTGATATAATTATAGGATAAGGTGATAAGGGTTCTAAATCCACTAATCCAATAGGTTTTTTCCATGTGTAGGTCTTAGATATTACATTATCTTTACATTTTATTTAAATCGTTAAATAATGAGGTCATCGTTGCATCATCATGATGTCATAAATAATTTAATTTATTTAACGTCTAAAAATTATAAAACAAATACTATTATTTAGTAAATATTTTTATCTTTCCAATGAATATTTATAGTTAAAAATACGATTTTTATAACACCATATAAAAATTGTTTTAGTAAAACATCTCATGTGTGTGTCATTTTTACTTTAACATTAAATAAAAAGTTATTTATGTCATTTCCCAACCAAAGTGGCTCCATGGGGTCCCCAACTTGACCCATGGCTTGTCTCGGTCGGCCATCACACATCCAATAAGGATAGGACATGTGTAAAGGAATTTTCATTTTATTATAATATCATTTTTGCCTTAAATTGCACTAATTACCTCTAATCGCGATTAAAAACTTAATAAGTTACTATTCACCAAAAAAATATTTTTATCTCATTGAACCACATTTTACTTCTTAATGAAAACCATGTATGTCGGATTTTTGAAATTCAAAACACAAAAGTGGTAAAATTTCATTTAAACAAAAAATCAGTTTTTATAAGTACCACTTAGTGGTTTCACTATTCATCAAAAATTGATGTTTTTTAGAAAAATACCAAAAATTCACCCTAAGATATATTTGATATTCCGAATTCAAAAATAAATTCCATTTTAAAAAATTCACAAAATATAAGTTTCATTAATTAATTTAATAATTAATTCTCGTTGTCAGAGCAAATAGCGTGTTTTTATGAAACAATAAGTATCAAAAGATTGACACTAGATTAAGTCCGATTTCAAAGTGAAATTAATTCCAACGACCACTATTGGATTTAATGGTAAAAATATTTTCTAATTTCACTTTAAAACCAATTCAAAATATAATCTAATCATATAAATAAATTATATTAAAAAGAGGTTTTGAATTAAAATACAACATTTTACACTCCATTAAAAAAATGAACTTTATCGGAAAAATACCAAAAATTTACACAAAGTAAAATTTGATGTCCCGATTCTAAAGAATAGTTTTATTTGGTCCAAAATAATGTATAAGAGTGATCAAAACTATATTTAATTACAGTTCTCCATCAAAAGGAGATAAGTGAACTTTTAGTGAAAATTAGGGTATAAAAGCCTAAAATTGAATTCTTTCTGTATTTTAAGCCTTTGGATAAATGTAAAAACATTTAAAAAACATATATAATCATATTTTAGTTATTTCTATCCATTCCCGCCAATACAATGTCTACATGTTAACTACCATTTAAAATAATATTATTTTATTATTAGAGTGAAATGTAAGATTTCCAAGAAACTCGTTGTTGCGTATTGGGTACGCCATCGAGCATAGCATCCCCTTTAAAGTAATATTAATATTTGATTCATAAATATGGATAAATATAAAGATGTCATATTCTTTATTTACTTGGGGTGTTACATGATTTCTTATATCTATGATAATTCAATACAGTATGAAACCAGCTCTGACTATTAGGTTTGAGTTCGATAAATTTTGTATCAGTGAAATTTCAGTAGAAACATTGGAACTAGATTTAGGAAAATGTAGAATAGAAAATATAACCATATGTTTTACATTGAGGAATAGTCTAATTAAATTATATCATACTATTTATTTAGTAATAACTATGGATTAAATAAATTAAAACTAAGGAATCATGTATCAAGAAAGTTTCATAATTTAGGCATCATATAAATGGTTCATTATCAATATGCGATGTATCACTACGATTATTGTTTATCACAATGTGATTTTGGTTTTAGTAAATGGATGTAACTAGTAGGAACTGGTTCAATGATTAATTTGATAGAAAATATGTTGACAATTTGAGAATAAACACCCATGTAAAGTTATTAGAGAAACACATATATTTTGGGTGTGATATGATGGATTTAAAGCTAGTAATGTTTTTTAAAAAATGGTATTATTGGAATAATAGTACCCCTAATGTATTATTAAAGGTTGAATGTTTTAAATTTTGAAAATAATGGAATGATGAAAATAAATTTCCTAATAGAAAAAATACTTATGTGAATCAGCAAGTATATACATTTAATTGTTATAATTCTAATGATGAAGAGAGTACAAATGAAAAATCAAAAAAATAAGGTATTAATGAATAAGATGTTGAAGCATTGTTAATGCTTTAAAAATGAAGTAAGTTGATTATATCTCAAGTTTATTTTGATTCATGAATTATTTTATCTATGATATTCTGGTAATAGGAATCATTGAATATATAAGTATTATACTATAGTAATCATTTTTGAAGGATTTGAAAGCATGTGATGAATATTACTAAGAGAAGTTATTTCAATTGCAAGTTGATCATTTTCAAAACATGGGATTTAGGGAAGATATATTTAATATATTATTTATGTCGATATAATAATAAAAAATATATATTTATGGTATATTATCGATGATAATGAAAGGGATTGCAGATTTGATCGTGTATGTTATATTTTTTGGGTGAACTACATGTCTATATTTAGGGAATATAGTCATCATCTGATATTTTATATTTGGGAGCATGCATGTTTTTATTATGGTGTTATAATGATAAAGGTGTTAATATATTTTTTATGTGATTATAAGATATACTTTTTGTTTTTTAGGGAATCTAATGCTATGCTGATTTTAGAAATTCAGTGACCATCCTTCAAAATTTTATGTCTTTGAATTTAGACTGACACAATTTGGATGTGAAATAAAATAAAATACTACTAAAATTTATTAATATTAATAGTAGATATTATTTTTTAAGGTTATTACATGATTTTATATATTTGATAACAAGTGAAAACCATTTTTTTATTAGTAAATATTTATTGGCTGAAGCAATTACTTGTGATTCATAAAAATGTTACAAGCATGAAAAAAATCATCTTGAGTATCAGTCACCTAGGTTAAGATATGAAGTGGGGATAGATAAAACCATAAACAATGGATGAATTATTTATTATGAAATTATATTAAATCAATTAAATGTAAATTATAATGTGTTTATTGGGATATTAAAATAATCCCACAACTCTAGGAAAAAGGGAATTTAGAAACAAAAACATTATCTATTTAATTTTTACACTAAGAAATCAATGTACTTTTAAACTATCATAATATTTATGCTTTTGTGATGGTTAAACATATAATTACCATGTTACTATAATTCTCTATCAAAACTATATAGTTTTATTACACTTCCATGCCCCAGTTTTGACTTTTCATAAATGTTATCCTATTCAAAAGTGAAATTTTTTGGAGACCATCTATAATGACATAGATTTTTCAAGTATTACTTTTTGGATATTGTAGGGATTATTTTCGAGACAAGGAACTAAGACTAAATGCGATTCTAAGGCCCGGTATGCCAGGAATAAGTGTTTGTAAATATATTACATATATAAAATATCATGTATGCATATTTTTTCTAAAAATGTAGAATAACATCAAAATGATGGAATGGATCATAAATATGAGGGGATTGTTGAGGTTGGAATAAAGGTTTTACCCTAGTCACTCCATAGGCTTTCTCGGTGAGGGGATCATTTATAAAAGTCATCATGGGCGCAAAAATGGATAAAATAATTAAATAAATTATTTTATTTTATTTCATTAGCATATAGACCTGAAAATATTATTAAATGGATGTTTATGGGAAATTACATGGTTTAGTCACTAATACATAGAGATATAGTGGACAGTTGGATAACATTGAATGAGATTCTGTTAGCGAATGATGAAAAAATAGAAGATAGAGGATCAGTGTGACACGAAATCAAAGGATCTCACCAATGATCATAGTGTATCTCCATTATTCATCAATGATCAATACTAATTGATGTTGGAGGGTTTTATTGGATTATTTCCCTGGTCTTAATTTTTTAAAATAAAAAAATCAATCAAAAAATGGATTGTTTTGAGGATCGGTCTTTTTGGGGGATGTATTAGATTAATTGGGATTTAGAAGAATTTATTCATGAATAAATTGTTGATTCTTCACATGTTGTAATAACATTAACAAATTGAGGTCTAAATAGACATTGACTAAGGTCCATTCCTCTTATTTGTTCTTATGTTTCTACATCAATTCTTCATTCATCATAGGATTTCATTGTTGTCCCGTTGTTTGAAATAATTGGATGAATCAATTGTTGCATACCAATTTTATGGTACAAGGATATGATATCATAGATCCTAGATCAGCATGACAAGATGGAGGTGAAAGGATTAATGTTTAGTTAAATCAAATGGTTTTGTTTACTCGATATAATTTTCATCAGTGTGCAATGAATAATGAAGAATGATCCCTTTTTATGGAAGGATTTTATGATACGAACCTATTATTCACTGACTTCAGGGATCGGATGAGGAAACTCCATGATTTTCATGGGTGAGGCATGGTCGTAACATTGGTTAGAGAACTATAGAAAAATGTGGAAACCATATACGGGGTCTATAAAATTTTGAGTTACACTTTGAGTAACATGGAACCAAATGTTGTGTGGAACTCTCCTAGAGGAGGCTAGGTTTTGAGAGAAATTTAAGTATCAAACAACATGTGACACTATAACATGGCTTGTGGTCTCTCTATAATGGCATGACATGTACATCAGAGGGTACACAAACATGGGTTGGAGTACATGGGTTGAAGCATGTCGTGTACTCCCCAATACAGAAATGACATTGAAAAATAAATAGTATAAAACATGTACTATTTCATGAGAATAGTACATGAAGATTCGAAATGAAATGTACTGTTACATAGATATGGGAAGAATACACATGTTTCGTTACATGGGTAGGATCTAGGATCAAGGGAAACCATGTGTAACCCTACAACAAATAATGATCTCTTTAGAACATTGTTTTGGATCCCTTTTACTCTATATCTTTGACATGATTAGTTAGGGTGTGTTTCTCATATCTTTTCTCTAAGGGATTGCGTGGAATCCCCTCATACTATTAGGATAATGATTCTTTTAGAAGGAGTTAATTGATATAGTTTTCTAATTTCTTCTGTGAGTCCTGAAGTGTGATCCTTTATTTATCATTATTCCCTAGGTGGAGTACCAGGTTTCATCATAACCAATGTTATGTAGGTGCCAGTCCTCTACTTAATGGGTTAATACAGATTGTGTTTTTTTGTACACCCCATAACTCTTTGTACTTTCATCATCTACTTATTATGGTGAGACCTGATGATAAGTACCTATCTGATAGACGTAAGCAGTGTTATCAGAATCAGGAGTGTATTTTTCTAGATGAGTGCTATGTGGAACCTTTGAGCTAGAATCCAAGGATTCCTATTACGATTGTGAAAAACCTTTAGAAAAAGTGACTTATTGATTATATCTGGATATTCTTGTTATATGTGTTGTAGACATATACTTGGGTAGAGTTTCCAATAATTATTTTTTTGTATTTTTTTTGGTTTTGGGTGCCCTACTAGTTATTTTTATACTCACCCCTATATAGGCCTTTTCCAATCATGTTGTGTGTTGTGCAGATAATCGACCTTTTGAAAAAGACCTTAATGAACAAGGACCATATGGTGCTTAGTGAGACCGGATACTATGTGGTCTATTCCAGTGACATTTTAATAGTAGTCCAAGTTTTACTTTCAAGTAAAATTTTATTCAATCCCTTTGTAACGGGCTTATATTTGACCATATTTAATTTCCCTTACTTATTCTCATACTCTATTTTAGAGATTTGGATTTATTCATGAATGATTATTTAGTTGTATTTATATTTCATCATTGTATGGGTTTGGAGATGTGTGTGTGGGTATATGTAATTATGCTAAGGCCTCCCATGTTAGGTATATGCCTACACGATGCTAGTCTCTGGCCCTTGGCACAATGGAGGTATGGTTGGGGAGTCACGATAAGGGCCCCCATTGTGATGGGTCATGATATTGTGGTATAAGAGTAGTCAGTTCTACATTAGGACCAGATTCTATGATATTTTTTTGGGGTGAATTTGTTAATTATTTCAACTTCGGATTTTAGGACAGGGACACCAATGTGGGTGGAGTGGGAGATGTACCCATACACCAAGACTCTGATCAGAAGGTTTTTGACTCAGTACATGAGAACACTATTTACATGGAAAATAATGGTACCCACATCATATAATAATGTTTTGAGATTTCGATGACCTACTTAAGTTAACACTGCATATAAACTCATTGATTGTGGCACATATTATTTATTTTAGGATTCCAATGTGACATATTTCAGTTATGATTCAACATCATGATAATGAGGATGATCCCCTAAGTTTTGAGGAATCTATACTGTGACCAATTCTAGAAGTTCTACCTCCAGGTGGTGCACTTAATATACCACCACCTATTGAGAAGTTGATCGTACCCACATTAATAGATTGCGATCTATGTCGGATGAGTGCACCTCATGATTTTCAATGATAGAAACCCCTTAGGTTTTTAGGATAGGATATCCCACGAGAATCTAAGGACTGGCTTGAGGTAGGGACTCAATTTTTCTATCTATTCGATACATCATCGGATTAGATGATGCTCCTGGTTGAGAATATTCTTCTTAAATTAGTAGGATGAAGGTGGGGGTTAGTGAAAAAGTCATATAATGAAGCAACTATACCAGGGGTCATATTTTAGAATCTATTCATATAAGAGGTCTCTCTAGATATGTTTATGGATGTACTTATCTAGGATCTTCTGTAGATTCAGTAGGGTAGCATGACAATATAGAAGTATTTATAGATTTTTTTCAATCCTCACTAGGTAATCATTGGATATGGATAGGGATCAGTTCTTTAGATATAAAACCTTATTGAAAGGGATGTCTAAAGGCATAAGATCCATTGTTATCCCCATTTTCATTCATATTAATGATAGGGTGATAGAGTGTGATTTGGTGGTTAAGAGTTTCTTGGATGAACATATACAACCATTGGTTGCCGATAACAGGCATATAAGAGTAGATACCTTTGATGTAGAGAGCTGAAATTAGTCTCATGGGTCTGGATGTGAAATAAAATTTTGGAGGATGTCCCATGATAGCAAGTCTATGGTTCAGGGATCAGGATGTGTCTGGTCTGGCCCACGAGAGGTGGTGTTACTTAGGTGATTGCATTGTAAATCATTCACGAGATTGACATACAATTCATACAACTAAAATACATACCATGGATTGTCCACTAAAGTAGATACAATAAAAGGAGAAGTATGTTTCATACAGTGATATACATAAAATAGAGTTGGGAGAGAAGTAAGAGGAGGTAGAACATTTTACTTACCACTAATACCACCCCCATGGTGGTCCACGCCAGGCTTAGGAAGCTAGAAGATAGGGGAGGGGATATCTGCAAGTTGTTTAAGCTTATGGATCTGAGGCTCCATGAAAGATACAAGGAATGATATGTGTATTTTCTACTTTGGATTCACTGCAGATGGATATGGGTTCTATTCATTCCATTCTTTACATATATCTTATTCAATAAATAAATATTCTATTTGATCCCTTGGATCAATCTATATTCATGGAGACTCCTACTGGAGATGACATAGCAATCAAAAACATGTGATCATAGTATTACATTACTCTTGAAGGTGGGATTTTTAGTTTGGATCTCTATGTAGAAGTACTGAGGCCTTAATAAATCACATTATCTATGGATTTTCTATCCAAATTTAATTATCATATTGACTGTTTCAACTAGAGGATGTGGTGTGTCTATAGTGAATGAACTAGGTTATTCACTTTTAGTGAAAAGGAAACCTAGGAAACGAAATATGGACTCATTCATAGAAGGGTGCATCTAATTACTAATCAATTTTCTATCATGAAACTTGGTGAAATAGATGTAATGAGTTCTATGTTTCTAGCAATGGTGGTAGAGCCTTAGGATGTCTTCTATGAGGATGTTCTAGAATTACCTCCCAATGAAGAGATACACATCTGCATTAACCTACTCCCCAGGAAAACACTAATATCTACACCCTCATATAAGATCTCTCTAGGGGAACTTCCTGAAATAAGGGTGAAGTTAGAGGACTTGAAGTAGAAGGGATTTGTTAGACCCAATATTTCACCATGGGAATCCCAGTTTTTTTTATTCAAGGAGGATAGGAGATTTAGATTGTGTGTGGAGTACTATAGCTTGGACTAGGTGACCATGAAAAACATGTATCTTTTACTGAGGATCAGAAAACACTTTTATTAGTTGAGAGGTCTAGGATTGTTATCCATGGTTGACCTCGAGTCAGGATATCACTAGCTACAAGTACTGGATGAGGATATGCCAATGAAGGAATTAAAATGTTTCTAAATTAATTGTGTTTTCATTGTGATTCACATTTTCATAATGAAAAGACCAGAAATTTTCATGGGACTCATGAACTGGATCTTTCAGCAATTCATATACTAGTTCACGATAGTCTCCAACAATTGTATCCTTGTGTACTTAGCATCTGAGGAGGTGAACACAAGACATGTAAGGTTGCATTAAAATGTACTCCAACTGCACTATCTTTATAGAAATATATAAAAGTTTCTATTTTGGATTCAAGAAGTCCACTTTCAAGGAAATGTTATCTCAGTGGAAGGAGTGGTAATAGACTTGGCAGTGGATGAGGCATTGTTATATTGGGATCCAACCAAGAATACAGTGATGGGATGGAGCTTCCTTAGGTTGTAAATGTATTAAAGTTGATTTATACCTGACTTATCTAGGTTATCAATTCTTATGATATCGTGGACCAAAATTGGGAAACCTTTCACTTGGATGGATAGGTACATGCATGGTTTTCAGTAGTTGAGGCAAATATTGATGAGTACTCCCTCCTTCATATTTCCAGATGAGGGTGTTTTAGTATGAATTGTTATGAGATGCATCAGGAAAAGAGATTGTTTTTATTATGATATAAAGGAAGGTTGTAATTACCAAAGGATCAAATTATTTGCGACCAATGGAACATAACTACGTGACCCACAATTTTTAGTTTGCAGCTGTAGGATTCACACTAAATATGTTGAGACACTACTTGAGGGGTGGGTGATTTATCGCTTATTTTGATTCCAAGGATCTCAAGTATATATTATCTTATAATGATCTTAACGAAGGGAATATACGACGGATATTGTATTATTCAGGATTATGACTTCGAGATTGTGTATAATATTAGAATGTGGAACATTTTATAATATTCTCTCACCAAGAGATCATGTTCATAATTGCTGAACATGGCGCCATAATAGTTTTCCTCATTACTGTAATCCTTTGTGGATGGAGATAGATAATCTTGCCTCTAGTTGATGGTGATTACCCCTCAACTATTATAGTGAGTCAGGGTGGCACAACTTGGTTATGTCAATTTTTATAACCTACACATTCAGATATCCATAGGATATGCTCCTGATGGATTTAATAAACATGGGTAGTAAGTTGTTCTTTTAAAAGGATATATGATGTTAGTAGTGACGTTGGGGGAGGAGGTCCTTATAATGTTTCATAAAACTCTTTTGGAGGTACATCCATGTTTTTAAAAGATATACCGGGATTTATAAAGTCATTTGTGGTGTCTAATGATGAGAAAGTAGTTTTATATTTTGAATCTCGATGCCTTATATTTAATCAACTGAAGAATGATCACCAAGTTATTGCGGGTTTTGATCAACCCCTTAAGGTACCAAAGTGAAAGTGGAATGGGATATCCATAGACTTAATGATGGGTTTATGATGTATGTCCCAGAGACACAATGACATCTTTTTTATCATAGTTCAACTAACCATTTTTGTCAACTTCTTATATATTCAAGAGTAGAGTTCAGTTGAGATCATTGGGAGCCACCAAATTCAGGATATAGTGTGACTCCATGGATTTTCTTGTATGATGATTTTTAATCACGAATCTATCTTCACATACCCATTATGGTTGGAAATATAAGAGGTTTTTTGAACTTAGTTATGCTTGATCACGGTGTTTTACCCCCATATGTATAGCCAAACTGAGATGGCCATTCTGGTTCTGGAGGACATGCTACAAGAATTCACGATGGACTTTGTCCATAGTTGGGAGGATCACCTACTATTGGTAGAGTTTTTGAAAAACAATATCTACTATTCCACCATTGGTATGAAACTATTTTATACCTTGTATGGGAAATATTATAGGCCACCACATATCTAGACAAACCCAGGAGAGTTGACACTTGTGGGCCCAGGGTTGGTGTGAGCATCCACCAAAAAGGTGCAGATAATTCAGGAGTAGATTAAGACTACACATATGTATCAAATGTCTTATGTAAATAGATGATAGAGGCCGCTGGAGTATGGTGATGGAGACCATGTGTCCCTAAAGGCATAACATCGACGTATATTATGAATATTTGGCTAGGGTGGTAGGTTATCTCAGAGATTCATTTGCAGTTTCCAAATATTGTGTAGAGTTAGATAGGTGGAGTACTTCTTAGCTATAGTTATTCTTTTTTACAGGGCATCAGATGTCTTCCACAAGTCCTAGCTAAGTAGGTACGTGCATGACCCATCACATGTTATTGATTGGGGTGAGATGGACATCAAGGATGGATATACCTTTACTGAGTACCTAGTAGAGATTGATGATCCTCAAGAGTGGATCATTCATGGTTGATTTATTCCTTAAGTGTGTGTCTGGTTGTAGTACAAGAATATATAGGAGAGTACATGGGAGCATGATGCTCTGATTCATGATCAGAACACACATCTATTTATATATCCCTTATTTTTTATTTTAGGGATGTAAATACCAATGTTTGGGAGAATGTAAGGAATTGGATTTTTAATGTATTATTTTTTGAATATTATATGGATTATTTTTTAGACTAATAGATGAGATGGAATGTAATTATGAGGCCTAGTGTGCCCAAAATAAATGTTTGAAATATGTTACATATAGTAAATAGAATGATAAAAATGTTTTATTGGAGATGTATAATAACACAAAAATAGGTGTCCCAAATCCCAAAAACAATGGAACCATTGAGTTCAAAATGTAGGGTTTACCCTATGCATGACACAACATTGGTAAATGTGGGGAGTTTGTAAGAAATTCTTCATGGGTGCTGAAATGGATAAAATTATTAAATGAATTATTCTATTTTTTTCATTGACCCATCAAACTGGAATAATTTATAAATACTAAGTTATAGAGAATTCATAGGTTTAGTCAATAAAAAATTGAGATTAAAAGAACCAATAGAGTACATAGAATGAGATTCTATTGGGGGATGATTACTGAATCAGAGTTTGACGACCAGTGCAAGATGAAATCAAAGTATCATGTGAAAGATCAATGAACAACTTCATTCTTTGTCTGTGATCAATCATAATCAAAGTATGAAGTTTTTTATAGGATTATTTCATTTTTCATAATTTTTATTAGGAACTCAAGTCATTATATTAATAGATTGACATGAGGATCTTCCATTTTTCATGATGGGATAGATTAATTGGGAATTGGGTGATTTATTTTTGATTAAAATTTTGATTCTTAACTTGTAATTATTATGTAAAGGAATAGAAGTTGACAGGAACATCGATTGAGGTTCATTCCTATTATTATTTCTTCTACATTTCCCTCTTTATTATTAGTTAATTGTGAGTATATTTCATTGGACCATGATTTAAAATATCCCAACGAATCGATCATTGCACCCCTGTTTTATAGATCAATGATTTGTTATTGTAGATCAAGGATTGACAGGACCCGAGGGTGGTGAAATGATGGGAGAAACATTGAATTACACGAGTTTGGTTGCCCAACTTTTTTCATCAATAGATAATGAAGAATTATAAATTATCCAATTATTCAGATAGGTTTAATGATCATAACCTGCTTTTTTAAAATCATAAGGTTCAGAAAATGTGAATCCATTATTTTTATAGGTGATCTGAAGCTGGATGGGTGGTCGGATAACTAGAGATGAACATAGTAACTAGATCCAAGAATCTGTAAAATTCCTCTATGCACGATGTGTAACTAGGGTCCACATGTCATGTGTCCCATTCTATAAGTGTGTAGGTTTTTAAAGAATGTTTTTTATCACATGTGATGTGACCCAATAATAGAATCTTTAGTGTATCCCTAAATGCTCGAAATATACCTTAGAGGGTACACGTACAAGGGTTTGACTACAAGGGTTGGATTACTCCCTGTACTCACCTTCATGGACATGCCCTAGACATGTACATAGGAAAAGTCATGTACTGGTACATGGGAAGTGTTAACTATAATCCTATAAACCGTATACTATTACATTGACATGGCAGGTGGCATAGGTCCTTTACATAGGAAGGACCAATTTTCAAGGGACATGGCATGCAAACCTACTACATTTCATGTACTCATTAAATCTTGGATGTGATTACTTGTCCTTCATATCTTATTTAAGTTTAGTTAGGGTTCCTTCCCCTTATCCATTCTATGAGGGTTAGTATAGAATCAAATCAAACTCCTTGGAAAATGATCCCTTCAGCATGGAATCTTGTATATATATTTTGGAATCCATGTGTGTGGCATGGTGTGATATCCTATATTCATCTTTATTCCCTAGGTGGAGTTTTAGGTATCATCATGACCACTGCTAAACTAGTAATGATCCTCTAATTTGTGGGTTAATCTAGTCTGAGTTCCTAATATATCTCATGGCCTTGTGTCTGATCCTCATCTATGTAGGTTACCACTTATGACTTTTAGTGTGTACTTCCTATGATGACTCCCGATGAAAAATACCTCTTGGAAGGAAGTCATCATTGTTTTCAAAATTAGGAGTGTGTTCTCCCAGATATGTTATATATGGTGTCTTCAATCTAGAATCCCATTCTGACAATTATAGTTATGCCATTATCTTTAGATCACGTGTCTTGTTGAGTATATCTAGAAATTATTATTATATGTGATGTCGGAATATACCTGTATATAGATAAATATAATACGTTTCTGTATGATTTTGGTTTTCAGCGTATCATACTTGTTTTTTTTAAACTCACCCCTACACGGGATTTTCCCGCATGTGTTTTGTATTGTCAATATATTTGACCTTTTGACAGAGTCCTAGATAGACTAGGACTGGAGGGTTCTTAGTGACACCAGATTGACCACGGTGTGTTCCTACAAAATTTTAATAGGAGTCCCTATTTTACTTTCTAGTTTAAATTGTTTTCAAACTCATTGGGATGGGATTTATTTAGACCTATTTACTATCCTTTACTTAATTTAATACTTTGATTGTGGGATTGAGATGTTTTCATGCATGGTTGTTCAGTTGTTTTTACCTTTCAGCATTGTATAGATTTGGATATGTGTGCATGTGTACATGTACTTAGGAAAATGACTAAAATGTTAGTGATATAGCTACATAGTTATAGTCTCTAGACCTAGGCCAATTGGTGGTAAGATTGGGGAGTCACTATATCTTCCCCCATCAAGATGAGTCAGGACAACATCACATTTCCCATCCCGTCTAATTGAGGGGATGTTTAAGAAAACTACTTTACACTGTGGGTTTCCAACAAAGGAATTTTAAACTATCAACATTTTAATTTCAAATTGAAATTTAAAATTGTAATGATTCAATTTATTTAAGGTAGGGAGAATTTATAACCATAAAACTTTATGGTATGTCTATTCTTAAATAAAATCAATTTCTTTAATATCATATGTTAAAAAGAACACCGAGCATAAGAAGATGATTTAATATTATTATTTAATTGGGATACTTATCTCCTAGACATTGGAATTACAGGAATTTTTGAGATTCCATAAATTATGAAAATATATTTTTCAAATTTTTTAAAATTTTTTCATTTATTTAAAATGTAAAAAAAATTAAAAATAACTAATGTATTTTTATAAAAGATATATATTTATTACGACAATAGAATTTTATCATAATAAATTATACTAGTCACAATTAGTAATATATATTAAATAAATTAATTTTATTTATATTGAAGAATGTTTTTTTAAAATTAATACAATAATATTGATAGGATTAAGATAAAAATAAATACAAATTTTAGTAAGAAAAATTTTATTTTTTTAAAAGATAATTTTCCTACCGTTTAATGTAGAACCTATTTGAAAAATCAGTTTTGAAACTATAATAAGTTTTATTTTTAAAAATAATCTTTAGTTTTTATGATTTAAAAATAATATTATGGTGTATTTTTTGTATTATTCAGAGAAATTTCATTCTTTGATTAATAGTGAAAAATATTGAATTTGAATTGAAAATTGTATTTTATTATCATTTATTTAAATTTTTAAGTAATATTTTTAAATTTTAAAAGATTAATAATATTATTAATACATTGAAAAATACAATTATGAAATTTAAATCAATTTCAAAATGATATTAGATATATAATATTTTTAAGCTTCTGAACATTTACACATTAAAAACTCGTTTTTCCGTTATGTCTGTGAGATTATTTTAAATAAAATTTTTCTAGTTATGTGCAATGAGTTTGGTAAAATGGATTCAATAATTGGAATCATAAGTCCTAAATTATGTTGTATGGTCATTTTAATTTGTATACATAAAAGAGTTACCATTGTAAATAAAATGTTTACAAAGGTGTAGTTAAAATAATAAAAAGGAATACTGTTAAATGGAAATATCATTAAATACCTAAAAAATAAAACTTCTAATGGGATTTTGAGGTGTTTATTTACCCTAAAAATCCTCCACATAATTAATTAACAATAAAATTAATTTGAATTAATTCCACCCCAATGTGGTTGGATTTAATTATAATATATTCATTATTTATTCCTTTAAAACCACCTCTCCTCGTGTACAAATACCGCTGCTCACTAAAAAATTTGAACCCAAAATCCATTATCATAAGAAGATATCTTCCAAAACATATAATCCTCATGTTCCCGACGTCCAAGTTTTATTGTTCTGACCAAATGACCAAATCCAATTTCCTCATTAGTCTCTCATGGAGGTGATATTCAATAAGAAACTTTCTCAAAACACATATCTTATTTTATTTTTGTAATCTAATTTCTCCTCATATAATTCATCAATAAAGGAATAATAATTATTTAATCATGTATATACTAAATTTTTATGTTTATAATTTAATATTTTATGTCCATACCATTTATTATGACATCTTATTTTAACAAACGAAACTATTGTTCCAATTATGTAGGTTAATTACCTCCGTGAAAAATGTTTTTGTTTTTCTTCCATTCTCCCTTCATGGATATTAATAAAATATTATTCTTGTTAATTTTTTTAACAGTATATTATATTGTAATTTGTGTTATTTAGTTATTATATACTCATAATAGAAAATATAATGAAATCAGTTCATGATGTTCAAAGAAACAGCCTAAATAAACAAATCATCAATCATTAACTTTTTATATAGTGAATGAACCTCATGTTAGAAACCAAAATTATATATTTGGAAATTTTATAATCATGGATGTTCATTAATACTATTTCACACAACTTTTGGAGTTGTAATTCCATTTCATAGGAACATCCATACTTTTATACAAGTAAATCCGACCATCAAATGATGGAATGGAAACACCTAAAAACCTAAAAATAATGAAATATTATTAATTAATGATTCATAAGATGTTGTAATATAATCACATAAGGTAGTATATATTTTAATATAGTTATGTAATGATTTAATAAAATTCCATAAACTAGTATAATGGATATTATATTATGTGAAACTAAAAGGAAGCGTGAGGTAATGATTTTTCTCACCTCACTTTTACTTCTGTGAGATATATTCTTTATTCACCACATAATCCTTGTGTGTGGATTATTTACTTCAACTTGATATATAATATTATTAATCTCATTATATTCATTGTATTAAATGCTTCATTTGATAAATATTACTTTTATGGGGTTTATGATTTGACTGATTAAAATGTGACATGAGATTCCATCTTAAATTACATTAATAATTATTTGTTACTATGTACCAATTCACTTTCATGTGGTGCATATACTATCCCTTTGACATGTAATATAATTATTTATTCATTACTAATGGTGTTTTATGTTTTTAAAATTCTATTTATTCATGGTGGTTATAATAAAAATCTATTAAAGTATTGTGAGAAACATTGATTTAAAAATATCTATTTAAATCAATCATTCATTTTATGAAGAATGATTTGTACATGAAGACATGATTGGGCCACAGTTATATATATCCACTCCATGCATCGATATTTTTAGGAGATAAATATTTCTCACAAATAAAATATGATTTTAACTAAAATTATTAAACATTCATTTGAATGGTTTCAAGGTATAGGTAGCATGATTATTGAGATCATAGAATCTAAATTATAAATAATTTCACTAAGAATTAGGTCATTACAATCTGGAATATTTTAAATATGAAAAAATATATGGTTAATTTAATTCTCAGTTTATTGATTAAAATAATGTGTTATTATTTATTTGAATTTCTATATTAATTATTATCATTTATTCATTATTTCATCCATTGTACTGAACCCTTCTAAGAATTAAATCTCACCATTTTTATATTTTAATATCCATAGGGTTACAATAATTTTATTATCATTGATATTCAGGGTTACACTAAGGGGAATATTGGTTTTCTCAATAATTTTTTTGGTCTAAAATTTAATTTGAATTTCATGAATGTATCTAGTTTACCAAGACTATATAATTATTTTATCCATTCAGATATGATTCCTTATATCTATTCCAATATTATAAAGTAAGAAACACAATCTAGAATATTAGGATCATAGTCATTATATATACACTCCATGATTTGGGACTTGGCCTTGTAGTTGAGTACCTATTTTTATTGTCTGTGTATGGGCGCATGGATGTTTAGAGTAAACTGTTATACCTCATGTGGGTTCAATGTTGCGTAGTTCTACATGACTAGTATAATTTCATGTATAAGCCTCAATATTTTCATGGAAAGGTACCCTATATAGTGTACACAACATGTACATGAATAACATTCCATGTAAATGGTTATTGACATGCCATGTCCAGTTTTTACACACCCAGGTGGGGGTTTGGGTGTATACGTCATGTACCAAGGTATGCACAACATGTACTTCCCCTTGGTAACTTGTTTAGTGTTTTTTATATCTTTACACCATGGAGTCAAAATCAGATCCATTTTTAGTCTACTATAATTATATTTCTTCATATATCACTATTGTGAAACCCTTGAGGTCATCTGAGGAATCCTAGGCGGGGTTTTATAATTTCCCACAAAGGGTAAATTTTCCCACTAGAAATCTAGTCAATTTGGATGCCTCTGCTTACGTTTTGACCAATAGTATCCATTATAGGATTCATCTATATAATAAATGATATTTATGGCCCCTCATGAAATGTTTTTTTATTACATTATTTATTACAGAACAACTTTACCTATAAACCATTTTGAGGTCCCATGTAGGATGTCTATTCACGTTTACTCTGTTGTTAATGGTCCCCTGTAGAATGCCCCTTCCATTGTACCATTTTGAGGATCCAGTTTAGAATTCCTCTATTTATATACCATTAGTCGATCCATTGAAGGATACATCCATTTACATTCTATACTGAGGATCTTGATTAGGATTCACCACTTGGGTTTGGTATTATGGTACCTATTGGGTGCCCCATTGTTTGATCGAACATGAGCTAGTACTTCAAATATGGATGGAGATGGTAGTTGGTGTCACCTTATAATTTGTTTTGAAATTTTATTCCAAAGATATTATGACATTAGTGGTGGGATTGTAATTTATTCAACTTCACTATTTTATTTATACATTCAGATATTCATTGTTGATGTAATTATGATTACCAAAGGTGGTTCCTTGTCAGTGGAAATGAGCCTCACACGATGAATATTTCATTATTTGTTGGGATTCACAAAAATACATCATGGGATCCATCATATTTTTTTATTAGAATTTGATCATTTATTTATTTGGAAATAAATTCTATGACATATTTTTTTTATTATTCTATTTGGATCTCCATTGGTACTTCCTGGGATCTATCATTTAAGCTAGATATGTTGGGGTGATCTTTACATTCTTGTGGATTCTAATCAGAATGATTCTACTATACTCTATTTGATACATATTGAAGATGATTATGATCTCATAGAAATTTTTTGTATTCAAAATGACCATGATCTTATCTAATTATCATCTGATAAGTATGATTACACTCTCCTTGATGTGATTATAATAATGAATGATTATGCTCTCCGGAGTGATAGGTATGATCATGCACTCCCTGATTGATTACTTGATTATGGAATTGGAAATAGAATTTCACATCATTGGTTATTCAATGATGATTACTATCTACTAAATTTCTTTTATGATTACACTCTCATTGATTATAGTCATTGAGGTGTGGGAATGGAGTCTCACTGGTTATCACTCCTTATAAATCACCTATGGGATAGACCCTTTGGGATTATCTAAGTATCAATGTTGTGATTTCTTACAAACTGAGACCTAGGGATCAAAAAATTCTCTAGATTTACATAGAACAAGCGGCATGACGTCCATCACATTGACCATTTATAGGATCATCAATCGATATTCATAATCCTTCCCATTATATTTTGGTGGCGAGTACGGGTGAACCAATGGTTATCAAGGGTATCCAACAGCAGTGATATAGCTTTCTCAGATAAATTTTCATTATCAGAAAAAGATGGAATTTTTTATTGGTATTAAAAAAAGAGATCAAATTAAATATTCAAAGATATAGTGGTATGAAATTCATCTTATGTTCCTAGTAAAAGGATGCCTAGTTGATCTTATGTTATCCAGGGATTGACTATGTATCAAGTCATTTTTTTTGTTTCTTACTTTATCATATAAGTATGTATATGATGACATGTATATATATATATGGGTATATTTATATATAAATGTATATTTATATTTATATATGATGACATTGCATCCAAAAACCTGGATTATGGACCCAAGGATTAGTTGTGAACATGTTGATCTTTTTTATTTTTATCTTTAATTTCAAGTATCCTCAGCTAGGAAGATCATATTTCATGACCATGAACATAAGACATCATATTTATAGGTTCATTATTGGGATGGAGTACATATATTATATTCCAACCCTTGTATATGCACCTTCGTGTGCATGGAGTCCTTATATCTTCTTTTCAGGTTGACTAAAGATAGATGGTGGATGGTGTTAAGGTCTAAAGTTTCATGATCAAGTGTGCCTACTTATGTGGATTCCTTTGATTAGGGTAGAGTACCTCGTCCGTGCCTTGGGGACTAACTATGTGGTTTTTCTCATAGTTATAATTAGATACCTATACTATTATTTTAGTTTCCTTTATATATTGCATCATATATAGTTGGCTAGTGGGAGACCAATGTTGTATGTATGAAATATGATTTTGTTTTTTATATAATTTAATTTATTATAAAATAATGTTGTATTTCAGTTACTTACTACATGAACACTCACTCTATTTATTTATATGGATGTAATATATTTATTTACAATGTTTTAACTTTGACACGAGGGCATAGTCCCTCTATGGGCACATTGTAATCCCTCCCAAGTAGTCGGTAGCCTCTGTCGTATGTATAGATGCACTTAATGCCATGTGGGGAATTGGATCGAAGATCTAATTTAGTGGAATATGAATTAATACATATAATAAATTCCTATAGATAGAAGAATATGAGGAAAATTTCAAGTAATTGAACAAAATATACAAGTAAGAGCACTTGAGATTAAAATTCATGGTTTTAGAGAATATTATGTAATTTATAGTTATTCCACGAAGAAGTTAATGTGATTCATTCATATATAGACATATTTGATGAAATATTATGGCTTAATAAAATTTATAGTTCAAGATAAAAATGACTAGAAAATTTAATTAGAAATATATGTCGTAATTTTATTAATGAGGATATGGAGACATTATATTTATGTAGAAAATTGAAATATATATATTGATCATAAATGTTTAAATTATATATTCACCCAGAAGGAGTTGAACCTGCACCAGATATGATGGTTGGATCTAATTAAAAAACATGTATTCTAATTACCTTACCACCCTAGGAATGAGTATAAGGAGGTCGACACCTTGAGTTGAAATAGTTATGCTATAATATCTATGATGAGGATCAATAAAGACAAAATATTTATTGATTTGAAAATTATGGGTTATTAAAATTTCTAGTATGAGGGGAAATATTATCTTTATCAAATAATTGTTCAATAATATGTCCATGTAATGATTAAAGTGGAATAGGAAAATGATATAGAGCTGCTAAAGAATGTTAGAATTGTCCATAAGTTCAACCCTTATTATGATACAATGTTGATGTTTCAGAATGGTGTATGTGTTCTCTATATAATATATTTCAAGAATAAGATGAATAATTAAGCTCATAGTTCATCATTCTTTATTCATCTAAGAAGTAAAATGATGTATATGAATCTGAATGATTATTTCAATTGGTATGGCCTGAAGAGTGACATTTTAGATTTTTTATCCTGGTTCTAGGTATGTAATATAGTTAATGATAAGGGGAAAAAGTGTAATATGATACTACAACTGTTACTCATTCCAAAATTCAGGTTGGAAAACATAAATATTGTTTATTTATCTTTTAATAACTCAAAACATCTAAATGGAATAATGTTATATCATTCATATACAATCACCTTACAAAATCAGCATACAATAATTCTATTAGAGAAGATTTATATTTGGATATGATTTATAGAATATATATTAATTAAATAGTAAGTTACCATGGAGTATCAAATTCTATTATATCAAACTATGATATGAGGTTTTCCTCAATGTTCTGTAAATGTATTAAAAATATAATGATATTGAATTGAGTATTAGCAGTACATATCACCCTCAGACATATTTTTAGTCTATAAAAACAATTCAAACCCTAGAAGATATACTGATATCCTATTTTATGGATTCTAAAATGGGGATAAGATCAACACATTCCTCTATTAAAGTATTTATACAATAATATCATTCAAAAAGAAATCATATTTATCCTTAAGAATCACAATAAAAATGATGTGTATAAATATAATATTTTGGGAGGATATAAAGAAAGTAATCTATTATGATTTTAGATAGTTGAAGAAATGGTAGATATTAAAGAATATCTTCTATAAAAGAATGACATCACAATTTCAATAGAAATATTAGGCTGATAACCATTGACATGATAACTAATTATAATTTTTTTAGAAGGTTTTTCTAAGAATTTATCCATGGAATAGGGTTATGTGATTCTAAAATAAATGAGGGATTTTATCTAGGTATATTGTTCATATTGAGATTCATGATTGATTATGTATGATTTAATTTTTTCCATAGGATTCCACTAAACCTCCATATAGTTCATGAAGTGTTCCATGTATCTCTACTGAAGAAATACTAACCTAAACCTTAAATTGTACTAATATTATAGAATATACAACTAGATCATGAATGTTCTAAAGAGTAAAAACAAGTGGTGATTCTGGATTATAGAGAGAAGGTTAAATGAAACAAAAACACTCACCCAGTCACGGTTTTGTGGAGAAAACACAAATTTGATGGAGCTAACTAGGGACTTGACATATGATGACATTGAAGTATCCTCATTTTTTTATTTTGGGTGATGAATTTCATGGGATAAATTCACATTAAGGGGAGTTTTATGTAACACTCCATTTTTATGGATTTTTTTGAAATAAACTTAATATATTCTATATATTTTCTTAGACAAAAAAATATGAATTAAAGACCAGAAATAATATATTAGTATTATTATTTAAAACACGAACACTATAACTTTTCTATTAAACTAGAGATATGTATATGAATAACCAAATTTCAATTTTTTTTATAATATTTGTATATAAAAGTATAAATTTTTAAATAAGTACACAATCTAATGTAAATAATTTATATAATTTGATAAATAAAATTATATTTAAAAATTATTTTATATGATTTTTTTTGAAAAAAAAATCCATATTTTGAAATTTTATTTTTAAAAATAAAAAATATTTTCTAAAACTTCATGCCAATGATTTATCTGAGATAATTTTTGATAATTTTCCATAGAAATTACTTTTCTTATGAATAGTAACAAATATTTATTTTTATCCAAAATATTATTTTAATTTGAATAAAGATCATGAAAAAATTTATTGTATCATTAATTTAAAAGTTATATTAGTTCTGTAATATATATTTTTCACCTAATTTAGGTTATTGAAATAAATATCATAATAAATTTTTATATTAAATATTATTATACTTATGAAAATTTTCAATGTGGAAAACTATTATTTCATCACATATGCGAGTTTGACATTAAATTAAATTCATCCACATATGTGAATTGAATTAGATAAAATACATTCCATATTTTATATTAGAATAATTTTTATTATATGATAATTTACTTTTACTTTTTTCATAATGATCATTAAAATAATTTAAAATTAATAACTGTGAATAATATTAAAACATGGGTTTGTGCATTACATGCGCATGTGTTAAAGATCATTTTCAATAAATATATAATAATTATTTAATAAATAATATATAAAATTCATAAAAATAAATACAAAATTATCTAATAATTCTGATTTTATTTTTAGTATTGAATGTTAAAATACTTAGGTAAAAAGAAGATTTGTTACTATAGAAAAAAATAAAATGTTAAAAGTGAGAAAACCTAGAATCTAGGAAAATAAATTGTTTAAAACACATTTCATTTCAAATTATGGTTTTTTATTAAACATACCATAACTATAATCAATTATTTATCAGTATTAGAGTCATATTTATTAACAGTTACTTCCCATTATTGAATAGATTTGGTTATTTATAAAAAATGTACGTCCTTCTAAATTTTAAAAGGGCCCCTCCTCCTCTAACATATTCAAACCTCCTATGACATTTGGAACAAAAAAATATACATCATATCTTCCAATAATTAAAAGTCATAATATAGAGATTATTTTCTTCCCAAAAGACCAATCCTATGATACTTAATTAGATATCCAAAGGAGATTTCTCTTAGAGAAGGTAATCATTTTCACAAAGATCTTTATTTTATAATTCTTCTCATACCACCGTGATTTATATCATAATAACTAAAATATAAAAACACGTGTATATAAAATATATTTAGATTTTATTAGGTTTATGGTATGACATATGTTCATATTCTCTTCTATACAATGGGAATTGAAACTGTCGATAATCTTTATGATGGACTACCACCTCACAAAATGATGAAATTCATTTTCCATTACATCATCTGATGAAAGGATATAATAATGGATTTAAATTATGTATATGTTATTCATAACTTAATTATACTATATTTTTAAAATATCACTTATACCTTCGTACATTCAATTATGTGATAATACGATAACATCGCTCGTGTGAACGGTGGACTACCACCCCGCAAAGGGATATGATTCATTTATCACTTACACATTACATGGAATATAATAAGGGTAAATGTAATTAATATATGTGATATATATGGCATAATAATCACTCAGAAATGTTGATATATTATTTACCTTATTCTTTTTCCATCTTTTGATAATATGGAAACAACGTTCATGTCCACGTATGACCTACTGTCTCCATCAAAGTGTAATTCATTTTCTATATCTAACTTTTATAGATTAAAAGAAATAAATATATAATGAATATATATCATATTCATATAATTTATAAAATTCTTGATTTTATGGATCAATTATTAATTTAAAATGATCAAAAATACCAAACCAAAACATACATGAAAAATGAAGGAGTTATTACCCAAAACATGATTTTAACAATGAATTGGTAATGAATGAGAAATAAAATCTCATAAAAAAATAATATATTTTATGATATATATAAGTATGGTTCTTTAATATATTTATAATAAAAATTAATTTATTATAATGGAGGTTCAAACATGTAATATGTATTTCAAGTCTTATGGTAAAATATATATAGTCTCTCTATTATTTTTGAGACACATATTGAATATTCTCCAATGGTTTCATTTGTGTGGGTTATAAACATATAATTTTACATTTTATATAATTAATATACTAAATTTAATTATATATATTTTTTTATTTTTTTTAATACATTAATGGGTCATATGATTCAAAAGACTACAAATATAGTAGTGGCTTATTGTCTAAAATAATTTCCTTGCGAAATATGTTTTGTTAGGAATATTTATTATTTTATATGGGGTATGTATAGAACCTTTGATATTTTTTTATCATGAATTAATTTATTCTCTGGGTATTTAATATTTCATCTATTATTATTATTTAATGGAGCTTAAGATTCAAAAGTTACCCAAGAATGTAAGGGATTTTATTCTCACATTTATTTCGGTGGGACACATGAAATATTCACCACAAGTTCCTTTTTTTGGTGTAAATACAAAATATGAATGTATTACATAAATATACTCATGAAAAAAATTGTATATATATTCATTTTCATTTCATTATTTTATGGGGCTATTGATTCAATATTTTACAAATTGGAACGGTATTTATGATACAATATCACTGTTTAGCGAGATTGTATATGTCAATACTTATGATGATGAAATAATATGATCTAAATCTCAATAAACAAATGAATAATATTATAATATCTATATTTATATTGAGTACTTGATGTTCATCCACTTTCCTCTCTTTGAGAACCAAAGAGTGAGAAATATAGTTTTTATGAATAATTGACTTTATCTCTCTCTTCGATCAAAAATACTTTTTTCATAAATGTCCTTGTTTTTTAATAATGTTTTGAAAAAAATTTCTATTGTTATAAAATGATTTTTTGTAAAATATTTAATAATTTTTTACTTTTCTAAAAGATGGTTTAAAAGGTACCAAAATTTCATTTTACAAACAAGTGCATTTTTTGTTTCCCAAAAAAATGTGAAATAAATCTTATTTTTAATGTAAATGGCATGAACTGTATTTTCTACCATCCTGACTGCTCAATTATTAAATCATTCCATTAATAATATTGATGGTTATTTTTAATTATTTTTTTTAATGTCATGTATTTTATCTAAGGTACAAACCTTTGTATTTTAGCTTCAATTGTGTAGGTTTTCCTTCATAATAATTTTAATGGATCCATGGAGGTCATGAAGGTTTCTAAGGCTCGTTTAGAGCCTAGATCATCAACAATTGGAAATCTGAATTAGGTGCACGGTTAAGAAAAAATGTGCCACCCATCCCACATTATTTCCCTAACCGTGTAGTGTGAGATTGTGAGAAAAAGGGCTCCACACAATTTCTTTGAAACTATGTGAGGAGGCCTAAATGGTTGTGAAACTTGTCTATGAAAGGTTTTAGAGGCTTTTTTCATGGGCTAAAAATGGTTACAAAAATTGTGTTCCTAGCCCATGCAGGTTCCTCTTTGGGTAGTGGTATATCGCATAGTTGGGGAATAGTTTTCCGAACCGTGAGGACAAACCCTGCGACCCTATCTAGATTGGTGAATTCATGAATTTTTCCTTAATGAACTCAAATTTTATCTTCTATTTTATTCTTCCCTTTTCCAACAGGTGAACTTCTCATCTCTACTCTTGTGAGGTCATCCTACTCCCATGTTAGTGATCTCCATTTTAGTTCTATTTGATCTATAAATTCAATATTTTTTGGTGTGTTGGAATGCTTGAGGTAATAACTACACTCATATCCCTTTTGTTATTTGTAGATTTTCTCCTCTATTTCACTACTTAAGAGTGAAATATTTTTCCCTATATTAAATTCATTTAAATGTTTCTCTAATTACTCATATTCTATCTAGTGTTTTGGGAATATAGCCTTTGAGTGGCCTTCCACAAGGCCATGGTAGGTGGTGTAGTTCATTATTGCAATATTAATTTCTTTCTATATGATGATCCTTTATTCCGTGCACTAGAACCTACCTGAGGTGGACCTAAAATGATAAATAACTTAATCTGTGATGTAATTCATGCTTATTGTGAACCTATAGAATGGTGAACCAAATCCAAGTTCATTCACCTGTACAAGGTTCACCCCTTTGGATTTTTACATCAATGATATCCTACAAGTCCACTAAAATTAAATGGTTTAAAACCTCAAGAGGGTCAATTCATTTATAAAAAATACATTGAAATAATAAAGTGAATTGGGGGAATGGTTATCCATGTGTTAGGCCCATTTGTTATAGCCTTGTGTTTTGGTACCATGGTTATGATTTCTGTATTATTTTTTCTGCTCATTCTTAAAGCTTATTTCCTTAATCAATGTAGGTTTGAGTTGAACAATGTGATTTGGAAAGAATTCTTATGATATGGTTATTGGAATGACTTTTTTATGTTATTTGATCAAGTTTTTTATGCCTCACTAACTCACGGGGTGATAGAGAATACATATCTTGAGTTATGTATATCATGGATGGACTTTTCTTTCTCTGTATCTAGTTCAACTTGACGCATTGGGACATAACCTTGGTTTGGAATGGAATTTCTCTCTAGGAAGATTATTTATAATCACAAGTGACAAAGGTTCCCTATGAGAGAAACCACAGCTAAGACAATTGGAAAGATAGATATTTCACGTCTCGAGTGATACTCTACCCCTTGTGAGATAAACTTGGAATGGTCTCAGTGTTTATCCTGTAGAGTGTGATATAAGGGATGCCATTATGGTTCGTCTTGGAAGAAATTTGTGTATTGGTAATATGGGAGGCTCTTGTAGCGACCCTTGGGATTCCATATGGATAACATTGGATGGACTCAGGATGCCATAATGGTTTTGATAGATTTATTTCCTAGTTTATAAGTGTTACCCCTTCTTTAAATCATGATAATTCTTGATTGATATCCTAAGTATGCGACCCCAAGACAAATCTAATGCTTGGGTTCTGTCCGTACATGATGTGTAATTTATTATGACCCATGTATACACGTTATTACATGTATAAGATCACTTGGTTCAAACTTATAGCTATGGCCAAAGAAGGTAGAATCGGCCAGGAATCCATTGAGGGACCTAAACAAATTGTTATTTATTTATTTATTTATTACCTTGCATTAACCTATATTATCACACTGTTCATTATATATTTCACTAAATGGATTGATCTAAACATCTTTTGGGGGGTAAAAATGGGATTATATCTCACACCATACTAGAGAAACATTGGAACCCAAGTAGAATTCATGGTTGTAGGTTTTGACAATGGGAAGCAGTGAGCTTCTCATGTATAATTTACAATATTAGGATGGAGTACAGAAGGTAAGGACTGAACATATGATCTAGATGTTAATATAGAATCTTTTGGTAATTTTTTGTATTTTTATAGAATGTGATATGTGAATTTTCTCTCTATATCATATTTTCCCCATTTTATATAGCTACCTTATCATCAGGGTTATTTTGTATCCACTACAAAACAAATTTACTTATACCAATAGAAATTCAATGACAGATAACATGTGTTGGAAAAAATGAGTATTTCAGACAAATATTATGTTTTATTCATATTAATTTAATATACCAACAAATGTTTTCACCAATAGATATATCTGTTAATAATAATTGTTCAATACCAACAATTATTTTACTAATAGTTAAATCTATTAGTTTATTATATCAATACCGATATTTTTTTACCAACACTTGAATCTATTATTAACAAAAATTATTACCAACAAATCTTTTAACAAATTTAGAAAAATAAATTTTTATTATCATTTTAAGACCAGCGTTAGTATCCAATTTAAGGTCCTTGTATGGTTTAATGAGTGGGTTCAACCCCAAATTTTATATATTTATTTTTTATTCTTAAAATGGAAAATTAATAAAATAAAAAATATCATTAAATACGTTATATTAGTTTTAAAAAATTAAAATATAATTATTGATTGTATAAATTTGAATAACAATTCGTAGTTTTTTTCAATAATTTAAAATAAAATTTCATAATATAAATATAGTTATTAATAAAATATTAATACCTAATTGATTTTTATTTATTTTATTTGTTAAAGTTATGTTAATAATTTGTTGGATTTATGTTGATTATTTTTTTAGATTTAATATATTTAAATACAAAAATAAACCAGGCTATTATCTGGCCCGCCGGCCGAAGGCCGCTTCCCCCCATCGCTGTGCACCGTGCTTCTGTAGGTGAAGGGTATCACCGACCCATTTCCCTGTGTCTTTTTCATGATCATCACTATCATCCCTGTGCAACCTACGCCGCATGCAATCACCGACATCCTTATGCCCCAATCGCCCAATGCCCATCTCATCCCCGCCATCCCTATGCACGCTTCACCCCATGTGATCGACACCATCCCCACATGCCCGACAGCCTGATTCCACCCCGCGTGGGAGAAAATCTTCTGCCCTTAAAACTTGCATCCTCTCCCCAAACCCACTTGCATATCGCGATTTTCAGCACCCTCATGAAACTTGCATCCTCTCCCCACATTCGTGTGTGATAAATCCTTGAGTAGGTAATTTTCCATCCCCAGGAAGGGATATACTTTTCACAATTTTTCAGTGTCTCCTATAACCCTAGTCGAGTTTCTAGCTACAGTCGAAACCATCTGCTTCGTGATTTTATAGACCTTCCTTCGACATCACCTTTCTCTGCTTATTCCTACAGGCTTCTCAACATAATTTTCTCTCGATATCCATGTTAACACATCTGATGATCCCTGATACTAGGAGATGACTTTGAAATCTTGGTACTACTCATATGTATTTTTCACATGTCCAAGACCTCAGGTAATCATTCATCCTCTTGATATAGTTTACTAGCATTCCTACATCTTTCACCTTGTATTCCTGTATCTTTCATTTATTTTCTCTGCATCTTGCATTGGTTTTATATGCCAATTTACCCAAATTTTACACCAATTTTGTTTGTCATGTATAAACAGAACATATATATCAATTTGTTACAATTCATTAACAAATTAAAATTCATTTGAATTCATTCAAAGCTTATCAGCATGTGTTACCTGTGTAATCTTTATAATAGATTATTATCTACTACTTAATCTGCGTAATATATCAATATTTGTATCAGTATGTACCAAGTCGAGGATCCAATGATCAAGTGGGTCCATCATCTATTGCTACATTGGATCTATATGAAGCTACAGTGTGGCGTGGGTTCATGTTTGTTGAATATAATAGTGGCTGAAATTCATTATTTATATACAGCAGGTTTGGAATTTTGAATCTAGATTCTAGGTGACTTGAGTTTAATATTTTTTGTCACGACTAAGCTGAAATTGGTGGTTCAGCTAGTCATGTTTTCACTGGAGCATTTGGTGGGACGATTAAAATATGACCAGTGGAATACTTTGAGAGGCCTTACAGTTCCCAACTGAATTTTATAGGAAGATGCCTCATCCCATGAAGGTACCTAGGTTAATAATTTTAAATATTCAAGGTGAATTCTAGTGCTTCCTCTTATCTATAAAAAACTGGTTGAACTGTATTCATTTTTTCTACTATATGTTAAAGTGGAGTTCATGTATCAATATGTTTATCATTCAATATGTGTGTAATATATCAATATGTTGTGTAATCTATGTACGTGTTATTTATGAAACCTGTATGTGTTATCTATGTAATATGTGTGTAACAGATTAAAATGTGCGTTATTCATTATAATTCATTGACTTTTTTCAGATCGCACGAGGTGTTTCCTGCAATTTCATTACGACGCGGATTAATTATCCTCCACAATAAGTCCCATTTCATATTTATAAAATTTGAAAAGGTCCTTTAATACTATCTTTGAGACGATGCACTGAATGCCTAAGGTTCTCATGACATTAAATGGTTTGTTAGATATCGATTTAGGTGTCATTCTCATTTAAAATTAGTCAGTGTATTACAGAATTTGATACTAGATATCTGTCTATTTATTTTTCTTTTATTCCCCAGAAACAATATTGCACCTAATCTTGTAAAACCATTGTCTATCCTATCGAAGACTCTAGTGTGATGCATAGATCACAATTACTGGTTTTTTAACTATATGTTGATATATGTCTCTATTATAACTGATTTTTTTACTTATGTCAGGTGCAAGGCAGTTTTTTTTGGGAATTTCATTAGAAGAACCAATTATTGGAAACTGACAATGACTTACTAGTCGCTTTTAATTCCAATGAGAAATTTAAACAAAAACTATAGGTGTTGTTGTGGTGACTGGTTATATATTCTTATTGTTATTTTTTGGGATTCATTTTTATTTCTAATTCTCCATTGGTTTTCCATTTTAATTTATTTTAGAGTCATATCCACTTTTGTTAATCAATGCCTTAGGGAGATTTTGTTTCTCGAAAATCATAGATGATTTTAACTTAGAGACGATGATATGGTCAAATTATTACATTCCATGTTACGTGCCAAGTATATATAGAAAGGAAATACACTAAAATGATTTCTCCTCATGATCACATTGAATTCAATTTAGAGCTTACCAATACAATGAGAGGATAAATGTTTTGAAGTGGTAAAAAGGTTTGGTTTTGTTAATCCTTTTTTCAATGGGTCGGGTGATATGAATAATGAAACTAGAATGATGATTAATTATGTTTTATCATACACATTCTTATGCATCTTGTGTATTAGAAGAAGAATTTTATTGAAGATATTGAAATGGATATGAAATATTCCATTTAATCCTTAATAATGTGTATCATGATTAGTAAGAAGTTTTAGGTTCATCATTAGTTGGTCATAGAGTGCATAGAGCAGTCAAGGCCTGTATGTTTAAGGTAACGTATTGAGGATTAATTAATGTTTTAGTGTTCACACTAACCTCATCTCATTATCATAATATTTCTTGAATTTTGAATGCACAGTTTGATTTCATTAGTTGGTGATGGAGTGTGCGGAGCGGTCTAGGCCTTGGTTTAAGGTAATATATTGAGGCTTAATTGATGTTTGAGTGATCAAACTGACCTCTTTATTCTCACCATATCATTCATATACCATGTCTTGAAATTTGAAAGTATAGATTGATTTCAAAGAAATAATCAAGATAAATGAGGATTTCTTGAGATTACATAGAATGAAATGATCTTCCGGATATGATCGAACACCTGATGGATGCCAAAGCAGTATGAGAACCAGCTTGTGTTTCTATTTTTTCTGTACATCCTGAGTTTCTGTTTGGAATGTATAGCTTGATTTTCTGTTTAGAATGTGTTGCTTGAAGTACTTCCTGAGTATCTTTGTTTTTTGCGTTGTTTTGATTATATGTTGGTGAAGTAATGCTTTTCTATAGATTTATAACATTCTTGATTACTGAATTAGGTTGATGTTGGAAGACCATGGATAGATTCTAGAGGATTATGAGATACAGTTAGGGTTTATGTTTTTTTAACAGGTTGAGTTTCAATTTGGAATGTACATATTGAAGGTACTGCTTGAGTTTTTGTTTTTCTATCTATTTTTTTGGTTATAAGTTGGTGAAGTAATGCTTATTGTAGATTTATTACTAAACTGAGTTGATGTTGGAAGACCATGGATGGATGCCTGATGGGTTTGAGAAGCATCTTGGGCCTTCCAGTGTGGTGGTTGATTAGGATGTGCATGAGGCTATACTAAAATCTTCTATGTTTCCAGTTAAGGTTGAACCTACTTCTATTAGAGGGTTACTTTGTTTTTATGCAGGCAACTACAATGGTGGTTTCATGCGATTATATTTTGTGTTTATAAACAGAGGGGTTCTATTTTTTGGTTTTATATTCATGAAACTTAAAAAATTCATATATATATATATATATATATATATATGACTGGTCCCTGGTGTTTGGACCTGGCTCATTGGCATGACAAGGATGGCAGGGGTGGGTCTTGGGGGGAGTGTGGATCCCATTTTTGTATTAAATTTCATTATTAATATAATTATTTTTATTAACTTGTGTGAAAATATTGTTTTTTTATTAAATTTCATTATTAATATAATTAATTTTTTTAACATGTGTGGAAATCTTCTTCTGTCAAATAACATGATAAATTATTAAATATAATATGAATGTTTACTAAAAATAAAAATTTATAATTTTTATTCAAATGTAATTTGTAAACAGATATTATTTGTTGTAATATTATTACCAACAGAAATATTAGTCATTATATCCTGTTGCTAAACATTTTAACCAACATGTATATTATCTATTGGTATTATTATAATTGTAATAGAACTATTTTATCTGTCACAAAAACAGTTAGTGACAGAGTTTTTACAAACAGTTTAGTGACATGGACACATATGTTGGTAAAACGTTTTACCATAATATAATTTTACCAATAGATATGTCCCTGTTGGAAAAAGTGAAATATTTTTTAGTGATATATTATTTATTAATATTCTTCCAGTAATTTATTATTTTTCTATTAATTATTTTTTATTCTTCCATTTTGGTGAGGCACTAGTCCATGCAGTCTTAATAGCTAATATCCATTCTTATTTCTTATACATCCTTGTGCACCAATTTGATCCATGAGGGCATAGTCTTCACATGGACACACCTTTGGAGCATTGCAATAAGGTGGTAGCCTTTGGCATATAGGTTGGCATGCTTGAGGCCTTATGACCCACTTTCTTCGTGCACCTTTAAGTGTCATATAGGATGGTATGATACAAAGTGGTATTAGAGCCACTTTTCCCCTTTTCATAATGGTTGGATACTAATCATCAAACTGGGGTTAATGGAATTTAGTAATGATCCTATGGCTGGAAGTAGCTAAGAAGCACATAGGGAAAACCCAATTACCTTGGATGGGTTATTATTTTCCTACTTTTCATTTGTTATGGTTTCACATATTTCATCATGAGGTGATGCACTTATTTTGTGTTGTTTCTATTATCAATAATATTATTATGGTAAATTATTCAACCATAGCCCAATTATATGAGGGTGTATTAATTCATGCATCATATTATGAAGCATATGACTAAATTTAAATGAATTATTCCATGCCATATCTTACTTTAGTGTGGATTTCATATGTTTTATGTGTTTATGTGGTGTATTATCTGTTATGTGTTGCAGTGTGCTAGTGTTTCTTATAGGATGACATAATTGGATAAATTAAATTTCCTACATCACTCTAAATTTTCTTTTCTCACATAGATTGTTGATGACACCATAATTAACCAATGGTTCCATAATTAATGAGTTGATTTATGAATTACATGCTCACATTAGGAGGAATGTATTTATAATAATTTAATATGGAATTTCATTAAATCAAATCATTTTGAATTGCATGTTACATCCTAATGTCATATATACATGCTAGATTTTATTTACATGGAGTGATGAATTAAATTAGTAAATTTAATGGTCCATTATAAATTGAAATTAGTGACATTATTATCTGGACAGAAATATATATATACTTATAGATAATGAAATAATTAAATTAAAAAATCATTTAAAATGAATGGTTACAATTATATGAAGATTACAAATTAAATATAAAGGGTTTTTTTCCTCTATACCATTCATTTGACACTCCATATACCTGAACCACTGATGTTTTACGAGACCTTGTCCCTAACATGACCATTGTAGTGGGAAGTGAGCCATGAGTCTTCTGATTTTTTTTTCATTTTCAATATCACTGAGACCTGGCACGAAGAGAAGACTAAGGGTCTTGACTTATTATAGGAATTACTTGTGCATGTTTCCTTTTTATGATATTCCTTATCTATTATAAATCATATTTGAGGTGTGTTCTTGAAAATTAATGATTTTCACCAATCCGTATGCCATGAGCTAGGAGAGTGGTGAAAAACATGCTTTGGAGGTGGTGGACCATGATCCACCTATAGTATCTCTTATAGTGACACCTGATTTACCTTGTATATATCTTCCAAAGGGAGATGATTCTCATTTCAATGACAGTTTCTTACATTTCATGCAATCTGTGTAGGATGCTCTCAATCCCCCCTACTATGGAAGAGAAGACTTTGTATTTCTAGAAACAAAATCCTCTCATGTTCTTGGGGGATTGTGGACCTCAGGCTGTAGGGTCATGGTTATATACCATGGTATCGATATTTAAACACATTGAGATTCCACAAAATGGAAGGTCAATCTTCATACCATTATGTTACATGATTACTCTAGGAACTAGTGGGAAATAATCTTTCAGGGTTAACATCATCAGGGTATGGTCTGGGTAGAATTCTAGAAATCCTTCTACAATTACATGTTCCTGCACACTCTGAGACAATACCACACAAGATAGTTTATCATCATGCTTAGGGAACTATAACTGTGATCCATTATTTTTCTTGTTTCACAGTTCTCCAAAGATACACTTTGACATTGACCGGTGACGAGTTGATGAATACTAAGTGATTTGTGGACATTATTTTGTATGTAGTATGATTACAGGTGAATATATTATGGTTTCCTACTATTATAGAGATAATAATCCAAACCCTTATTACAAATCTAAACCTTATAGAAACTAGAAATGTTAGCCAGAGTTGTTCAATTCTGAGTTAAGGCAAAAGTTATTATGGTGGCCGAAATCCTCGTTTCATGGGTACACATAGGGGTGTTTTCATATAGGTGATATGCACAAAAAATAATATGTTCTGTCACAAGTGTAGAAGTCCAGTACCTAATATGTATTAGTGCATGAGGAACCTAATAAACTATAGATATTGTGGTAGGATGGTTACCTTTAACACTTGTGGAAATCATTACATCTATATTCTATAGAATATGGATATGTTCTGACCACTCTTTTGTGGTAAATGATAGGAAACTCTAAGGCTTGGATTTGGTCTTCCACTGGCTGATCAAGTCAAATAGATGGTTGTGGCCATGGCAGTTATGTCTTAGAGATTCAACATTGGTAGAGTGAACCAGCTTAGGAAATATCTTGGGTCTATTGTTTAGGGCATATCTATGTAGTACAACCTACACCCAAGGAGTAAAATCCATTACCTTATACTATACAAGGCACTATTCTGTTAGCCTCAACATTAGTTTCTTACCTCTATGATAGAGTTTCATCACACTCTTCCTTATCTAGTTTAATTATTGGAAGTCCAGGCCTAGTGAAGGACTGCTTTAGTGGATTCATGACTCTATACACAATACTAGGGGTTAGATCAGAGGGTATACACCAGTTTAGGGAATACCATGTGATATAGTTGGGTACCAATTCTTATGAAACTTATTCATAATTGAGATGAAGGGCTTTGACATCATTATCTATATGGAATGGAATGTGTCTTATCATGCCCATGTGGATTACTATCATTAGAGGGTTTCCTTTACATCACTTGATGGAAGAATGTATATTCATAAGGGTGAATGGGATATCCAGTCTTGTCAAGTTGAACATGAGTATTATGGGTTGGGAGGACTGATAACACATATGGTGAGTTTCTTTATAAGCAATCCGAGAATGCATCTTTTAGAATTATTGTTGGCTCTAGACCATTTCAGGGATGTCTTCTATAATGATTTATCCATATTACCTCCTAAGAGGGAGGTTGGGTACACCATTGAGCTAATTATAGGTGTGTTACTAGTGTACATTCTTCCCTATACGATGGAACCTACAATCCACCAAGAAGTTAAGAAGGTGTTGGAATATTTTGAGGAAATTTTTTTATCTATCCCAGCTCATAACCTTGTGGTTTCCTTTCCTTTTTTCAAATAAGGAAAATGGTATACTCTATTTTTTACATGGATAACTAAAGGGTGAACCAAATTAGGTTTAATAACCATTATAAAATTCCTCATATAGTTGACATCTACCACTGGCTTCAAGGAGTGACAACTTTCTCCAAGATCGATTAGTGGTCTTTAAACCATCAAGTTATTGCACGACCATCAAACATTCAATGTACAATTTTCTAAAGCATGTATGGATGGTATGGGAATTTATTTATGTCATTCGTTCATGAGAATGCATCGAAAAGATTTATTTCTATGTGGAATATGGTTTTCCACCTATACATGGATTCATTTTTTGGTCTTCTTAGTATAAGGAATCTTAGTGTCTTCTCGCACTAGGAACGACCATGAAAACCATCATCAGATTGTGCTGAATACATCGATAGAGAAAAATCTATTTGAGTATCCCATTAAATGAAAATATTTAATTAGTAAGGTTCAATACAATATCATATCAATTTAAATGCAGATGTATCATTTGACACATTTAAGGTGAGCATCGTGGTTTCCTAGGAACAACCTAATAATGTGTTATATATATATTATTACTTGGAAAAAACTATCTATATCAATTGAATCATCCATTTCATTTAACTCTTATAGGAACCTATTATTATCAGAATGAATAAATATGTTAAATTCCTATGGTCTGAAGCTTTTGAGAAAGATTTTCAGGGGCTAAAGGGGATACTAATTTCACAGCCAATCCTGAATCTTCCAGAGCATATTAGAGGCTATACTATCTACTATGATTCTTTAAGAATATGGATATGATTATTTCTGATATTGGGTGATCGGTATGTAGTGTACGTATCCCACTAGTTGTGGCCTAATGAAAATAATTACATTATGAATGACCTCACACTAGAATATATGGATAATGCTCTATGTTGTTGGATGAATTATCTATTGGGTGAGTGGTTTATTGTTTTCTTGAATCAATATAAACTCAAATAAATTTAATAATAGAGAGACATGAATCTGATGCAACAATGGTGGGTCTAATACTTGTAGTCATTTGATTCTCATCATTCTTATTAAACCAATAAGAGTAATTCCATTGATAATTCATTGAGATAGAAGGCTCATACATTGGCCATCCAGATATCCTGTAGTGAGTGGTAGTTTCTGGATCTATTTTATGAAAGGAACCTCACGAACAACAAGTTTTAATAGCTCTAGCAGTGAAATCATCTCATTTAGAGTGGCTATATATGAAACAACTATTTAATCCAGAAGGCCATGTCATGATGAGGAGAGTCTTCAATGGGAAAACCACATAGTTTGTTCATTGATGATAATGGGATACTGCTATTATATGTTCATGTATGGGTGCTTTCTAATATACAAGAATAGTTTATATGGGGATCACATGCCTCCGTTTGAATAGATGACCCTCATATTACGAAGATGTACTTAGACAAACTCCTTCAAAATTAGTGGCTCGGTAAGAAGTAGAATATTTTATGTTTCATTACTAAATGCTCCGCCTATCAGTAAGTAAAGGCAGGGCACCAAAAATAAGATATCCACCTATAAACTATATCTATTTTTGAGTTTAAATGGCATGACATCATCATGGATTTTTTTATCGACTTTCCATGTTCCCCAAGAGACCTCAATAATGTATGAGTGATTTTCGACAGTTTTAAAATGTTTTCTCACCTCCTACCCATTGGAGAGAGCTTCTCAGTTGATGAGATAGAAAAGCATTACATCCAAAATATAGTGAGGCTACATGCTATTCCTCATTCAATAATTTCAGACAGTGATTCCCTTTTTACCTCACGAATCTAGAAAGGGGTGTAAAATTCTTTTTGTTCATAGATTCTCTTGAGTACATAGTATCTCTCTCAAACCAATGGGTTATCCAAGAAAAAGATACTGGTGTTAGAAGAAATTCTCTAGGAATGTTTCCTTGATTTTGGGGGTCCTTTGTAATTCCACATACCCCTTATGTAGTTTTCATAAAATATTAACTTTCATGGAATGATTCAAATGGATCCATGTTATTCCCTTTTTGGTAGAGCATTTCATCAACCTCTATGTTTTTAGTGGTAGGGGATTCATGTTTACTTTATCCTCATCTCATTTAGGAAACTTTAGAACTAGTAAAAATAAATCAGAAATGTATGGTCATAGAATAGTCTAAGAAGAAGTCTTACATTGATCATCACCATCAACTGCTAGAGTTTGAGTTGTGAAATTGGATCTTTCTACGAGTATCACCTAGATTAGGTTATAGATTAATTCAAATATAGGGAATGTTATCACACAAATATTTTGATCCTTTAGAGATTATGGAGAAAGTTGTCTTAGTATCCTATTAGTTTCTCTTACTTCTTAGGTATCATGTCATGAAAAACATCTTCTATATATCACAACTTCATCTGTATCCTACTAACCCATATCATTCATTAGACAATGAGGATATTAAACTGGAAGTAGAAGAATCTTTTGAGGAGAATCCAATATGTATCATTGGTTAAGGAATGAAGGCTATATGAGGTAGGATAGTTATTATCATTAGGGTGATATGGCAGCATGGACACATTTATTAGGAGACATGAGAGTTGAAAGGTGATGTGCACACATAGTGGGAAGAACTCTTCTTAAATGAAATTTTATTACCCTAAAAATAGAAACTCATGGATGAGTTGTCTTATGTTGTGGAAGTTTTAACGTCCTAAATTTTCTCAATGTTACAGACTATTGATTTTTGGATTCAATTCATTAGTTATTCCCTTGTAATGTTGCCTATTAGAGTTAGGGAGGTCACATAGGGGTCCAAGGATCATTTAGAACCCAGAGCCTTAGTGTTGGGAAATTGACTAGACCACATGATTAGGAGAAAACATCTAGCTTGGCCTACATGGTTTCTCTAACCGTGCATGAGAGACAGTGGGGAGAAAGGCTCTTCACGATATCTTTAAAAACATGCGTGGATGAACGCACACCCATGAAACTTGTCTCATACAAGTTATAGAGGATTATTTCAAAGGGGACTCATGGTTATCCAATCCATGTGCTTAGCCCATATGGGCCCCCCTTGGGTAGTGGCATGGTGCATGGTTGGTGCACGGTTTGGCCAACCATGTATCCAAACCTTGAGCCCATGTATGGATGGATGAATATATGAATTTACCCTTAATGGAAATTAAATTTAATAATATATTTTCCTCCTCCCATTTTCATAGGATGAATGTATCTTCTCCATTATCGTGATCTCATCCACCTCCTATGTTATAGATCTCAATATTTTATCCTTTTGATCTAAAAATCTTTCTCTATCAGGCATATTGGAATGCTTAGGGTAAGATCTACACTCCTCTCCCTTCCATCCATTGTTTATATTCTCCCATGTTGTGCTAATTTGGTGTGACCTATTATTCCCTATTTTTGGGTAATTAAATTATTTCTCAAATAACTATCATTATAGATTGATTCAAGTGTTGAAAATTGATGAGTGGTAATCTAAGAGGTCTTGGAAAGAGGTTTATTTCTTTCCCACATGTCTCATTTATTTTTATATGATGCGATGTTGTTCCATGTGCTGGAACCTTCCGAAAACACCCCTAAAATGGTAAAGAAATTATTCTATGTGTTCCTTAATGAATATTGTCATACTTGGGAATAGATGACCACAACTAAGGATTTTATACTTAAGTTGGGCCTCCCCTATGGGTTTTCCTTCATTGATAGCCTATTGTCCCACTAAAAAAATGGTTTAATGCCTCTTTTTGTGTGAGGAAATTGTATTAAATTATTTAAAATAATAAATGGAATTTATAGAGTGGTTATCCATGAGTTAGGTCCCATTAGACTTTCCCCATGTATTTTCTACATGCTTATGACTTATGAGTCATTAATTTGTGCTTATTATTAATGCCCATTCCCTTATTCCATGTTGGATTGGTTTGAGCATTGTGAATTGGGTATCCTTCTTATCATATGTATATTTGAATCCTATGATGATATTACTTGATCCTGTTTTCATTGTATTGAATTCTTATCGGCCAAGAGAGAAAATGGATCATGACTTAATGATGTTGTAGATGGAATCTCTATGATATATATCTAAATCTACTGGACGTTCTAGGAGAGACTATTTTCTTTCCAAGTGAGGATCCTCCCAGAGGATTATTTAAACTCATGAGTGACACTAGTTCACTAGGGGAGTAACCATAGACAAGCTTTTTGGAAATATGTATTTTCTGTGCCTATACGGACACTCGGTACCCTCTGTGAGATACCTAGGATGGGAATAGAGTTTACCCTACCAAGAGTGATATGAGGGATTCCATTATGGGTCTCCTAGGATAGAATATATAGTATTGGTTATATTGTAGGCTACTATAGTGACCCTTGTAATTCATTATGGATCACCATAAATAAGATTAGGATTTCATACTAGTTATGTAATACCGAGTTCCTGGTTTATTTGTGTTACCTATTTAATGAATTATTAAAATGATTGGTTGATATCTTTGGGACTTGATTACTAAAAAAATCACATGTGTTGGGTCGGTCCACACTTGATGTGTAATTTATTATTACCCATGTATAAACCTTGTTTATTATACAAGTTCCCATGGATACGACATCTGGATTAGGTAGAATCTGGTAGAATTAGTCATGTTACACCCTGAACCTAGATGCATGGATCTAGTGCATTATTTTATTAAATTGTCATGATCATAAGAAATAAAATACCTAAGGACCAATCGGTTTAGTATCCTTGAAAAAACTAGATACAAACATAAGTTTTACATTACATATTAAAATGAAAAACAATATATTATCCCCTTTGAAAACTATCATACCCCTTATACTATCCATAAAAGTCAATCATAATATAATTATTCACATATTGGGGAAAAATAAACATAAAAAAGGGGTGATATCAGATTCTTATTAAGGATAAACAATATAGAATAAGTTTCTATAAATAAGCATAAAAGTTTAGGGCATGGTGTAAAACTTAAACACCAGTCTTTTAAACATGACATTCAACATAATATGGCAAGAGTAAATCAAATAATTCTTATTTTAACATTTACATGGATATTATAATATTAGAATAATCACATTTAATACAAATCACTAATCTCATAATGAGGGAATGCATAATTCCCGACATCATAACAATACTGTCAAGATCTCGTGCCAAGACAATACATTACCATAGCATCAAGGCCTTATTCCAAGACACTAGTTTGTCTCATGAGACCCATCAATGAATCAAGGGGCTATATATTTTTCCACCCATCACTTAATAAGTCCAATTCATTCCTCTTATGAAAAGGGAGAAGCATAACAGAAACAGATGTATTAAAACTAGAATAAGAAATGATAATAATTTAAACATAAACCATGAATGAAATCAAAATAAACCATCCACAGTAAAATACATCATAAAACCTTGAATAAAATATGGATGATAATATCATAAAAAATCAACCTCAATTAATCATAAAATTCATATAGGATGTTGACATAGATAAAAATAATCTAATTAAATTATTGAAACTATTAGAGAGAAATATCCCTTTTTAACTTTTAAATGATTTAAAACTATCAGAATTATAAAATAAAAAATTTCATATGAGAATAATATTGTAATATTGTAAGGGAAACATCAAAATTTTGAGGCTTCAAAATGGAGTAAAGTTGCCTCTTGAGCCTTATAAGTTAAAAAAACATTTCATTCCTCAATTTGTCGAAAAGGACACAATGTACCTCGTTGGGAAAAAATGATTGATTCCTTTCAAAAAACATTATATAAAGTTAAACATGGGTAAAAATGACATTAAAAATTCTTGATAATAATTTTAAATTCATTTTAAGAAACATGTACATGGATGATAAAGATGTCCCATTTGATACTTATATATAAAAAATCTCAGATAATAATGAGATTGTTAAATTAACCCTTACCTTGTACTTTAATTTATTTGAGAGTGATTGGAACTAAAATATAATGGTTAATATGTGTTATTAAATTATACTAGAACTATTTCCATATTTATGATATCATATATGATCCTATTATATCATTTTGTTAATAATATTTTAGTATTACCATTATTTCGGGTGTCAACTCCTTCGCTTTCCCATTCTGATTTTATCATGAATGTCTTGTTTTTATGCATAAGATATAAATTTTATTCATATATATAATGTTATTAAGGTTATAAAAAATTTATTTCCTCATCATAAGAATTTTATAATCATTCTTGAATGGTTAACTTATATAATGAATCTCATCACACTATGGAGACGGTAGGTCGTACATACGCACAAGAAATGATATAATTCCCTTGATAGTTAAATGGTATGTAATTGGATAGTATATTAATTATAAATAATCAATATCATGTTTTATTAAATATTTATATCCATTATAATCATCGTTTTACCCATCTAATTAATGTACCGTTGAATAAAAAATTACACCACGATGTGGAGACGGTAAGTCGTACGCATGCACACATGGTGATATTGTAATTAATATGATTTTTAAAATGAGGAATATGGTTTTACCATGATTATAATAACATATAAATATATGTGAAATATTGGAGTTATTATTTTTATATGGAAAAATCATATTAAGAGGACGTATAAGAAGAAAATTACTTTGAAAGAGGTGATAGAACAATTACCTCTTTTTCGAGTATCTCTGTTTGCTTTGTATAAAAGGAATCCATATAATGTATTTATGACCAAATTATGGCCTATAATATGAATTTAGGGAAGTTGGGAGGACAAATGGGTAGTGTTTTTCCAAACTAAAGGGCTTTATATGTGTGAATAAAAGATAATGAAGGGTTCCCTTTTATAAGAGAGGTGAGACGCACATTTGGAAGATCTTTAAATATTAATTTATTATAAATTGTTTTTCTAATTAAAATATCTCCAAAATGATTTAATTAGAGTCTAAGATATGTACGGGTTTAAATACTCTTATAAAATTATTTTTAGACATGTTTTGTTCAAAAAAGTATCCTTATCCTTTGGATTTCACCCTTAGTTAAACAGTTTAACTCCTACTTTGTTTACTTGTCCTTTTATAATATAGGGTTAATATAGTTACTATAAAATGCCAAAAGAACACCAATTGTATAATTTTTAAAATTTTAAACATTATAATTGTTATTTGGCTAATCCCTATATTTTATGAATTTTATACCATTTAATTAAATATTATTTATTTTAAAGTATCATTTATGTCAATTTTGATACTATTGAAAATTTCCATTTTTAAAAATATAAAAACAACATGATAAATTCAACCCAAAACTTCAAATATGCAAATAACATGTCTATGTTGTCTATAAGATTCTTTGATGTCATAATTAAGTCAAATTATAATTATTTAAATATTTTTAATATCATTTAATTGATTCTTTAATAATTAAATTACTACATCATTATTGTGTCCCCGTTTAATTTAATTATTTATTTCCTAAAATTATAAATAAATTAACATTATGTAGATAATAATTTTATCTTTCTAAATAATATTTATAGTAAATCATATCACTTATATATACTCATATTAAAAATGATATAGTTAATAAAATTTGAATTTGGCATTATTACATCTTCCTTAAATAAAATATAATAAATGTCCAAATCAAACAAAGGGGCATAAAAAGCATAGAATTCTATAAATAATGATTATTTTTGTAGAAAAAAACTTAACCAATGAAATTTGGATAATTTTTAGGGTAATATTATATTATTATTATAATATTATTTTTACCTTTAATTACCATATTTACCTTTAACCATGGTAAATAAAATTCAAAAGTTACTACTCAAAAAAATTATTTTGATCCTATTAGACCAAATTTTTTACAATTATTAAAACCATGTATGTATATTTTTTAAAATTAAATTTACTGAATTGATAAAAATACATTTAGTGCTAATCTGCAGATGTGGTTTAAAGGTAGGTAAAATAGATGTTCAAAAGTTTAATAAAATTGTTATATCTAATTCTCTTATAAATATTATTCTTATTCCCTACATTCGACTAATATATTTATTATGTATCTATTGTGAAATAAAAATTATTTTAATGTAAAATAATTATTTAATTTAACAAGTCAGTTTTTTAACAATAATGAAGTATTTTTCACTATTTATCAAAAATTGTAACTTTTCTGAAAAATACCAAAAATTCAAGATAAGATAATTTTGATATTACGAATTCAAAAATGAATTCTATTATGAAAAATCAAATTTATAAATATCATAATTAGGTTAATAATAATTATAACCACTTTTTTAAATGGCTAGTTTGATATGTTATGTTGCGCTCAAACTCGATGTTGCGTGCAACACAAGCGATTGAATTATTTAAAAACTATCGTACCATGGATGATTAGGGTGTTATATTCTTCCCTCCGTCAAAAAGTTTTATCCTGGAAATTTCTAGAATATCACTTCATAAAAATAATCTAATTTTTCAACATCATAAGTTCTTCAGGTTCCCATGCTACCTATTCCATTTTATGGTTTATCCATAGAATCTTTAACGGACAAGTCGTCCAATTTCTCAACACTTGTTATCTGGTATCAAGAATGTTGATCGGATCTTCACAATATGATAGGTCGGGTTCCAGTTCTATTTCTTCATAGGTGAGTACATGTGTTGGGTCTGGCATGTATTTCCTTAACACTAATATGTGGAACACATCATGAACTTTGGAGATACTTGGTGGCCTTACTAAATGTTAAGATACTGCTCCAATTCGTTCCAGAATCTCAAAATGTCCAATGTACCTAGGACATAATTTACAGTTTTTACCAAAATGTATAACATCCTTCCATGGAGATACCTTCAAGAAGACATGATCTCCCACTTGAAATTCCAAATACTTCCTTCAGTTATCAGTATATCTCTTCTTCCAAATTTGGGATGTTTTGATTTGGGTATGAATAGATTTTACCTTTTCTATCGTTTCCTCAACATGTTATAGGGCTATGAGTGTTCTTTCACTAATATCATCCCGAAAAGTTAGTGTACAACATCACTTTCCATATAATTCTTCATATGGTGCCATCTGTATACTTAAATAGAAGATGTTGTTATAGTAAAATTCTACAAGAGGTAAGTACTGATCTCACATACCTTGAAAGTCAAGTGAGAAAGATATCAACATATATTCTAATGTTTGAATAGCCCTTTTTGATTGTCCATTCATTTTTGGAGGGCAGTAGTGCTCAAAAGAAGATCAATATCTAGGGCCATATAAATACTTTTCTAGAATCATGATGTAAAATGTAGATCACTATCAGAAAAAATTGATAGGGGTACACCATGAAGTCTTAAAACTTTATTAATGTAATGTATTTCTAAACATTCAACTGGTAAATTTTATCTCATAGCAAGAAAATGTGCCGATTTGGTAAGATGACCAACAATAAATCATATTGCATCACTTCTTATAGTAGTCTTTGGTATCCCCATAATAAAGTCCATCGTAATATCATCCCATTTCCACAGAGGTATATGAAAATATTTCATGATTCCTTTAAGATGTCACCTTCCTACCATCACCTACTGACAAACCAAACATCTCGACACATAATCATCAATACCCTATTCATTTTGTCCCACCAAAAATGATCCTTCAAATCTATTTACATATTAGTTCCATCAAGGTGTATTGGGAAATTGGATCTATGAGCATTATCAAATAATTCCCTTTTTAGCTCAGGTATAGAATGAACACAAAGCCTCTTCCCAAATTTTAAAATACCATCTTCAAATATAAAGTTAATCAGTCTCCCATCATTCACAACATTAATTTTATTTTGAAACTCCTCATCAACTGAGTGAAAACATTTTATCCTTTCCAATAAAGATGGTTTGGAAACTATTTGAAAAATTAATGATGTTTCAAATTCCATGATAATTCCCATGTCCATCATGACTAGATCCATGAACATATGATCCTTTTCAGCTCACATTTTGTTTAGAACTCCTCGGTCTTTTTTACTCAAATCATATTCCACCTTATTTTCCTTCTCTGGGTGGTAGTGTATTGTGAAATCATAGTCCTTGAGTAGCTCAATTCATCTCCTTTTTCTCATGTTGAGTTTGTTATGTTAGATAATATATTTCAAACTCTTTTGATTTGTTTATATCCCACATCTTTCACCTCAAAGATAATGTATCCATATCTTCAAAGAAAATATTACTACAGAAAACTCCAAATCAAAAGTTGGGTAGTTTTGTTCATGGATTTTTAATTACCTTGATTAATAATAAATAACCCTATCATTCTTTATAAGGAAACAACCAAGTCCTTTCCTTGATGCATCACTATAAATTACAAACCCATCATTTACAAATAGTAAATTAAATATAAAAGCATTGACTATTATTCTCTTCAATTATTCAAAACATTCTTCACACTCTTTTGTCCAAATAAATTTAACCCCTTTATGTGTGAGATTGGTTAACGGGGTTTGCAATCAAGAAAAATTCTAGAAGAAACACTGATAGTAACCAACTAAACTAATAAAAATGCATACCATTGTTCTACTCGTTAGTTATGGACATTCATAGATTGCATTTTTCTTTACCAGATCAATAGAGATTCCATCCTTGGAGAAAATATAACAAATAAAAGATATTTCTCGAGCCATAGTTCAAGCATTATAAACTTCCCAAATATTTCATTTCTTTTTATAGCCTTAAGAACAATCCTTAAGTTGTTCTCGTGTCATTCATAGATTTTGGATTATACCAAGATATCATCAATAAATTCTAAAAAAATTCATCGAGATATTCCTTGCAACACTCTATTCATTAGATCCATGAAAACAGAGGGTGGATTAGTCAATCCAAATAGAATTATTGTAAATTCATGATGACCATATACCTCATTCGAAATTCTATATTTATAATATCTTCCTTTTTTACACAAAATTTATGATATACAGAACAAAGTTAAATTTTTGAAAAATATTGAGATCCATTAATTTGATCCAATAAATCATCAATGTGAGGAAGATGATACTTGTTATATATTATAATATCATTGATTTCTCTATAGTCAATGCACGATGTCATGGATCCATCTTTCTTCTTAAAAAAATGAACTGGAGTTCCCCATGGAGAAACAATAGTGTGAATATATCCATTATTACTCAGCTCATAGATTTATTTAATTAACTCTACTAATTCTATAGTGTCTATTCTATAGGGAGTTTTTGATATTGGCCTTGCACTATAGATTAAATCAATAGTAAACTCAACCTCTTTCTCTAGAAGATTTCTAGGTAAATCATTTGGAAATAAATCAATATATTGTAGTCCAAAAGGTACATCCTCCATTTGAATATTTAATTCTTTATCCTTAAGTGTTATTTACTATTCTTCCCCAATAATCCCATCCAGTAAATCAACTAGTGGTGTATTTTGATAAGAATCAAGCAATGAAGTTTCTTATCTAAAGACAATGGATTCTACAACTTCCTCAAAAATAACAACATCCTTCTTGAAATAAATTTTCACATTATATTTTGATATCCAATCCATACCAAGAATTATATCAAAGTAAATCATAGGTATGATTATAAATTCAACTGATAAAGCACGTTTATATTCCATAATGGGAATTTCCTAACACATATTTTTTGCAGTGAGACTTCCCTTAGGTGTTTTGACTGACAAATACCTTGTTAATGTGAATTAGAAATATGTAATTTTTAAATAAAAGTAGGAAGATATAAAGTAATGAAAGGATCCAGAATCAAATAATGTTATTGAAAAATTTTAGGAAATGATAAAAGTACCTTCCACCACATCATTAGGAACTTAAATTTCAGCAGTTGTGATTGAAAAATCTTAGCCTTTATCCCTTGGCCTTTTCTGAGGCATGTTTCCTTGATACATAGGAAAATAATTTTCATAATGTCCCATCTCTTTACAATTATATCACTAAACATTTATAGATTCTTTCTTCCCCATGCAATCACAAACTTGTTGAAATTCCTCTCCATACCTGTAAGAAACTCCCATCCCCATTAAGCATGTACTGAGGTGTTTATTACCAAAATTACTACTAGGGGGAATGTTAGATTTTCCTTTATTCCCCTTATTTCTTTTTCCATAGTATCCAGTAGCTATATTCTTCACCTTATTTCTTTTAAATTCATAATAATTAGATAGTTCCATTTCTATCTTGATAAAACATGTTACTATATCTCTGTACAATGAGAAGGATTGTGAGACTAGTTTCCATTAGAGGATTGGTTTTAACCCATCAAAGAATTGATAAATCTTACTTATTGGGTTATTTATGATGTCTTAAGAATTATTTTTTTACCTTATGAAGTTATCTTCATACTTTGAAACATTATCACCCTCTATCTTCCTCAGACGCAGAAAATGCCTCTCTATATCCGTTCTTAGGTCATGAGGAATGTATTTTTCTAGAAAGAGTTCTTTAAATTACCTCCATTATATATTTGAGAACTCTTCAAACTTTTTCATGTTTTCAATTAATGACCACCATTGATATGAATCTCTTGGTAGAAGATATAATTCCATAAAAACTTTTTCCCTTTCGTTAATTCCCAAAGAAAGAAATACTTTCTCTGAGGCACTTATGCACTAATCAGATACAAAATGATTTTAGTACCACTCATTGTTGGGGGTTTTTTCCTCATGAAGAAGTCTAAAATTGATCCTCTGCATTGTGGATATATCTACTCCATATGGGTAAGGTTATTATTCATAACCTGAGAAAGTTGTCCAGGTTTGGTTATAAGCTGTTCAGCTCCAGTTGTGTCACCAGCTCCGCTATCATTATCTTGAATAAGAGGGAAATCCCTATATGGATTACGTGTATTGATAAAATTTCAATTCCTTTCACTAGGAACAATTTCTAAATAATGGAATACAATAGATTTGGTTGTGAACCACAATTCATAATTCAAAAATAGAAAAATACATAACATAAATTGAAAATTTTATGCATATCTAATCTATAATTAAAAAAATGTTATTTGGAGACATTTTTACACATAAATCCTTCATAAAGGGTTGTAATGAAAATTTAAATTATCCTAATAATATCCCCTAGGAGTGTCGAAATAGGTGCATAGTAAATCCCATTGTTGTGTATGAGGTTACCCCGAGTCAAGCCTAAAACACCTTTTCAGAGTTATTACTCCTAGGTAAGTCTATTCCAAAACCATGTCCACTTGTAGTATCCAGACATTGATGTATTTTCTAGTAATACCCACATAATCTCTACATTAAAAAAAATTCTAGGATGTTATTATATACTTATCCTCAAATTCCATCTTAGGGTAATTTTCCCTAATCATGGTTTTTCTAAATCCAGTTTCCAATGTTTGTACTAAATTTAATCTGATACCAACTATAACACCCCGAACCAAGATTCCTGGAGCCAGTGCAATATTTTATTACATTGGCATTATCAGAAGAAATCAATTCCTGAGGGACTGATCAATTTAGTATCTTTGAAAAAATGAGATACAAACATAAGTTTTACATTACATATTGAGATGAGAAACACATTTTATCCCCTTTGAAAACTCTCATATCCCTTAGAGTATACCTATAGGTCAACGATAATATAATTAGATTCATCCTGGGGAAAAATAAACATAATAAAGTGTTGAGTTTAGATGCTCAGTAAGGATTAGAAATATAGTAGAATCTATCATAAATAAGCATAAATATTTAAGGCAAGGTATAAAACTGAAACAAAATCATTTAAAAAAATACACAACATAATATAGGAATAATAAATGAAAAAATTCCATTTAAACATTCACATGTATATTCTACTAGTCGAATAATCATATTTCATATCAATAAATAATCTCATAATGAGGGAATGCATAATGCTGATCATTATAACCATACTGTTAAGGCCTTATACTGTGACCATACTCAACCATAACATCAAAGCCTTGTTCCAAGATATTAGTTTTTCTCGTGAGACCTACCAATTCATCGAGGGGGTAAATCAGGACCCACCCATCACTTAGTAAATCTAATGCATTCCTCATATGAAAAGGTTAAAGCATAACATAAACATTGGTGGTAAAACTAGAATACATAATTTTAGTACTTTAGCTATAAACCATGAATGGTATCTAAATAGAACATCCATAGTAAAATATATCATTAAAACTTAAATACTATATAGATTATTGTATCATAATAAATAAACCTCAATTAAGAATAAAATAAAATAAATGATGTTGACATATATGAAAATAATCTAATTATATCATTAAAAATCTTTAAGAAAAATATCCATTTTTAACTTTGAAATCATTAAAGAGATGTACAATTATAAAATAAAACATTTATTTTGAATTTAAATATGTAATATTGTAAGGGAAAATTTAAAATGGTTAGGATTTATAATATAATAAAATATCCACTCACACCATATAAGTTAAAAAACATACATTCCTTAATTTGTTGAAAAGATCATAAAGTACATCGTTTGGAAAACAATACAAAAATTCCTTTCAAAAAAATACAAAAAGTTAAAAATGGGTATAAATGACTTTAATCAATTTTCAATTATATTTTTAAATACATTTTAATAAACATTTAAATTTATGATAAATATGTCCCAATATACACTTACACATATACAACCTCAAATAATAATGTAATTGTGAAATTAACCCTTACCTTGTACTTTTCTTTATTCGAGGATGATTTGACCTCCTGTTTAATGTTTAAAGTATGTTATTAAATTTTACTGGAACCATATCTATATTTATGATATCATATATGATCCTCTTATATCATTTTGTTAATAATATTTCAGTATTACCATTATTTTAGTTGTAAATTGCTTCATTTTCCCATTCCTGTTTAATTACGTAAGTGATGTTTATTATGCATAGGATATATATTCCATTCATATATAAAATTTTATTAATTTTATAAATATTATATTTACTCATCATAATAATTTTATAATCATTCTTGAATCATTAATGTGAAGAATGAATCTCATCACACCGTGGGGACGGTAGGCCATATGTACACACGAGCAACAATGTCATTCCATTGATGGTGAAATGGTATATAATTGGATGATATATTAATTCTAAATAATAATAATATTGTTATATTAATTATTTATGTCCATTATAATCATCATTATACCCATCTAATTAAAATAGTGTTGAATAAAAAATTACACCATGGCGTGGAGACAATAATCCATATGTATGATCACATAGTGATATTATTATTTTTATGATGGATAAAATGAGAAATATGGATATAACATGATTATAATAACATATAAGTATATGGATGATACTATATATACTATTTTGATATGGAAACATCCTAGAAATAGGAAGTATGAGATGAAAAAAAACATTGAATGAGGTGATAAAACAATTACCTCTTTTTCAGGTATCTCATTTTGGTTTGTATAAAAGGACTCTATAGAATTTATTTAATGACAATTTATAGCCTATAAGATGAATTTAGGAAGGTTAGGAGGATAAATGGGTAGGTTTTTGAGGAACTAAAGAGCTTTAGATGTGTGAATCAAAGAGTAGGAAGGTTTCCCTTTTATAAGAGAGCTGCGGAGAACTTTTAGATGATCTTAAAATATTAATTTATTACAAATTGGGTATCAGATTCAAATATATACAAAGTGATTTACATCGAGGATAATATGAGTATGGGTCTATATAATCTCATTCAATGATTTTTAACATGTTTAGGTCAGAAAATTAACCTTATATTTTGGATTTAACCCTTAGTTAAATAGTTTAACTCTTTCCATGTTCACTTATCCTTCTATAATTATAAGGCCCCGGCCTTAAACATTACTTAATCTTGAATTAAATTGAATAATTCACATTGAGGATCTTTTCAGGTTTAGAGTTTTAGAGAATTAGGACATAACTATTACTTCTCAAAAGATTACAAAGTAGACACTTCTACTCAATTTCTATTTTTCACAAAATAAAAACTCTTGAAGAAAAGAGTCAGGTCTAGTTCTTGTTTTAGACAACATGACATTTCCTTGATCCCATCCTTGACCCTATTCCAATTTATGTCCTGTGAAAAACATTTAAAAAAAACTTGGGATGAGCATAAAAATCCCAGTAAAGGATACACAAATAAGGAAAACTGTTAGTTTTTTAAAACAACAAGTAAACCATGAATACATTACCAAAGTAATACTTTTCACCTTTATGAAGTAGTAAAAACTCTTCACTGAATAAAAGACCATTACTTACCCTTTTGTAACCAAAAGATTACCATAAAACCCATATAAAGAACACATAACATATAAAGGTAACTTGGGATATAAACATACTTAAATGGAATAACCATATGGTCGACTTCCACACATACTTAATGGAATACCATATGGCCAACTTCCATACCCAATGCATTGGAGGTTATAACGTAACCATCCGTCCTGGTATTCACGGTACCACCCGTCATATGGTTTATCACGTAACCACCCGTAAAATGTCCAAGTACCATCATTACACATAAAATATTGCAAATATAAACATTTCAATAACACCATTTCATTTTCAATCACAATAAGTAATTCCAAGATATTGAATTAATCAATCCATTTTCAAAAACCATTTAAAATAGATTTTTGAATCAAAGTGTCCCATACCAATTTGAAGCTTTTAATGGAATTATAATTTTAAAACATTAATGTTAATATAAATAAATACTTAAAACCATTTTTAAAATGTGGACATTAAAGATAAATATTTAGAATAATAAATATTTAAAACATTTAAAATGATATTTTTGTTAAAGGGTTTTTAACAAAATGAGAGACTCTTGAATACAAATAATTGCAGAATAACATTTCATCAGAACTTTATAATATCATTAGAATAAATGAATTCTTGATATAATATGTCAAAGGACAGTATATACATCATATAAGAGTGAATTGGTGCATAACAACAATGAAGACTCAATGGAAATGTAAATTGAGATGAAATCCATTATAAAGATGGTATCCTTAAATTAAGGATAAATCTATCACATAATTATGTGTGAGAAATATAAACACACCCAATATAAGTGGATATAAAGTGTGAAACAATTAGAGGTCATTCAAACATATTAATTGGATGACATGTTCAGGAAGTACAAGTTGAACCCAAAGAAATTGAAATTGGGTTAAGACTTTCCCTTGTAAAAATTAGACAGCCTAACGGCTTCACTTTAAAATTCAGAAAATGAGTTGATGAGACAAAAAGGGTATCTCATCACTTGGAAATAAATTTTACATAAATAAGGATATAAAAGAACATATCCCAACATAAAAATATGTAAATTAAAAGACATAAAAAAACAAGTCTTTTAAAAATAGGAGGGTGAAAGGTTCCCTTACTGACTTGGGTAACTTTTGAAACGTACACCCCATGAAAGAAGGAATATAAAACATTGATGTAAATACTCATAAACTAAAGTATATTACACAAATATTAGAATAATTGGAAGTACATACACCACTCAAAGGAAATGGTGGCAAATGTAGCATAAATCTCACAGGAATAAAAGTGAGATGAAAAATCTCTTACGAAAACTCGGCAGCCTAACAGCGCCACTTAAAACTTCCAAAAATTGATTTATGAGACCAAATAGGGTCTCTCGTAATATGAAAATAAAACTTACACAATTAGTAATATAAAATAAAATCCCCAAGAATAATAAATATGAGCATAAAAGAAATGACATAAAGGGGAGTACTTAAAAGGAAAGAGAGAGGTAGGACCCCTTACGAAAATTCAGCAGCCTAACGGCGCCACTCAAAACTTCCAAAATGGATTGATGAGATCAAATAGGGTCTCTCATAATATGAACATAAAATTTACAGAAAGAGGAATATAAAATAACAAACCCCAACATAACAAATAGGAGCTTAAAAGAAGTGACATAACAAGAGTACTTAAAAATAAAGAGAGAGGTAGGATCCCTTACCTCAAGTCTGACTTGTCTTGTTCTTTTCTTTATATTCCTGAATAATAAACATTGGTAAATTTATAGATTCTTAAGGAACTATTTTAAAGATTATTATTCAGTTCATATCACATATTATAATGTTATAATAATTGTTTAATAATGTGAGTTCATATCAGACGTTTTTGTCGATGTTTGGTACATGAGTCAAAAATGAACTTGTTTGAACATGATTGTCCTTGTAGTTATAAGTAAATAATCTCCAGAATATTATTAATGATTTAAATATCATATATATCTAGTACATATTCATTTTATACTACTCCATAACATTTGTAGAAAAAATAAATACAATTCACTGTTCATGGAGACGGTAGGCCGTACGTACACATGAACGTTACTTTCATTTCTTTTCCATATTAATGGAATTAAAAATAATTTAGAGATATATATATTATAATTACAGTATAATATATATTTTATATAGGTCAAATATGTTCATTAATTTCATTCTTTATACATTCCATGTATGGCATGAACGAGTCACATCACTTGAGGGGGCGGTAGTCCACACTTCCTCGTATGAAATTATTGCATTTGCACAACATGAAAAGAATAAAGGCATGTTTTAAATATAAAATTCATAAGCATATAGAAAACATAAATACCATATATATCATATATAAAATATATTTACATCATAATGGCCACCATGAAAGGTGTTAAGAGAATATTGAACAATCATCTTTTCGTGAGACAGAAATTCGCCATCCACAGAAACAATATGTTCTTTAACCATTAGACGAAGTTGTGTGTTAGTGTAGAACGAATCCTTCACATAAAAAAATACTAGTATATTTAAGATACTTGTGTTGTTACAAAATAAAGGAATAAAAAGAGGTTAGGGGGTTAGAGAAGAAAAATAAAACAAAATAACTCAAGGGAAGACATTACCTTTAAATCGGGTAACTCTTTTTGATTTGAGCTCAAAGGCTTCCTTGGAAAGGATTCTTCCCAAAGGTGAGGCTTCAATGATGAATATAGGGATGTGGAGAGATGAAATGGGCATGTTTTGGCTGAGCCAAAGGCTTGAGAGGTGTGGGTAAGGTGGTAGAGGTGGGAGCCTTTTATAAGAGGAGAGGAGGGGCACGCTTGGAAAGTTATAAACATTTACTTTATTATAAAATGATTTTCGAATTTTAAAGATCCCAAAATTATATATTTCAAGGATAAGGTGATAAGAGTTATAAATCCACCCATACAATAGGTTTTTTACAAGTTTAGGTCTTATACTTTACATTATCTTTTCATTTTATTTAAATCGTTAAACAATGAGGTAATCGCTGCATCATCATGGTGTCATAAATAATTTAATTTATTTAATGTCTAAAAATTATAAAAAAATATCATGATGTAGGAAATCTTTGTATATTTCTAATGAATATTTATAGTAAAAAATATGAATTGTATAACCCCATTTAACAATTGTTTTAGTAAAACAACTCATGTTTGTGACTTTTTTATTTTAACTTTAAATAAAAAGTTATTTATGTCATTTTCCTACCAAAGTGGCTCCATGGGGTGCCCAAGTTGACCCATGGATTTTCTTGGTTGGCCATGACTCATCCAATAAGGGTAGGACATGTGTCAAGGTTATTTCATATTATTAAAACATTATTTTTACCTTAAATTACACTAATTTCCTTTAATCATGATTATTAAAACATAAAAGTTACTATTCACCAAAAAATTATTTTAATCTCATTGAACCACATTTTACTTCCTAATGACAACCAGGTATGTCAGATTTTTGAAAATAAAATCATAGAAGTGGTAATGTTTCATTTAAACGAAAAATCAGTTTTTTAACTACCACTTAGTGGTTTCACTATTCATCAAAAATTGAAGTTTTTCAGAAAAATACCAAAAATTCACCCTAATCTATATTTGATATTATGAATTCATAAATGACGTCTATTTTACAAAATTCAAAACATATAGGTTACATTAATTAATTTAATAATTAATTCTCGCTGTCAAAACAAATAGCGTGTTTTTAAGAAACAATATCTATTAAAAGATTGACACTAGTTTAAGTCCAATTTCAAAGTGAAATTAATTCCAATGACCACTATTGGATTAAATGGTAAAAATATATTCTAATTTCACCTTAAAACCAATTAAAAATGTAATCTAATATAATTAAATTATATTAAAATGTGGTTTTGAATTAAAATACAACATATTTTACTATTCATTAAAAAATGAACTTTATCCGAAAAATACCAAAAATTTATACAAAGTAAATTTTGATGTCCTGATTCTAAAGAAGAATGTTATTTTGTCAAATATAATACATACAACTGTCAAAAAGTGGATTTAAAAGAGGTTCTCCATCAAAAGGCGGTTAATCGACTTTTTAAGGAATATTAGAATGTTTACGCTGAAAATTGGATTCATTTGCATTTTTAATCCTCTAAAATTTATTGTAAAAAGTAAAAATATTTGACAAACATATATAATAATTTTTTAGTTAGTTCTGTTCATTCCCATCATTACAATGGCTAGGTGTTAACTACCATTTAAAATAAAATTATTTTATTATTAGAGTGCAACGTAAGATTTCAAAGGAACTCGTTATTGCGTATTGGGTACGCCATCGATCATAGAATTACCTTTAAAGTAATATTAATATTTTATTCACAAATATGGATAAATATAAAAATGTCATATTCTTTATTTACCTGGGGTGTTACATCCTTCCCCCCTTTTGGGAATTGCGTCCTCGTAATTTTAAAATTGGGCTTGGAAAGATCATTGAAAATCCCACATCGGAACAAGAGTCAATAAAAATATCACATTAAGATAAAGAAAAAGAAGTACAAAGGTCACCCAAGTTAACCCATAATAGGATTCCATGTAGGAAAACATGGACATGGAGGAGAAAACAAAGGGTCATGTTCTGATGGATAGTGATAGAAAACATGTTTAGGAGAAAGTTAACCAAAAGAAAATCACAAACTTATGATGGGTTAAACGGTATTGGATTCCCCAGTAGAAAAAGTTAACGGACAGAATTTTTTTTAAGTTACATTTCATTGAGGAATTTATTTTTGAGCTCAACTAAAACATAAGGAAACATACTTACTTGTCATGTTGACTTTCAACTTTTACTATATTTCTTACACGAACTCATATTTTCTCCAAAAGATGAGTATTTAGGATGACTTGTTTACATTAAGAGAGATATAATCAACTTCTAGAGAATAACCTAATCCAAAAAAGAGAACTGTATACTTCCCATGTCTTTAGACCTTAACCAAAACTAAAACCGAAAAGGTTAGTATGAGATTAGATAATACCCAAAAAGGATAATCCTTTATAAAAAGGAAATCTATTTTTAATCTCCAAAATTTTTCCAACAGGACCCAAAGTTCAACGAATACCAAAAGTAAACCAAACTAATATTTAAACCCAAATATTTGAAGGATTTAATCACATAGTCTTCTAAGTTAAATCGTAACATTTATCTCCAAACAACATTAGTTTCTCTTAAAGTCTCGTATTGAAAAGCAATTAACCTAATCACATATCCTCCATGATAGGTTAATCATTTCCATAAATAACCCAAAATAAACTTACTCTTGATTCATAAAATCATCTATCTATAAATAATTAGTCAAACTAACTAGAGACTTCATGTAGTCCAGTGGTAGGAGATAAATACTAGTTGCACATTGGTTGTGGGTTCGATTCCCACTGCTTTGTCTGATGCGACGGGTTGTCACACGATCTGCGTGTTTTCCTTTTTCCAAACTATATAATTCTCAAATCATTCCCCAAAAAGAATATAAAATCATCAAAAATAACCATAACATAATTTAAAATCAAGTTTATCTCATGTCGTTCATATTCTATCATAACATATAGTAACACATAATTACCTCAAAAGTAAGGATCATATAAACCCTAACGGTTACCTTTATAATTATTATCTGAACTTCCACATCGATTTGGTCATCTCATACATGATGCATTAGATAACTCACCAAGGTTCAAGTGGTTAATCATGACTCCTTGATAGTTGGTTTAGAACAACCATGAGATTCCTCATTGAATCCCCCATTTCATCTAGTATCTTAGTCAGAGAACCACCATAGTTTTCTTCAAACCTAATGTCACTTTGGTGCCTACTAGATCCATCCATTTACTAAAAACAAAAATGTCAGTGTGAGTATATCAACAAAACCATCATGTACTAATGAGGAAGATAAAAACTAAGATAAACTTACTCATTCACTTTATCTAAAAACTATGACTCTTTCTGAAATCCTAGCAATTATAGTAATGTCACTTATGCTTAAAGAATACCCTAACCTCTAAAGTTATCTAAACCGACATTTGATACCAACTATAAGGCCCCGACCTTAAACATTACTTAATCTTTAATTAAATTGAATAATTCACATTGAGGATATTTTTAGGTTTAGAGTTTTAGAGAATTAGGACATAACTATTACATCTCAAAAGATTACAAAGTAGACACTTCTAATCAGTTTCCATTTTTCACAAAATAAAAACTCTTGAAGAAAAGAGTCATGTCTAGTTCTTGTTTTAGATAGCATGACATTTACTTGATCCCATCCTTGACCCTATTCCATTTTATTTCATGTGAAAAACATTTCAAAAAAACTTGGGATGAGCATTAAAATCTCAGTAAAGGATACACCAAGAAGGAAAACTGTTAGTTTTTCAAAACAACAAGTAAACCATGAATACTTTACCAAAGTAATACTTTTCACCTTTATGAAGTAGTAAAAACTCTTCACTGAATAAAAGACCATTACTTACCCTTTTATAACCAAAAGATTACCATAAAACCCATATAAAGAACACATAACATATAAAGGTAACTTGGGACATAAACATACTAAAATGGAATAACCATATGGTTGACTTCCACACATACTTAATGGAATAGCCATAAGGCCAACTTCCATACCCAATGCATTGGAGGTTATAACGTAACCACCCATCCTGGTATTCACGGCACCACCCGTCATATGGTTTATCACGTAACCACCCGTAAAATGTTCAAGTACAATCATTACACATAAAATATTGTAAATATAAACATTTCAATAACAACATTTAATTTTCAATCACAATGATTAATTCCAAGATATTGAATTAATCAATCCATTTTCAAAAACCATTTAAAAGATATTTTTGAATCAAAGTGTCCCATACCACTTTGAAGATTTTAATGGAATTATAATTTTAAAACATTAATGTATATATAAATAAATACTAAAAACCATTTTGAAAATGTGGACATTAAAGATAAAGATTTAGAATAATAAATATTTAAAACATTTAAAATGATATTCTTGTTAAAGAGTTTTTAACAAAATGAGAGACTCTTGAATATAAATAATTTTGGAATAACATTTAATCAGAAATTAATAATATCATGAGAATAAATGAATTCATGATATAATATGTCAAAGGACAGTATATACACCATATAAGATTGAATTGGTGCATAACATCAATGAAGTCTCAATGGAAATGTAAATTGAGATGAAATCCATTATAAAGATGGTATCCTTAAATTAAGAATAAATCTATCACATAATTATGTGTGAGAAATATAAATACACCCAATATAAGTGGATATAAATTGTGAAACAATAAGAGGTAATTCACACATATTCATTGGATGACATGTTCAAGAAGTACAAGTTGAACCCAAAGAAATCAAAATTGGGTTAAGACGTTCCCTTGTAAAAATTCGATAGCCTAACGGCGTCACTTTAAAATTCAGAAAATGAGATGATGAGAAAAAAGGGAATCTCATCACTTGGAAATAAATTTTACATCAATAAGTATATATAAGAACATATCCCAACATAAAAATATGTAAATTAAAAGACATAAAAAAAATAAGTCTTTTAAAAAGAGGAGGGTGAAAGGTTCCCTTACCGACTTGGGTAACATTCGAAACGTACACCCCATGAAATAAGGACTATAAAACATTGATGTAAATACTCATAAACGAAAGTATATTACACAAAGATTAGAATAATGGGAAGTACATGCACCACTCAAAGTAAATTGTGGAAAATGTATCATAAATCTCATGGGAATAAAAGTGAGATGAAAAATCCCTTACGAAAACTCGGTAGCCTAACGACGCCACTTAAAACTTTCAAAAATGGATTTATGAGATCAAATAGGGTCTCTCGTAATATGAACATAAAAAGTAATGAATGATGAATATAAAATAACATCCCCAAACATAATAAAGATTAGCTTAAAAGAAATGACATAAAAGGGAGTACATAAAAAGAAAGAGAGATGTAGGATCCCTTACGAAAATTCGGCAGCCTAATGACGCCACTCAAAACTTCCAAAATGGATTGATGAGATCAAATAGGGTCTCTCATCATATGAACATAAAATTTAAAGAAAGAGAAATATAAAAGAACATCCTCCAACATAACAAATAGACGCTTAAAATAAGTGACATAACTAGAGTACTTAAAAATAAAGAGAGAGGTAGGATCCCTTACCTCAAGTCTGACTTGTCTTGTTAGTTTCTTTATATTCTTGAATAATAAACATTGGTAAATTTATAATTGCTTAAGGACCTCTTCTAAAGATTATTATTCAGTTCATATCAAAAATTATAATGTTATAATAATTGGTTAATAATGTGAGTTCATATCAGACGTTTTTGTCGATGTTTGGTACATGATTCAAAAATGAACTTTTTGAACATGATTGTCCATGTAGTTATAAGTAAATAATCTCCAGAATAGTATTAATGATTTAAATATCATATATTTCTAGTACATATTCCTTTTATACTACTCCATAACATTTGGAGATAAAAAGAAATAAAATGCACCGTTCATGGAGACGGTAGGTCGTACGTACGCATGAACGCTACTTTCATTTCTTTTCCATATTAAAGGAATTAAAAATAATTGAGATATATATATATTATAATTAAAGTATAATATATATTTTATATAGGTCAAATATGTTCATTAATTTCATTATTTATACATTCCATGTATGGAATGAACGAGTCACATCACTTGAGGGGGCGGTAGTCCACACTTCCTCGTATGAAATTATCGCATTTGCACAACATGAAAAGTATAAAGGAATGTTTTAAATATAAAATTAATAATCATATATAAAACATAAATACCATATATATCATATATAAAATATAGATACAACATAATGGCCACCATTAAAGGTGTTAAGAGAAGATTGAACAATCATCGTTTCGTGAGGTAGAAATTCATCATCCACAAAAACAGTATGTTCTTTAAACATTAGACGAAGGTGTGTGTAAGTGTAGCTTGAATAATTCACATAAAAACATCATAGTATATTGAAGATACTGGTGTTTTTACAAAAGAATGGAATAAAAAGAGGTTAGAGGGTTGGAGAAGCAAAATAAAACAAAAGAACACAAGGGAAGACATTACCTTTAAATCGGGTAACTCTTTTTGATTTGAGCTCAAAGGCTTCCTTGGAAAGGATTCTTCCCAAAGGTGAGGCTTCAATGATAAATATAGGGATGTGGAGAGATTAAATGGGCAGGGGTTGGTCGATCCAAAGGCTTGAGAGCTGTGGGTATGGTGGTAGAGGTGGGGTCCTTTTATAAGAGGAGAGGAGGGGAACTCTTGGAAAGTTATAAACTTTTACTTTATTGTAAAATGATTTCTGGATTTTAAAGGTCCCAAATTTATATATTTAGAGGATAAGGTGATAAGAGTTATAAATCCACCCATACAATAGGTTTTTTACAAGTTTAGGTTTTAGATTTTACATTATATTTTCATTTTATTTAAATCATTAAATAATGAGGTAATCGCTGCATCATCATGGTGTCATAAATAATTTCATTTATTTAATGTCTAAAAATTATAAAAAAATATCATGATGTAGGAAATATTTTTATATTTCTAATGAATATTTATAGTAAAAAATATGACTTGTATAACCCCATTTAATTTTTTTTAGTAGAACAACTCATGTTTGTGACATTTTTATTTTAACTTTAAATAAAAAGTTATTTATGTCATTTTCCTACCAAAGTGGCTCCATGGGATCCCCAAGTTGACCCATGGATTTTCTTGGTCGGCCATGACTCATCCAATAAGGGTAGGACATGTGTCAAGGTCATTTCATATTATTAAAACATTATTTTTACATTAAATTACACTAATTACCTTTAATCGCGATTCATAAAACTTAAAAGTTACTATTCACCAAAAATTATTTTAATCTCATTGAACAACATTTTACTTCATAATGACAACCATGTATGTCGGATTTTTGAAAATCAAATCACAGAAGTGGTAAAGTTTCATTTAAATGAAAAATCAGTTTTTTAACTACCACTTAGTGGTTTCACTATTCATCAAAAATTGATGTTTTTTCAGAAAAATACCAAAAATTCACCCTAATATATATTTGATATTCTGAATTCATAAATGATGTCTATTTTACAAAATTAAAAACATATAAGTTTCATTAATTAATTTAATAATTAATTCCCACTGTCAAAACAAATTACGGGTTTTTAAGAAACAATATCTATTAAAAGATTGACACTAATTTTAGTCCAATTTCAAAGTGAAATTAATTCCAATGACCACTATTAAATTAAATGGTAAAAATATATTCTAATTTCACTTTAAAACCAATTCAAAAGATAATATAATCATATAATTAAATTAGATGAAAAGGTGGTTTTGAATTAAAATACAACATTTTTCACTATTCATTAAAAAATGAACTTTATCGTAAAAATACAAAAAATTTACACAAAGTAAATTTTGATGTCCCGATTCTAAAGAAGAATTTTATTTTGTCAAATATAACACATACAATTTTCAAAAAGTGGATTTAAAAGAGTTTCACCATCAAAAGGCGGTTAATCGACTTTTTAAGGAATATTAGAATGTTTACGCATAAAATTGGATTCATTCGCATTTTTAATCCTCTAACATTTATTGTAAAAAGTAAAATATTTGACAAACATATATAATCATTTTTTAGTTAGTTCTGTTCATTCCCATCATTACAATGTCTAGGTGTTAACTACCATTTAAAATAAAATTATTTTATTATTAGAGTGCAACGTAAGATTTCAAAGGAACTCATTGTTGCGTATTGGGTACACCATCGAGCATAGAATTCCCTTTAAAGTAATATTAATATTTTATTCACAAATATGGATAAATATAAAAATGTCATATTCTTTATTTACCTGGGGTGTTACAATAATATAGGGTTAATATAGTTAAAATAAAATTTCAGATGAACCCCAAGTGGATAATTTGTGAAATTTATAACATTATCATAGTTAGTTGGTTGAAACAGATATTTTTATGAATTTTACAATAATTAATTAAATATTACCTATTTTCATGTATAATTTATGTCAATTTTGATACTATTCAAAATTTTAATTTTTAAAAATATCAAAATAACATGATAAATTCAAAAAAAAAAAAAATATGTCACTAACATGTATATGTTATCTATAAAATTAGTGGATATCAATAATTTAGTAATATTATATTTATTTTAATATTTCTCATATTATTTAATAGATTCTTCTTTTAACAATTCAATTACTCCATCATTATTTTGTCACAATTTAAATTATTTATTTATTTCCCAAATTTAAAAATAAATTACCATTATTTAGATTATCATTTTATCTTAATAATTATTATTTATAGTCAACCATATCACTTATATATCCTCATATTAAAAATGATATAGTTATTAAAATTTGTATATGGAATTTTTAAATCTTCTTTAAATAAAATATAATAAATTCCATAATCTAACACAAGTGGATTAAAAAGAATCATATTTTTTTACCATAAGTTGATTTAGGTGGAAAACGCTTATCCAATGAAATTAGGAAAAGTGTTAGGATAATGTTATATTATTATAATATTCTTTTTTTTCTAATTACTCCATTCACCTTTAACCGTGGTAAATAAAATTCAAAAGTTTCTATTCACCAAAAATTATTCTGACCATATTAGGCAAAATTTTTCATGTTGATTACAAACATGTATTTCTGTTTTTTAAAATTAAATTCACAGATGTAGTAAAATTACATTTAATGGTAATCCATAGATGTGGTTAGAAGGCGGGTAAAAGAGACGTTCAAAAGTTTAATAAATTTTTTATATCTAGTTCTATTATAAAAATGATTCAAATGAAATAAATTAGACTAATATATTTATTATATATCTATTGTGACTTTAAAATAAATTTAAATTAAAATGATGATTTAAATGAAAAAATCTGGTTTTCTAAAAATAATATAGTATTTTTCAATATTTATCATTAATTAAAACTTTTCAGAAAAATACTTAAAATTCACCATAAGCTAATTTTAATATTCCGAATTCAAAAATAATGTCTAGTTAGAAAAATAAAATTTATAAATATCATAAATTGCTTAATACTATTCATAACCATTTTTTAAACGACTCATTTGATTGGTCATGGTGCACTCAAACTTGATGTTGCGTGCAACGAAAGCTATTGAATTATTTAAAAAAACGTATATCGTGGAATCATGGGGTGTTAAAAGTCAGGAATTAATTGAGGCACTCCAACCGATGGTTATTTATTTATTTATTTCTTTTATTAAATTCAACAATATTGGTACACTATTCATTATATATTTCATGAACTATATTGATTTAGACACTATTGGTTGTGGCCTATAGTTATTATATCTCACACCCTTTATGGGACACCTTTGGTACCCAATAATACTTCATGGTTGCATGTGTTGATAATGGGAATTTTCTTGATTCCACTGTTTGATTTACAATATTAGGAAGGAGTATGGGATAAGAGGAAATAAACTATAATCAATATTTTAGTAGTATCATATTTTTGGACTTTTTTTCATTTTGATAGAATATGGTATATACATGTTTTCTTTGTATCATATTTTCCATAAATTTTTATAGCAACCTTATCCTAAAAATCGGTCTTTATATGTTATTAATTCATCTTCCACATGCTATTTTTTATTCTGCTATTTTTTACTTATTATGCATCTACTATGGTGGGATTCCGGTCCATGTGGTCTTAGTGTCTTCTATATATTATTATTTATTATACAATAATGTGAACCAATATGATACATGAGAGAATTGTCTCCCAACAGACACCCCACTGGCCCTCACTTCTAGTTAGTAGCCTCTGGAATATGGAATGATACTCTTGAGGGCTTGTGGACCATCATCATGGGGAACCATTAAGTGGAATTCAGGGTGGGATGCTACATTTTCTATAATATTTTGGATTAATTTTCTATTTTAATGATGTTATTTCAATTTGAATGGAATATTTACCTCCCAAAATGTTCCATGTTATCATTAAAATCATTTTCCAACTACGATGACATCGTTTAATGTATCCTGAGCTTTACATGGGATATTATCCAAGGATATCATCATTATTTTCTCTCTATATGGTTTATGTTTGTGTGCAAAATAGGTTTATGAAACCGATTTCCACAACATGGGTTATGTTATAATGAAATGATGAAATGTTTATTGAACTGGTTTCTTTTTGAGGGGTAATTCTATGATGAAATGTTTATGAAAACCATTTGTTTCATCAGTTATGATATAACTAATTTTTTATGATCTTGTGGAACACAAATATATGGATTGTGATATTTGTGAGACCTATATATCCATCAAATTCATTTGGTACATATAGATAAAAATTGAGTAAATGTGTTAGGTGTGAACTGGATTTCATGTTCATATTGTTATGTTTGGAACTGGTTTCATGTGCATAAGATTAATATTGGGATTGGATTTTATATCTATAAGGGTATGTGTGGACCTAGTTTCATGGACATAAGGTTATGTGTGAACATGGTTTCATTTTTATAAGGTTATCTTTGTACCCATTTTCATGTCCATAATTTTATGCAAGAGACTAAATTCATCTAATTAAGTTAATGTGCTAACCTATTTATTTTTAAACTTGTTCACAATTGTTATAATAATATGATCTTACACATTCCAATATCCATGTAATACTCTAATGGATTATGTTTTTTTTAGTTTTTATGATTCATATCTTATGAAATACCATGATATTTTCCATGATTAAATATTATGATCATTATTATATAGTGCATGGATTTATAATGATAATATAATTTTATTATACATATATTCTCATATTATTCTTATTTGATCCCTTTCTTTTATTTCATATCCCTTGGTTATAAAGAATGATTTTAAGTTGGGTATGTATAAGAAATTAACAATATGGTAAGATATTTATTGAAAAATATGAAGATCATTTATGTAATAAAATTATTATGTATCTAGTTTCTAAATAAACCATGCCTTTAAAGTTCTCAAACCCGCTTCTGAAAAATATGAATATTCACCTATTAAGATGAAATGTTTATGTATAAGAATGCTTGGTCGTTATAGTAATGATTTATTTTCATTCACTAACTTATATGGATAGTCCAAATGTGGAATTTAATATATAATTTTTAAATCTATAAATTATTCTATATTATAAAATAATAAAAAATTAGTATATATTTCTCATATTCTTTAGAAAATGATATCATTAACGTTGCTTGATTCTTCACTGTAGCCTCTATGAAACTATAGATTTTTGTCTTTATATCCATCACTACCTTACATGTAAGGGAGTGATAGTGGGGTTAAGGGATAAATATGATTTTTATGTTATAATTACGAGTTTTATGAAAAATAGGAGAATCAGGTAAATATATGAATAACTAATGATCATGGTCAATTAAATCATTAAAAAAACTATACTAATAGGAAAAAAAATATTATTCATATTATGTAATATTTTTATATTCATTACATCCACATAAAATTCATTCCAATTATTATATATCACTATAATAAAAACTAATTATGATCAATATTACTCTTGTATACTAATATAACAACTAAACCCACACATAATCATCCATTAATCATGTTATCTTCATGTTTGGGTTAGTTTATCCACCTACTTTAACAATGTAATAAATTTATATCGTGGATGACTATGGTTAATTAAATATTATTATAATATGATATAAATATATAAATAATGTTTTTTTTTGTTATTGAGTGATAAAATGATTATTAAAATCAATAATTAAAAATACTTTCCAGTCATTAAGAATCACCAATGCATGATCATCATCAATTAAATATTCATTTATTATATGAAAAACTATTATATAATGATATTATACATTTATAAATACCATGAAACAATTATTAATTTACATTAGTGATATTAGTATTATTGACTTCGTAACACGAATGAATACCAAAACCATTTTTATGTAACAATTTAGAAAATGACCCATATCACTTACAACCGATATTAAAAATTGGTAATAACAAAGAATAATTATGAAAACAGAGGATTAGAACTGAAGAGTATATATGGAAAATATATGGGTAAGTTTACGAAAATATTTATTAAGATAGCTATAATTGTAATACAGGTTTTTAGAGTTCATTTGTGGTAGATAGAAAAAAACGGAACCATTTTCTTCATCTCATTTCCAACTCTTTAGGACATAATTTCATTGTGCCACATGTTTTCCATGTATGGTTTATGTACTATCTATTGATATATTTTTATCACATGTTTTATTTTATTTCATTCAATATACTTCGACAAATCTTATTCCATTCTTTAAAAGTATGTGGATTCAATTATTACACCATTAGTAAGGCTTTTGTTAACTCAACATTCTTCCATTGAATTAAATCATTATATTGAACATATTTCAGATGTGTCAGGTAAATCATTATATTGTTTTTATTAAATGGTATTGTGTAATAATTTTTTTATGTATTTAAATCCCACCAACAAAAATCTTTGAAAAATATTTCTTACCTTATGGGGTATGTTTCCAGTAAAACAAAAAGATAGCTTAAATATCATTTCATTGAGTTATAAAAAATATTCGTGAACATTTTTAGTACATTATACTGTTATACCATATAAATATATTATTAGATGTCCTTTTGTACTATTATTTATGGAAATTTTTTTTAATACAAATATAGTTTTATTAAACTTTTTACAACGCAGGTTTCAAAAAAAAGGTACTTTCAATGTTCAAAAAAGGTTTCATTCACAGGGAAATATTTTATCTTTGGCACTAAATTTCCTATATAAAACATTATGTAATTTTCAAGGATATATCATTTGATATTATTTTAAAAAATGAAGGTTTTCAATTTATTTCACTTCATGTTTTCAAAATTTACTTTTAATAGCTACAAGTGTGTTTTTATTTTACATAAACGTTTATAATGTTTTCTAAAATATCTTTTTAGACTTTAAATATTTTATTCTTTTCATATTAAAAATGTTTTATACTCATGGTTTTTATGTTACATGATTTATCCTACTATATATATATATATAAGTTTGGGGGATTTAACTCACTATATTAGCTAATTCAATTCTTGATCAATTACTGAGTGATATCGGTCAATGTATTATTTTATATGAATGTTTTTCATTTTATTCAATATCATTAAAATTTTCCTTTGTTATATTAGGGATATGTTATTTTAAAACCATGCACCATATTTCTCTAGATGGTTTATACACTGATATTAACTCTCAAAGATATGACTCATCACTACCTTTATATTCCCTAACCATCTAACATGAATAGGCATAACTTTAATCCCAATGCCTTCAAATTGTTAGTACAAATTCATATAGTTCATTTATTGATGGATTTTCACATATATTCCAAACAATTGTTTATTTTGGAAATTATTAATTTAACTATATTCATATTTTTAACTGGGGAACTATTGAATATCAGAATATTTTTTATTGTGATATTGATGTTTATTGTTTACTCAAACATGTTGAATGTGTGTTGTTTAACCATCAACATTATTTATCCAGATGGGTTATTACCATGAAATTTCTTTAAATGAAATAGAGAAAAAAATATGGGAATCACCTTTGATTTTTTGAAATATAGATGATTATTTTTAAATTTTAATACTTATTGTTTACTCATTATTACATATAAATAATACATTTCCCATAAACAAGTGTATAGTAGGTATCGATGTTATATAACCCCTCAATGCATAACAATTATCATGAGGAAAGCATGTTTCCATATTTTCATTATTCCTAAACAATTAAATAAGATATCTTGACTATTTTGTGGATGAAAATAACGTTTTCTTAGATACATGCATGATGGAAAGAATGATTTCTTGGATAATGCACTGATTGTATGAGAAAGATGTCTGACATTATGTATTCTATCCTCATGAATTCATTTACTATTTTGCATATGATGAATTTATTTTCATTACTATCTTTATATATTTTATACACTTAGATTTTTTATAATATCATTATAAAAATTATTTATTCATATAATAATATTTATTCCATGTTTTCACATGATTTTATCAATTGGATGTATTTTCATACTAAGCGTTTAATCTCACCACTTCTTATGTTTCCATTTTCTATAGTTACGAAAAAAAGTGTTTCATACAAAAAGAACAGTTGATTGTAATGTGTATGAGATTTTAAGTATATGTTTAATACTTCTAATATATAAATGAATAAAATTTTCTTTAATTTTAATAAGACATGGGTTTTGATTGTTTCTTTATTTTCCCTAATTCCATAAAGGTATTAAATAAAAATTACATGAGAATTTAATAAATGTAGTATTATATTTGTTCCCTCAAAGTATTAGATTGTAATGTTTGGGAATGTAGTGTTTGTATTGAATATAGTTTATCAATTACATGTTTCAAGAACTATATCCAAGAGTGTAGGTCTATGGTGAAACATCCATGAAATTTAAGTTACCTAGTGATTTTTTTGAAGAATTTAGTAGTTCTTCAAATTTCACTTCACCTAGACCATAGATGATGTGATGTACCAAGATGGGTTTAATTATAAAATTGAAAATAATGAATTTCATGATGAATTACTACCATTAATAAAATATAAGTTAATTAAACATAAAGACTATACTAATTGGAAACTCATAATATAATCAATCCTTAAATCATCCAATGAAAAATTGAACTATTTCAAGGTAAAATAAATCTAGTAGGGAATTCAATATGATTCTATTTTATTGTAATGGATTATAATTCATGGATGATAAAATTTATACAATTTTATAAACAAGAATATGGGCACTCTATGTAGATATATATCATTCCATAAAAGATCTGAATTTTGAAGTAACCTAAAGGAGAAACTAACCTATTATGATTATATGTAAGAAGAAACAACAAGATTTATTGAAACTAGTAAATCTAAATACAATTGATGACAAGGATTTCTCAAGTTATGTAATGACTAGATCTTCTATGGGCCATGAACATAGTAATATAACACCATGGGTCACCTATTATACCTTAGTTACCTTCCCAACTCATTGTGCAGACAAACCATATTTTGAAAGAGTCATAGAAGAACCATGACTAAACAGTGCTTAGTGAGACCAAATAAACCAAGGTTTGTTGATTTATTATCTTGACAGCAGTATATATCTTCAATTTCATGCTGAACTTATTTTCAAGATCTATATAGTGGGCTTTCATTTGGCCCTATTTTATTTCATATAATTCTTATCATACTCTAGTTGTGGTATTTATATGTATGGATGCATGGATGTTCATTTTTATTATATTTCTTCATTTTATGGGATTGGATATGTGTGCATGTGTACATGAAATTAGGTTAAGGACTCTCATGTTAGTAATATTCCTACTCAACTCTAGTCTCCAGTCCTTGGCATATTAAAGGCCGTGTAACACCCTAGACACTACAATATTTTCATTTATGAAGAAATTTAATTTTATTTATTAACTTTTTTTAAGGAACACCATGTTAATCTTACACTACACACAAAAATGAGTTGGCTTGTGTTTCATGCATGACTGAGTTCTACCGAACAACAATATATTAATAAAATATTATTATTTAATATAATATATAACAAAGATGTTAAATTAGTTTTTATGAAGATTATTAATCATATTTTGAATTTTATATATTCCATATAATTTTAAAATTAATCTTATGTATTTTATAGACATTATACAGAAAAATATTCTTTTTTTAGATAAAAAACTATTATTCAAAAAATGCATTTTTACCACCTTTTAATCAAAAAACCATTTTAAATATATTTTTTTAACATATGAATATTATATTTAAAAAAATAAACTTCTTCTTTTGAATGTGGATATAAAAATGTACTCTTGATTAATTTTTGATACTTTTTTGATAAGTATTATGTTTTGATGATTGGTAAAAAAGTACTAAATTTTAATTGAAAACATCTTTTTTCATCAAAATAATTTATGTGGATAAATTATACTATTGAATGGTTTTAAAGTACATATATAATATTTTTTACCAATTAATATAATTTTGGTCATTAGATTTAATTTTACCTTTAATTTCGTTGTAAAGCTATTTCAATCTTTTATAATGATTTAACTTTTGAAAACCTATTTTTCATTCTAAAAACATGATTAATTTTAAAATAATTACTGAAATTTTATTGTTTTTAATTTTGAAAAATGGATTCCATATTTGGATCCAATGGTTCTAAATTATGTAAATATGTTCCTATTATTCTTGGGTATTATGAATATTAACTGTAGTAATTTTTTTATTACCATGGTTAACGGTAAATCGGGCAATTAAAAGTAAAACAAATATAATAAAATTACCCTAACACCAGTAAAAATCTTATTAAATGATTAAATTAAACCATTATCACATATGTTTCTAAATTAAATCATTTAATGGACCCTGGTCCATGAATATGACATGAATATTTTTAAAATTAATGAATGTGATAAAATGTTTCACTCTCATTTATTATAAGTATAATAATTTTAATATAGAGATAATCAGGAGAAAAGATTTATTATAAATATTATATTAAAATATAAAATAAATACATACATCATATAAATTTATTTATAAATTTAAGAGATTAAATAATTACCATTAATGATGACACAACAATGATGAAAAAATTATTCTATTAATAGAAATATCAAATAAATGATATTAAAAATAAGAAAGAAATATAATTTGACTTTATTAATGACATAAAATAATTTTATATATAACTTAGACATGTTAGTGACATATATTAAGATTTATTAGAAGTTATAATGTTGGTTTTAAATTTCTTAAAATGAAAATATTGAATAGTATAAAAATTGGCATAAATGATATTTTAAAAAAAATAATATTTTATTAAATGATATAAAAGTAATATAACTATAAGGATTGTACAAAAAACATGGATAATTTCAAATATTTCATAAATTATCCAATTGGGGTTCTTTTTTCATTTTATAGTAACCATATGAACCCTATAGTGTGAAAATACAAGAAAAATGGTAAGAGTTAAACTGTTTAACTACGAGTTAAATGCAAAAGATGAGGTTAATTTTATGAACTAAAATTGTCTAAAATTCATTGATTGATTTGATTACAACCCATAATCATCATATATATGAAATAAATCACTTTTTATCTATTTGAAACGAAAAATAAATTTATAATAAATTAATATTTTAAGATCTTCCAAAAGTGACCCTCACCTATCTTATAAAAGGGAACTTCTACTTATATTTATTTATCACCTCTAAATCCAATTTTATCAGCCCAAAACTACTTATTTATTATCTATACATCACCCAATTCATATTATAGGCATCAATTTGTGAAAAAATCCAACTTAAGGAATCATTTTGTACAAATCAAAAAGTGATACTCGAGGAAGAGATAATCGTTTTACCAATTCAATTCAATTTATTTTCTCATTATACTTCCTTTTACAATGTTTTTTCCTTAATAAATGAACATATCTAGTATAATATAAAATATTATATGTTATTATTTTTATGGTATAACTTTATTCCTTCTTTTACCAATCCAAAAAGAATAATATCACCATGTGTGTGTATGTACGGTTTACCGTTTCCGCATCGTAGTGAAAACTATTTTTCATTCATAGTTTATCTAGATGGGTAAAATGATGAGTATAATGGATTTAAATAATGAATATATTATAATAATTATTATTTATAATTAAAATACCATCCAATTCCATACCATTTTATCATCAAGTGAATGATACTGTTGCTCGTGCGTACATACGACCTACCATCTCCATGATGCGATGTGATTCACTCTCCACATTAACCATTCAAGAATGATTAAAAAATTTATACGATGAGTAAAAATAATAATTATAAATGTAATTTAATTATTTTTATTTTAAAATACATCATATTCATAATAATCATGACTTACATGATAAAACAAGAACGAAAAAATAAAGCAGTTAACACCTAAAACAACAGTAATACAGAAATATTATTAACAAAAAGATATAAGAGGATCATACATGATATCATAAATATAGATATAGTTCTAGTTTAATTAAATAAAATTATTTAACATTTATATAGGAGGTTAATGAACCCTCTACTAAAGGAAAGTACAAGGGTAGGGTTAATTTCAGAGTCTCAATAATATCCATGGTTGTTTATACACAAGTATCTTCTGGGGCATCATTATCATCCACATCAATGTTTCATAAAATGTTTTTCAAAATATTATAAAATATTATTTAAAGTAAATTTTACCCTTGTTTTACTCTTTATAAATGTTTTTAAAGGAATATTTCTATCATTTTCCAAACAAGTTACTTTTTGATATTTTCGACAAATTAATGAAAGAATGTTTTTTCAACTTATACACCACGAGCGAATATTTTCTGTCATTATGACACATTAAAATTTTGAATCATCCCTTAAAATATTACAATTTTATTTTCACAAGATTTTTTTTCTTTCATAATATTGTGGATTTTATATAATGTCAAATTAAAAAAGGGATATTTCACTTAAATAATTTTAAGGATTTTATTTTATTATTTTCTTTTATGTCAACATCCTTTGTTGGATTTTATTCTTAATTGAGTTTGATATATTATGATACTATCTCCCATATTGTATTGAAGGTTTTATTAAATGTTTTACGATGAATGTGGTATTTTAATACCATTCATGGTTTATGGTTAAAGTATTAACATTTCATATGCTAGTTTTAATATGAATGTTTATGTTATATTCCATCCTTTTCATATGAGGAATTCATTGGACTTATTATGGGACGTGAATGGGCTGCTATAAAACCTCGATGAATCATTAGGTCTCATGAAGAAAACTAGTGTCTTGGAACAAGGCCTTGATGATATAGTTAAGTATTGTCTTGGCACGAGGCCTTGACGGTATGGTTTTGATGTATGACATTCTGCATTCCCACATTATGAGATTAATTATTGATATTACATGTGATTATTTCACTATCAGAATATCAATGTGAATGTTTAAATGGAATTATTTGATTTACTATCTTCATATTATATATATTTTTATGTTTATTAGTATTTTATTTCAGTTTTATACTACACTTAAATGTTTATGATTATTTATGAAATCTTATACTATATTGTAAAACATTAGAGATCATATGAGCTCACCCATTTCTTATGTTTTATTTTACTATAATGCCAAGAAGTGTTTTATGATTGATATTTAAGGTTAATATAGTGAATAATAACATTTTAAAAGGATTTTATGTGATATATGTTTTGTTTCAAATTTTAATGCAAAGTTCATGTATGTAATGTATTTTACAAGACTGATAAATTGATCGGTCCTTCAGGATTTGATTCCTTGTAATCATGCCACTGTATTAAAATAATTCATTAGCCCTAGGATTTTGGGATTGGGGCGTTAAAGATGGTATCAGATGATGTTTCGCAACCACTATAGAAATTAGATTTAGAAAAGAAAAATTAGAAAAAACCACCCTATGAATGACATTGATGGTAAGTCTAAATATAGGATGTCATACCCCAGATTTGGTAATGGATAAACTAGGTTAATCAATGATGAAATGGAATGAAAAGAAAATTCCTCCATCTAGATATCCTATAAATGATTCATCATGACTACATCACTATGATTATTGTTTATTACACTATGATTTGATTTTTGGTAAATGGTTAGAATCAGCATGCTTATACATGAAATGGTTATACTACTAATAATTAAAAGTCTACAAAAATAAAATGAGATAAATTAGGTATTAATGAATTATATGTTTAATCATAATTAATGGTTTTTGTGTGAAGTGCAATGATAAAAAGAAGTATTCTTCAAAAAAATGTAGTTTTGCTTCCTTTTGATGATACACCCATTTTAAATATTTTTTTGAAACTTTTATATGTTCTATTTGACCAAATAAGCTTCTTATTTGGATTTGGGATATAAAAATTTACTTTTTATGAATTTATGATAGTTTTTTGATAAGTTTTAAGTTTTGATGAATAATAAAAATATACAAAATTTTAATTGAAAACAAATTTTTTCACAGAAATAATTTATTTGGATAAATTATATTATTGAATGGTTTTAAAGTAAAAATATAATATATTTTCACCATTTAAAATAATATTGGTCATTGGCGTTAATTTTTAGTTGAATTTTGATGTAAATATAGTTTAATCTTTTGCAATGTTTTAACTTTTAAAAACCCATTTTTCATTCCGACAACAGAATAAAATTAAAATTCATTATTGAATATTTTTGTGATTTGAATTTTTAAAAATGGATTCCATATTTTGAATCTGTGGTTCCAAATTATTTAAATTGGTTCCTTTTATTTTCGGTATTATGAATAGAAAATTTATTAACTTTTTTACCACGGTTAAGGGTAAATAATGTAATTAAAGGTTGTAATGCCCTGACCCTAGATTCCCAGAGTCGGTGCATTATTTTAATACATTGGCATGATTACAAGTAATCAAGTCCTAAAAGACCAATCCATTTAGTAGCCTTGGAAAATAGATTACATACAAGAACGTTACAATACACTTTCCAACATACAACACAAAAAAAATCCTTTAAGAATGCCATTGTTCCCTTAGCTTAACCCTACATCTTAAACATAAAACACTACTTGGGATCCTCTAAAAAGAAAACATAATAAAGGGGTGAGCTCAGATGCTCTTTAAGGGTAAATAATTTAGTAGAAGCTATAAAATTTTAAGGCATGATGGGTAATAAAAACAACAACCTTTTAAACATAAACATGAACATAATATGGAAAAAATAAATCAATAATTACCATATTAACATGCACATGGATATTCTACTAGTAAAATAATCACATGTAATAACTAATTTACTAATGAGAGAATTTATAGTACCAAAATTTAATTTCTGTGTCAAGACCTTGTTTTAGGACCTAGGGGCTAACTGTAACCGGACCCCAACCCGGAGAGCCACTGTAACCAGACTCCAACCCGGAGAGCCTCGGTAACTGGAATCCAACCTGGAGAGCCTCTATAACCGGAATCCAACCCAGAGGGTTTGCTGTAACCGGACCCCAACTCGGGGGATTAATTTTACCGGTCCCCAACCCGGAACATACTAGTCCAACATATTCATCTTAAGAAGAGGTTGAAATATAACATAAACAATCGTATTAAAACTAGCATACAAAATATCAATACTTTAACCATAAACCATGAATGGAATAAAAATAACTCATCCATAGTCAAAAATATCAGAAAAACTTAAATACAATACAAAATATTTGTATCATAACAAATCAACTTCAAACAAGTGTAAAATTTATCAAAGGATGTTGACATAGTTGAAATCAAAACTATTTGAGGGAAATATCTCTTTCTATTTTGAAATCATTTAAGAGTCACATAATTATAAAGATTTTTTTTGAAAATATTTTTATAAGATTTTAAGGGATGCTTTGATGATGTTATAATGGTGGAAAATAGCTACACTCTCCGTATATGTTAAAAAAGACGTTCTTACCTTAATTTTGTCGAAAAGGTTATAAAGTACCTTGTTTGGAAAATGAAGGAAAGGTTCCTTTCAAAAACATATAAGGTCAAATAAGGGTATAAATGACTTTAACCCATTGTCTATTAAATAGAAAAAATGTTTTGAAATACATTTTAAGAAACATGGATGTGGATGATAAAGAGGTCCTAGTAGATAATTACATATAAACCCCCTTAGATAACGAAGAGATTGTAGAATTAATCCTTACATTGTACTTTTCCTTGGTCGAGGGTAATTTAATTTCTATATAATATTTAAATCGTTTTTTAAATTACACAACAACCATATACATAATTATGATATCATATATGATCTTCTAATAATTCATTGTTAATGATATTTTAGTATTATCATCATTTCAGGTGTTAATTGATTCATTTTCATTTATATTATTTGTTACGTGAGTCATGATTGTTATGGATGTGATGTTTCTTATTCATATCCATAATTATATCAAGTCTTTAAAAATTATTTTTAATCATCAAATGAAAATTATTCTTTAATGGTTACAATGGGTAATGAATCTCATCGCGTTTGTGGAGACGATAATCCGTACGTACGCACGAGCGACAATATCATTCTTTTGATATTAAAATCATATCTAATTGGATGGTATATAATATATACAGAATTTTTATCATGTTTTATTTATTATTTACATCAATTATACATCATTATTATACCCATCCAAATAATAATGTACTGAATAACAACTACACAATGACGTGGAGACGATAAGCCGTACACACACACGTATGGTGACATGTCATTCAAAGAATGGATAGTATAATGAATATAGTTGTAGCATATTTATAATAAAATCACAGTATATAGAAGATACTGGAGTTATTATATTACAATGGAAACAACAAGGAAAGAAGAAGTTGAAGGAGAAAAGAACTTGAAAGAGGTGATAAAATATTTACCTCTTCTTCGGCTTCTTCCTTTTGATTTGATCAAAAGGGCTATTTTAGTTGGATTTATGAATAAAGGAAGGCCTTTAGGATAGAGGGAGAACTGTTGAGAGAATATTTGGGTAGGGTTTTGCTGTTCCAATTGACTTTGAAGGTCTGAATTTGAGAGAAGGGGGAGTTCCCTTTTATAAGAGTGGTGAGAGACACCCTAGGAAAAGATTGAAATATTATTTGATAATAAAATTATTTTCGGTTTCTAATAGCTCAAAAATGATTTATTTAGAGTATAAGGTGGTGATGGGTCGAAAAATACTCAACCAATAGGTTTTAGACAGGTTTGGGTCACTATATTAACCTCATCTTTTAGATTTAACTCTTAGTTAATTAGTTTGACATTTACCATGTCTCTTTATATTTTTACATTATATGGTTAATAAACTTACTATAAACATCCAATATAACCTAAAGTGTTTAATTAATGACATATATAATATTATTTAAGACCTTTTTCCGAACCTTATATTTTTCCGAATAGAATATCAATTAATAATATAATATTTGTTTTAAAAACTCTTTTATGTCAATTTTTACACTATTTTCTATTTCATTTTTGTTAAATTCATTACAACATTATTGCTTCAAAAAAATTAATTTAATCAACCCTTACATGTCATATTAATCTTGAAAATTAGTTTAATTTATAAAAAGTCCCAAATTAGATTTATTTGGATATTTTTAATATCAATTAGTTTAATATTTCATTAAAAGGTAATTACTGCATCATCATTGTGTCATAAATAAAATAAATTATTTAATTTATAAAAAATATATATAAAATACTATTATGTAGAAAATATTTTTATCTTTCCAATGAATATTTATATTCAAAATTATGACTTATATATCCCCATGTAAAAATTTATATACTAAAAGATATTTGTTTATGTCATTTTTCTCTTACTTTAAGTTAATTAAACTAAAGTTCCATTATCATTCATAAGTGGCTCCATGGGGTCCCAAAATCAAACCAAAGATTCCCATGGTCATCCATTACTTATCCAATAAGGTTAGGACAAGTGTTAAGGTAATTTTGTATTGTTATAATATTCTTTTTACCTTGAATTACTCTATTTAACTTTAACCGCGGTAAATAAAAGTCAAAAGTTACTATTCACCAAAAATTATTTTCATCTTATTGAACCAAATTTTACTTATTGAGGTTAACTGTGTCTCTTGGATTTTTGAAATTCAACTCTCAGATACGGAAAAATTATGTTTTATGGAAATTTGCAAATTCTCCTAAGAGGTGGGTAAAAGACGGTAAAAAGTTTAATAAAATTTTTATATATCTAAACTTATTATAAAATATTTTTTTCATTATGTCTAAGAAACTCATAATATGGATTCTAAAATTATAAGGATTAAATAATGTTCAAAATTTAGTTAATACTATTCATAACCTCTTTTGAATGGCTAGTTTGGTAAGTCGTGGTGCGCTTGAACTTGGTGTTTCATGTAGTGGAAGTTATTAATTTACTTTGAAGAAATAACGTACTATGAAATCTTGGGGTGTTACATTATTCCCTCCTTCAATAAATTTCATCCTCGCAATTTAAAATTGTTCTTCAAAAATAAAAGGTTGAAAATAGAAAATAACTTTGTGGGAAAACCCACATCAGAAATTGGGTTAATAAAATTTAGTCTTAATAAGAGGAAAAGGGGAATGAAAAAGTCACCACCAAATGATGATCTCGATTAGATGAACATTGGTGGAAATTAGAGACACATAATTGGATGAAAATTTAAATATTTATAGGGAGTGATTGAGGTCACCAGTCACAAACAATTGTAGAATTCAGGGCCTCAAAGCCATCAATCTATAATGATTTAAAATATCATCAATTCAACAAAACATAATGTATTAGGATAACACATTTTTAATTTTAAGATCCCTTACCTAATGTTTAAGAATTAATTTCTTCATAAAATATGAGATGAAAAAATATATAATTGAAAAGTAGAGTTCCATCCTTTAACAAATTTCTACCACAAAGTCATCTTTCACTCTAAAAGATAATAGAACTTAGAAAAAAATTCAATTTCTCATATTCATATAGGGTTCTAAAAAATAATTTATAATTCACCTATCAGAACCTTAAAAAAAACTACATTATACAATTTTGGGACTTCACGTAGTCTAGTGGTAGGCAATAAATCCCAATCTCACTATGGTTGTGGGTTCGATTCCCACAGCTTTGTCTGATGTGACAGGTTTTCACATGGTCTGCATGTTGTCCTTTTTATAAAAATCCAAAAAATAACCTTAATAATAATATTCTATTTTAAACTTAATCTATTCCAACCATTAGACTTATCCAAAATACTTCTATCCAAACTCACAGTCTAAAATTTATAATAAAGTTAAACACATTGAATATCCTTTTTTCCATATAATAACTTGTGAACACCTTCATCATGTAATATTTTAAAACATGGTAACACCCTGAATTACCATAAAACCTTATTTATTACATTCATGCTCTCTTATCCTTTATATAATACTGGATATATTCCTTATATCCAAAAATATTGAATATTCTAAAATTGATGAAATAAAAAAACTATTAATCAGTTCCAAGGAATTCAAGAATATCCAAAAATAATTTATCCAAATCAATCATCTCTTATTCCAAAATCACTACCTCATTATCAGGACCATGTTAAGGGTTACATTTCCTTCAACCATGTATTTTTCCAAAAAAGTGTAGCTTACTATTTAGTCACTTTTCTTAGAACCATATATCTCATATCCTCAATAAAATAGTATTGAAGTACAATCCTTATTTATCTCCATAATTCATATAACCAGTATATTGTTGATACAACACTCAAATAAAATAATTGTATAATAACAATATACTAACTCTAGTCATTCCTCTTTATTTGAGGTAGTATCATAACTTGATTATTATCCAATATCATCATTTAAGGTACACTCTGATGACTAGGACATTGATTCACGTAGTGTCCCAATGCCTTGTAGATGAAGCATTGTACGTTTGAAACCTTTTTCTAACCCTTGAAATCACGTACTTGATGTCCTTTTTCTCCACACATATAACGAACTCACATTCCCTTCAAGCATTTACCAAGGTGATTCTTTCCACAGTTATCACATATGGGAAACTCATTCTTTTCCCTCTTCCCTTTATCCATCTTTCTCTCTTCCATTCTTTTCTTCTCTTGCTTCCCTTCAAAGCCATAAGACTAAAAGAATTCTTAACTTATATTATTAACACATGATACGATTTCTTCATATATTGAGAATACATGGGAGACTATTTCCCTTATAAATGTTGTGTTAATACTGTGAAAGATATGATCCTTATTACTCTTTGGACCATACATATTGCAAGAGTTCACATTCCTTATACTGGGTGCCATTTATATATAATGGCATACACTAGGTCAGTTTATGAATTGCAATGAATAATTCCAGACTTGTAAAATTCCTAACAAAAATTGAACAGTTTATAGATATAATATATAATCATAAAAATATTTTCTTTGATGAGGTATATACTTGTAAATCCTTCATAATGATTTTTAAAGAAAATGAGAATTATCATAAACATATCCCCTAGGAGTATCATAACCAAGAGTGCAGCAAGGCCCGTTGTCGTGCACCAGTTCCTATTCGAGTCTAGCTCAAAGCGGTGTTTTTAGATTTTACCCCTAGGTACATTTGTGCCAGAGCCACCTCTACTTACTCGTATCTAGAAAGGGATGTATTTGCTTGGAAAACTCACAATATCTCTTCATTACCAAAATTCTAGGAAGTTCTTTCATACTAATCCTCAAAATATATCTTGTTCTCTAATCAGAGTTGATCTAAATCTAGTTTGCAAGGTTATTGCTAAACCTCCCTCTAATACCAACTATAATTCCATGAACCTATATTCCCAAAGTTAGTGCATTATTTTAATACATTTGTATGATTACAAGGAATGAAGTCCTGAAAGACCGATCCGTTTTGCAGTCTTGGAAAAAAGATTACATACATGAACGTTACATTACACTTTCCAACATAGAACACAAAAAAACATCCATTGAGAATGTCATTGTTACCTTAGCATAACCCAACATCTTAAACATAAAACACTTCTTGGGATCCTGGGAAAATAAAATATAAGAAAGGGGTGAGATCAGATGCTCAGTAAGGGAAAATAATTTAGTGGAAGCTATGAACTTTAAAGGAAATATGTGTAATAAAAACAACAACCTTTTAAACATAAACTTGAACATAATATGACAAAAATAAATCAAAAAATAAAATATTAACATGCCCATGGATATTCCACTTGTCAAATAATAACCTGTAATAACTAATTTTATAATGAGGGAATGTATAGTACTAGACTTTAATTTCTGTGTCAAGGCCTCATTCCAGGACCTAGGGGCTAACTGTAACCGGACCCCAACCCAAAGATCCTCTGTAACCGGACTCCAACCCGGAGAGCCTCTGTAACTGAACTCCAACCCGGAGAGCCTCTGTAACTGGACTCCAACCCAGAGGGTCTGCTGTAACCGGACCCCAACTAGGAGGTATTACTTTTACCGGTCCCCAACCCGGAACATACTAGTCTAACACATTCATCTTAAGAAGAGGTTGAAATATAACATAAATATTCGTATTAAAACTATCATACGAAATGTAAATACATTAACCATAAACCATGAATAGAATAAAACTAAATCATCCATATTCAAACGTATCACAAAACCTTAAATAAAATATGGAAGATTTGTATCATAATAAATCAACTTCAAACAAGTGTAATATTTATCAAAGTATGTTGACATAGATGAAATCAAAACTATTTGAGAGAAATATCACTTTCTATTTTGAAATAATTTAAGAGTCACATAATTATAAAGAGAACATTTATTTTGAAAATATTCTTCTAAGATTTAAAGGGAAGCTTCGACGATGTTATAAAGGCGGAAAATAGTCACACCCGCCGTATAAGTTAAAAAAGACATTCTTACCTTAATTTTGTCGAAAAGGTTATAAAGTACCTTGTTTGGAAAATGATGGAAATATTCTTTTCAAAAACATATAAGGTCAAATAAGGGTATAAATGACATTAAAACATTTTCTAGTAAATAGTAAAAATGTTTTGAAATACATTTTTAGAAACATGGATGTGGATGATAAAGAGGTCACAGAAGATAATTACGTATAAACAACCTCAGATAATGAAGAGATTGTAGAATTAACCCTTAAATTTTACTTTTCCTTGGTTAAGGGTATGTTATCCTCATGTATAATAGTTAAATCATTGTTATTAAATTATACAAGAACCATATACATAATTATGATATCTTATATGATTTTCTAATAATTCTTTGTTAATGATATTTTAGTATTATCATCGTTTTAGGTGTTAACTGATTCATTTTCCTTTTTATTCCTTGTAACATGAGTAATGGTCATTATGGATTAGATGCTTCTTATTCATATCCAGAATGATATCAATTATTTAGACATTATTTTTAATAATCAAATGAAAATTAGTCTTGAATGGTTATGATGGGGAATGAATCTCATTGCGTTCGTGGAGACGGTAATTCGTACAAATGCACGAGTGACAATATCATTATTTTGATATTAAAATAATATATAATTGGATGGTATATCATATATACAGAATCATTATCATGTTATATTTATTATTTACATCAATTATACATCATTATTATACCCATATAAATAATAATGTATTGAATAATAACCACACCACGACTTGGAGACGGTAAGTCGTACATACGCATGTATGGTGACATGTCATTCAAAGGATGGATAGAATAATGTATATGGTTGTAACATATTTATAATAACATCAAAGTATATAGAATATACTAGAGTTATTTTTTTAGAATGGAAACAACAAGGAAAGAAGAAGTGGAAGGAGAAAATAACTTGAAAGAGGTGATGAAATATTTACCTCTTTGTTGGTCGGAGTGGATAATCTTGAGGGGGTGAATTGAGTTCCAATTAAAAATTTTGTTAAAAACATTATGGTTAAGAAAACCCAAATTTTAAAAATATCCTAGTTAATTAATTTAGTAGAAATGTAAATGTTCAATTGGTCAACAACTTTCTCAAAGGGTGATTAATCCTCAGTTGAATCAGTGTAGACACCAATTCAACTTTTGAAACAAGTCTAATGAATTAAGAAAATACACACACTAACGAAAACTAATTATCAAAGTGTAAGAAAATAAAGTTTTCTATTTTAGAAAATATAAGCAGTGGATAAAATCAAAATAGAGTATATGAAGATTTGTAAAACAATGCAAACAAGAGGTTCAGTCTCAAGACAAGACCTAATCTTATCCACTTGGTGATGACCTTCCACTAAGAATTTTATATTAAAACTTGATACACAACCTGTATCGGGATTTACAATAGTTATCACAAACTGTCCATGGAACACACCCTCTACCCCGGTTCTTCATGGGAAAGACAAACAAAACAGGCCACACACTGTCTCTTCCACAGTTATATGTCGGAAACACATATAAGGAGAAGTTTGATATGAGGATAGTTAATATCATCTAGTATAATCATAGGAGATAGTGTGTGATATAAACAGACACACACACTTCTGAAATATGTAAAATAAAGTAACAAAATAGAGTAGTTATGATGAGAAATAGTTTAGAAGGCTCTATGTGTTTGCAGTTCAGCTCTTGACTCCTTGGAATGAAAAATGTTAAAGATCGAGTCAATCTATGGAAGTTGATTTCCAAAACCGAGTATTGAAACTCCAGAATCAAGATTTTAGTGTTATTATTCTGATGTCGATATGGAGTTGATGAAGCACAAAAGGTGGGAATTAGTTTATCCCAGAATAATCTTCGTGATGCTTGTGGGTTCTGGATGGTTCTTCTTTTTTTTGATATGGCAAGTAAGCTCTATCACACTTCTCATGAAACCCTTTCTTCATGTCAGTGTATGTGTTTCTTTTCTTTTTTGTATCCTTGATCATTTATTTTTATTTAGTGGTCTTCTCTTTTTATATTTGAGGTCCGACAATGGGAATGAGTAGATCACATGCATGCTTTCTCGTACATTATACTGCCCGTGATATTGTCTCCTGAAACTTTTACAATAAAAATTAATTAATGTCAGAGCATTTATTTTATCAAATATGACCATTAGAAAAGTATTAAGAAATTGAAAAAGTATAGAAAAATAATCGTCAGTAGACTGGTTACAGTATCCTTTATATCGGTAGGCTTCGATAGTAGGTGCACATTGATAATCTCCAACTATAACATTTAACAGTATGCTCACACTAGTAACCATGTAACATTGACCTTGTCACGATAAACATGTAACAGTGACCTTGTAGTGGTATCCTTGTAACGATGACCTTGTATAGTTAACCCTGTAACGATGACCTTATAACTGTAACCATGTAACGGTAACCTCTGTAACAGTGACCTTGTAACTGTAACCATGTAACGGTAACCGCTGCAACGATGACCTCTGTACTTAGATGATTTTTCACTGTGAGCATAACCAATCAAGTAGTGAGATTGAAAGTATATGAACATTACTCTATAGGAATATGAAACGTTAATGAAACATAATTAGCAAAGAATGAAGACATGGTTCTTACTTAAATGAAAACAAGATTTGGGATTATCAAAATATGATTTGGAATATGATTTGGGATTATCAAAATAGGTGAGTTCAACAATCTCCCCCTTTTAGATAATCACAGTTTATGGCATTGCTAAGAGTTTTGAATCATGATAAAACACATCTGATAATGTCATTGAATCAGAATATTTATATTTTGAATATTTTCTCCCCTATGAGAATGACATCTCCCCTTGTTCTCCCCTTTAATGTTTTCTCCCACTTTTTGATTAACAGAAAGCGTACAGAACAAAAAAATACTGAAGAGAGAGAATCATTATTAATAAAACAGGAGTAGAGTATAAAAATTGGTACACCAATCCCTATCAACTAAGATAGTTCACACTCAATCCACATCAGATATGCCCATAAGAGCTTTGTCCTTGGAGGCTGAGGATACATGTGTTGATGGTGGAGGGGTTCGCCGAGGGATGGTAGTTAGAAAGGTAGGAGGAGTTGCAATCGAGGCATCCCCATACCTATAATGAGTATATCTCTAAGTAATTGTAGGGGTCAAGCTTCTGATAGCCTCGGTAGGAGTCATCGAAGGAGCCGCACTTGTGGAGCCTGAAGCAGCTGAAGAAGCAGGCAGAGCAAGAGGAACGATGATTGGAGTGTAGTACACATGAAGGAAAGGCAAGAGAAGATTCCTCAAGTACATAATGATACTACCACCTATCTCCATAGAAGAAATAAAATCATCCTTATTCTCCATGAACATATCCAAAGCACGATTCTGTTCATTGAGTCTACTAACCTGATCCTTATAGGCCTGAGTGATAGGTGGGACCCTTAAGTTTTCCAACAACAACTTGAAATGACCATCCATGTGATGTTTTGTGTACACCTGTTTGTAGTAGAAATCAACTTGATCCTTGATGGCCTTATGATCCTGAGCAGCTTCCCTTAAATAGTTGCCCACAAGATTATGACTTACCCTATTTATGGAAATCACCTGACAATCTGAGGAACATCCACCATAGAGATTTTCCACTTCTTATTTGACAATGGTCTTGAAAGATTCAATGTCAATTGGAGGAGAAGCTGAAGTGGAAACTGATGCAGCTGGAGGAGTTAGAGAGAAGGCCACTATTTCCTTGAAAGATTTTTTCTGACCACTGATCATCCTCTTGACATCATCATCCTACCCTTTCACATGTGTTTCCATATATTTCTTGAAATCCTCAAACACAGTGACCATTTTCTAAACTATACATTTGAAATATACAAGGTCTCTGTCCACTTGAGTCCTTGAAGACATATAAGCTTCTAATTTGGAAATAGATTGTTTCACAGAGACCATAGAATCTGTCAACTCTTTTACTTGATTCTGACATTCCTTGACCTCTTGTAACACAGCTGAGTGAGAGGTAGAGACTATCCTTTCCACTACAGATGTTACAATTCCTTGATTGTGAGCTATTGTTCTTGCCATTTTAGTGTTTTGATCATTAATATACCTCTTCATTTCTGATTGCAAAGAATCAAGGTCTACCTTTTTCACATATTCATGAGGGAAAGAGGTTTCTGATGGGAAAAAAGTGATGTTTGGCTATGAGGGTCTTCTGTTAGGTCTCTCATATTCTGAGTCATCATAGTCTAGACCCAATACCATAAATCCAGAGTCCTCAGACCAGCCTTCAATTTCATGCAAAATAGAAACTGAGCCTGTAACAGCTAGTTCCTTCCCCTCAATCTGAGAAATCTTCTGATCGGCCACATTAATTTCCTCCAGAACTCTTTGATCAACTACAACATCAGGAAGGTTCACTTCCACTTCCAATTCACCTTGAAACACTTCAACTACTTCTAAGACAGGTCCAGCCTCAACTGAATCAACAACTTCTTCTTCTACCCTTTATGTATGTCTTATTAGAGGACTAAGACTTCGACATTCCTCTTCATTTTCAGCAGTAGCTGTATCAAGGTTAGCATGACATGATTAATAGTCCTCATTCTCATATGAGGTATCTCTAACTTCTCTTAAATTTTTTTAGCCCCTTCATCTTCACTAGTTTTCTTTATCACTGTCCCTTAGGATAGATTCCCTTCTAAGAAAACTCTTTGGTGGGCTAGGCTCATCAAAGGATATAGTAGTCGTATGAGGATTGGAGGGATTGTCAGGGTCATGTCTATCATCTATAGGAGATTACTCTCTTCCTTGCACAACAACAACTTCCTCTTCTTCTACATCTGAATAGGCAGGCTCGGCTTTATCAGGCTTAAAACTAGGGTCTCTCTTATTCTTAGGCCTAGTAGGATGAGTCACAGGATTAAACTCTTCATACACCTTAGCCTCATCATTCACCCATCTCCTCAACCAAGGATTCCAGTTAATTTATATTAGTTTGAAAATCACTTTGGTGATGCAATGATTGTCTTACACAACAACAATTTCTTCCTTATCTCCAGCAAATCCTTTCACTTTCAGTATAAGAGATATCATCTTGGCATGTAATAGAGCATTTGATTTGGAACTCGGCTTGATCATATCTTCCAACTGATCCATCAACAACCTACAGAGGTTGATCTTATGTCCATGCTTCAGAAAATACAGAATGAATATGTCCTGATATTTCAAAACAGTGAAGTCCCCTCTCCTGGGACTTATCACATGATGAACAAAATTGAAAAGTATCTTATCCTCTCCTTCCATCTCTATAGCAATGACTTTCCAAGGAATTACATTCCCTGTCAATTCAACTAAAGAACCTTCATGGAAAAAGAACTCACTAGTGAGAGGGACCACTTTTGAGTAATAGGCATAAATTCTTTCATGAAGAATCCTTAAACACTCAGCCCATTCAGCAGAGGAGAAACATACATTTACTCAATTTACTCTGGAAATCATTCGATGCTCATCCTTAGACTGTTCAAACTAAAAATACTCATAAAACTCCTTCACCAACTTCAGGTAATAGGGTCCATTTTTATTTGAAAAACATTCAACCCAGCCTTGAGCTTCCAGTGCCTTAAGCACTAATGATCCACTCAAAAGCAGCCACTCTAAACATAATTCCTTCTCAGCTACAATCTACCGCATGGATAAATGAGGGTTCAAAACCTTTTCCATTGTCTGGATTCTTCTACTCGATTCAGATCTAGGTCTCTTAGGATCTGGTGTATCTCCTTCATCATTGACCAGCAACCTCTTCAATCTAGCCATTAATCCGGATCGGTTCGAGGTTTCAATGGAGGTTTAGGTTTTGAGATTTTAGAGAAAGAGTTTATGAGGAGGGTTTAATGTGGATAAAAATGTGGTCTGTGTTCTATTTTTACCATTTAGGGATCGAAAAATAAAACAGATAAAATAAATAAATAATAGCAGAAAAATGTTTTAGATTCTAGTTGAGAGCACATAAAACACAATGTCCCGGACTTTGAATGTCTATCAATAAAGAGGTGTCTATAAGGTCTAATGGTGAGGTCCTAACAGTGTGGTCCAATGGTGAGGCCCTATAAGTGAGGTCCTAACATTGAGGTTCTAACAGTGAGGTCCTAACAATGATGTTCTAACCATGATGTCCTAATGGTGAGGTTCTAGTAGTGAGGTTTTAACTATGAGGTTCTAACAGTGAGGTCCTAATGGCGAGGTTCTAACAGTGAGGTCCAAATAGTGAGGTTCTAATAGTGAGGTCCTAAAGGAGAGGTTCTAACAGTGAGGTCCTAATAGTGAGGTTCTAACAGTGAGGTCCTAACGATGGGGTTATAACGGTTAACAATTTATCATACCTAACTCATGTCTGATGTAATTTAACCTCTCAGAATTCAAAGGATTTGTGAATATATCATCCAATTGATGTTAAGTACCATTAAATTCAAGAGAGATATCACCTTTTTGAAAATGATCTCTCAATAAGTGATGTCTTACATAAATATGCTTCATTTTACCATGAGATACTAGATTCTTAGAGATGTTAATTGCACTTGTGTTGTCACAGTTTATAGAGGCATGTTTGAATTGATATCCATAGTCTAGTAGAGTGTGTTTCATCCACATAATTTGAGCTCAACAACTACCAGCAGCTATATATTCAGCCTCTCTAGTAGATAATGCAACATAATTTTGTTTCTTACTACACCATGATACTAGTGACTTGCCAAAAATGTGACATGTTCTAGAGGTTCTCTTTCTATCTAAATTGCAACCAGAAAAGTCATCATCCAATAACTTATTAAATCAAAAGTTTGTCCTCTTGGATAAATTAGACCTAAATTTATAGTATACTTGAGAAATTAAAAAATATTTTAAACAAAATTTAAATGAGACTCTTTGGCATTTTCTTCAAATTGAGCACACATGCATACACTGAACATAATATCAGGTCTACTAGCAGTAAGATAAAGTAGACTCCCAATCATACCTCTGTAATTGGTTTGATCCACTGGTTCTCCAGTTTCGTCAACATCCAATTTGCAAGTGGTACTCATATATGTATCACTTCCTTTACTACTATCTAAACCAAAACATTTTAAAATATTATTAATATATTTACTTTGATTTAAAATAATATCATCTTTGTTTTGAAAAATTTGAAAACCAAGAAAAAATTTTAGTTCCCCCATTAAACTCATTTCAAATTTATTTTCCACCATTGATGAAAATTCAGTACATAAATAATGTTTAGAAGATCCAAAAATTATATCATCAACATAAATTTTTATTATTAAAACATCTTTGGAAATCCTTTTAATTAAGAGAGTAGGATCTGCTATCCCTTTTTTAAAACCTTTTGAAATAAGAAAAGAACTGAGTCTGTCATACCAAGATCTTGGATCTTGTTTTATACCATATAAGGCATTAGATAGTTTAAAAACACAATTTGGAAAATGGGGATTTGTGAATCTAGGGGTTGTTCAACAAATAAATATTCAATTATATATCCATTTAGAAATGCACTTTTAACATCCATTTGATAAAGTTTGAAATTCAGATGAGCTGCATAAGCAAATAGTATCCTAATTGCTTCTAGTATAGCTACATGAGATAAGGTTTCCTCATAGTATATTCCTTCTTCTGGACTTTACCCTTGTGCAACTAGTCTAGCCTTGTTTTTAACTATATTTCTAGATTCATCAACTTTGTTCCTAAACACCCATTTAGTGCCTATGGTAAAGGTGTCCTTAGGTCTATCTACTAGTTCCCAATCTATGTTTCTTTCAAACTGATCCAATTTTTATTGCATATCCATCACCCAAAATTAATCATTGATTGAATCATTGATATTTTTATGTTCATGCTGTGAAAGAAAAGCATGATGTTCAACTTGGTTTCTCAGAGAAGCCCTAGTTTGTGTTCCTTGGTTTAAATCACCTACTACAACATATAAAGGATGATTCCTTAGAGTTTGAATACCTCTGGAAAGAGATGAACTAGATTCCTCATGGTTGTCTATTGGTTCAGATTCAACAGGTACAGATTCTAGAAGATTCCCAGATCTGGTAACTTTTACAGGAGGTTCACTATCATTATCATTAAGATCCAGAATTGACATATCTTCCTCAAGATATTCAAGAGGGGTTTTAGGTTCATGTGGACCAGTCTCATCAAAATTAATTTTAACCGACTCTTCCACAAATTTGGTTTTCTTATTGAATAATCTATAGGATTTACTCGATATTGAGTAACCTAGAAAAATTCCTTCATCACTTTTGGAAGCAAATTTGTAAATATTATCTTTAATGTCAAGGATAAAGACTTTGAAACCAAAAAATCTAAATTAATTAACCTTAGGCTTTCTATTGTTCCAAATCTCATAAGGGGTCTTCTTAATAATTTGTCTAATCAAGACTCTATTAATAATGTAACAAGCTGTATTAACAACTTTGGCCCAAAAGTAAATTGGAAAATCCTATTCATTGAGCATTGTCTTAGAAATCTCTTGTAGAGTCCTATTTCTTCTTTCCACGACTCCATTATATTGAGGTGTTCTAGGAGAAGATAAGTTGTGATTATAACCATTGTGTGATAAATAACATTCAAACTCTTGATTTTCAAACTCAGGGCCATGATCACTTCTCAGAGTCTTGATCCTAAGTCCACTAAGATTTCGTACAGACTTGGAATATTTGATAAAATAAGAACAAGCTTCAATTTTTTGAGCCAGAAAGTATTCCCAAGTGTACCTAGAAAAATCATATATAGGAACATTAACATAGTACTTACCATTTAAAATTGAAACTCTTGATGTTCCGAACAAATCCATGTGAAAAAGCTTAAGTGGTTGAGAAGTCGAAACTTCTTTCTTTGGTTTGAAAGAAATTTTTTATTATTTTCCATTTTGACAAGGAATACACACTTTTTTAAGAGGGAATTCTAATTTAGATAAGTCTCTAACTAAAACTTTCCTAGTCAATTTTCTATGTGAGTGCACATTAGAGTGTCCTAGTCTTCTGTCCCATAACCAAGATTCCATATGAAATGCATTTAAAAGAGAAACATTTTTCTTAGCTAAAGAATCCATATCAACAACATATACATTCTCATTTCTATGAGCAGTAGATATTAAATAATTTTTAGAATTATAAACATTTCATGCCGCATTTTTAAAATTGACATTAAAACCATAATCACACAACTGAGAAATACTTAGCAGATTATATTTTAACCCATAAACAAAAAGTAATTTTGAAATTAATACAGTATTAGGGTTACCAATCTGGCCTAAGCTGAAGAATTTCCCTTTATAATTATCACCGAATGTGACATATCCACCATCAAAATTAATCATATTTTTGAAACATGAATATTATCCTATCATATGTCTTGAAAATCTACTATCCATGTACCATCAATCTCTATAAGAACTCCTTAGACAATTTTTCTGTAAAACAGATTAGACATGGGGTAACTTTGGTACCTAGATTTTCTTGGGTCCAGAGAGGTTAGAAAGTAATACTTTAGGAACCCATACTTGTATCATAGATTTACTATAATCAACAAATATATTTTGAGATTTATTTAGAGAATATTTTTTCAAGAAATGGTTCATAACATGAACTAGTTGTGAATTGTCATGATTTTGGAACAAATTTGGTTTTAATAAACCTTCTCTGTCCTGGATGATATTCTAGACCAGTTGTATATTTTGGGGAAATATGTTTTCCAAGAAACTGATTCAAGGTATCTCTACCAGTAGTAAATTTCTCAAGATCTCTCCTTAATTGTTCATTGGATAATTTTAGTTCAGTATTTTCTATTAATAGCTGAGCACAATTTTATTTCTCATTATCCAGATCAGATTTTTAATTAATATTTAATTCATGTTTTCTTTTTAATAATTTATATTTATCCTTGAGTTCATTAAAAGTATCCTCAAGCATTCCAAAATATTCAAATAGTTTATCCTTAATAATATTTTCATCATTGTCTGATTCACCTTCATTCCCAAAATAATAATAATTAGGCATAGGGGAATTTTATGTTACCTCATATGTTTCTATCATGAAGCACAAGTTGGCATGATTGTTCTTTTCACTATCAGAAGCAAAAGATCCACTAGAGATATCTTATGAAGCACTCCAGGTAGAATTCATAGCCTTTTTATAACCTTTTCCCTTATCTTCATATTTCTTCCTAAATTTCAGGTTAGGGTAGTCTGCCTTCACATGACCATTTTTTTTTCACTCATAACAGATTATTTCATTTGAGTTTTCATTCCATATTCTGTCTTGCTTCCATTTTCCTTTACTGTCATACTTTCCATTGTAGTTTGACTTCTTAAAGAATCTCTTATTTCGGTAGAATTTTTTGAATATTTTTGCAAGATGAGCCATCTCCTCATCACTGTCTGAGTCTTCACTTATGGAAGTGTCTACAGGATCTTGAACTTTTTATTTATCTTTGTTCTCTGAGGTAGTAGTCTTAAATGCTACAGATTTCTTCCTTGGTTCTTCATATACATCTTTATTCACCTTAAGTTCTTATTCATACATCATAAGCTTTCTAATTAGTTCCTTCACTAGAAGTTTGCCTAAGTCACAATATTCTCTAATTGAAAAAGAAGTCTCTCTCCATCTGTCAGGTAGGCATAGAAGCAATCTCATAATCTGGTCCTTGTTGTCCACTGGTTTCTCAAGCAGACTCGTAGAATTTACTATCTCATTGAACCTGAGATACATGTCACAAATGAGTTAATCGGGCTTCATTTTAAAGTTATCATATTTAATAGTGTAAGTATTTAATCTAATTTCTTTAACATTGGTTGTTCCTTCTTGATAAATAGTTAAATTATCCCAAATTTCATATGCAGTTTTACAAGAAGATATTCTACTAAATTCATCATCACCTATAGAATAGTACAAAGCATTCATTGCTTTAAATTTATTGTTATATGTGGCTTTAGTCAACTGGGACCATGTGTCTCTAGCAGTACCAGGTAATGTATGTTGTTCTTCAATTGTGTCCCAGATTTCAGGTCCCATTCTTTCTAGATACATTTTCATTTTTAATTTCCACTGATCATAGTTAATTCCATTAAAGAAACGTGGCCTATTAGTAGAAAAAAACTCAACTATATTTTCCATAGTTACTTAGAATATTAAATAACTGAAAATTTAGATTTTACAGAAATTTTAAGATCTTTATGATACAACTAAAATCACTATTAAAAAGAATTTGCACACTGGATAAAAAGACCACTGAAACCAAATGTTGGTCAGAGTGGATACTCAAGTGGGGGTGAATTGAGTTCCAATTAAAATTTCTGTTAAAAACTTTATGATTAAGAAAACCCCAATTTTAAAAACAACCCAATTTATTAAGGTAGTAGAAATGTAAATTTTCAATTGGATAACAGGTTTCTCAAAGGGTGATTAATCCTCAGATGAATCAGTGTAGAACACCTATTCAATTTTTGAAAAAAGACTAATGAATTAAAAAAATACACACACTAACCAAAACTAACTAACAAAGTGTAAGTAAAAAGAATTTTATGTTTTTGAAAATATAAGAAGTGGATAAAATCAAAACAGAGTATATGAAGATTTTCATAACAATGTAAACAAGAGGTTTAGTCTGAAGCTGAGACCTAATCCTCTCCACTTGGTGATCACCTGCCACAAAGCAGTTTATATTAAAACTTGATACATAGCCTGTATCGGTATTTACAATAGTTATCACAAACTGTATAGGGAATACACCCTCTACTGCAGTTCTTTGCAGGAAAGACAAACAAAACAGACCACACATGGTCTCTTCTACAGTTAAACATGGGAAACACAGATAAGGAGATGTTTTATGTGAGGATAGTTAATATCCCCCAGTTCAAGCACAGGAGAAAATGTGTGATATAAACAGACACACACACTTCCCAAATATGTAAAATAAAGCAACACAATAGTGCAATTATGATGAGAAAGATTTTAGAAGGCTCTATGTGTTTTCAGTTCAGCTCTTGACTCCTTAGAATGAAAAATGTTGAAGTTCGAGTCAATCTATGGAAGTTGTTTCCAAAACAGAGTATTGCAACTCTAGACTCATGATTTTAGTGTTCTACTTGATGTCGATCAGGAGTTGATGAAGCATTGAAGGTAGGAGTTAGTTTATCCTAGAATGATCTTTGTGATGCTTTTGGGTTCTGGATGGTTCGATTTTTTTTGATCTGGCAAGTAAGCTCTATCACACTTCTCATGAAACCATTTCTTCGTGTCGAAGTATGTGTTTCTATTCTTGTTTGTATTCTCTATCCTTTATTTTTATTTCATGGTCTCTATTTTTATATTTTAGGTCCGATAATGGGAATGATTAGATCACGTACATTCTTTCTCTTACCTCGTACTGTCCATGGTATTGTCTCCTGAAACATTTACAATCAGCCTTAATTAATGTCAGAGCATTTATTTTATCAAATATTACCATTATAAAAGTATTGAGAAATTGAAAAAGTATGGAAAAATTATAATCGACAGACTAGTAATGGTATACTTTATATAGGTAGGCTTCGACAATAGGTGCACATCGGCAATCTCCAATTGTAACCTTTAACAATATGCTCACACCAATAACCATGTAACAGTGACCATGTCACGATAAACCTATAATGGTGACCTTGTAGTGGTAACCTTGTAATGGTGACCTTATAGCGGTAACACTGTAACAGTGACCTTGTAACTGTAACCATGTAACGTTAACCTCTATAATTGTGACCTCTGTACTTAGATGAATTTGCATTGTGAGCTTAACCTATCAAGCAGTGAGATTGAAAGTAAATGAATATTATTCTATAGAAAAAGTAATCGTTAATGAAGAATAATTATAAAATAATGAATAAATGGTTCTTAATTAAATGAAATCAAGATTTGGGATTATCAAAATATGATTTGGAATATGATTTAGGATTATCAAAACAGGTGAGTTCAACACTCTTCTTCGGGTTCTTCCTTTTGATTTGATCAAAAGGGCTCCATAGGTTGGATTTATGACTAAAGGAAGGCCTCTAGGATTAAGGAGGACAGTGAAGAGGATATTTTCATAGGGTATGGCCAAGCTAAATGAGTTTTAAGGTGTAAATTTTATAGCAGGGGGAGTGCCCTTTTATAAGAAGGGTGGGGGGCACCTTAGGAAAAGATTGAAATATTATTTTATAATAAAATAATTTTCGGTTTCTAATGGATCTAAAATGATTTATTTCAAGGCTAAGGTGGTGATGGATCGAAAACTACTCAGATAATAGGTTTTAGACTAGTTTGGGTTACTATATTAACCTCATATTTTAGATTTAACTCTTAGTTAATTAGTTTGACACTAACCACATCTCTTTGTATTTTTACATTATATGGTTAATAAAATTACTATAAACATCCAAGAGAATCTAAAGTGGTTAATTAATGAAATATATAATATTATTTAAGACCTTTGGAAGAAACATATATTTTTAGGAATAGAATATCAATTAATAATATAATATTTTTTAAAAAAACTCTTTTATGTCAATTTTGACACTATTTGCTATTTTGTTTTTGTTAAATTCATAACAGAATTATTGCTTCGAAAAAATTTCATTTAATCAACCCTAATATGTCATATTAACCTAAAACATTAGTGGAATTCATAAAATGTCTCAAATTACATTTATTTGGATATTTATAATATAATATTTTTAATATTTCATTAACAAGGTAATTACTGAATCATCATGGTGTCATAAAATATATTAAATTATTTAATTTCTAAAAAATATTAATAAAATACCATTATGTAGGAAATTTTTTTATATTTAAAATGAATATTCATAGTAAAAAAGATGACTTATATAGCCCCATGTCAAAATTGATTTACTAAAAGATATTTGTCTATGTCATTTTTGCCTTTACTTTAAGTTAATTAAAATAAAGTGTCATTGTCATTCATAAGTGGCTCTATGGGGTCCCAAAATCAACCCAAGGATGGCCATGGTCGGTCATGACTCATCCAATAAGTTTAGGACAAGTTTTAAGGTAATTTTTGTATTATTATAATATTCTTTTTACCTTGAATTACACTATTTACCTTTAACCATGATAAATAAAAGTCAAGAGTTACTATTCACCAAAAATTATTTTCATCTTATTGAAAAACATTTTACTTATTGAGGTTAACCATATATATCAGATTTTTGAAATTCAACTCACAGAAACGGTAAAATTAAGTTTTATGCAAATTTGCAAATTCTCCTAGGAGGTGGTTAAAAGACGGTAAAAAGTTCAATACAATTTTTATATATATAAAATTATAATAAAATTATTCCAATGAATTATATTGAAATTATATAGGTATTATGTATCTATTTTTACCTAAAAAAATTTAAATAAAATTAATAATTATTTAAATAAAAATTCGGTTGTAACTAATAACTCAATGTTTTTCACTATTGATCAAAAATTGAAAGTTTTCAGAAAAATACCAAAATTTCACCCTAAGATAATTTCTATATACTTGATTCAAATATTAAGTTTATTTTATCAAATTAAAAACATATAAGTTGAATTTATTAATTTAAAATTAATTCCCGTTGTCAAAACTAAAAACTCTATTTTTAAGAAATAATAACAAACAAAAGATGATACTTGTTTATGTTCAATTTCCAAGTGAAATTATTTACAATTAATAACATTGAATTAAATAGTAAAAATATTATATATATATATAATTACAAACCATTAAAATGTATAACTTAACACTACAAATTATTTTGATTTAAAAAGTTGTTTTCAGTTAAAATATAGTATTTTTAACTATTCACCCAAATATGAAAGTTATCAGAAAAACACAAAAAATTTATGTAAACTAAATTCTTATGTCATGATTCTAAATAATAAGTTTATTTTTTCAAATTGAATATATAAAATATTCAAATATTAGTTTTAGAAAGGGTTTTCCATTAAAAGGCGGTAAAATTGTGTTTTTTTAAAAACACTTATTTTATCTGAAAAAAATGATTTTGATTTTTCATTATGTATAAGAAACTCATAATATGGATTCTAAAATTATAAGGATTTTAGAAAGTTCAAAATTTAGTTAATACTATTCATATACTCTTTTGAACGGGTAGTTTGGTAAGTCGTGGTGCTCTTGAACTCGGTGTTGCGTGTAGTGCAAGTTATTGAATTACTTTGAAGAAATAACATAATATGAAATCTTGGGGTGTTACAAAGGTAAAAATTATATTATAAAATTACCTTAACACCTGTTAAAATTATATTGGATGATTAAATTCAACACTTATCACCTATGTTTCTATATTAAATAATTTAATTCACCCTTGTTCGTGAATATGACATGAATATTATTAACATTAATGAATGTGACAAATGTCACACTCATTTCTTATATGTACAACAATTTTAATATAGGGATAACAATGAGATAACATTGATTATAAATAGTATCTAGAAATCTAAAAGAAATAACTATATAATGGAAATTTATTTATAACTTTTATGGATTATATAATTACCATTAATGATGATACAATAGTGATGTAAAAATTATTTTATTAATAGAAATATCAAATAAATAATATTAAAAATATTTAAATAAATATAATTTGGCTTAATTAATGAAATAAAATAATGTTATATAAAACTTAAACATGTCAGTGATTTTTTAAGTACTTATTAGAAGTTTTCTTGTTGAATTTATATTTTAAAAAATGGAAATATTAAATAGTATTAAAATTGACATAAAAAATATTTTGAAATAAATACTATTTTATTAAATTATATAAATGTCATAAAAATCTATCGATAATCCAAATATCATGGATAATGTCAAGTATGTCATAAATGATCTTATTGGGGTTCTTTTGGCATTTTATAGTAATTATATTAACCCTATAATGTGAAAACACAAGAAGACATAATAAGAGTAAAACTGTTTAAATAAGGGATAAATCTAAATGATAAGGTTAATTTTATGAACTAAACATGTATAAAAGTAATGGTTTGAGGTTATTTCTACCCATCCTCATATTATCAAATAAATAAATAACGTTTTAGCTATTTTAAACCCAAAATAAATTTATAATAAATTAATATTTTAAGATCTTCGAAAAGTGACCCTTACCTCTCTTATAAAAGGTACCTTCTCATTCTATTTAATTAAAACATACAAAGCACTATGTCTCAGCCAAACCCTTCCCAATTATGCTCCCAATTATCCTCCCAACTTACCTCACTTCATACAATTGGGGCCACTTTGTGTATGAAGATTGTATTTTTTGTCAATGAGTGTTAATGATGATCAACACAAAGAAATGAACTCTCCTAGGTGAAATGGAGAATGGAATTTATAATGCACTTATCCTAAGAATTATTTAGAAGAAGGTATGAAAATGAGAAGAAGAATTTGTGGAGGAGGTTTGAAATGGTGGTTTGGAATTTTATATTTGTAAACACATAGTTTTACACTAAGTAGTTATTTTATTTATTTTCCATTACCAAAAATAAAGGGTCCATCCATGGAGGCCAGCTGAGGTCCTCACCTCAAGCACTTGCAGGACCTGAGGGGTCAACCACGCTCGAGGGAAGCCCTCAAGGCCAACCCTGCATGAGTCAGGGTGTGCACGTTCCATGTATAAGCCCGCAGGTGCCGCACAGTGGTGACCCCATGTAGTGTGGGTGATAGGAGCACACACAAAGAGTAGAGTGGATGCTACGAGCATGCCCGCAGGGTGAAAAAAGTACAGAGAAGTACCGTGGAGGGAGGAGGATAATTATGATCCGTTTCTTCCACGAATTGATTGATAAACCACAAGAAAAAATTGCACCGTTTAGATGTGGGATGGATTTTTAAAAACACGGGCGTGATACGCACTAACCATCTGATCTCATGACTGATCTTAGTCACACACTCCATCCTGTATCCTATATTCTAATCATGACCATCCATCTAATTTTGCGGTTCATGATTCAACTAGTGCCATCTGATCTCTACATAGAGGTTGTATTCAACATCTGGACACCTGCATGAATCCAGAAACCATTGCTCAAGCTGAATGATGATATCATCACTATGTTCTTCAATTGTTCTTAGTTCAATCCCACAGTGATCGTCTGGATACTATGATCACATGCATGCAGTTACATTTGCAGGCATTCAAATGAAAAAAAGAATAAGGGATTGGTCAAGGAAAACGAAGTTTCCAAGTCCACATGGGTTTGAGAAGGGATTGAAAATGTGATAAATGCCATGATGAATACATGAATGATCATTGAGAAGGATGTTAGCATGAAAAAGAAAACATCCAAGATATTCGAAATATCTCCACGTAGGTTTGGAGATTTTAAAAGACCCAAAATCATAGTTATTCAAGGATGAATTTTGTAGTGTGTATAACATGGATTTTGGATACGGAAAAGATCTGATCTTACTTATAAAAAAAGGAGAACTGATTCAAGAATTGGTCGCTACTCCCAAGACCTCGAGAGCTACTGTTTTTAGAGAAACAAAGTCTCTTCATTCTTCCAATCCGAAAGAGGCAAGCACGATCTGCGAACTATTATGGGATTTTGAAGTGTAATGCACACCATTTTAGTTCACGAGGAAGAGTAGACCATACCATTTTGGTTCGCAAAGGGAAGTCTCGCATACCACTATGGTTAGTGAATCAGTTAACTGGGTACCAATTTGGTATGTGAGGTAGGAGACCCGCAAACTATCCTACGTTCGCGAAGAGAGTTTCCCCGAACCATTCTTGGTTCGTGAGGAAGAGGTACCACATACTATTTTGGTTATACTAAGAGGAGGTCCCACAAACCAATAGATCCACGTACCATTTGGTATGAAAAGGAGGTTCACACCTCATGTGTGGGGTAATCCCACCTAACCTTAGCATAAGGAGGGACCAAAAATCATCCTGGTTCACGAAGGAGACAAGCACACTTGTGCAAAAAAGAACTCTATACCTATGATGTGTTAAAGGAAAACAAGAAACACCCTTCCATACCAAAATTCACACATATATGTTTGAATAAAATCACATAGATATAAATATAATAAAATAAATGTGAAAAAGTGTGTGTTGAGGAAGGGAGAAGGAAGATTGTACATGGTGATGGGAAATGCATGTATATATTCTTATGCATGATTTGAAGAAGTACATACATGAGGTGTAAGTACATCCGAACCGAGTGGTAAGAAAATAAACGAAATAGAAGTGGAAAGGAAGTCACGTGAGTTCTTAACGGATCTATATATCCATTTTGGGGCCTCACACAAGAGAGTAGAAGTGGAAGTGCATTTATTCTTGAATGCACATGAATTTGAGAATACATTTAAGAGAAGAATCCTAAACAGAGGGTGAACGTGTCTAAAGAAGTGAAAAGGAAGTGCACGTCTATATTTTCATATGGATGGTCACATGCATACATGGAATAATAAGGGTTGATTATGAAGATTCCTTGTGAGCTGTTTTTAGTGTTTGAATAATCACAAAAGAATTTGTGATTCCTGCAAAGAAGAATAATATGTCTCAGTACATCTGGTTGTTATACTGGGGAAGAATATTTAAAGTTAAAGAGAATCAACTCTGGAACTCAAAGGAATAAATGTTTCATGTCGAATAAGACACAAAGACTTTCATGCCTATCCATTGAAGGGACCTTCACATCCATAAATGGAGTTCGACCTCTCCAAGGAAGTGAGCTAGGGGGAGTCAACGGAAGTGATCTGAGGGAAGCTGTGAGCTATAACTGAACTTTTGTAAAGGTAGTGTGTCTCGGACAGAGTGATTGTACCCAACCCTTGTAATCCAAAACTTTTAAAGATTAGTTTAATTAGGTATGACCGGAAACCTATTGGCCTATGATCCTTGGACGTAGCACTTAGTGGTGAACCAAGTAAAAGTGTTGTGTTGTCCTTCTTCATGTGAATGTTTTAATTACTCCACATATCCATCATACATATTTAATTAAGTTCCTTCCAACGTAGAAAAATGATCCAATAAACTGGAGAAAAAGGTGAAACCCTAATTCATCCCCCTCTCAAGGTGAGATACGGTCCTTCAATTGGTAGTAGAGAGAAAAGTTTTACGTATATTGGATACTCTTATGTAATTCTATTCAGATGTTGATTTGAGTTTTTTCCCTAAGTCAACAACGAAGAGAAGTCTTGATGAAAGTTCAGTTATCCCCAAGAAAAAATCTATACTCAACAAGACCGTTATGAACAAGAAAAATATAGAGAAGAATTAGTTGAAGAAGTTTCTAATGTCTAAAGAATATGCAATGTCTTGTTCTCCATTCCCTTCCAACAATGAAGAAATATCAAGATTGTGAATTAGAGAGAAGGTGGATCAGGTTTCAACCAGAGAAAAGGAAGACACTTCTCTCTCATTTTCAGGTGATCATGAGAAATTAAGAACCTATCTACATGATATTATTGAGGAAATATTTGCTTCTATTTGTATAATATTTCAATTAATGCAGGCTGAGATCACTCGACTGAGAAATGAAGCTGATAATATAGAGGAAGGCTTGAAAAAGAAAGCATCAAAATGTTATAAGCTCTCCATAAAAATTTCATGATTTGAAGAGAAAGAGGGAGTCAATAAGACTCTATAATAAAATATCCATGCATTTAAGGATGATATGAAAAAGGGCACTGAATTAAAGTTTCTAAATTTGGAAGAAACTTCCATGAAATTCATGAAACTTGACTCGTTGTTACAAACCAAAGTTAAGATGCATGAAGATAGGTTTGAACGATTGAAAAAGGCTTGTGATGAGAATATGATCATGATTTAAGATCAGAAGATCAGAAGATCATCCATAATATGGAATGTCTAAAATTAGAAACCCAGTTGACCAATATTAATAATACACATACTGAGACTTCACAAATGAATGAAATAATTGATGTTGGTAATCAATGTTCAATGGATGATTCTAAAGCCAAAGACCTCAAACATGTGATAATAAATTCATGAATTCACTCATTGATCTATCACAAGTAGCTGAGAAAGTGAAGCTACCATCCATACTAACTTGTAATATTGTTTCTAAATATGTTTATTTTTAATGTGTAGGTGTTAAGACCAGAAGGGTCCTAGATATCCTGAGGGGGAGGGGGGTGAATCAGGGTATGGATATTCTTTTTGAAAATTCTTCCTGCTCCATTGGATCTTGAGCTCTATATTATAAGGGTCACTTTGTTTTCTCTTATTTTGTTAACCTTTATCTTGTTCCCTCTTTATTTCTCTAATGACGATGCTTCAGATGCAATGTAGAGAAACAAGCAGGCAGGCGTAGAGATTTTTTCCTAGTTCACCCTCACCAGGCTATGTTCAAGGAGCATACAATGGCGATATGCTGCTGTACCAAATCCACTAAATCTTACTCCCAATTTACAATGTTTGGGCTAGATCACGTCTATACCCAGGATCACATCCCATATAAAGATTAGGGTCAGATCACTGCTTTTCTAAGGGTCACTCCCTATGTGTGTGTCTCTGGTTCACTACAGGTAGAGAGGATCACCTTCTTCCTCTTCCTTTGCTCACTGCTCTGGAAAGGATCCACTCATAGTTTACAAACTTGTAGGTCCGTTCATTATCAAAAATTAATGCATATTCATCTCTATTTAGATGCTCTATTGAAATTCCAATTTCATCCACTGATGAATACAACTTTACCATGGGTGTACCAAGAAATCTTCCAACCTTTGCGCAACCCTAGAATGACTGGAACACTTCTCTATGCTTGGTGCACTTCTCTAATGCCTAGATCACTTATTCAAGCCTGGAATGAAAGTGTCACCTAAATACTTTCACGACACTCCCTTTTCCAACTCCAAACTTGGGAAACTGACACCCTTTTACACCCAAAGCAGTATTGATGCGCAACTATCAACTAGTGCACAACTTTTGAATAACCTTATACTTTCTTGCTCACACCACCACTTGCGCACCCAAACCACCTACACAATTGGAGATCTAATTTTCTCTAAGTATTGAAATCCATAAAAAATGAGGAGTGGTAGTTCTCTATTTATAGGCATCTTGGGTACCCTACGCACTGACACACATGTCTCTTCCCGACGTGCAAGTCCAACCACCCTAGTCTCTGTCAACCTAGTCACCTTGAGTGCCCAAACCAAAACTTGGAAACCCTCTTTCTTTTGCCGTATTTTGATGTTTTGATCTTGAAAAACATATGGAATGGTACATTCCAAGCATCCAAGACACCATCACACAAGTACCTTTTCCAAAAACACTTTTATCCATTTTTCGATTTTGAGGCTCAAAAATTTGGTAAACACTAGAAAATAACACCACCTTGTATCTGTTATTTTTGTACCACCTCCAGATATTCCATTCCTTTATTGAGTTTTTTTAATCAATCATAGATTGTTTAAAAATCCCTTTAACTCGACAAACCACCATGTAAACCCCCTTTATCAAAAAATTTGTACACCATTGTATTCTTTGTCAACAAACACAACACAAAGGCCCACTTTTCTAACAAACACAATCAGCTCAAAAATGATTCAATGATACCTTTAGAGGTTTTTTCCCAACATCAAGTTCAAAGAAAAAGTCTAAACAAGTATGAATAATGAAAGATAAAGAAAAGAAACCTACCAACATGGCTAGGGTGGATAAAAAAGAGGCTAAAATATGGTTCTCCTGGTATAGCACAAAAAATTAATAAAAAGGCGTAACAACATTATACCGAAGATATCAATAAGACAATATTTTTGGGTCAATATTGGTGCTGTAATAGATTTGGGCATTGTGCACTGGACTGTTGGTATAATCCTTTAAATGAAAAATTATAGATAAATCCTATATCAAAAGGTAGAAAGCTAGAGAAGAAGAAGAAACATCGACAGATCCAAAAGCATATGTATAATGCAAACAGATTAGGAATGCTATAAAAAATTTGTGATGTGTCTAATGTGAGTGGTCACAATAATGGAGCATGAATATCTCAATACATATCTAGGGTTGATAATAATAGAAGACCACATAATCCAGATAAGAAAGAAGAAGCTACCTTGGTAAGAAATTAGAAGAACATTGCAAAAGAAAATTCTCCCAAGAAGACTCCAATACAGAAAGGTGAGAAGTCATTGGTTTCAAAATCCTAGAAGTTGAAGAGTGGTAAATCCTAAATAATTTCTAAAAATGATGAAAATATAAATATTCCATGTGGAGAATTCAAACATACTGCCATTTTTTCCAAATACATATTGGTTATCTGGCCTAACGATTTAGAAAGAATGAGAATGAAATGAGATTCATAGGATAAGGCTACTGTAACATGAAATAAGTAGATTCCACATAATGAAAGAGAAGTCCCATGTGAGAGGTGCAAAGCTGGTCACACTGTTAATAATTGTAGTGTATTTATTATAGCCTAAGAATAATTCCTCAAGAATATTAATGTTGCACCAAGAGATTATAGTGCTTTGAAAGATCTTGAAGAAAGAATAATCCCAAACAAAGAAATTGAAGAAATATTGATATCCACACATCCAGAGGCATAACTGAAGATATAACGTGCAAGTGTGAGGATTGGAGAAAACAAAGCATCTTGGTCGACAAAATCATATCAGCCTTCCAGCTCATATTAAATAAGAAAAGAGGATCCACCTTATTCCCTTAACACTTTGTGTATTGTACTAATATTATAGGTAATTGAAGGTGAAACAAGCACTCGGGGGGGGGGGGGGGACTTGAGAAGTGTTCCCTTGAGGGAGAGACACATGAAGAAGATGTCAGATTTATTATCTAAATATGTATAAACTTTAGTTTCCATTAAATTAAACTACACTAAAGATTTCCTGAGGATCATGTCATTATAAATGGTATGTCATCTCTCAACCTTGGTTACTCAAAATAAAATTATTTTAAAAAGGGGGAGTAATAATGTTATTCAGTGACATAAGAAGAATGGAAGTTCCCTAAGGCCACTTATCCTACCCATTGCACTTATATGTTTTTTATCTATTTGTTAAAGTGAGTGTAGGAGTTTCAAGTTGATAATATCATATCACATTTATTATCCTCATCTTGGAATGAAAGTGGAAAGGGCATTGAAGACAATTACATGAGTTCTTATCGCATGAGTTATCATGATCAGGGGATAATGGACAGGTTTTGTCACATCCATGACTTATTTTAAGGGTAAATTTCATTTCATTTCTATTCATTCTTTGTTTTGGGGGTTTCCTAATTTTTTTGGAGGAAAGGGTGAGTTTTCATGATTTCGGACAAACTGTGAGCCCATTTCCATATTTAAAAACCAATTTTGTTTCTTTTATAAATAATTCATTTTTTTATATTTTTCACCCATTCCAATTCTTAAATGGCCTCCCCTAACCAATTAACACCACCATTTCAATTTGGACCCTTTAATATTCCTTAATAATGGTGGATTTTTTTTTATATATAGAATTGGGCTAGCCTGAAATCCCATTTCAAGTTTTAAAAAAACTAATTTTTTTAAATTAATAACTTATTAAATTTTAAGGATTTTTAGGTGATTCAATTTCTCACTCAAGCCCACTGAAACCAGATGCACACCCATTATCCCCCACCCTCTTTGGATATCGTATTCATCGCAATTTAGTACAGAACTTTATAGGGTGTCTTAAATTGTCCAGATTTGAAGAGGTGACTTATTTCATTCACAACTCTTTCAATTACTACACTTTTCTCCCATTTAAATTCTCAGATGAACTTCTCAGACTTTTTATAACCTCATTTTCATTTCATAATGTTTTGAAATTCATCTACTAGTGTATTTGGGCCGATTTCATCAAGATCTTTTAAGTAAGCGGGTATCCTTCATTCTTCCTCCCATTTTCTTAGGGGTTTATTTCCTTTTGGGTAGGGTTTATTACAATTATTCTTGATTTTTCTAATTATAATAGGGTATGGTTTTGAACCTAGGGTTTAAATATTGGTTTTCTTGTTCTATTCTTGGGGTTTTAGGCTTGATCTTGGTCCCTCTTCATGCGGCGGTGGTGCGATTTGATTTTCGCACAAAAAATCAAGGGTTTTTGTTAATTTGGTAGGTGATTCCATGTTTATGAAATATATATGTATTATAATAATGTATTTATCATATTTAATGGTTTATATCAATTAATTGTTTTTGAAAAAACTAGTTATATTGGTGGTTGTATTGAAGATGAATTTTAAATGCAAATTTTATGTGAAATTGGAGGGTTTTCATAGAAATGTTTTATTAGATTATTTGGTTCTTCCCTATAAATACTTAATTGATTTTATTGAAATAAAATAGGTCTACCAATAATTTTTTTAATGATAATACCCTTTGGTTGTTGCTGCTAAAATTTGTTTAAATGGTATTTGTGGAACATGTGAATTTAAGTGCCATGTTTATGTTTAAATAGAGGTTTTTGAAAGTTATCATTTATTGGTTCACATGGGGAAGACCTAAAATTGATTTTTTTAGTTTAATTGTAAAGTATTGGACTGCATTTTCTGTTTTGGTAACTTACAAGTGCACACATAGTGTAAAATATGGGGTTTTCAATGAGTTTTGGGTGCAAAACAACGCGTGATTTTGAGAAATTGTTTCATTTAAAAATGAAAGTGTTTTGTTTTGTGATTTAAGTGATTTAAAATGTTTATAGTGACTGTGCTTGTTGTATGTGACCATTAGTGGGTTTTATATAAAAATGGGTTTATGTAGAAATCTGAAATTGTTTGATCACAAAGGGGGAAGGCTGGGTACCTAGGTGGGGAAGATATGTACCAATATGTCTAGTGGACTGGATGGGTTTGGTCCATGTTTCACATAGAATTTGGATAAAGACAGCTATAACTAAACTATATGGATGGTTATTGGGGATTAATATGTTATGGGTATATTCCCTACTAGTGCCTTGTGCATGATAATGGATTTTACTACGGTTACTTTACACCGTGGTACGAGGTACATGGGGCCCGAGACTATCTAGTTCCTAGGGGTGTTCCTGATTTTGTTGCTTGTTGGATTTTTTGTATTTAACCTTGTATTTGGGTGTGTTAGGAATTATATTATAATAGCTAATATGAATATATAAATTTGTTAACATTCTGAATATTTTAGCTTGAAAACTATTTTCAATTGAAAGTTGCATTTCTTGGAATTGGTCGCTGCTTTTCATTGCATATTAAAACTACTTGATTTTTCAACTTGTATTGCATGCACTTTGGAATAATTTGGTGGGATACTATTGGGATTAGGATAACACCCTAATTACAGACCTTGGGTGTAAGTATTATTTTTTATTCTTAACATTGGTAAAGGAAAGACTTTGGATGATGACAGTTCATGGTGTTAGTTCCCATCCTTGGGGCGGAGTTGTGTAGACGACTTGTGGGTGATGACCCCCTGTTGTATGGAGTCCTTGGGGCTATTTTTCTGCTATTTCATTGTGTCTTTGGACCTTTTTTATTTCATTTGAACTTAATTATTCAGTTTTAGATTTTTGTATAAACCTTGTTGGTTTGAATTTTTCAGATTCAGTTTACCAAATGTATTTGATATTTTATGTACACATATTCAAGTAAATCATTCCCAAACCATGATAAATGATACCTGGGAACTTGAGCCAGCCTGTTGAGATAAGGAACATCTTTTTGGCCTTTCCATGGGCCTTATTTGGTGCTGGTACTAGTGGAGACCAGATTCGATTTGTGACAAGATGGTATCAAAGGCAGGCCAATGTTTTTGGGTTGTATTGCTATTTTGGGATGAGTCGAGATATAAATGAACTTGGACTACCAGGGATCGGATTTTTGGTCATGAGTATGGTGTATGGCCCGCACCTCTCGTGGCAGACCATGAGTCACCAGGTGGAATTTGGAATTTATGGATTGACTTCAGTTCCAGGTGAGACTTGTGGGCTGAAGACCAAACATGGACATCGGGCGGGGGTGGAGTAGTTGTTTCTTTTTTTAATGAAATGTGTTTAGATTATTTATATTTTATTAGAATTTTCATAATTGTGGTATTGATTATTGTTTTGTGACTGTTTCATTTTGAAGCAACATGCCTTCCTGGAAAGCTCCCACGTACCCACAGAAGGAAGTCGAAAAGAGTTCTCCCACCCCAATTGATTAGAGGCAAGTCAAGGCTGTGGTCCGAGATTTCCATGTTTTGGGACATGGATCATATCCTACTCCTATTCCTGTTAGGGTGGAATATGCGGGTCCTAGAAAATATAAATCATAAGTGTTTCTGTAAAACAAGCCTCCTACCTTCCGAGGTAGCTTAGAACCCCATGATGCATAGGAATGGCTCGAGATGATCGAGTGTAAGTTTGAGTTCCTGGAAACACTCAGGGAGTTTGGGGTGAAGTGTACCTCATTTCTGTTGGAGGGTCCAAGTATTAAGTGGTGGGATTCAGTGATTCAGATTGGGAAGAATGAGAAGACTCACTAGGGATATTTCAAGGTTGTCTTCAATGAAAAATACTGGCCAGAGGTCTTAACAAATGCCAGGTCTTGTGAGTTAATGGACCTTGTTCAGGGGAATCTTTTTGTGATGGAGTACGCCAATTGTTTTACTGATTTGATTCAGTATAACCCTAAAATCGTCTCGAATAAAAAATATAAGTCCCAGAGGCTTGATAAAGGATCGCGACCAGAGATATACTCTCAGGTGTTCTGGTTTAAGGAGAGGACCTATGCTGAGGTTGTTGGCCAAGCATGCAAGGTGGAGATTGACCATAAAGGTAGGTTTGGTTTCTCTGGGTCCATATACATAGTGGGTAGTGGAAAATCTTTAAAAAAGAAAAGGGAGTGAGAGGAACATGTGAAGAAGGGAGGTTGTAGTTCAGGACACTCTTCCCGATAGTTTTTGTTTGTGGCTTCTGATGCGAAATTGGTCGTGTGCCACCAGTGTGGGAAGCCGAGGAATATCTGACCAACATACCTACTTCCTCCAAAGCCTTGTTACCAGTGTGGATGTTTGAGGCATTTTTAGTGCTTCTATGAGGTGGCACGCCAACTTCCTAGTGGGGCCGGGTTAGTGGATTTAAGAGGAGTGTCAGCATAGTCCGACCCGTCGAGGACTGGGGGATCTTGATTTGGAGGCTGTGGTGGTAGGTATGGGTCATATTCTAGGTGAAGATTGTTCAGGGAATAGCCATAGAATTGTGGTCATCCTCAGGAAGAGATCGAACATCTCCATGCAGTAGACCAGTCACCAGCAGGATCCGAGGCAGGACCATCGACAGTTCGAGGTACCGTTCTGATCACATCTTTTATAGATGATACTATTTTTGATACTGATGCCTCTGTTTCATTTTTTTCTTCCCTTTTTGTGAACATGCTGAATTTTCCAACTGGGTCGATGTCTTTCATGATGGAGTTGGTGACACCACTGGGAATGAAAAAGGGGTAGGGCCTTAGGTGCCCCTCGTGTGCACTTTCTGTGTCAGGGGTTGAGATAGAGTGGGACAGATTGGTTCTAGATATGGAACCGTTTGACATAATACTTGGCATGGATTTGCTAGTACACTTCTATAAAAACATTTATTTATATAGGCGGTGAGTGTGTTTCATGACACCTGATGGGAGTCGTCAGGTTTTTCAGGGTGAATGGGATCCCCAGTCGGGTCGCGCAGGACCTCCACTCCTAGAGTAGGGAAGTATTACCTTCCAGTTATCATCGATCAACCTAGAGGTTGATGGTATTCCCCTTGAAGGTTCCCTAACTCATGTAGTGAATGAGTTTCCGAAGGTATTTCCAGATGATTTCTCAGGTTTTCCCCAGGAGCAGGATGTGTAGATTTCAATTGATCTGGATCTAGGAACAAAGATGATATCTATTCCCTCTTATCGCATATACCCTACCAAGATGAGGGAATTAAATATATTGTTTGAAATCTTAGAATACAAAGGATTCATTCTCCCGAGCATCTCTCATGGGGCCGCTCCTTTGTTGTTCACGAAAAAGGCTGACAGATCCCTCCGATTGTGCATTGACTACCGGAAGCTGAATAAGGTAACAATTAAGAACTAATACCCTTTTACCAGAATAGATGATTTGTCCAAATAGTCGAAGGTGGAAAAGTGGTTCTAAAAAATAGTCTTGTGTTCAAGCTATCATCAACTCAGGGTGAAAGAGTCAAATATTATAACGAAAGCCTTCTGAAGGAGTTAAGCCCACTTTAAGTATTTGGTTATGCCCTTCGGATTGAACAATGCTCCATGAATCTTTATGGAAGTCATGAACATGGTGTTCTATCAGTATCTCGATTCCTTCATTGTGGTGTTTGGGGAAGATATTCTAGTATACACTGGCTTTGAGGAGGAACACGAACATCACTTGAGGATCATCTTGGGCACTTTTCTGGATCACCACCTCTATGAAAAGTTGTCAAAGTGAACATTCTGGATTAGGGAAGTGAGATTTATGGGGTGTGTGATCTCTGAGCAGGGGGTTTCAATGGACCTCGAAGAAGATTAGTGTGGTTATGTCATGTGAGAAGCCTAAGAATGTGTTCGAGATCTGGAGTTTTTTTGGCCTGGCTAGTTATTAAAGGTGATTATTTTAGGATTTATCTTGACTTGCTTCACCGATGACCGCGCTCACCCGAAAAAAGGTGAAGTTTAATTGGGCCCAGAATGTCATGAATCGTTTGAGGAGATGAAGGGACAGTTGACTAGCACCACCATGAAGATTCTTCTAGAGGCCTGAAAGGGGTATGTGGTCTATGGTGATGCTTCAGGTATGGGTCTTGGGTGCGTGTTTATACAGGATGATTGCGTGGTGGCATATGTCTCTTTCCAACTCCAACCACAGGAAAAGAACTACCTAACCCATGAATTGGAGTTTGTAGCAGTGATGCATTATTTGAAGACTTGGAATCACTACCTCTTTTGGGAGAAGTTCTTAATATACTCTGATCACAAAATCCTAGACTATATATTTTTGTAGAAGGACCTCAACCGGAGGAAGCATCATTGGGTCAAGTACTTGCAAGGGTTTGAATTTGACATTGTCTATACCCCAAGCACGGGTAATGTGGTGGCCGATGCTTTGAGAAAAAGAGTTCTAGTGAAGGCTTTGACGAAGTCCAGTGATGAGTGAAATTTGATGGGTCTTTTTTCTCAGATGCATGTGGAGACCAGGGAGTAAAAGGGAGTTGAATTCTTGGTGAGAATCTAGTTGACTCCTTCTCTGTTGGAGTTGATTCAGTGGGAACAACCCAATGATGATCTTTGTTAGCAGTCGAAGTAGTTTCATCATGATGGGGATACATCCTCTAATTGGTTGTCATCTCTCGAGGGCATCTTGTGCTTTAAGGGTCGTTCAATAGTTTTGTTATCTCTATAGAAGGTGGTGATGGAGGAAAACCACTGGTCTCAGTGGGGTGTTCATCTGGGTGCCACCAAGATGTATTCTGATGTCCTTCAGTAGTTCTGGTGGCATGGTATGAGATGAGACATAGCGGACTTTGTGTCGAGATGCTACACATGATAGCAGGTGAAAGTGGAGCATCAAAAGTCCCTCTTGTTTGCTTCAACCATTATGTATTCCTACCAGGAAATGGGACGATGTCACCATGGACTTCATTTTCGTATTACCTCATACACCTCAAGGTAATAATGCCTTTTGGGTGGTGATTTATCATCTGACCAAATCATCCCACTTCACTCCGATCAGAGATACAACTAAAGTGGATGAGTTGGGCCATTTGTATCTTCAAGAGGTGGTGAGACACCATGGCGTTCCATTAGAAGTTGTCTCATATAGAGACCCCTATTTCACTTCTTAGTTCGGGGAAGGCCTTTATAAGGCCTTGGGGTCTCAGATTAATATGATCATGACATAGAATCCTCAGACGGATGGTCAGAAAAAGTGGGAGAATCAGATTTTGGATGACATGATTCGTACATGCGTCTTGGACTTTGGAGGTTCTTGGGATATACATTTGGGGTTGGTTGAGTTTTCTTATAATAATAGTTACCAATCCTCAATTCTAATAGATCCTTTTGAGGAGCTCTTTGGTTGGCTTTGTACCCCCCCCCCCGTGTTGGGGTGAGGTAGGTGATACCTCACTACTAGGGCCAAGTCTGGTGCAAGAGACGATTGATAAGGTCAAGTTGATCAAGAATCATTTATTGATAGCTCAGAGTCACCATAAATCTTATGCTGGCCATAGGTGTCGAGACCTAGAGTTTTCTATGAAGACAGAGTATTCTAGAAAGTGGCCCCTCATCTGGGCCATCGTTGATTGGGGAAGAAAGGGAAGATCACACCGCTGTATGTTGGGAATTTTAATATTGTAGAGTGTATTGGAAAGGTGGAATACATGTTGTATTTACCTTCTCAATTGACATCCATCCATGATGTCTTCCATGTCTCCCAGTTGAAGAAATACAACCCCGATCTATCCCATGTGTTGAGCTGGGAAGAATTGGAGATAGAGCCTGACTTATCTATTGTTGAGAGACTGATGCAAATAGTGGACTCCCAAGAGAAGGTGATTCAAGGGAAGTACATTTGGTTGGTTTGGGTTCTTTTTCATTATGAGAATGATAAACATGAGACATGGGAGCAGAACTCATGGGTTGAGAAAGAGTACCCATTCCCGTTTTCCAATTAAGATTTATGTTGACTTTTCGGGGTGGAACCTCTTTCATGGTTTGGATAATTGTCACATACTTGACTTATTTTAAGGGTAAATTTCATTTAATTTCAATTCATGCATTGTTTTGGGGGTTTCCCAATCTTTTTTGGAGGAAAGGGTGAGTTTTTATGATTTGGGTCAAACCGTGAGCTCATTTCCATATTTAAAAACCAATTTTTTTTCTTTAATAACTATTTAATTTTTTAATATTTTTCACCCATTCCAATTCTTAAATCACCTCCTATGAACTATTAACACCACCATTTCAATTTTGACCCTTTAAAATCTATAATAATGTGGATTTTGGTTTTTATTTAAGGAATTAGCATATCCCGAAATCTCATTTCTAGTTTAAAAGAAACAAAATTTGATTAATTAATAAATTTTTCAATTTTAAGGATTTTTTGGTGATTTTAAGTCTCACCCAATCCCAAAAAACCCATACGTGCATTCACTATCCTCCTAGCCTCTCTGGAGTTCGTATTCACTGCTATTTAGTACATAACTTTATAGGGTGTCTCAAATCGTCTAGATTTGAAGAGGTAACTTCTTTCCTTCATAAATCATTCAATTATTACTCTTCCCCCCCCCATTTTAGTTCTCCCATGACCTTCTCAGACTTTTTATAACCTCATTTTTATTTTTTTTCTATTTTCAAATTCAGATACTGGTGTATTTGGGGAGATTTATTCAAGATCCCTTAAGTAAGTTAGTCTCCTTCATTCTTCCTACCATTTTCTTAGGGTTTTATTTCCTTTTGGTTAGGGTTTATCCCAATTATTATTTATTTTTCTAATTTCTAGATAGTATGGTTTTGAACCTAGAATTTAACCTTGGATTTTCTTGGTCTATTCTTGTGGTTTTAGGCCTGATATAGGTCCATCTTGGTGCGGCGGTGGTGCTATTTGATTTTCACACAAAGAATCAGGGGTTTTCATTAAGTTGGTTAGTGATTCCATGTTTATGAAATATTTGGGTCTTATCATGATGTATTTATCATATTTTAAGGTTTATCTCATTTAATTATTTCTTAAAAAATTAGTTTTAGTGGTGGTTGTATTTCAAATGAATTTTAAATGCAAATTTTATGTGAAATTGGGAGGTTTTCATAGAAATGTTTTATTGGTTTATTTGGGGCTTCCCTATAAAAACATAATTGATTTTATTGAACTGATATAAGTCTTAAAATAATGTTTTTAGTGTTAATCCTCTTTGGTTTTTTCTGCTAAAATGGGTTTTAATGGTATTTGTGGAACATGTGAACTTTAAGTGCCATGTTTGTGTCTAAATAGAGGTTTTACAAAGTTATCATTTCTTGGTTCACATGGGGATACCCTAAAATAGATTTTTTAGTTTCATTGAAATTTATTGGGCTGAATTTCTTATTTTTGTTACTTACATGTGTGCACATAGTGTACAATGTGGGTTTTTTCAGGAGTTTTGGGTGCAAAGCAACACATGATTTTGAGAAATTGTTTCATTAAAAAATGAAAGTGTTTTGTTGTGTGATTTAAGTGTTTTAAAATGTGTATAGAAACTGTACAGATTTTATGTGACTAGTAGTGGTGTTATATATAAAAATGGGTTTATGTAGCAATCTGAAATTGTTTGACCACAAAGGGGGAATCCCTTGTACCTAGGTTGGGGCAGATATGTACTTGTACGGCTAGTGGATCAGATGGGTTTTGTCCATGTTTCACATAGAATTTGGATAATGAAAACTCTAACTAAACTATATGGATGATGATTCGGGACCACTAGGTTATGATTATGCTCCCTACTAGTGTCTCATGCATGAGAATGGATTTTACTATGGTTACTTTACACCGAGGTACGTGGTACATGGGGCCCGAGACTATCTTGTGCCTAGGGGTGTTCCCGATTTTGTTGCTCATTTGATTTGTTGTATTTGAACTTGTATTAGGGTGTGTTTAGAAGTATATTACATTATCTAACATGAAAATTTAAATGTTTTAACATTATGAATGTTTTATCTTGAATTTTTTTTCAATTGAAAGATGCATTTCTTGGAATTGGTCACTGCTTTTCATTGCATATTAAAACTGCTTGCTTTTTCACCTTATATTGCATGCACTTAGAATCATTGGTTGGTATCTTATTGGTATTAGGATCACACCCTACTTAAACCCCATGAGTGTATGTAGACTTTATTATTCTTGAATCAGGTAAATGAAAGACTTTGGGTGATGGCGGATCGAGGTGTTAGTTCCCATCTTTGGGGTGGAGTTGTGAAGACAACTTGTGGGTGATGAACCCTTGTCATGTGGATTCCTTGGGGATATTTTGTTGTGGTTTCTTTGTGTCTTTGGAACTTTTTTAATTCATTTGAACTTATGTGTTCAATTTTAGATTTTTTTATAAACCTTGTTGGTATGAATTTTTCAGATTTAGTTTACCAAATGTTTTTGAAGTTTTATGTATACATATTTAGGTTAATCGTTCCCAAACCAAGATAAATGATACCCGGGCACTTGAGCAATCCCATGGGGATAGGGAATGTCCTTTAGGCCTTGCCATAGGCTAGGTTTGGTTTCAGTATTGGTGGAAACTAGATTTTATTTGTGATATTTTTGTTGTCTAGATCTAATCCTCTTGTTTTCTACTTCGAACATTACTCAAGTTGACTTAGAGAGAAATGATATGGAACAATTGATTAAGAATGGACTGATACCCTCCCTACCGTGATGTAACACCCCAGGTAAATAAAGAATATGACATGTTCATATTTATCCATATTTTTGAATAAAATATCAATATGTCTTTGAAGGGGACGCTATGCTCGATGGCATACCCAACACGCAACAACGAGTTTCTTGGGAATCTTACGTTGCACTCTAATAATAAAATTATATTATTTTAAATGGTAGTTAACATGTAACCGTTGTATTGGAGGTAATGGATAAAAATAACTAAAATATGATTATATATGTTTTTAAATATTTTTACATTTATCCAATAAAAGATAAAGGCATAAAATACAGAAAGAATTCAATTTTAGGCGTATATGCCCTAGTTTTCACTAAAGGTTCACTTATCGCCTTTTGATGGAGAACCGTCATTAAATATAGTTTTGTTCACTCCTATACATTCTTTTGGACCAAATAAAACTCTTCTTAAGAATTGGGTCATCAAAATTTACTTTGTGTAAATTTTTGGTATCTTTCTGATAAAGTTCATTTTTTAATGAATAGTGTAAAATGTTGTATTTTAATTCAAAACCTCTTTTTAATCTAATTTATTTATATGATTAGATTATCTTTTGAATTGGTTTTAAAGTGAAATTAGAATATATTTTTACCATTAAATCCAATAGTGGTCGTTGCAATTAATTTATCTTTGAAATCAGACTTAAACTAGTGTCAATCTTTTGATACTTATTGTTTTATAAAAACACCCTATTTGCTCTGACAGCGGGAATTAATTATTAAATTAATTAATGTGACTTATATGTTTTGAATTTTGTAAAATAGACTTCATTTTTGAATTCGGAATATCAAATATAGCTTAGGGTGAATTTTTGGTAATTTTCTGAAAAACATCAATTTTTGATGAATAGTGAAACCACTAAGTGGTACTTATAAAAACTGATTTTCCGTTTAAATGAAATTTTGCCATCATTGTGTTTTGAATTTTGAAAATCCGACATACATGGTTGTCATTACTATGTAAAATGCGGTTCAATGGGATGAAAATAATTTTTTGGTGAATAGTAACTTTTTTTCATTAATCGCGATTAGAGGTAATTAGTGTAATTTAAGGTAAAAATGATATTATAAAAATATGAAAACAACATGACACTTGTCCTACCCCTATTGGATGAGTCATTTACGATCAAGACAACCCATGGGTCGATTTAGGGGACCCTATGGAGCCTCTTGGGTGAGATAATGACTTTAATGCCTTTTTTTAAATATAGGTGAAAATGACACTAACATAAATTTTTTTACTAAAACAATTTTTAGAAGGAGTTATACTAATCATAATTTTGTCTATAAATACTATTTGGAAAGATAAAAAGATTTCCTACATCAGGATATTTTTGTTATAATTTTTATACATTAAATAAATTAATTTAATTATGACATCATGATGATGAAACGATGACCTCATTAATGAACAGTTTAAATAAAATGAAACGATAATATAAAATCTAAGACCTACACTTGTCCAAAAACTATTGTATGGGAATATTTAAAAGACTTATCATATTATATTATAAATATATCAATTTGGGACCTTAGAAATTCGAAACACTTTTGAAAATAAAATAATAGTTTCATGATTTCCAAAAGTGCCCCTCCTCTCCTCTTATAAAAGGCCCCCACCTCTACCTCATTTCACACACTCCTCAAGACTTTGGATCGGCCATCCCCTGACCATTTACTCTCTCCACATCCCTCTCCTCATCCTAGAGGATTCCATTTGGGCAGAATCCTTTCAAAGGAAGCCTTTAGGCTCAAATCAAATGGAGTTACACTTTTAAAGGTAATTTATTCTCTCATGTTCATTTGTTTTATTTTTCTTCTCCAACCCCCTAAACTCTTTCTATTTACTTATTTTGTAACAAAAACAGTATCCTCAATATACTAGTATGTTTTTATAATATTTATTCTAGCTAAACTCTCACACAACTACATCAAATGGTTAAAGAACATACGGTTTCCGTGGATGGCGAAATTCTGCCTCCCGAAACGATGATTGTTAAATACTCATTTAACATATTCAAAGGTGGCCATTATGATGTCACTATTTTTATATATGATATATAATATGTTTATTCTTTACTTAAGCTTCTTTATTTTTCATTTATGTCATCCCATTATTTTTTCCATTATGGGTAAACACGATATCTTCATTTTAGGAAGTGCGAACTACCGCCCCCTGAAAGTGATTTGATTCGTTAATACCATATGTGGGATGTTTAAAGGATAAATTTAATGATATTATATATTTTATTATACTGGAATTATAATATACTCTTATATAATTATGATTCCATTCCAGAAATACGAAATAGAAATGGAATTAGCGTTCATGCGTACGTACGGCTTACCGTCTCCATGAACGGTACATTTCATTTCTTATCTCAAAATGTTATGTAATATTATAAGTACATATATATAATGGATATATATGTTATATATTACATCAAAATTATGGATATCATTCTGTAATTATAACATATATATATCTCTCTCATTTTTTTAATTCCATTAATATGACAAAAAAATGAAAGTAGCGTTCAAGCGTACGTACGGCCTACCGTCTCCATGAACGATGCTTTTCGTTTTTTTATCTCCAAATGATATGGAATAATATAAAATGAATATATACTGGATATATATGATATTTAAAACATCAAAACTATTCTGGATATGATGTACCTATAACTACATGGAAAATTGTTTTCCAACAAGTTCAATTTTTGACTCATGTACCAAACATCGGCAAAAACATCTGATATGAACTAACATTATTAAACAATTGTTATAACATTATAATATGTGATATGAACTGAATAATAATATCTAAAGGAGGTACTTAGGCAATTATTAATTGACCAAAATTTATTATTCAGGAATATAAAGAAACGAACAAGACAAGTTGGACTTGAGGTAATGGATCTTACTCCTCTCTTTCTTTTTAAGTACACTCTTTTATGTCATTACTTTTAAAGCTCATCTTTCTTGTTATTGGTATGTTATTTTATATTAATCTTACTGTAATTTTTATGTTCATATGATGAGAGACCCTATTCTCTCTCATAAATCCATTTTGGAAGTTTTGAGTGGCACCGTTAGGCTGCCGAATTTTTCGTAAGAGATCCAACCTCTCTCTTTCTTTTTAAGTACTCTCCTTTATGTCACTTCTTTTAAGATCCTCTTTGTTATGATGGGGGATGTTATTTTATATTCCTCTTTCTGTACATTTTATTTTAATATGATGAGATACCCTATTTGATCTCATCAATCCATTTTTGGAAGTTTTATGTGGCGTCGTTGGGCTGCCGAGTTTTCGTAAGGGATTTTTCATCTAACTTTTACTCCCATGAGATTTATGCTACATTTGCCACAATTTCCTTTGAGTGGTTTATGTACTGACCATTATTAAACTCTTTTTTTAATATAATTCCATTTATGGGCATTTAAATATTCATTGTATGACACTTCTTCAATGGGGAGTACTTTTCGAAAGTTACCCAAGTCGGTAAGGGAACCTTTCACCCTCCTCATTTTAAAAGACTTCGTTTGTTATGTCTTTTAATTCACATACTATTATGTTGGGATATGTTCTTCTATATCCTGATTGATGTAAATTTTATGTCCAAGTGATGAGATTCCCTTTTTATCTCTCATCAACTCATTTTCTGAATTTTTGAAGTGACGCCGTTAGGCTGTCGAATTTTACCAAGGGAACTTTTTAACCCAATTTCGATTTCTTTGGGTTCAACATGTAGTTATTGAATATGTCATCCTTTGAATATGTGTGAATGACCTTTTATTGTTTTACACTTAATATCCAATTATATTGGGTGTATTTATATTTTTCACACTTAATTTTGAGATTGATTTATCCTTAATTTAAGGATACCTTCTTTATAAGGGATTTCATCACATTTTACATCTCTATTGAGACTTCATTGTTGTTATGCACCAATTCACTCTTATATGGTGTATATACTGTCCTTTGGAATATTATATCATGAATCCATTTATTCTCATGATATTATAAGGTTCTGATTAAATGTTATTCCTCAATTATTGTATTCAAGTGTCTCTAATTTTGGTAAAAACCCTTTAACCAAAATATTGCTTTAAGTGTTTTAATGATTCGTTCTTATTAATATCCATGTTTTCAAAATGGTTTTAAGGATTTATTTATATGGATATTAATGTTTTAAAATGTTAAAAGCTTCAAGGTGGTATGGGACACTTTGATTCAAAAATCCCCATTATTAAATGTTTTAAATGGTTTTGGAAATGGTTTCTTTTTGAACGGATTCATTATTTCAATATAATAAAATGTTATATTGTGATTGACATGTGGAAATGTTATGTTTCCTTTATACATGTTTTATGTGATACGTTTATGGTTCTTGGGAATTGTTATGAAAATGGGTGGTTCCGTGATAAACTAAGGGCGGGTGAGCCCGATATAGCTCTCCAATGCATTGGGTAACGCGAAGGAGTGAAACGTTAAGGTTTCTCCGAAGAGATTTAGGGAATATACTATGATGGGTATTCCAAACGTAACCAAGAGGGTTACTCCCTACGTAATAATGTTATTAATGCCTCAAGTTACCTTTTATGTCTTATGATTTCGATGATTTATTCATGATTTGATGAGGTATGTTAAAGTGCCTATGTTTTATGGGTAAAGTATGATTTCATTCTTATGTATATATGAACTCATGTTTCCTTTCCATATTTTTTATAACCCTTACTGAGCTTTTTATGCTCATCCCAAGTTTTTGAAATGTTTTTCACAGGTCAAGGGAAAGGTACATGATGTGATGATAGTGTCAATGATGTGTCAAGAAAGAATCCGTGTTTTATTTTAAATATGTTTCAGTTGATGAGAAGAATGAATATTGTCTTTTATGTAACCACTTTGTTTAAATGTGGAATGTAATGCAAGTTTCATGATCTAATTCTCTAAAACTCTAAACCTAAAAATATCCCCAATGTGTAATCTTGTAATAACTCAAGATTAAGTAAGGTTTAAGGCTGGGGCCTTATAGATGGTATCAGAGGTCGGTTTAGACAACTTTAGGGATTATGAGTTCTTGTGAGACACATGATTAGTCCCTATATTTATTATTTCAGGTAAATCCTTATTTTATAACTTTTTTTTCAGGTCAAGTAAAGTCGGTTACGAATGGAAAGAGAAGGATCTCAAATGACATTCTTATCTCTTCCTGATGACATGATTGCAATAATTATTGCAAAGTCATCTTCGGATGATTGTGAAACTTTTTCTAGCGTACAACTCACTTGCAAGCAGTTGTTTGAGATATCAAACACCTCCACTATACCTCGTTATCATCGTGGATCATGGGTTGTTTTTAGAAAAATATTATTTTCATAATATTCTCATATTTTCAAGAAAGGTAAATATTATCAAGGTATTTTCAAATATTTTACCTTATCACAATAATTTGAAGCATATTATGATTTTAAAAATGGTGCTGAGGAAGGAGACCCTTGCGCAACCTATTTATATTTGCTTTTAAAATATAGTCTCACATCACATACTTATGGTATTTTAAAAGGACCAATAATAGAAAGTTTTAACTCAATTTCGGTCCGACAATTTTTTTAGAAATCATGTTTTATCAGATGTTTTGGAATTATACGTCATACATGATTATTTTCCAAAACTGTTTTTCTGTGAACACCCATATGACCCATGTTGTACGAGGTGTATTTGGATGGAGGAAGCAAATGATTTTGAAGGATCTCTAAATCATTGTTGTAATGCATGGGACTTCTACCTACGTGAGCACACTACTAGAAAAACAGGTATTTGCGACGGGTCATTTGCGATGGGATCCCGTCGCAAATGACCCATTGCTGAAAACGGTGTCGCAATAACAATTTTTTGCGACGGGCCCGTCGCTAAAGCCCTTTTCCGCGACGGGGAGAATCCCCGTCGCAACTAGTACTCCGTATATTTGTAAAAAACTATTTGCGACGGGCCCCGTCGCAAAAACTATTTTTTAAAAAATAAAAAAATAATAATACTATTTGTGACGGGAATAGTATCCCGTCGCAAATACTATAAAAAAAATAAAAAAAATAAATTGTTAATAAATTATTTTAATTAATATAATAATAATCCAATTATAATTCAAAAATAAAAAATAATAAAATATTAATAAATGATTTTAATTAATATAATAATATAATTATAATTCACAAATAAAAATAATAAATTATTTTAATTAATATAATAATAATAGAATTATAATTCAAAAATAAAAAATAATAGAATATTAATAAATATTTTATAATGAGACAGAAAATACGAATAGAAAAAAAATCATATTTTGATTTCACAAATTTTATAACATAAATACAAACTCTAATCTGAAGGAGGGGGGGAGGGGGGATCTGCAGATGGTGGTGGAGGAAACTCCATCCCTAAAGCATGAGTGAGTCGGCGCATGTACTCCATCTGCTCCTGATGCTGCTGCTGCCACCGACTCGTCTGCTCCTCGTACAGCTGCTGCTGGCGTCGACGCTCCTCCTCATGCTGCTGACGCATCTGCTCCTGCTCCTATTGGAGACTCTCTATCAGTGCAGTCTAAGATCGCAACTGATCCTTATACTGTGTAGCAGAAGAAGATGCACGATCTCCTCTCGAGCTGGACGCCGACATCGCAGCACTGCCATAATAATCTCCGGGAGTCAGTCGAGAGCTGATACCAACTACCCGGCCCTTCTCGAAGGCATACTGGGTGGCCTGCATCCATGCCGCCTCATCAAACTGACGGTCAGTGGTCTGATCTGATGACTCGACCTGACTCTCAGGCCGGGCCTGTGACGCTGCGGCCTCATATGACTCCTGTAGTTGCAATTTAAAATTAAAATTGTGAATATATTATATACGAATAATTTTTAAACTTGAAAACAAATAATACTAACCACGATGTGATGCTGACGATCACCTCTGAGCTCCCCAGTAGCAGGATCACTATACATCCTCCGATATACGTCGTACTCCGTAATATAGGGGTGCTCGACATCCTATAAGAATAAAAAATAAACTGTTAATATTTATAGTTATATAAAATATTTATAAATAATGTACGTACCAGATGCTGTCTATGAGTACTGAAAGAACGACTCCCAGCTCGATGAGTCACCTCCTGTCTCCCCTGATTCTGCCTCCCCACCGATGATCTCCTCTGAAAGGCACCACTCAACCAGTGCGCACATAATCCATCCAATACATGGGATGAAATGTACTCTAGTCGGTGTGCTCTACATGACTTGTCAAAATCTGACACTCCTGCTTTCTTCATCGCAGCTTTTCTTAAATTGTGCAAAAACTGACGAAGGCGATCACGCATGGCCACCTCTCATGCCTCGTGGATGGCGTCACACATGGTATCCTCGATCGGATACCATAAACCCTACAAATAAATCAAAATATCAAGTTAGAAATGAAATAATTTTCAAAATAAAAATTATTTATTTACGTACGTACCAACCAATGGCCGAACATGGCCTGCTGCACATCAATGGGAATCTGCTCCCATGTGGTCCACGGCTGAGAGAAATAGTTGCGCAAAATAGCACTGCCCTGTCCGACTGCTATATGCGGAAAACTGTAAAAATAATAAACATTTATTATGTGAATAGATTAATGAAATCTTAGTCAAATCAACAGGTTATCACACAGGTTATCACACCTCCGTGTGCGTGGATCAAACCCAAGACGTGGACGTCGCTCGGGGACGGGGTCAAGAATCATCAATCATGAAAGACCGCACCCCCTCCGCGTACTCCCTGGAGCACCTGCAGGCTGAGGGTCATCTGGCAGCAACTCATCCGCATCGTAAGTCAGGTCAGCATCCGCCAACTCACGAAATGTGGCGTCGTCCATCTGAAACATAAAATGTTAATGTTGTTAGCAAATAATTCATAATTACTATTATATATACATATATACATATTATGATTGTATATAAATACCATGGAATTCTATCAGTGTTCATCTTCATCATCATCTTCATATATGTCAATGTCATCTTCATATTCCTCCTCAACATCATCGATATCCATTCGAGTTACAGTTGCTTCATCTCTTACCATTTCAAATTCATATGTGACATCATTAACATCATCGTCATCACCAACTCTTAAATGTGGGGTGTCGTCATCGATACTCATGTCTCTTTGCAAAAAAGATTGATTTTGAGTACTCTCTTGAAAAAATTCAATTCTTTGCACATCAGTGAAAGCACATTCACTTTGACTAAACTGATTGTCTCGAATTTTGATTTTTATTACACTCCACCAATCAGTCAAGTCTCTTTATGTAGCACAATACTTTGCGTAATAAACTTGATGTGCCTGTTGAGCCAATAAGAATGGTTCATTTACTGCGAGAACACTTTTACATTTAATATCAATGATTCCATGAGTCAGATGAACATGCACGCCTCTCTCTGTATCCAACCACCGACATTTGAACATGGTTATGTAATGTTGTCCAAGATAATAGAGTTCAATGATTTCATCAAGTATGCCATAAAAGTCAACTTCATTTTCTTGATGATGAGATCCTCTCAAGCTAACTCCACTGTTCATTGTTTTTTTCGATTCCCCATATGCATGTGTGTGGAATCGAAATCCATTCACCACATATGCATTATAAGTTTTAACAAGTTTGGAAGGTGGGTTACTCAATACACACAGCCGTTTGTCAATTTTATCAGCATGTCGAGAAACCTGAAAATTTGTGAAATAATTATCAATATAGTAAAATATACATTGAATGAGTTGCTAAAAGATAAAGAATTTATGTTACCAGTTTTTTAAACCACTGAGAGAAATTTTTCAGTCGACGTTCTTTGAGAGCAGCTTCTGTAATTTGTGGAATTTGTTTCTTGATATGATTATCATACAACCTATAAAAACCAAAGTTATTTACTGTAACATAAATGATAGAATAAGTGATATAAACACTTACAGTAAAACTGATGTCATCTCTTCACAGTTGAGAAGAACATACGTATGAGCTCTATGATGTTCATCATCTGAAAGCCAACGTTCATAAACTCCACCAAAACCAAGCTCTAATTGGTTGAAAACAGATAATTGATTGTCGATTTCATCAATATTCCTCTCGTTCCGTCCCATTCGGTTGTGTTTTGAAGGATACTAAGATTCAAAATAATGGGAGCAGAAAAAAGATATTTCCTCTTGCAAATAAGCTTCTACAATAGATCCTTCAACAGATGCTTTTTTACGTACTTTTCTTTTCAATTTTTTCATGCATATTTCAAATGGGTACATCCATCGAAACTGTACCGGACCTCCACATTTGGCTTCATATGGCAAATGTAACATCAAATGTTCCATTGAGTCGAAGAAAGACGGCGGAAATATTTTTTCCAGTTTACATATAATTACAACAACATCTTTTTCAAGTTTGCCTATAGCATCATAATCTGCTGTAGCTGCACAAATTTCCCAAAAAAATTGAGACATGTCTGTTATGGAATCCCAAATCACAGAATTCAACAGACCTCTTAATACAATGGGTAGCAGTCTTTCCATTATAACATGACAATCATGATTTTTTAATCCATTAATATGACGATTCTTTACACATATACCCAAATTGGAAGCAAAATCATCTGGAAGTCTCAAATCTACAATCCATTGACAAAATAATAAACGGTTTTCTTTAGACAGTGTATAAGCTTCTTTTGGTTTCAGTAACCTTTCTGTTCTGACATTCTCAAACAGTTCCAATTCTGGACGCCTGCAAATTTGGGCAAGATCTAAACGTGCATTTACATTGTCTTTGCTCTTTCCTGGCGTATCCAAAACTATATGAAACAAATTATCAAAATAGTTCTTCTCAATATGCATCACATCTAACATGTGTCGGACCAAAAAATCAGACCAATAAGGCAAATCCCAAAATATGCTACGTTTAATCCAATTGTGTTCTTTCCCAAAACCAGAAATTTTCTGTTGGTTTATTGTGGGACCAAAAGTGATGGGAGGTAATGAAAGTACAACTGATTTTAACTTCGAACCTCATAGCATTTTTGGAGGTCCTTCCCTTTTAACTGTTCCTTTTCTGAAATGATATCTGTTTCTGCGAAAAGGATGATCAGCTGGAAGAAACCTGCGATGACAGTCAAAATAACAAGGTTTCTTTACATGAATGAGCATATATGCTTTGTTCTCTCCCATACAGTAAGGACATGATTTCTGACCATGTGTACTCCAGCCAGATAACATCCCATAAGCCGGAAATTCACTTATTGTCCACATCAATGCTGCTCTCAGTATGAAATTCTATTTCGTTGCAACATCATATGTACTGACACCAGTACTCCACAATAAATTTAATTCATCAATCAATGGTTTCAAATAAACATCAATATTTTTCTTCGGATGTCCTGGAATTAGTAAAGTCAAAAATATATATGGCTCCTTCATCAACATCCATGGAGGTAAATTGTACGGAGTTAAAAAAACAGGCCAACATGAATATTGACTACCATAAGATCCAAATGGACAGAAACCATCAGTGGAAAGCCCCAGTCGAACATTTCTAGCTTCTAAAGCAATGGATGGATGCACTCTATCAAAATGTTTCCATGAATCACCATCGGCTGGATGATTCAATCTTTTATCGGTTGAAATATTCTCTTTATTCCATGACATCATTGTCGCTGTATTCTTAGACATGAATAAATGCTGGAGTCTGGATGTAAGCGGAAAATATCTCAACTGTTTTACAGGAATCAAACCAGACTTCCCGTGTTGTCCTTCTTTATATCTCAGTTGCCCACATGTGGGACAACTATCCAACGACTCATTTTCCCCAGAATATAAAATGAAGTCATTTGAACATGCATGAATCTTCTGACAAGTAAGTCCCAAATTTCGAACCAGCCTCTTACTCTCATAGTAATTTGCAAGTAAAACATTTCCTTCGGGTAACAGTGTTTTAAGCAAAGAAAATATCTGGTCAAAACAGGTGTTTGACATTCCGTTATCTGATTTGATAGCCATAAATTTTTCAACTGCTTCTAATTTGCTCATCTTGCAGCCAGGATATAATGCATCCTCAGCAGACTTCAACAACTCATAAAATTCAGACGGTTCCAACTCAGGATTTGAAGCTATATCAGCCGGAGTTTCTGTATGTTGAACAGATGAACCTGCAACATCATGTACTAAATCTTGAAACCGGGATGGATTCAGAATCAAGTTGGTATCACCTGCTCTGGAACTGCGTTCACCGTGTTGATACCAAAATACGTAATCTGGTTGAAAACCAAAACGCAAGAGATGTTCTCCCACTTTGTCAAACGTGTCAAACGTTCTCAATGCACATTTTCTGCAAGGGCATTTTATTTTGCCTTCTGAATCAAATTCTGGATTTGATGCCGCAAATGATAAAAAAGTCTCCACACCCTCTACATATACTGGATTTAAACCAGAACCGTTTGGATTTCTACGTTGATTTATCCATATGCGGTCACCTAATAATGATTGTTGACGACCTCGTTGTTCCATATTTCTCTATAAAATATAAAATCATTACTGGTTTTGAATAATTTGTTAGAAAAAACACTCAAGCTAGGATAATTATAGAGTTTAGATCATACACGACTGACACAAACTTTTTATTGAGATAGACCTAAAAATTGACCCTTTAAGAATTGAATATGTTGAGAATAAAGAAAAACATGTTACAAATATTGATAATTTTAATATTATATAAATTTTTTATTATTTTCATAGTACTAATATTATTGGTAAGTATTACTAATTATTACTAATTATTACTAATTATTGGTAATTATTACTAATTATTACCAATTATTGGTAATTATTACTAATTAATACTAATTATTGATAATTATTACTAATTATTGGTAATTATTATTAATTATTGGTAATTATCGGTAATTATTGGTAATTATCAGTAATTATTATTAATTATTGATAATTATTACTAATTATTGATAATTATTACTAATTATTGGTAATTATTACTAATTATTGGTAATTATTACTAATTATTGGTAATTATTACTAACTATTGGTAATTATTACTAATTATTACTAATTATTACTAATTATTACTAATTATTGGTAATTATTACAAATTATTACTAATTATTACTAATTATTTTTAATTATTAGTAATTATTATTAATTATTACTAATTAATACTAATTATTGGTAATTATTACTAATTATTGGTAATTATTACTAATTATTGGTAATTATTACTAATTATTGGTAATTATTACTAATTATTAATAATTATTGGTAATTATTGGTAATTATTGGTAATTATTACTAATTATTACTAATTATTACTAATTATTACTAATTATTGGTAATTATTGGTAATTATTACTAATTATTACTAATTATTACTAATTATTGGTAATTATTGGTAATTATTACTAATTATTGGTAATTAATACTAATTATTGGTAATTATTGGTAATTATTACTAATTAATGGTAATTATTGGTAATTATTACTAATTATTGGTAAATATTACTAATTATTGTTAAGTATTACTAATTATTGGTAATTATTACTAATTATTGGTAATTATTACTAATTATTACTAATTATTGGTAATTATTACTAATTATTACTAATTATTGGTAATTATTATTAATTATTACTAATTATTGGTAATTATTAATAATAATTGGTAATTATTACTAATTATTACTAATTATTACTAATTATTGGTAATTATTACTAATTATTACTAATTATTGGTAATTATTACTAATTATTACTAATTATTACTAATTATTGGTAATTATTGGTAATTATTACTAATTATTGGTAATTATTACTAATTATTGGTAATTATTACTAATTATTAGTAATTATTACTAATTATTAGTAATTATTACTAATTATTACTAATTGTTACTAATTATTGGTAATTATTACTAATTATTACTATTTATTGGTAATTATTGGAATTTATTGGTAATTATTACTAATTATTGGTAATTATTACTAATTATTGGTAATTATTACTAATTATTGGTAATTATTTCTAATTATTGGTAATTATTTCTAATTATTTCTAATTATTACTATTTACCGGTAATTATTACTAATTATTCTTAATTATTACTAATTATTGGTAATTATTACTAATTATTGTTAATTATTACTAATTATTGATAATTATTACTATTTACCGGTAATTATTACTAATTATTCTTAATTATTACTAATTATTAGTAATTATTAATAATTATTGGTAATTATTACTAATTATTGGTAATTATTACTAATTATTGTTAATTATTACTAATTATTGATAATTATTACTAATTATTACTAAATATTACTAAATATTACTAATTATTGGTAATTATTGGTAATTATTACTAATTATTGGTAATTATTACTAATTATTGTTAATTATTACTAATTATTACTAATTATTACTAATTATTACTAATTATTACTAATTATTACTATTTACCGATAATTATTACTAATTATTACTAATTATTGGTAATTATTACTAATTATTGGTAATTATTACTAATTATTGGTAATTATTACTAATTATTACTAATTATTACTAATTATTACTAATTATTCCTAATTATTACTAATTATTCCTAATTATTACTAATTATTACTAATTATTGGTAATTATTGGTAATTATTACTAATTATTGGTAATTATTACTAATTATTGGTAATTATTACTAATTATTACTAATTATTACTATTTAGCGGTAATTATTTCTAATTATTACTAATTATTACTATTTACCGGTAATTATTATTATTTACCGGTAATTATTACCAATTATTACTAATTATTGGTAATTATTACTAATTATTGCTAATTATTGCTAATTATTCCTAATTATTCCTAATTATTCCTAATTATTGCTAATTATTCCTAATTATTCCTAATTATTCCTAATTATTACTAATTATTCCTAATTATTACTAATTATTCCTAATTATTACTAATTATTCCTAATTATTACTAATTATTCCTAATTATTACTAATTATTCCTAATTATTACTAATTATTACTAATTATTACTAATTATTACTAATTATTACTAATTATTACTAATTATTACTAATTATTCCTAATTATTGGTAACTATTGGTAATTATTCCTAATTATTCTTAATTATTACTAATTATTCTTAATTATTACTAATTACTGGTAATTATGAGTAATTATTAATAATTATTACTAATTATTGATAATTAGTAATAATTATTACTAATTATTGATAATTAGTAATAATTATTACTAATTATTACTAATTATTGATAATTATTGGTAATTATTACTAATTATTGGTAAGTATTACTAATTATTGGTAAGTATTACTAATTATTGGTAATTATTACTAATTATTGGTAATTATTACTAATTATTGGTAATTATTACTAATTATTGGTAATTATTACTAATTATTACTAATTATTACTAATTATTACTAATTATTACTAATTATTGGTAATTATTACTAATTATTACTAATTATTACTAATTATTACTAATTATTACTAATTATTGGTAATTATTGGTAATTGTTCTTAATTATGAGTAATTAAATGAATAATTACCAATAATTTGGAATAATTACCAATAATTAGGAATAATAACATTATTAGTATATTTTATTATTAATATTAAAATAATATAATTTTCTAATTTATATACAATTCTCCTTTCATCTGTGTGTTTTCTATCTCCATATACAAATAATACATGTGAAGACAACAAACACAGAGATGAAAAGAGAATTGTATATATATAAAAAATTATATTATTTTAATATTAATAATAAAATATATTAATAATTAAATAATGTTATTATTCCTAACTATTAGTATTTATTACTAATTATTAAGTAATAAAACAATGTAAACATAATTAAATTACAACTAATTAAGAATAATTAAAACTAGTAAAACATTAAAAATAAATATTAAATTAAAATAAATATAAATACCTTGAAAATTGATCTGAGGTTGATCTCTGATCGTTCTTCAAAACTTCAATATCAACTCCGAAGAATAAAATTAAACTTGAGAAAAACTGAACTGTAGATATAAAATTTTGAGAGAAGAAGAAGATGGAATTTGAGAATGATTTGAAAAAAACGGATGGGGGTATTTACAGGTTAGATTAGTTGCGACGGGCCCATTTGCGACGAGATACCCGTCGCAAATACCTTAGCCAGCATTTATTACGGTCAACGGTTAAATAGTTATTTGCGACGGGTCCCGTCGCAAATAACCACCTGCCGACATACTATTTGCGACAGGGGAATATTCCCGTCGCAAATACCTTTTACCGCCGCCGGTTATTTGCGACGGGAATATTCCCCCGTTGCAAATATGTTTCCCGCGATTTGGCGCGCAAACGACGCCAGTCCTTTTGCGACGGGGAAATCTATCCCGTCGCAAATACCCATTTTTCCCATAGTGGCAAGATGATGATGAAACCAAGTGGACGCCATGATCAAGGTATGATGTTATTCATTTTGGGAATTGTTTTATTTTATCTCATGGTGGTGAAATAAGACTTCAAGAATTAAGATGTTGAGATCGTAACGAATTTGGATGAACATTAAAGGTATAAGGAAACGATTGAGGTTAAAACATGTTAGGGTTATTTTTGGAGTTTTATAAAAAGGACAACACGCTGACCGTGTGACAACCCGTCGCATCAGACAAAGCTACGGGAATCGAACCGACAACCAAAGTGCGACTGGTATTTATCACCTACCACTGGACTACGTGAAGTCCCTGGTTAGTTTGACTGATTATTTTTAGTTATATGATTTTATGAATTAAGAGTAAGTTGATTTTGGGTTATTTATGAAAATTATTAACCTATCATGGAGGATATGTGATTAGGTTAATTACTTTTCAATACGAGACTTTAGGAGCAACAGATGTTGTTTGGAGATAAATGTTACGATTTAACTTGGAAGACTATGTGACTAAATCCTTCAAATATTTGGGTTTCAATCTTAGATTGGTTTACTTTGAAGAATTTTATGGACAAATTGTTTATCAGATGGTCCTCGTTGAACTTTGGGTTTTGTTGGAAAATTTTTGGAGATTAAGCATAGATTTTCTTTTTAAAGGGTTATCCTTTTCTTGATTATCTGACCTTGTACTAACCTTTTTGGTTTTGGTTTTGGTTAAAGCCTAAAGACATGGGATGTATATAGTCCTCTTGGTTGGATTAGGTGATTCTCTAGAAGTTGATGTGAACAAGTCTTCCTAAATACTCGTCTTTTGGAGAAAATATGAGTTTGTGTAAAAGTTGAAAGTCAACATGATAAGTGATTATGTTTCCCTATGAATAAATTACTCAATAAAAAGTAACTTAAAACAAAAATGTTGTCTATTAACTTTTCCTACTGGGGAATCGAATACCGTTTAACCCATCACAAGTTTGTGATTTTCTCGTGGTTAACTTTCTGCTAAACATGTTTTCTATCACTCTCCATCAGAACATGACCCTATGTTTTCTCCTCCATGTCCATATTTTTCTACATGGAATCCTAGTATGGGTTAACTCGGGTGACCTTTGTACTTATCTTTCTTTATTTTAAAGTGATTGTTTTACCGACTCTTATTCCGATGTGGGAATTTCAAGGATGTTTCCAAGCTCAATTTTAAAAATTGCGAGGACGCAATTCCCAAAAGGGGGGAAGGATGTAACACCCCAGGTAAATAAAGAATATTACATTTTCATATTTATCCATATTTGTGAATAAAATATTAATATGTCTTTAAAGGGGATGCTATGCTCGATGGCGTACCCAACACGCAACAACGAGTTTCTTGGGAATCTTACGTTGCACTCTAATAATAAAATTATATTATTTTAAATGGTAGTTAACATGTATCCGTTGTATTGGCGGGAATGGATAGAAATAACTAAAATATGATTATATATGTTTTTAAGTATTTTTACATTTATCCAATAAAAGATACATGCATAAAATACAGAAAGAATTCAATTTTAGGCGTATATGCCCTAGTTTTCACTAAAGGTTCACTTATCGCCTTTTGATGGCGAAACATCATTAAATATAGTTTTGTTCACTCTTATAAATTCTTTTGGACCAAATAAAACTCTTCTTAAGAATTGGGACATCAAAATTTACTTTGTGTAAATTTTTGGTATCTTTCTGATAAAGTTCATTTTTTAATGAATAGTGTAAAATGTTGTATTTTAATTCAAAACCTCTTTTTAATCTAATTTATTTATATGATTATATTATCTTTTGAATTGGTTTTAAAGTGAAATTAGAATATATTTTTACCATTAAATCCAATAGTGGTCATTGGAATTAATTTCACTTTGAAATCAGACTTAAACTAGTGTCAATCTTTTGATACTTATTGTTTTATAATAACACGCTATTTGCTCTGACATCGGGAATTAATTATTAAATTAATTAATGTGACTTATATGTTTTGAATTTTTTAAAATAGACTTCATTTTTGAATTCGGAATGTCAAATATAGCTTAGGGTGAATTTTTGGTAATTTTCTGAAAAACTTCAATTTTTGATGAATAGTGAAACCACTAAGTGGTACTTATAAAAACTGATTTTCCGTTTAAATGAAATTTTTCCATCATTGTGTTTTGAATTTTGAAAATACGACATACATGGTCGTCATTAGTATGTAAAATGTGGTTCAATGGGATGAAAATAATTTTTTGGTGAATAATAATTTTTTTTCATTAATCGCGATTAGAGGTAATTAGTGTAATTTAAGGTAAAAATGATATTATAAAAATACGAAAACACCATGACACTTGTCCTACCCCTATTGTATGAGTCATGGCCGACCAAGACAACCCATGGGTCGATTTAGGGGACCCTATGGAGCCTCTTGGGTGAGATAATGACTTTAATGCCTTTTTTTAAATAAAGGTGAAAATGACACTAACATAAATTGTTTTACTAAAAAAATTTTTAGAAGGGGTTATACTAATCATAATTTTGTCTATAAATACTCTTTGGAAATATAAAAAGATTTCCTACATAAGGATATTTTTTTTATAATTTTTAGACATTAAATAAATTAATTTAATTATGACATCATGATGATGCAACGATGACCTCATTAATGAAGAGTTTAAATAAAATGAAACGATAATATAAAATCTAAGACCTACACTTGTCCAAATACTATTGGATGAGAATATTTCGAAGCCTTATCATCTTATCTTAGAAATATATCAATGTGGGACCTTAGAAATTCGAAACACTTTTGAAAATAAAATAATAGTTTCATGATTTCCAAAAGTGCCCCTCCTCTCCTCTTATAAAAGGCCCCCACCTGTACCTCATTTCACACACTCCTCAAGCCTTTGTCTCGACCATACCCTGCCCATTTACTCTCTCCAGATCCCTCTCCTAATCCTATAGGATTCCCTTTGGGAAGAAGCCTTTCAAAGTAAGCCTTTAGGCTCAAATCAAAAGGAGTTACACTTTTAAAGGTAATTCATTCTCTCATGTTCATTTGTTTTATTTTGCTTCTCCAACCCCCTAAACTCTTTTTATTTACTTCTTTTGTAACAAAACCAGTATCTTCAATATACTAGGATGTTGTTATAAGATTTATTCGAGCTACACTCTCACACAACTACATCAAATGGTTAAAGAACATACGGTTTACGTGGATGGTGAAATTCTGCCTCCCGAAACAATGATTGTTCAATACTCATTTAACATCTTCAAAGGTGGCCATTATGATGTAACTATTTTTATATATGATATATAATATGTTTATTCTTTCCTTAAGCTTCTGTATTTTTTATTTATGGCATACCATTATTGTTTCCATTATGGGTAAACACGATATCTTCATTTTAGGAAGTGCGGACTACCGCCCCCTGAAAGTGATTTGATTCGTTAATACCATATGTGGGATGTTTAAAGGATAAAGTTAATGATATTATATATTTTATTATACTAGAATTATAATATACTCTTATATCATTATGATTCCATTCCATAAATACGAAATAGAAATGGAAGTAACGTTCATGCGTACATACGGCTTACCGTCTCCATGAACGGTACATTTCATTTCTTATCTCAAAATGTTATGTAATATTATAAGTACATATATATAATGGATATATATGTTATATATTACATAAAAATTATGGATATCATTCTGGAATTATAACATATATATATCTCTCTCATTTTGTTTTAATTCCATTAATATGACAAAAAAATGAAAGTAGCATTCATGCGTACGTACGACCTACCGTCTCCATGAACAATGCTTTTCATTTTTTTATCTCCAAATGATATGGAATAGTATAAAATGAATATATACTGGATATATATGATATTTAAAACATCAATACTATTCTGGATATGATGTACCTATAACTACATGGAAAATTGTTTTCCAACAAGTTCAATTTTTGACTCATGTACCAAACATCGACAAAAACGTCTGATATAAACTAACATTATTAAACAATTGTTATAACATTATAATATGTGATATGAACTGAATAATAATATCTAAGGGAGGTACTTAGGCAATTATTAATTGACCAAAGTTTATTATTCAGGAATACAAAGAAACGAACAAGACAAGTTGGACTTGAGGTAAGGGATCTTACTCCTCTCTTTCTTTTTAAGTACACTCTTTTATGTCATTCCTTTTAAAGCTCATCTTTCTTGTTATTGGGATGTTATTTTATATTACTCTTACTGTAATTTTTATGTTTATATGACGAGAGACCCTATTCTCTCTCATCAATCCATTTTGGAAGTTTTGAGTGGCACCGTTAGGCTGCCGAATTTTTCATAAGAGATCCAACCTCTCTCTTTCTTTTTAAGTACTCTCCTTTATGTCACTTCTTTTAAGCTCCTCTTTGTTATGATGGGGGATTTTATTTTATATTCCTCTTGCTGTACATTTTATTTTAATGTGATGAGATACCCTATTTTATCTCATCAATCCATTTTTGGATGTTTTATGTGGCGCCGTTGGGCTGCCGAGTTTTCGTAAGGGATTTTTCATCTCACTTTTACTCTCGTGAGATTTATGCTACATTTGCCACAATTTACTTTGAGTGGTTTATGTACTGCCCATTATTACACTCTTTTTTTAATATAATTATATTTATGGGCATTTACATATTCATTGTATGACACTTCTTCAATGGGGTGTACTTTTCGAAAGTTACCGAAGTCGGTAAGGGAACCTTTCACCCTCCTCATTTTAAAAGACTTCGTTTGTTATGTCTTTTAATTAACATACTATTATGTTGGGATATGTTCTTATATATCCTGATTGATGTAAATTTTATGTCCAAGTGATTATAATCCCTTTTTATCTCTCATCAACTCATTTTCTGAATTTTTGAAGTGACTCCATTAGGTTGTCGAATTTTATCAAGGGAACTTTTTAACCCAATTTCGATTTCTTTGGGTTCAACATGTAGTTATTGAATATGTCATCCTTTGAATATGTGTGAATGACCTTTTATTTTTTTACACTTAATATCCAATTATATTGGGTGTATTTATATTTGTCACACACAATTTTGAGATTGATTTATCCTTAATTTAAGGATACCTTCTTTATAAGGGATTTCATCACATTTTACATCTCTATTGTGACTTTATTGTTGTTATGCACCAATTCACTCTTATATGGTGTATATACTGTCCTTTGTAATATTATATCATGAATCCATTTATTCTCATGATATTATAAGGTTCTGATTAAATGTTATTCCTCAATTATTGTATTCAAGTGTCTCTAATTTTGGTAAAAACCCTTTAACCAAAATACCGCTTTAAGTGTTTTAATGATTTGTTCTTATTAATATCCATGTTTTCAAAATGGTTTTAAGGATTTATTTATATGGATATTAATGGTTTAAAATGTTAAAATCTTCAAGGTGGTATGTGACACTTTGATTCAAAAATCTCCTTATTAAATGTTTTAAATGGTTTTGGAAATGGTTTCTTTTTGAACGGATTCATTATTTCAATATACTAAAATGTTATATTGTGATTGACATGTGGAAATGTTATTTTTCCTTTATACATGTTTTATGTGATACGTTTATGGTTCTTGGGCATTGTTATGAAAACGGGTGCTTCCGTGATAAACTAAGGGCAGGTGAGCCCGATATAGCTCTCCAATGCATTGGGTAACGCGAAGGAGTGAAACGTTAAGGTTTCTCCGAAGAGATTTAGGGAATATACTGTGATGGGTATTCCAAACGTAACCAAGAGGGTTACTCCCTACGTAAGAATGTTATGAATGCCTCAAGTTACCTTTTATGTCTTATGATTTCGATGATTTATTCATGATTTGATGAGGTATGTTAAAGTGCCTATGTTTTATGGGTAATGTATGATTTCATTCTTATGTATATATGAAATCATGTTTCCTTTCCATATTTTTTATAACCCTTAATGATCTTTTTATGCTCATCCCAAGTTTTTGAAATGTTTTTCACAGGTCAAGGGAAAGGTACATGATGTGATGATAGTGTCAAGGATGTGTCAAGAAAGAATCCGTGTTTTATTTTAAATATGTTTCCGTTGATGGGATGAATGAATATTGTCTTTTATGTAACCACTTTTTTTAAATGTGGAATGTAATGAAAGTTTCATGATCTAATTCTCTAAAACTCTAAACCTAAAAAGATCCCCAATGTGTAATCTTATAATAACTCAAGATTAAGTAAGGTTTAAGGCTGGGGCCTTATACATGAAATTTGTATTTATTTTCATCAAGGGTCAGAAGAATTGAAATGAAAGTTAAAAAGTTAAAGGGAGAGAGCATATCATTTTGACATTGACATGCTCATTTTATAGAACATTGAAGCACTGACAAAAAACAAAAAGGGGGAGACTGTTGGAACCAGTTTGTGTATGAAGATTGAATTTGTTGTAAATGAGTGTCAATGATGATAAACATGAAGAAAGGAAGTATCCTAGGTAAAATAGAGATTGGAATTTAGAAGGAACTAATCCTAAGCATTCTTTGGAAGAAGGTAAGAAAAGGGGAAGAAGAGGCTGTGGAAGAGGTTTGGAATGTTGGTTTGGCATTTTATATTTGTAAACAGTTAGTTTTACAGTAAGTAGTTATTTTATTTATACTACATTACCAAAAATAAAGGGGACTTCCATGGAGTCCAGCCGAGGTCCTCACCTCAAGCACATGTAGGACCTGAGGGGTCAACCGTGCTCGAGGGAAGCCCCCAAGGCCAGCCCCGCATGAGGAAGGGTGTGCGCGGGCCGTGTATAAGCCTGTATGTTCTACATGGTGGTTAATCTTTGTAGAGTGGGTGGTATGAGTTCTCTTGAGGAGCAGAGTGGGCGCTGAGAGTGCGCCCGTAGGGTGAACATGTTATGGGGCGGTACTGTGGAGGGAGGAGGATAATTATGAGCCGCTGCTACCATGGCTAGATTGATAAACTGCGAGAAAACATCGAGATGTTACGATGTGGGAAGGATTTTTAAAAACATGGACGTGCTTTGATCCATCCATAAAATCTCACGACTGATCTCAACTGCATGCTCCCTCCCGTGTCCCACATTCTAATCAGGGTCTTCCATCTGATCGCACAATTCGTGATTCAACCAGCACCGTCTGATCTCTCCACCAAGGTTGTCTCCAAACTCCGAACACCTACTTGTAGACACAAACCAATGCTCGATCTGAATGATGATTTCATTAATCTGGTCATCAATTGTGATCAGTTCAATCCCACAGTGATCTTCTAGATGCTGTAATCACATACATGCAATTAAATTTGAATCCATGCGAATGAAATGAATAAAAAGTGATTGGATGTGGCAAATGATGTTTCCAAGGCCATGTGGATTTGAGAAGGGATTCAAAAAGTGATGCATGTGATCCTAAATACATGAATGATCATTGAGAAGGCCATGAGCTTATAAAAAGAAACATCCAAGATATGCGTCATATCTTCACATGGGATTGAGGACTTTAAAGGACCAAAAATCTCGGTTATTCAAGGAAGAATTTTGAAATGTTTATATTGATGATTTTGGATATGGAAAAGATATGATATTACTTATAAAAAAAGACCCACCGATTAGAGAAGCGGTTGCTTCTCCCAAGCCTTCGAGAGCTTCTATTTTTTGAGAAACAGAGTCTCTTCATTCTTCTAGTCCGGAAGGGGAAAGTATGATCTGCAAACCGTTCTAGGTTTGTGAAGTGAACCACATACCGTTCTGGTTCGTGAGGAAGAGAAGACCCACATATCATTCTGGTTTTCAAAGAGAAGTCTCACATACCACTATGGTTGGAAAAGAAGTGAACCGCGTACCTCTTTGGTACGCGAGGTAGGAGACCCGCGAACTGTCCTAGGTTCATGAAGAGAGTTTCTGCGAACCATTCTAGTTTCATGAGGAAACAATACAATGTACTGTTTTGGTTCTATGAAGAGGAGATCCTGCGAACCAACAGGACCACATACCACTTGGTATATAAAGGAGGTTTGCACCTCATGTGCGAGGGAATCCCACATATCTTTAGTGAATGGAGGGACTACGAATCATCCTGGTTCATTGAGGAGACTAGCACACTTGTGAATAAAAGATCTCTATACCTAGGGTGTATAAAAATAAAACAAGAAACACCATGCCATACCAAAATTCACACATTGATGTTTGAATAAAATCACATACATATAAATACAATCAAATCGAAGTGAGTAAGTGTGTGTTGAGGAAAGGTGAAGGAAGATTGTGCATGGTGATGGGAAATACATGTATATATTCTTATGCATGATTTGAAGAAGTACATATATAAGGTGTAAGTAAATACGATCCAAGTGGTAAGAAAAGAAAAGAAAGATAAGGGGAAAGGAAGTCGCGTGTGTGATTAACAGAACCATATATCCATTTTGGGTCTTCACACAAGATAGTAGAGGAGGAAGTTCATATATTCAGGCATTACCGTGCATAAGAATATACTTTGAAGGGAAGCATCCTAAACTGAGGGTGCACATTTCTAAAGAAGTGAAGAGGAAGAGAACATCTATATTTTCACATTCATGGTCACATGAATTCATGGAATAGGAACGGTTAATTCTGATGATGACTTGTGAGCCATTATTTAGTGTTTGAATAATCATAAAAGAATTTTTGATTCTGGCCAAGAAGAATAAGATGTCTTAGTAAATCTGGTTGTTGCACTAGAGAAGAAGACTGAATGGTAAAGATCATTAACTCTAGACCTCAATGAAAGCAAAGTCTCATGCTGAACAAGATACAAATCTTTTCAAGCTTATCCATTGAAGGGACCTTCATGTCCATAAACTAAGTGTGACCTCTCCAAGGAAGTGAGCTAGGGGGAGTCACTGAAAGTGATCCAAGGGAAGTAGTGATCTATCCATAAACTTTTGTAAAGGTAGTGTGATTGGTACAGATTGACTGTACCCAAACCTTCTAATCCAAAACTTGTGAAGATTAGTGGAATTAAGTACAACTAGAAACCTATCTGCGTATGCTCCTTCTATGTATCCCTTAGTGGTGAACTAAGTAAAAGTGATGTGTTTTCATTCTCCATGTGAATGTTTTAATTACTGCACATATCCATCATACAGGTTTAATTATGTTCCTACCAATGTGGGAACAAGATCTATTAAATGGGAGAAAAAGTTGAAACCCTAATTCACCCCCCCTCAGGGTGACCCAGGGTCCTTCACACACAAGAGGCCACACTTGTAAGAACCCCAGTTTTTGGAACATGTCAAAATCCCAACCCAGTTTGAATTTTTGATATTTATATTAGTTTGAAATGTATTTTCAACATGTTTTTTAGTAAATTGGAGAAACTAGGCAGGTTCTAGAAAATTCTAGATTACACACCATGTACCATTAATACAAGTTGTGTACACTTAATACACACCATGTAGGTCTTGACTGTATGGAGGCTATACATGGTGTGTAAGGGTTTAAGTGAGGGTTGAAGAGTTAGACCACGTACACACCGTTTAATACATAATACACTCCATGTAGTCATGTTAGCAAGGCCATCAACATCCAAATGAATAGTTAAATGGTATACGCAGCATGTATACCTATATAAATGTCGTGTATTTTTTTTTTCCTAAAATGGGAAGTATCCTCATTTTGAGGTAGAAACCCAAACCATCAACATGTTTGAGCGAGGAAAGCCAACTAACACTCAATTTCTCCCTGATCATCGTCTGAAGTCCAATTTGAATGTCATCATATCCATTGGAGCCCCCTCGGTAAGGCCTTGATTCCTCTTAATATATTTTTTTCTTCCTCTCGACCATGTTAACGAGGGTTGAGGATTTTTGTCCATTTTTTAAATATGCCACGTTTAAGAAGAGTTAAAGGCTGATACTAGAGGAGGTTCATCATATGAGTATGAGGTAGGTGGTTCATACCTTCTTTTGTGTTTTTGTGGTAATTTGGGGGTTGTGGCCTTTTGGCATGATGTGAGGTTATGATCGAGACCCGTATTTCTTAATATTGAATTGGCAGTTTTCTTTGTTGGATTCCATTGGGTATTCCCTTATCCTGTTAGGCTTTAGCGGGGCCGGGTTAGTGTTCATTGCTCATTTGGGGAATTTTTGGCCAGGAGTGCCAAAATGTCAATAAATGAACCATTTGTTTAAACTAGTGAGTTTAGACTATTTATTGAATTATTATGATTGTACGAGGCTTTTAAGACTTTGGTTCTGGTTTAGGAAAATACATTGCTAGTGAAATTGAATTGTTTAATTGGTTTTCCTGTTTATAGTGTTTCTGTTGCTTATATATATATATGTGATGCATGATATTGCATATGATGGAACCTTCAAGTTGTGTTGTGCATGGTCTGGATATTGTTGAGTGATGTTGATCACAAGTTGGTATTGGCCCTAGTTATATTAGGGAGTTTGACCGCGAGATTGGGTGAAATGGTCGTCATCTTGAGGCAGTGTGACTATCAAGTTGGACATGGCTCGAGATAATTAGATGGCGAGGCCATCAGACTTGAGAGACATGGTTGTAGGGGCATGAGGTTTCATAGATGTTTTGGATTGGAAACTTATTTTGGTGATTACTACTCACCCAGAACATTGAGTAGTGTGCACTCATGTAGACATCGTGGTGGATTTGACCACTCGTTGGGTTGATGCCCCTAATAGATGCGGTTAGGTACAATTGTATAGGGGGTTCTTTCTATAAGAATCCATGTGGATGGTGAAGAGAATTCATGGGATATCGTTGAGGCTATTGGGTTGGGCGTAAAGGATCATTGGGATTTGAGGGAAGGTGTTTCCGTCCCTCCGGTCACTGATTTGAGGGCATACATCACTGCTCCTACAGTTATTGATTCGAGGGAAAATATCATTGTCCCTATGATTCCCATTTGAGGATAGGAATCGATTCTCCTCTAGTTGTTTTTCCATGGGCATATGAGGGCATTCGAGCATGGTTTCTATTTCTTGGGTGTGCCTTTGGGAAGTCGGTACATGAGACACACTGTTTCAGGAGGCACATGGTGTTGGGTTACATGATTGAGATTCGGGCATTGGCCAAAGAATGTGATACTCCATGGTGGCTGCTGAGCACCATCAGAGGTTTTGTTTACGTTGTTCACTGTTCTATTTACATTTCATATCGATGCATGCCTACTAAAACACTTTTACTAGGTATGGACCATTGGGTGGTATTATACTATGATTATTCTCACACCCTGCATGGGCCCTTCGGGATTCATCTAGACTTTATGGTTTTACGTACAGGTAAGGGATAATCCTCTAGAGATTTATTGTAGTGTTGTTTGGCATATGTATGTTATGGAACTTTATATAATGTCTAGATGGAGTTTACTTTGTTTTGATTTCTTTCCTCCATCAGCATGATTACTTTAGTTTGAAACTACTTTTTGTTATCCATTGTCTCAATTTTTATATTGACATGCGTGACATGCTATGGCCACATGTTTTTTTGTTTTAATAGTTATTTAAATGAAGTTCAACATGATTTTTTGTTTTCATTCTGCTCCACTTGTTTATATAATTCTTTTGTTTTTTTATCTTCTATTGATTGTGCTTACACTATGCGGGTCTGGTTCGAGTATGCTGAGTCATTTATTTCCACTGCATGTTTTATTATTATACTTGAACAAGTACCTTATTTTCATCTGATAGGATATATCATTGCCACTATACCTATTTACACCCTCACTTCTAGTTGGAAATATTTTGAGTTTGGGGAGGTGCATTTAAGGTAGTGACACCCGACCCTTTTAGCACTATTCGGGTGGCTATTAGGGTCCGGGTCATTACAAAGTGGCATCAAAGATTGTTTGTTCTTGACAAAGATTTAGCTACATCTTTTGACTAACTACTAATGAGATCGATACTGCCTTTTTATTTCTTCTGGTTTTACTATTTGGGATATGGTAGTTGGGAGATAGGTTGTTATTGGAATTGGGTTTCTACCTTGTTCTTGAGTGCCTGTAGCCTCAGGTATAAGGGTTAGACCAAGTTTCCTTGGGTGGGAGTTACTGTTATTATTTTTCTTAGATTACAATTTATATGATTTCCACCATGGTGGCTCACTTGGTTTGTGATGATTATTGGTTTTGTTATGTGACCTTTAACCTGGTGCGGTAAGGTAGAAATTGGACCATGGCCTAGTATGATAAGGTGTGTTTTTTTAGATTTTTATAGGAACCTTTTTATGGTATTTCAATTTCATAACTGCATGTATGCCTTTTGATGTGATAATACCATGTGAATAATATCAATTTCCATGCTTTGTACGCTTTGAAAAGGGAATAGGTGAAATTCATGATAGAATTGATAGTTTATGTCAATGTATATGCTGTAGAGACCCATAGCCTGACGTACATAGACATTACATTACTTTTTCAGAATACTTAATACATAACAAAAACAAACACACAAGGACTGTAATAGTTTAGTGTCTCTGGAAACTCGAAAAAAATAATAATCTTCTAATCACAGTGAAAGATCTTCAACATCTCCCATAAATATCTTCACCTTTTGTTTTCTTACCTAAAACCTTTCATTATATCTTGGGGAAAAGAAAACATAAAAAGGGTGAGTTCAAATGCTCAGTAAGGGTAAACATAGATAACATAAAACAATCCATAAACATTTGAATGCAAAAACTTGAATATAAAATCTAAACATCAAAATATTGAGCAAAGACATAAATCTTGGATGTGCGTAAGGAATATATCATAAAGGAACAAAAATCATGATAAAATAACATGGGAATAAAACATGTAATTGTGGAAAACCATTAAAAACTTGATATGATTTCCATAATAGCCAAGGCATTGCTTCCAAGACCATCATAGTGGACAAAGTCCCTTACTAAATCAAGTTCACTCCTCGTTCCACTCCCGTATCACTAAACCCGATTAACTTTCCATTAAATCCATGTCTATCTCATGAGATATAAATATTTACCCAATTAATTGGAGTGATTTATAGGTCCCACCCGTATCATAATTAACTCATTCTTACATGTGCCACAATATAAACATAAATCATTAATCATAACCCAAAGAATAAAATGGGTTTCATAAACATCATCCCATCATAACATAATCCATATAAAAAAATGGATATCATTTCATCATAAAAAATTGAAACCATGTAAATCATAGAGACATTATACTTGAAACATAATCATACTAAATAATGTCAGCTTAGATGGAAAATAGTTTTGACAAAACACTTGAAATGAATTCTTGAGGAAAATATCCTTCATTCTTCAAAATCATTTTATTTTCACAAAATGCCATTAAATTTTAAAAGTAAAGTATTTTTTTTGAAAATAATCATGAAATCTAGTAGACTAAGCTTCATGAAAATAAGGTGTTATTAAACTATAAAAATCCGTTCATGCCGTATAAGTTAAAAAACATTCTCCTCGTACTTTTGTCAGAAAAGTCAAAAAATTCCTTGTATGGTAAAAAAAAGAAATATTCCTTTAATAACATGTGGTAAAAGTCCAAAATGGGTAAAAAGACTTTAATAATACATAAAAACACTTTTATAAAACATGTACATGGATGATAACAATAACCCCAGTAAATACGAATAAACAATCTCGAAAAAGACCGAGATTGGAATAATTATCCCTTACTTTAGGTCTGATATGCTTCATACAAATCCGAACCTCCTGTATAATGATTTAAATAATGTCATTTAATTATTACAGAATCATATTCATTGTTATGATATCATATATGGTTCACTTATGACTTTATATTTCCCATTCTTTTGTAAATTCCATGTTAAAGCAGCGTTTGGGGTAAAATCATTTTATTTATCATACGTATTTGGAGTTGTTTTTATTGATATTATTATTACTTATATCATGATTTAAATACATTCAAAATATAAATCATGATTTATATATCATATATATTTAGTATATATATATAATAGATAGATAAATGAAATGAAATACACCGTTCATGGAGACGGTAGGCCGTACGTACGCATGAATGCTGTTTTCCTTTCCTTATTGACTTGAATGGAAGTAAGTAGATGATATATATATATATATATATATAAATAAATTAAGTAGATTTATAATGTTATATATTTCATTATTATTCAATATATATACTTTATAATCATTCTTGAGTGGTTAACATGGAGAATGAATGTCATCGCGTCGTGGAGACGGTAATCCGTACGTACGCACGAGCGATGATATCATTCCCATAATTATTGAATTGAATTGGAGTGGATGATATAATATCTCAGAATCAGTATGATGTTATAATAACTATATATAGTTATTCTTTACACCATCATACCCATCCAAGTAAGGTGGTGGTGGAAAAACAGATTACACCACGGCGTGGAGACGGTATTCCGTACGTACGCACGCACGGTGATTTCATTTTCTATAGGATGGAAAGAATGTGAAATGAGGTTGTTTCATATTTATAATAACATATCAGTATATTAGTTATACTGATGTTATTACTTTATAATGAGAAAACTAAAGAAGAAGATGTTGAAGAAGAAAGAAACATGAAAGAATCGGTAGAAGAGATTACCTCTTCTTCGACGCACCTCATTTATGCTTTCTCTTAAGGCACTAGAGTTGGTCTTTTGAGGAGACAAAAACCTCTAGAATTTTTCTAGGGAAGTTTATAAGGAAAATGGGTTGGGTTTGGATGAGATTTAAGCCTCAAAATTGTGTGAAGAGAAGAGGGAGGAGGTGCCCTTTTATAAGAGAGGAGAGGGGCACCTTAGGAAAAACATAAAATATGTTTTTATAATAAAGTAATATTCAGTTTATAATAGCTCCAAATTTATTTATTTAAAAGATAGAGTGGTTATGGGTCTAAATAATCTAAAAAATAGGTTTTAGACAAGTTTAGGTTACTATTTTAACCTTATAATTTAGATTTAACTCTAAGTTAAATACTTTAACTTTTACCGTGTATTCTTGTTTTCTTACAATATATAGTTAATAAACATACTATAAAAATCAAAAAGAACCCCAAGTGGTTCATTATTAATATATATAACCTTATATAAGTCATTTGGCTGATACTTATATTTTTAGGAATAGAATAGTGATTAATAATATAATATTTGTTTTAAAAACTATTTTATGTCAATTTTTACAATATTTGGTAATTGATTTTTATGAAAACAATAACAGCATTATTAGTTCAAAAAAAAATTAATTAAATCAATAATAACATGTCCTATTAACCTAAAAAAATTATTCTAATTTATAAAAAGTCTCAAATTACATTTATTTGGGTATTTATAACATCAATTATTTTAATATTTCACTAATAAGGTAATTAATACATCATCATTGTGTCATAAATAAATTAAATTATTTAATTTCTAAAAATTATATATAAAATACCATTATATAGGAAATATTTTTATCTTTCTAATGAATATTTATAGTCGAATTTATCTTATGTATAACCCTATATTATAAATGTTTTAGTTATTAAACTTTGATTTTAACTCTTTTAACTATTCTTTGAATTAAATAATAATAAATGTCCTAACCTAATCCAAGTGGACCTAAATGATAATATTATATTCCTAAAGTTGTTTTTGGTCGATTTAAACTTATCCAATATAATTAGAACATGTTTTAAGGTAATCATAATATCATTTTTAGCCTTAATTACCCTATTTACTTTTAACCATGGAAAATAAAAGTAAAAAGTTACCATTCACCAAAAATTATTTTTATCTTATTGAACCACATTTTACTCCTTGATATTAACAGTGTCTCTCGGATTTTCAAAATTCAACTCACAGAAGCAGAAAAATTATGTTTTATGTACAATTGAAAATGCTCCTAGGAGGTGGGTAAAAGACGGTAAAAAGTTCAATAAAATTTTTATGTATCTATATTATTATAAAATTACTCCCATGAATTACATTGAACTTATATAAGTATTATGTATCTATTTTGACCTAAAATAAATTTAAATAAAATAAATTATTATTTAAATAAAAAGTCGGTTTTTAAATATTATCCTAGTGTTTTCACTATTCATCAAAAATTGAAAGTTTCCAGAAAAATATCAAAAAATCACCCTAGTCTAATTTCAATATTCCGAATCCAAAAATAAATTCCATTTTGAAAGAAAAAATTTATAAAATTTCAAAAAGACTAGTTCATAATAATATTATAATAAAGGCTAGTTCATAATAATATTATAATAATATCTCGTTTAGTGAAAATCGGTATTGCGTACAACACACGCTATTGAGGAAGGATGCTCCGGCATGCAACACAAGAGTAGAATAGTGTTTGCGTATACTTTAAGCTAATATGGTGTTGCGTATAGCCAAGATAATCTTGGTGTAACGTACAACACAATACCTCAAAGTAATTAAAAATAATATTTCTCATAAAATCTCGGGGTGTTACATTCTACCCACCTTAAAATGAATTTCTCCCTCAAAATTCGTTGGGGTTATAAATGGTTTACTAATTGAAAGTTTCTTTCATAGAAACCCACATCGTAAAAAGAATACTATAACTTAATTTTAAAATGTGAAGTATGAAACATAACGGTTACCCAAATTAACTCATCACTGGGTTTCCACATAGAAGAACATAGATTAAAATGTGGATATGGAAGAGAAATCTAACTATCATGTTCGGATGGAGAGTGGTAGAGAACATGGCTATGAAATGACCAACAATCACAAAGCCATAAATTTTTTATGATCTATGGTACCATCTAATTCATCAAATATAAGAGCACTAGGACAACATTTTTTGATTTCAAAATCATTTACCTAAAGTTGAAATTTTTGAATTAGAAGAAATACTTACTTGATTTTGGTACAATATAACTGTTGTTTGTGCCTTGAACAATTTCCACTTCATCACTTAATGAAATGAAGTTGAATTTGTCTTCCGTGAAGTGTTAGCAGATCAAGCGATATAATGATAGGTCATTCCATCTGTCTCAAACATAAGGTTAGCAGAAGTTATATACATAAGTTCATCTATGGTGATATTAATCATATATGGTTCCTAAAATGGACTTATACTTCATCTATCATACAAATTAATAAAATAAAACTAGTTTCTACTAACCAGGGACTTCCTGTAGGCCAGTGGTAGGCGATAAACACCTGTCACACTTTGGTTGTGGGTTCGATTCCCACATCCTTTTCTGACATGACGAGTTGTCGCTCGTCCTATGGGTTGTCCTTTTTCTAAAACTACACTATTATAACATTCCAGAAATAATATCTAAAAAAGGTTTTATCCTTAAACAATATTATCTTATGTCCAACATAATCCATTTCAAATCTTTAGGCATATCCAAAATACTTCTATCCATGCTCATAGTATAAAGAAAACGATTACTAGAAATGTCATCAACCATTCTTGTGAATACCATCATTTATTCCCCATATATCGTACAATATATCTTATTGGTCACATTCCAAACATGTGAATACCTTAATCATGTATTCTCTTGAAAAATGAATACCCATTGAACCTTAGTGAAAACATGAATTCTGTAAAAAGTTAACTCTTTCAACATACAAATATCCCAAAATTTCTATATACTCAAACCATGATATCACTTTGTCCTTATATCATTCATGATCTCATGAATACTATCAAAAAATTCATTTTCTCCTTATCCCTTCATTATGCGCATATCATCCACTTTCCAAAAATATTTCAATCACTTTTCATGGTTACCAGTACCATATAATTATTGTAAAATTCACTTCGTATATACCAGCTGATTCATTATCCTTTTTCTTAAGCTCAAGGAACACATTTTCCATCTTTGTTCAAAGAATAAGAGGGAAATACTTATTGAAAAACAAGTTCTTGAACTTGTTCCATTCTATGTATTCAAGTTCGGATGGAGAGTGGTAGAGAACATGGCTATGAAAAATCCAACAATCACAAATCCATACATTTGTGATGATCTATGGTACTATCTGATTCATCAGATAAAATACCTCTAGGACATCATTTTTGGTTTTCAATATAATTTCCCTAAAGTTAAAAAATTTGAATTAGAAGAAATACTTACTTGATTTTGGTACAATCTCACTGTTGTTTGTGCCTTGAACAATTTCCACTTAATCACTTAAAGAAATGAAGTTGAATTTGTCTTCAGTGAAGTGTTAGTAGATCAATCGATAGAATGATAGGTCAATCCATCTGTCTCAAACATAAGGTTAGAAAAAGTTATATACATAAGTCCATCTAGGGTGATATTAATCGAATATAGTTCATAAAATGGACTTATACTTCATCTATCATACCACTTAATAAAATAAAACTAGTTTCTACTAACCAGGGACTTCCTGTAGGCCAGTGGTAGATGATAAAGGCCTATCACACTTCGGTTGTTGGTTCGATTCCCACAACCTTTTCCAACGCGACAGGTCGTCTCTCATCCTATGGGTTGTCTTTTTTCTAAAACTACACTATTATAACATTCCATAAATAATATCGAAAAAAGGTTTTATCCATAAAAAATATTATCTTATGTCCAACATAATCCATTTCAAATCATTAGGCTTATCCAAAATACTTCTATCCAAGCACATAGTATAAAGACAACGATTACTAGAAATTTCATCAACCATGCATGTGAATACCATCATTTATCCGCTATATATCATATGATATATATTGTTGGTCACATTACAAACATGTGTACACCTTAAAAATGTATTCTCTTAATAAATTAATACCCATTGAACTTTAGTGAAAACATTAATTCTATCAAAAGATAACTCTTTCCACATACAAATATCCCAAAATTTCTATATACTCAAACCATGATATCACTTTTTCCTTATATTAGTCATGACCTCATGAATACTATCAAAAATTTCATTTTCTCCTTATCCCTTCATTATGCGCATATCATCTACTTTCCAAAAATATTTCAATCACTCATCATGGTTACCAGTACCATATAATTATTGAAAACCAATACATAGATATTCCAAAATTCTACGATACCATAAATGAGATTCCATGATACTATTTTGAAATCCCATTACATAAACACTTAATCATTCCACAACATCATTTTCATACGCCACATCACAAATAGTGATCACATGTGACATCCCTTTATCATTTTATTTAAGAGGTTTCTCACATCGATAATCATTAACCCTTGGATTAGGGCATTGATTAGCATAATGCCCCATTTACTTGCAGTTGAAGCATTGAAGTGTTGGTGGAGAGTTCTCTATAGTCTTTTCTCTATTCACATCATTAGCTTCTTTTTTCCCATTACTTCGACACTCAACTGCTCGATGACCTTCTTTTTCACACTTAAAACATTTTCTAGTACCTTTTATGCAATCTCCACTATGCTTATTTCCTCACTTTGAGCATAAAGAAACATTCATCTTCTTTTCACCATTGTTCTGAGATTTCTCCTTGAACTCCATCTTTTGTTTTTTGTCAAAACCATGAGATGGATATGTAACACCAACTTCTCGTTCTACCTTGATAGAACAATGCACAATTTCTTCATAGCTACTGATGTCTCTTATAGCTAATGCCCTTCGAAGACTTGGTTTTAATCCACTGAAGAATCTATCAACTTTACTTTCAGGTTGGATGATCAAGACGGATACATACCTTGCAAGCCTTGTAAAACTTGCTTCATATATACCAACAGATTCATCATCCTTTTTCTTAAGCTCAAGGAATTCATTTCCATCTATGTTCGAAGAAAATGAGGGAAATACTTATTGAAAAACAAGTTCTTGAACTCGTTCCATTCCATGGATTCAATTTCATCTTGGGGCCTTGTATTTTTAACTAGAGTCCACCACTGGTATGCTTCACCTTCTAACTGGTAAACAGCCAAAATGACTTTTTCGTACTCTAAACAGAGAAGTATCGAAAATATCTTTTCAATGGTACTAATCCATTGTTCAGCAAAAAGTGGATCAGAAGACCCACTGAAAGAAGGTGGGCGTTGCCTCATGAATGGCTCAATTGAATATTGTTCCTTTCTCTGCTCATTTGGAAGTCCAGGATGATTCATAGCTTGTATAAGTATAACAATAAGATTTTGCACTCCATCTCCCACAACATGGGTTTGTTCAGGAGGACAATCATTTCATTTTCCATTACATTGATCAAAACTGTTCCTTCGGGTTCCAACCATCGTCTAAAACCCAAAAAGAATAGTGTGAGGAAAAAATCCTGATAGGGAAAACAACATAATAAAGGGGGAGTACCTTCAATATGTAACATCTTATGTTTAATTCTAAGATCGTTACCATAATTCTAGTACTATTACCTATAAATATTCTTAACCTTAGGGAAATCCCTTGACATACCTTAGAAATATATCTAGGGATCTCACTATAGTTTTCACATCCTAGTTTCCAATGGTTAACTAAACCTTTCCTCTGAAACCAAATGTAACAACCGGGCCCCAATGACACCACAGACACCCCACCTTAACATGGACGTCAGGTCTTGGCTTACCAAGTATCACCAGTTGCCCCAAAGACACGTGGGGTCCACCCAAACGGGTCATCTGACTAATGATTATCCCCACAGGCCAACACATGTCCTTTCCAGTGTGTTTTCTCCTCACTCACACACACCCTGTGAATCTTCCCAGAAGGTCACTCATCCTGATCACTACTCCAGGCCAAGCACGCTTAGCTATGGAGTTCTAATTAGATAGGCTCTCGAAATGGAAGGTTCACCTTGTTGACATTAGTCATATCATTTAGTCATTTAACCCTTTATCATTCAGAGGTGTTACAATCACCCCCCCCCCTTTAGAGCACAACGTCCTCATTGTGGGACTTACATATCAAACCAGGAAGTGCGCTGCACATAAGGCTAGGTTCTACCTCTGATACCAACTATAGAGACCCATATCCTGACGTACATAGACATTACATTAATTTTATGGAATAATTAATACATAACAAAAACAAACACACAAGGATCGTAATAGTTTAGTGTCTTCGGAAACTCGGGAAAAAAATAATCTTCTAATCATGGTGAAAGATCTTCAACATCTCCCATAAAGATCTCCCCCTTTTGTTTTCTTACCTAAAACCTTTCATTATATCCTGGGGAAAAGAAAAAATAAAAAGGGTGAGCTCAAATGCTCAGTGAGGGTAAACATAGAGAACATAAAACATTCCATAAAAATTTGAATGCAAAAACTTGAACATAAAATCTAAACATCAAAATATTGAGCAAAGACATAAATCTTGGAAGTACGTAAGGAATATATCATAAAGGAACAACAATCATGATAAAATAGCATGGGAATAAAACATGTAATTGTGTAAAACCATTAAGCACTTGATATTATTTCCATAATATCCAAGGCATTGCTGCCAAGACCATCATAGTGGACAAAGTCCCTTACTAAATCGAGTTCACTCCTCATTCCACTCCCCTATCACTAAACCAGATTAACTTGCCATTAAAGCCATGTATATCTCATGAGATATAAATATTTACCCAATGCATTAGAGGGAGATATAGGTCACACCCATCTCATAATGAAATCATTCTTACATGTGCCACAACATAAACATAAATCCTTTATCATAACCCAAAGAAAAAAAATGAGTTTCATAAACATCATCCCATCATAACATAATCCATATAAAACAAATGGATATCATTTCATCATTAAAAAAATGAAACCATGTAAATCATAGATACATTATACTTGAACCATAATCATACAAAATAATGTCAGCTTAGATGGAAAATAGTTGTGACAAAACACTTGAAATGAATTCTTGAGTAAAATATCCTTCATTCTTCAAAATCATTTTATTTTCACAAAATTCCAATAAATTTTAAAAGAAAAGGAATTTTTTGAAAATAATCATGAAATATTATAGAGTATGATTCATGAAAATTAGGTGTTATTAAACTGTAAAAATCTGTTCATACCATATAAGTTAAAAAAACATTATCCTCGTAATTTTGTCAGAGAAGTCAAAAAGTTCCTCGAATGGTAAAAAAAGAAATATTCATTTAATAACATGTGGTAACAGTCAAAAATGGGTAAAAAGGACTTTAAACATACATAAAAACACTTTTAGAAATCATGGAAATGGATGATAACAATAACCCCTGTAAATACTTACGAATAAACAATCTCGGATAAGAATGAGATTGGAATAATTATCCCTTACCTTAGGTCAGATATGCTTTGTACGAATCCAAACCTCTTGTATAATGATTTAAATAATGTAATTTAATTATTACAGAATCATATTCATTGTTATGATATCATATATGGTTCACTTATGACTTTATATTACACGTTATTTTGTAAATTCAATGTTAAAGCACCGTTTTGGGTAAAATCGTTTTATTTATCGTATGTGTTTGGAGTTGTTGTTCTTGATATTATTATTACTTATATCATGATTTAATTACTTCCAGAATGTAAATAATAATTTATATATCATATATATTTAGTATATATATATATATATAATAGATAGATAAATGAAATGAAATACACCGTTCATGGAGATGGTAGGTCGTACGTACGCATGAACGCTGTTTTCCTTTCCTTATTGACTTGAATGGAAGTAAGTAGACAAAATATATATATATATATATATATATATATATATATATATAAACATAAATCCAGTAGCTTTATCATGTCATATATTTCATTATTATTCATTATATATACTTTATAATCATTCTTGAGTGGTTAACATGAAGAATGAATCTCATCGCATCGTGGAGACGGTAATCCGTACGTACGCACGAGCGATGATATCATTCCCATAATTACTGAATTTAATTGGAGTGCATGATATAATATCTCAGAATCAGTATGATGTTATAATAACTATATATAGTTATTCTTTACACCATTATACCCATCCAAGTAAGGTGGTGGTGGAAAAATAGATTACACCACGGCGTGGAAACGGTATTATATACGTACACACACGCGGTGAATTCATTTTCCTTATAATGGATAAAAGGTGAAATTGGGTTGTTTTATATTAATAAAAACATATAAGTATATTAGTTATACTGATGTTATTACTTTATAATGAAACAAATATAGAAGAAAGAAACTTGAAAGAATCGGTAGAAGAGATTACCTCTTCTTCGACACACCTCTTTTAATATTCCTATTAAGGCACTAGTGTTGGTCTTTTGAGGAGAAAATAACCTCTATAATGTTTCTCGGGAAGTTTAGAAGGAAAATGGTAAGGGGTTGTTGGAGCTTGAAGGCTCAAAATTGTGTGAAGAGAAGAGGGAGGAGGTTCCCTTTTATAAGGGAGGAGAGGGGCACCTTATGAAAAACATAAACTATTATTTTATAATAAAGTCATATTCGGTGTATAATAGCTCCAAATTGATTTATTTCTAAGATAAAGTGGGTATGGGTATAACTCCTCTCAACCAATAGGTTTTAGACAAGTTTAGGTTACTATTTTAACCTTATCATTTAGATTTAACTCTAAGTTAAATAATTTAACTTTTACTGTGTCTTCTTGTTTTCTTACAATATATGGTTAATAAACATACTATAACAAGACAAAAGAACCCTAAATGGTTCATTATTAATATATATAACCTTATCTAAGTAATTTTTCCAAACCTTATATTTTTAGGAATAGAATTGTGGTTAATAATATAATATTTGTTTTAAAAACTATTTTATGTCAATTTTGACACTATTAGTTAATTGATTTTTATGAAAATCATAACAGCACGATTAGTTAGAAAAAATATAATTAAATCAATACTAACATGTAATAGTAACCTAAAAAATTATTCTAATTTAATAAAAGTCTAAAATTACATTTATTTGGGTATTTATAACATCAATTATGTTAATATTTCATCGATAAGGTAATTACTACATCATCATTGTGTCATAAATACATTAAATTCTTAATGTCTAAAAATTAAAAATAAAATAACATTATTAAGTAAATCTTTTTATCTTTCTAATGAATATTTATAGTCGAATTTATCTTATGAATAACTCTATATTAAAAATGTTTTAGTTATTAAACTTTGATTTTAAATCTTTTAACTCTTCTTTGAATTATATAATAATAAATGTCCTAATCTAATCCATGTTGACCTAAATGATAATATTATATTCATAAGGTTGTTTTTGGTCTAATTATACTTATCCAATAGAATTAGGACATGTGTTAGGGTAATAATAATATCATTTTTACCCTTAATTACCCTATTTACTTTTAACCATGGTAAATAGAAGTAAAAAGTTACTATTCACCAAAAATATTATCTTATTGAACCACATTTTACTCCTTGATATTAACCGTGTCTCTCGGATTTTCGAAATTCAACTCACAGAAGTGGTAAAATTATGTTTTATGTACAATTGAAAATGCTCCTAGGAGGTGGGTAAAAGACGGTAAAAAGTTCAATAAAATTTTTATGTATCTATATTATTATAAAATTACTCCAATGAATTACATTGAAGTTATATAGGTATTATGTATCTATTTTGACCTAAAAAAATTAATGAAAATAAATGATTATTCAAATAAAAAGTCGGTTTTTAAATAGTAACATAGTGTTTTCACTATTCATCAAAAATTGAAAGTTTCCAGAAAAATATCAAAAATTCATCCTAGTATAATTTTGATATTCCGAATCCAAAAATGAAATCCATTTTGAATGATAAAATTTATAAAATTTCAAAAAGTGTGTATTACTATTCATAAAGTCTAGTTATAATAATATTATAATAATATCTCGTTTAGTGAAACTCGGTATTGCGTACAACACATGCTATCGAGGAAGGTTGCTTTGGTGTGCAACACAAGCCTAGAATAGTTTTTGTGTATACTTTAAGCTAATACGATGTTTTTTATAGGCAAGTTAATCTTGGTGTAGCGTACAACACAATAAATCAAAGTAATTAAAAATAATTTTTCTCATAAAATCTCGGGGTGTTACATATTCCATGCTTTATATAATGTCAATTGTATGTGGCAGGAGATTTGGGATTGGGAATGTATGAGGAGGCATCTACTATGGTTGTGGTGATTTGGATCACTAGGATTGGGTGACACAGTCATTGGTTTGGGGCAACGTTGGTTGTCAAGATGTGCATGGAATGGGGTACTTTTGATACTTGCCTCTATTAAGGGTGGTTAAAGAGTCCATGAGGATGAGATGCCGCGGGAATGGTTACGATGGGGGGAGAGTAAGGGTATTTTTTATACAGTTTATCTTTACTTATTTTTTCATTTTCATGATATATATATTGTTATATATGTGAGATGTATGACCATTATGGTATTCATCGAGTTCCTCTAAGACAATTTGGATGGAGCATCAATCATGTGATGGTACAGTGCCAGAGGAGCACGATCAAGTTCCAAAACCCAAGGGATAGTCAGATCATGAGCCGTAGGTATAGGATCGAGGATATGCTCATGTATAGAATTCATTGCAGGTAGGAAAACAGCCAGGATTGGCAACATTCAGACCATGACATGACGAGTAGCTCTGAACTAGCCTCGTATGTGTCTTGCATGAGATTGACAGAGGCATGTATGGTATAAATCCCTCTATGGAATATCTGACATAGGAGTTCCAGTTGCAGGACCCACCACTTTTCCATGGTGTGGGTGTTCCACTGGTGGATGATAACTGGACAAAGAGCATACATATGATCTTCGAGAAAAATGAGATGCCTCCAGGGTGGAGGGTCAAGTTGTCGATGTACATGCTACGAGGACTAACAATGTGTTGGTGGGATGTGTAAGTATATGATCGTAGACACGAGGGACAGTCTTTGAAGGAAATTAAGGAAAGATTCTTCAATCTCTTTTTCCCAAAGGCATTGTGGGAAGAGAGATCTCAGGAGATCTTGAGCCTTCAGTAGGGTGACATGTCCATCATATACTATGAAACTACTTTCATGAAGCTGTCTCGCTTTGCACTAGGTATGGTAAGAGATGACACCTCGAGGGTGAGGCACTTTAAAGATGGATTACAACACGCCATATGGGTAAATTTAAACATATTTAGGCCGACCTCATTCTGAAATGTGGTGAATCATGTTCTCATAGATGAGGAAACTTGATGGATAGGTCCTGTTTGAGCTGGGAGAAAACTTTAGGTGATGGTTCAGATAACTGAAAGCGAGGTTGGGATGACTTTTTTTAGGGAGGTCCAACCAAAGAATCAGCTAGAACACCTTGTGGTAGTTTAGAAGTGGTTTTCTTTAAGTGTGAGAAGCCAAGACATGTATGGACTCAGTGCGATAGGCCTCCATGGGAGAGTCGGGAATGCAGACAAGTCATACTTCTAGAGAAGTTTTGAAGGTAGCCTTCTCAAACAGTCGGTAGGTAGGGACCAGGAAAGACGCTGGCATCCAGGGTTGATTTAGGATCGTTAATAGGTGAGGGTAGCCGAGCCTCACCAGCACGCAGAGGAAATGGCAGATATAGTGGGACCCAGCTGATGGGTCAATGGTCGATTACTAGTGCATCACTGCATAGAGGAAATGCTTCAGGTAGCCGTGTGTCAGGCCAGGTGCATGTTAAGTAGTTGCCAAAGGCTGAGCAGGCTAGTGAGCTAACAATTGTCAGAGGTACGCCATGGGTGTGTCTGTGATTACTTTTTTTTGACATGGCCTTTTGAGGCATGTCTATTTTGAGTGCACGAGGTGTACAAAATATATGTGGAATGACTAGCTAATGGTCAGTGGAATTGACACCATTTCAGATGTGTGATATAATTAACAATATATATATATATATATATATATATATATGAGAAGCATAACATTAGTAGAATCAAGGATGTAGGTTATTTGAGGTGTCGTGGTCATCAGAAGCATCGAGGATGCAGGTTACTTGAGGTGCCATGGGCATCGGGGCATCAATGATATGGGTTACTTGAAGAGCCTGGAACCATGATTTATTCTTAGCATCTATGGGATGTAGGAACTCGTTGAGGAAGATACTAATGTGGGGTGAGATACATTTGGGTGTCATAATTGACACAGGAGCACTGATGAGGTCGAGGGGTGAAGATGCGTCATGGGAGGACCACGGGTCTGGAAAATAGGTCATTGGATATTTGGTTGGGTTGCATTTTTTTAGGTTGAGACCAATTTAGGAAATTCCTATGATGGGGATCCCCTTGAAGAATTTAGCTAGAACCTTTGTGACCGAGGTAGTGTGGGTTGCTTTGACCGGGATGGGTATGTTTGGTTCCATCTCCGGGTTTCGCTTAATAGCCCGAGGACGAGCTATCTTAAGGCGGGGAGATTGTATGAACTAGAGATTTTTGAATGGGTCAAAATCCCGACCCGGTTTGAATTCTTGAGTTTTCAATTGGTTTGAAATATATTTTCGACATGTTTTTGAGTAAACTAGAGAAACTGGGTAGCTTCTGGAAAATTCCAGATTATACACCGTGTACCTTCAATACATGACATGTACCCTTGTTCGTGTGTGAAGGCCATACATGGAGTGTGAGCATGTTTTACAAATGGAGATAAATAACAAAGTACACACCCTTTACACTTAGTAAATTCCAGGCTGGTCTTGACCGTGTTGCGGCAATACATGGCGTGTATGGGTTTCAGTGAGGGTAGAAGAGTTGGACATTTACACACAGTGTACTGCCTAGTACACACTGTGTAGTCATGTCGAAAAGGCCTTTTCCCACGAAATTAACAGTTAAATTGTATAAATGGTGTGTATACCAATATTCATGCCGTGTATTTTCAGTTTTTTCTCTAAAACAGGCAGTATCCTCATTTTGAGGCAGAAACCCAAACCCTCGACGGGTTTGAGCGAGGAGAGTCATCCAGAGCTCATTTTTCTCATGGATCTTCATCTAAAGTCCAATTCGAACATATTTGGATCCACTGGAACCCCCTTGGTAAGTCCTTTATTCCACTTGAATAGTTTTCTTTATTTTCTCCTTTTAACCAAGTTATCGAGGGTAGATCATTTTGACCATTTTGTAGATCTATCATTTTTAGGCCAAATTGGAGGCTGATACTGGTGGGGGTTCATCATACAAGTAAAAGGTAGGTGTTTCATACCTTTTTTGTGTTTTCATGGTCTTTTGGGGGTTGCGGCCTTCGGGCGTGAAGTTGGGAATTGAGAAAGCCCTGTATTTCTTAATATTGAATTGAAAATATACTTTTTGGGATTCCTTTGGGTATTCCCTTATCCTGTTATTCTTGAGTGGGTTTAGGTTAGAGGTCCTTTCTCATTTCGGGCATTTTATTTAGGGATTCCAAAATGGTAATAATTAAACCATTTTTTTAAACTGCTGAGTTTAGACTATTTATTGAATGATTAATATTTTCAAAGTCTTTCAAGACATTGGTGCTGGTATGGGACAACACATTTCTAGTGAAATTCAACTATTTAATTTTTTTTCTTGTTTATAGTGTTTCTGTTTCTTATATATATATATGTGATGTGTTATATTGTAGATAATGTATCCTTTGGGTTATGTTGGGCATGTCCTAGATATCGTGGGGTGATGTTGATTATAGGTTGCGATTATCCTGGGTTACATTTGGTGGTTCGACCATGGGATTGGGCATCGTAGACTTTGGCTTGATGTAGTGTGACTATCATGTTGGACATGGCCCGAGATACTTGGATGGAAAGGCCATCAAACATGAGTGAGATGGTCATAGGGCATGAGGTGTCATAGATGTTGTGTCTTGGGAACTTATTTTGGTGATTATCACTCACTCGGAACATTGAGTAGTGTTCAAATAGGTAGACTCTTTGATGATTTGGTTTTGACCACTCGTTGGGTAGAGACCCCGATATATGTGGTTAGGTACAATTGGTTTGGGGGTGCTTTCCATAGGAAGCCACATGGATGGCGAGGAGCCTTCAGTGGATAACGTTGATGCTATAGGGTTTGTGGTAGAGGCTCGCTGAGATTTGAGGGCATACATCACCGTTACTCTAGTTACTGATTTGAGGGTAGAAATCGTTGCTCCTATGGTTATTGATTTGAGGGCAGACATCGCTATCCCTCGAGTTCCTATTTGAGGACAGGAATCCCTACTCCTCCGGTTGATGTGCCATGGGAATTTATGGTATTTCAAGTTGGGTTACTTTTGTTTGGGCATGCCTTCAGGTCGTCAGTACTTGATACATGTGGTGTGAGGAGGCACATTATGTTGAGTTACAGGACCGAGATTCCAGTGTTGGCCGAAGCAGGTGATACTCTATGGTGGCTTCTAAGCACCAGTGGAGGTTGTGTTTACTTTGTGCATCATTCGGTTTACTTTTCTTATGGATGCATGCCTTCTTAAACACTTATACTAGGTATGCACCATTGAGTGGTATCCTACTAAGATTCAACTCACACCCTATATAGGCCCTTTAGGACACATGTAGACTTTATGGATTTACGTACAGGTTAGGTATAAGCCTCAAGAGATGGGTCATAGTGCTGTTTGGCATGGATATGGTATAAACCTTGAGGTCATTCCTAGATAGAGTTTACTTTGTTTTTATTTCTTTCTAGTTACTACATTCTTATATTATTTTGTAGATACTATTGGTTAGACATTTTTTCCCTTTTTATATTTACATGTGTGACTTTCTATGGATGCATGATTGGTTGTTTGAGTAGTTGTTTCAAGTGATGTTCAACATTCTATTTTGTTTACATTCTATTGGACTTGTTTATATAATGATTTCACTGTTTTATCAGCTATTAATTGTTCTTTCGCTATGCGGGCCTGGTTTGAGTCTCCTAAGTCATTTCATTCAGATGAATTTTTTATTATTATACTCATACTAGTAACTTATTTTCCTTTGAGAGGGTACAACCTTCCCACTATATCTATTTACAACCTCACTGCTAGTTGACAGCCTTTGGAGTTCAGGGAGGTGCTCCTAAGGTAGTAACACCAGACCTGTTTAGCACTATTCAGGTGGCTATTTGGGTCCAGGACGTTACAATACTTTAGAGACAAATCCAACCTATGGAGTCCATTTCCACAAATCAAAAGGAGAAACTTGAAGAAGAGGTAATTATTGTACCAATTCAATTCAATTTCTTTTCTTATTCTACTTAATATTACTATGTTTCTCCAATATACATTAATATGTCTAACATAATTTTTATTCGTATATTTTATTATGATTATTTTACAACCATATTTCTCCTTTTACCCATTCGACAAAAAACAATATCACCATGAATGCGTATGTATAGTTTGTCGTCACCAGGATGTGGTGAAAACTTTTTTTCAGTTATACTTTATTTAGATTGTTATAATGTTAATTATAATGGATTTAAATATTGAATTTATTATGATAATTATTATTATTATTTAATATACCATTTAATTCCATATCATTTAACCATCAAGTTAATGACACCGTCGCTCGCACATACGTATGGCCAACCATATCCACGATGCGATGATATTTATTCTCCACATTAACCATTCAATAATGATTATAAAATTAATATAATGAGTAAAAATAATAATTATGAACTTAATTTAATTATATATAGGAATTTAATATATCATATTCATAAAAAACATGACTTACATAACAAAATATGAATTGGAAAACGAAGCAGTTAACACTCAAAACAATGGTAATACTAAAATATTATTAACAAAATGATATAATAGGATCATATATGATATCATATATATGGATATTGTTTGTTTATAATTTATTAATATGCATTGACCATAATATAGTTGGTTAACGCACACTCAACTAAAGGAAAGTACAAGGTAAGGGGTATTTTCACTATCTCATTATTATCTAAGGTTGTTTATAAGTAAGTATCTACAGGGGAATATTTATAATCTATATCCATGTTTCTTAAAAAATTCAAAATATTATCAACAATTATTTAAAGTAATTTTTACTGATGTTTAACTCTTTATAAATGTTTTAAAATAATCTTTCCATCATTTTCTAAATGGGGTACTTTATGACCTCTTTAATAAATTAATGAAAGAATGTTTTTTATCTTATACGACGTGAGTATATATTTTCCCCCATTATGAAACCTTAAAATTTTAAATATTTTATTTAAATATTAAAAGTTTATTTTCACATGATATGTTTTCTTTTATAATTTTGCATCTTTTAAATAATTTCAAATTAAAATAGAGATATTTCTCTCAAGGAGTTTCAATGATTTTATTAGATTATTTTCATCTATTTCAACATCTTTTGATAGATATAATGATTAATTGAGGTTGATTTATTATGATATAATCTTCCATATTGTATGGAATGTTTTATGATATGTTTGACTAGGAATGTTTTATTTTGATTCCATTCACGGTTTATGGTTAAAGTATTAACATTTTGTAAGCTGGTTTTAATATGATTGTTTATGTTATGTTTCATCCTTTTCATATGAGGAATACATTGGACTTAGTAAGTGATGTGAGAGGCCCACTATATCCCCTCAATGTATTTGTAGGTATCATGAGGAAAACTAGTGTCTTGCCATAAGGCCTTGACAGTATGGTTATGTATGGTCTTGGCATGAGGTCTTAATGGTATAGTTATGATGTTCGAAATTATTAATTACCACATTATAAGATTATTTATTGATATTACATGTCATTATTTGACTATTAAAATATCCATGTGAATTTTTAAATGGAATCATTTGATTTATTCTTTCCATATTATATTTAATTTTTTATATGACTTTTGATTAGTTTTATTCTTGCTATAAATGTTTATGATTATTTATGAAGGATTATGCTATATTATTTAACCTTACTCAGCATCTGATCTCACCAATTTCTTGTGTTTTATTTTCCAAGATTCTAAGAAGTGTTTTATGATTGATATTTAGGGTTAATCTGGGATAATAATGACTTTATCAATGGATTATCTATGTTTTATTTTATATTTGAAATTGTAATGTAATGTTCATGCATGTAATCTATTTTCTATAACTGCTAAAATGATTGGTCCTTTGGGATTTGATTCTTTTTAATAATGAAAATTTATTGAAATAATCCACTGACTCCGGTATTCTTGGGCCGAGGTGTTACATGCTATGTTGGTGAGTAGCAGCACAGGCCCCCTTTGGGATGGGTTGGGAAAAGTTAGTGGGGCAGTTTTTGGTAGAACCATAAATTATCTTTCTAATATATAGTTGTAGATATTTTTTTTGATTATGATCATATGGATGGATATGAATTAGAATATGAAAAAATATGATTGAAATTTGAAAGATTTATTTCAAAATTATTTATATTTATTAGAATATATTGTACAGAAGAAATATATATACAGAGAAATAGAAATCTAAAGGATCATAGAAGATCAGAAATTAGAGTTAATCTACAGTGGATATCATTAAATATCTAACATTGACAAGAATGGAATATAAGATTGATTTACATTAAGATCTCACTTAAAAAACTAGTACAATGAATAAAATTGATGATCCATTATTCTTGAATAAGTAATTATAGAGTTGACCCATTGATGTTTTACTATATATTTGATTTGACCTATTTGTTGAATTTTTTTAACCCTATTGAAAATTATTAAGTGGAAGTGGGAATGATATCATATTTCATATATGTGAAGTGATCTTATACTATTTTTTTAATATAAAAATAGTGATGTAGAGATTAATTGTAATACCAACACACTTTTGATTTTCTATCATTCGATGCAACCTATTGATGAAGGTTTAAGTAAAAATAATTATGTCTTTACTCATTTATTATTATGATTTTTTTCTTATGTGTTATCATCAAGATATATAATAGTTGTTTTAACTAAATATAGATACGATCCTATTTAAAATAAGAGAAGAAGTAATTTTAAAATACCCAAATTCACCACTACTTAAGTTGTATAGTGTGAAATTATTTTTTAATATAAGTAAATTATTCACATGATTAGGAATTGGTTTTATGTAGGATAACATGGGAATTAGTTGGGGAAATCATACGAGGTATTGTATACTCACCCCTATAAAAAATAATTTTTTATATGTATATTTATTATGTCATGATGTAGGTGAGGGTAAGACTATAATGTTGATTGGTGATAAATCCTATGATAAATGATCACAATGGTGTGATAGTATTCAGTTATACATTATAAGGGGTGTTGGATTATCCACCTTGGACATGTAGAGTCTCCTTTTGTTTATGAAATCTTATTTGAATTTTTTCCATTTATTTCTTCTATTCCCTTTTTATATTTGTTTTCATTAAACATATGTTTTAAATTTTGGTTTTTGATAATAATTTTCATTTCTACCTCATATATATGTGTATGTATATCTATGGAAATTCATTTCATAATGATTTTATTTATCTTTTAGAAATAGGTATCTACCTTTAGGGATTGAGGAATGTGCTCGATGCCATGTGGCATTCCATCTCAAGTATTTTGATTCAATATCAAATATTATGACTATCACACCTAAATTTATTTGTTAATTAATCGTAATTTATTAATATATGAAGTGGTTTTTATATATTTATGGTATTTTATGGATATTTTTTGATCATGATTTTATAAAAAAATGATGATATATATTTTTATTGAGATTTATATGATTTTCATGATTATATTGAAGAAATATATGATTGATAAGTTTATTAAAAATTATTTATAATATTAACATAATATTTAATATTTCCTTTAAGATAGATATTTTTGTTAGATTTATTTTGAAACTAAGTTGCAATTATCTTGAAATTTTTATTTTTTAAAAATCATGGTTAAATTATTTCTTAATATATTTAGGATTGATTTGAATTATTTAAATATTTTAAATTATTATTTTTATCTATAAATAACTAAACATTCAATACATGATGTAATATTTCCTTTTAAAGATCATGAAAACAAATTTTACCATGATTTTATAATAGATGGAGGATGAATGAGGGATCACAATATTTTATACCCATTTTAAATTATTTTAGCTAAAATAATCATTTTATGAATTTGATTAATGTGGATGATGAATATTACATTTTAAAATGATCAAATAAAAAAATATTTTTTAATTACCCTTATAATCATCATGTTAATTTTTTTTTCAATGTCAATGTATATCCCATATTTTTTAGGGGAAAGAAGAACTTGTTTCACATATTTTGGTAATAATTTCATCATGGAATTAATTTCAATTTGAAGAAGAATATATTAACCTACCAATGGTATAAATACTGAAGACTGAAGGACAAAGGCACAAAATAACATTACATCTAAAAAACAATACTAAAACATCATGTGATAAATGAGTGAATAAATTAAAAGGATCATTAACTATATGAGATGAACTAAATGGGGTCTCTTTGTGTTTTATAATTTCTCACCAACTTAAGAATGATGATTATAGAAAAAATGTCATTTAGTCTGGTTAGATTGTGTTGAGAAACACCCTTATGAGTTTTAGATGGATCTTATGCCCTAATTAAGCATACACTTCATTCCCATGTCTACTAACATCATGGTAACTAATTAAATTAAACTGTATATTGTTTACATGGAATGAGTTTAATTATATATTTTTATAATAAATACAATCATCTATATGAGATGCACTGAAGGTCAGTTGAGCACATATGATGTTTATTTTTGGATAAGCTATGGTAATGATTCCAATAATATCATATAATGAAGGGATGAAATCATGTGGCATATTATTCAATGTAAAATGTGAATGTTGATATAAAAATATAATAAGAATAATAATGATGTTATTTTAAAGGTTATAATACATCCAATAGATGAAACCTACTCATGAAAGGACATCCACAGAAAATTTTCTTATTAAGGTTATTTATGAAAGAGATTTTTCTTTAAATAATCTACTTAAATTTTTTTTGATGCAATAATATTTATATAATATTATATTTACTATCACTCTATGGTTATACTTATCAAATGATACATGAGATAGATGCATTTTTTAGTTGATGCAAACATGTATATTAAATTCCATAAGGAATTCAGGAAATTAATGAGTTTATATAAATAATTAATCTAATGATATTTATTATTAACATTGTTCCTATATAATAAAGAAACATTTTACACTTAAGATAAAATAAATAGAATGGAATATTGAAGATTCAGTGTGTGTATGTGATACTAAAAATGATTAAAAAATTATACATAATTATGTAAGTAGAAAAACATAGTGACATATCCAACCTAAAACAATCTGTTGGAATGAGCCAGAGGGAAATAAAAACTTAAGTGCACCTAAGTGTATGATGAAGTCTTAAAACTAGTTGTTGGAGTTGAAAAGTCATCATTGGGAATTATATTCCCCTAATAAGATTACCATAAATAACAATAAATAATTCTATCCCTAATAAAAAAACTAACAATGTATATATGGAATCATAATGAAAATAAAATGATAATAATATTATATCACCCTGTTATAAAGATATATAACACTTGTAATTTCATGCTAGTCATACATAAAAAATTAATCTATATGTATAATAATAAAATAGAAACCATATTAAAAAATAAAAAATTTAAATTATACTTAGAAAGGGTTTTAGGACTCTTTAGTAATTTTCTCATAATTACCACAAGGCTACCACATCTCAACCATACATCCTCATAGCCATTCCCTTTCATTTGAAAGGAATTTTAAAGTCTATATATTTTCAAAGGTTAATTTAAAATGTTTGAATTGGAAAATGAATTGGAATGTACTAGTGGTATCATAAGATAATCCATAATATATTTTAGTGCATTTTAAATATGATACCAAAGCATTAATAGTTAACAATAATTATAAAGACATATCATGAAGTACTAAAAAATCCACCTTCATGATCAACAATAGCTACAGGTAAAAATATATATTTTATTTGGGATGTACACTGTAAAATTCACATCAAATATATCATGGTTGAATAAACTAGACATAAGTTTTCCATAATATCAGTTACCATTCCATCTATAAATGATTTTTCATATATGTATCTAACTATAACATCATACTCTCGCATCAATACTAGTATTACTAGGTCTAAAATCTAAAAAGATATTTGGAATAATACAAAAACATGACCAAATATACACTTTGGAAAAGAAAACCAAGTAATGATTATGAATATTCATATATGATTCTCATCAAGTCAACCTGATAGAGGTCTGACCTATATATACCAAACCCCAAGGAAATATCTGATGAATTGAAATTATGGAATTCCCATAGATTTTCCTAAATTAATGAATGATTTATTAGGTAAATTAAAACTATAACAACCCAATATATTTAAAATAACTATCCACATTTGTTTTTTTAGATTTATATAAGGTTATTATATCTTATTCTTGGAAGGTTCGAGATATTTAATGAACTAGAGGAGGAATAGAGGTTGAGCACAATGTACTTTCTTCAATATTTTAATAGTATGATCCATATAGTACCAAATGTAGTGGTAATATGTAATTTTTGAGAACTTCAACATAGAAGTGGACATTATAGTTTCACCAAATGATGGGTGATGCTTATGTTGAGTGGTAGTTCTGGGACTGAGTACAATGTACTTTACCATCGATTTCTTGGTGTTCTGTATGCTCAAATGACATCTTGTAAATCCATTTACATTCACTATAATAGTAATAAAAACCTCACTGTATACTATTTTTAGAGCATCACTGTAACACCCCAGGTAAATAAAGAATATGAAATTTTCATATTTATCCATATTTTTGAATAAAATATTAATATGACTTTAAAGGGGATGCTATGCTCGATGGCTTACCCAACACGCAACAACGAGTTTTTTGGGAATCTTACGTTGCACTCTAATAATAAAATAATATTATTTTAAATGGTAGTTAACATGTAGCCGTTGTAATGGCGGGAATGGATATAAATAACTAAAATATGATTATATATGTTTTTAAATGTTTTTAAATTTATCCAATAAAGGATAGAGGCTTAAAATACGGAAAGAATTCAATTTTAGGCGTATATGCCCTAGTTTTCACTAAAGGTTCACTTATCACCTTTTGATGTTGAACCATCATTAAATATAGTTTTGTTCACTCTTAAACATTATTTTGGACCAAATAAAACTCTTATTAAGAATTGGGACGTCAAAATTTACTTTGTGTAAATTTTTGGTATCTTTCCGATAAAGTTCATTTTTTTAATGAATAGTGTAAAATGTTGTATTTTAATTCAAAACCTCTTTTTAATCTAATTTATTTATATGATTAGGTTATATTTTTAATTGGTTTTAAAGTGAAATTAGAATATATTTTTACCATTAAATCCAATAGTGGTCGTTGGAATTAATTTCACTTTGAAAATAGACTTAAACCAGTATCAATCTTTTGATACTTATTGTTTCATAAAAACACGCTATTTGCTCTGACAGCGGGAATTAATTATTAAATTAATTAATGTGACTTATATGTTTTGAATTTTGTAAAATAGACTACATGTTTGAATTCGGAATATCAAATATAGCTTAGGGTGAATTTTTGGGATTTTTATGAAAAACATCATTTTTTGATGAATAGTGACACCACTAAGTGGTACTTATAAAAACTGATTTTTCCGTTTAAATGAAATTTTTCCATCTTTGTGTTTTGAATTTCAAAAATCCGACATAAATGGTTTTCATTAAGAAGTAAAATGTGGTTCAATGGGATAAAAATAATTTTTTGGTGAATAGTAACTTATTAAGTTTTTAATCGCGATTAGAGGTAATTAGTGTAGTTTAAGGTAAAAATAAAGTTTTAATAATATGAAATGAACTTGAAACATGTCCTAACCTCATTTTATGTGTAATGGCCGACCAAGAAAAGCCATTTGTCAACTTGGGGACCCCATGGAGCCATTTTGGTTGGGAAATGACATAAATAACTTTTTATTTAATGTAAAAGTAAAAATGACACAAACAGGATATGTTTTACTAAAACAATTTTTAAGTGGGGTTATAAAAGTCATATTTTTTATTATAAATAGTAATTGGAAAGATAAAAAGATTTCCTACATCATAGTAATTGTTTTATAATTTTTAGACATTAAATAAATTAAATTATTTATGACATCATAATGATGCAGCGATGACATCATTATCTGACGATTTAAATAAAATGAGAAGATAATGTAAACTCTATGACCTACACATGTCAAAAACTTATTGTATGGGTGGATTTCGAATCATTATCACCTTATACACAAATTATATCAATGTGGGAGCTTTTAAAATCGAAACACATTTTCAAATAAAGTAATATTTCTTACTTTCCAAAAGTGCCCCTCCTCTCCTCTTATAAAAGGCCCCCACCTCTACCTCATTTCACACACTCCTCAAGACTTTGACTCGGCCAACCCCTGCACATTTACTCTCTCCACATCCCTATCCTCATCCTATAGGATTCCCTTTGGGCAGAATCCTTTCAAAGGAAGCCTTTAGGCTCAAATCAAAAGGAGTTACACTTTTAAAGGTAATTCATTCCCTCATGTTCATTTGTTTTATTTTGCTTCTCCAACCCCCTAAAATCTTATTATTTACTTATTTTGTAACAACAACTGTATCTTAAATATACTATGATGTTGTTATAAGATTTATTCGAGCTACACTCTCACACAAATACATCAAATGGTTAAAGAACATACGGTTTCCATGGATGGCGAAATTCTGCCTCCCGAAACGATGATTGTTCAATACTCATTTAACACCTTCAAAGGTGGACATTATGATGTCACTATTTTTATATATGATATATAATATGTTTATGTTTTCCTTAAGCTTCTGTTTTTTTCATTTTGGGCGTACCTTTATGGTTTCCATTATGGGTAAACGCGATATCTTCATTTAAGGAAGTGCGGACTACCGCCCCCTCAAAGTTATTTGATTAGTTAAATACCATATGTGGTACGTATAAAGGATGGAACTATGATATTATATATGATATTATACTGGAATTATAATATACCTTTATATCATTATTATTCCATTCTATAAAATACGAAATAGAAATGAAAGTAGTGTTCATGCGTACGTACGGCTTACCGTCTCCATGAACGGTGCATTTCATTTCTTACCTCTAAATGATTATTTAATGTTATAAATGCATGAATGTACTGGATATATATGACATATATGATATCTAAATCATGAATACAATTCTGTATATAATAAACATTTGGCCACACGAACAACATGTAATTGTAAGAAGTCCACTTTCGACTTAAGAACCAAATATCGGCAAAACAAATATTATTAACTTAAATGATTAAATAATGTTTATGACATGGTAATAAGTGATATAAAAGGAATAATGAACTTGAAAAAGGTTCTTAAGGAAGTATAAATTAACTCAAGTTTATTATTCAGGAGATTAAAGAACGATCGAGTCAAGTCGGACCCGAGGTAAGGGATCCTACTCCTCTCTTTCTTTTTAAGTACACACTTTTATGTCATTCCTTTTAAAGCTCATCTTTCTTGTTATTGGGATGATCTTTTATATTAAACTTACTGTAATTTTTATGTTCATGTGATGAGATAACCTATTCTCTCTCATAAATCCATTTTGTAAGTTTTGGTTGGCGCCGTTAGGCTGCCGAACTTTCGTAAGAGATCTAACCTCTCTCTTTCTTTTTACGTAATCTCCTTTATGTCACTTCTTTTAAGATCCTCTTTGTAATGTTGGGGGATGTTATCTTATATTTATCTTTCTTTAAATTTTATTGTAATGTGATGAGATACCCTATTTTATCTCATCAATCCATATTTGGAAGTTTTATGTGGTGCCATTAGGCTGCCGAGTTTTCGTAAGGGATTTTTCATCTCAGTTTTATTCCCGTGAGATTTATGCTACATTTGCCACAAATTCCATTGAGTGGTGTATGTACTGCCAATTATTCTAATATTTGTGTAATATAATTTCGTTTATGAGTATTTACATCAATGATCTATTGTCCTTCTTTCATGGGGTGTATGTTTTGAAAGATACCCAAGTCGGTAAGGGAACCTTTCACCCTCCTTTTTTTAAAAGACTTCTTTTGTTGGGTCTTTTAATTTACATATTGTTATGTTAGGATATGTTCTAATATATCCTTATTGATGTAAATTTTATGTCCAAGTGATGAGATACACTTTTTATCTCTCATCAACTCATTTTGATGTGATGTCGTTAGGCTGTCAAGGGAACTTTTTAACCCAATTTCGATTTCTTTGGGTTCAAGATGTAGTCATTGAATATGTCATCCATTGAATATGTGTGAATGAACTTTTATTGATTTACACTTAATATCCACTTATATTGGGTGTACTTATATTTGTCACACATATTTTTGAGATTGATTTGTCCTTAATTTAAGGATACCTTCTCTATTAGGGATTTCATCACATTTGACAATTCTATTGAGGGTTCATTATTGTTATGCACTAATTCACTCTTATATGGTGTATATACTATCCTTTGGAGTATTATATCATGAATCCATTTATTCTCATGATATTAAAAAGTTCTGACTAAATGTTATTCCTCAATTATTGTATTCAAGTGTCTCTAATTTTGGTAAAACCCCTTTAACCAAAATATCGTTTTAAATGTTTTAATTATTTGTTCTTATTAATATCCATGTTTTCAAAATAGTTTTATGGATTTATTTATATGGATATTAATGGTTTAAAATTTTAAGCTTCAAGGTGGTATGGGACACTTTGATTCCAAAATCTCTTTATTAAATGTTTTAAATGGTTTTGGAAATGGTTTCTTTTTGAATGGATTCATTATTTCAATATACTAAAATGTTATATTGTGATTGAAATGTGGAAATGTTATGTTTCCTTTATGCATGTTTTATGTGATACATTTATGTTATGGTTCTTGGGCATTGTTATGAAAATGGGTGGTTCTGTGATAAACTAAGGGCAGGTGAGCCCGATATAGCTCTCCAATGCATTGGGTAACGCGAAGGAGTGAAACATTGAGGTTTCTCCGAAGAGATTTAGGGAATATACTGTGATGGGTATTCCAAAACCTAACCAAGAGGGTTACTCCCTACGTAAGAATGTTATGAATACCTCAAGTTACCTTTTGTGTCTTATGATTTCTATGATTTATTCATGATTTTATATGCCTATGTTTTATGGGTAAAGTATGATTTCATTCTTATGTATACATGTACTCATGTTTCCTTTCCATATCTTTATGTCCCTTACTGAGCTTTTTATGCTCATCCCAAGTTTTTGAATTTTTTTTCACAGGTCAAGGGAAGGGTACATGATGTGATGATAGTGTCAAGGATGTGTCAAGAAAGAATCCATGTTTTATTTTAAATATGTTTCCGTTGATGGGAAGAATGAATACTGTCTTTTATGTAACCACTTTGTTTAAATGTGGAATGTAATGCAAGTTTCATGATTTAATTCTCTAAAACTCTAAACCTAAAAAGATCCTCAATGTGTAATCTTGTAATAACTCAAGATTAAGTAAGGTTTAAGGCTGGGGCCTTATAGTTGGTATCAAAGTTCGGTTTAGATAACTTTAGAGGTTAGGGTATTCTTTAAGCATAAGTGACATTACCATAATGGTTAGGATTTCAGAAAGAGTCCTAGTTTTAGATAAAGTGAATGAGTAAGTATATCTTAGTGTTTATCTTACTCATTAGTATATGATGGTTTTGTTGATATACTCACACTGACCTTTTTGGTTTTAGTAAATGGATGGATCTAGAAGGCACCAAAGTAACAGTGGATGTGAAGGAAACTGTGACAGTTTTTTGAGAAAGCAACTGAATGATATGGGAGCTGCAATGAGAACTCTTGTGATTATCCTCAACCAACTATCTAGAGTCATGATTGACCACCTAAACCTTGGAGATTTCTCTAAGGCATCATATATGCAAGAAACAAATCCCTACGGATGTACAGGTAATAATCATAAAGGTAAGTGTGTTTAAAAACCTATGTGTCAAAGATGTGGAAAGAAACACCTAGGAAAATGTTTCAAAGGGACAGAAATATGCTATAGATGTGGAAATGAAGGTCATAAAGCAAGAACCTGCCATGGAAAAAGGAAGCATCCAGTTGACTCGAGGAAAGGGAAAGAAGTTCTTTCTGAGGGATCAATTGAATGTTTTAAATGTGGTGTGCATGGTCATTATGCAAACACATGTCCTATGAAGAAGTTTCGTGAATGGGGTCACCAAGAGCGTACCAATATTCGTTTACCAATACCTAATGCCATTCCGATTGAGGATGAAGAAACTGACAATGACCAATCAAAGGTATGTACTATTTGATGACTATTGTTTTCCTATTTTGGAATCTTAGGATATGATTCATGATTTTGTTTGTAGGAAAGAGTTATTTCGGAATAAGTTGGAAAAGAATGGATAATGGATCATGAAGAATTTTGAATGAGTAAGATGTCAACATATAAGGGCTTCAAGAGTTATGGTGAAATTCTTAAGAGTATTAAGTATCTTTTGATGATGGGGTTACATTAGAAGACTTTTTATATTATGTGTAACCCTGATGTTTAATATAGGAAAATTTTATTCAAGTAATAGTTATCTTTTCTTTTGTGGACATAGTTATAAAGAACCATTTGGGTTTATATGATCCTTACTTTTGAGGTAATTATGGGTTACTATATTTTATGATTGAAGTGAAAGGCATGAGATAAAATTGAGGTTAAATTATGTTATGGTTATTTTTGATGATTTTATCCCTTTTTGGGGAATGATTTGAGAATTATATAGTTTTGGAAAAAGGACAACACGTAGACCGTGTGACTACCCATCGCATCGGACAAAGCTGCGGGAATCGAACCCACAATCAAAGTGCAACTGGTATTTATCGCCTACCACTGGACTACGTGAAGTCCCTGGTTAGTTTGAATGATTCTTTTTTTTAAGAGTAAGTTGATTTTGGGTTATTTATGAAAATGATTAACCTATCACAGAGGATATGTGATTAGGTTAATTACTTTTCAACATGAGACTTTAGGAGCAACTGATGTTGTTTGGAGATAAATGTTACGATTTAACTTGGAAGACTATGTGACTAAATCCTTCAAATATTTGGGTTTCAATCTTATATTGGTTTACTTTGAATAATTTTATGGACAAATTGTTTATCGGATGGTCCTCGTTGAACTTTGGGTTTTGTTGGACAAATTTTGGAGATTAAGCATGGATTTTCTTTTTAATGGGTTATCTTTTTCTGGATTATCTAACCTTGTACTAACCTTTTTGGTTTTGGTTTTGGTTAAAGCCTAAAGACATGGGATGTATATAGTTATCTTTTTTGGATTAGGTGATTCTCTAGAAGTTGATTATATTACTCTTAATGCGAACAAGTCTCCCTAAATACTCGTCTTTTGGAAAAAATATGATTTTGATTAAGGAATCTAGTAAAAGTTGAAAGTCAACATGATAAGTGATTATGTTTCCTTATGAATAAATTCCTCAATAAAAAGTAACTCAAAACAAAAATGTTGTCTATTATCTTTTCCTACTGGGGAATCGAATACCGTTTAACCCATCACAAGTTTGTGATTTTCTCATTGTTAACTTTCTCCTAGACATGTTTACTATCACTCTCCCTCAAGAACTTGACCCTTTGCTGTTTCTTCCATGTCCATGTTTTTCTACATGGAATACTAGTATGGGTTAACTCGGGTGACCTCTGTACTTATCTTCCTTTATTTTAAAGTGATTGTTTTACCGACTCTTGTTATGATGTGGGACGTTCAAGGATGTTTCCAAGCTCAATTTTAAAAATTGCGAGGACGAAATTCCCAAAAGGGGGGAAGGATGTAACGCCCCAGTTAAATAAAGAATATGAAATTTTCATATTTATCCATATTTGTGAATAAAATATTAATATGAATTTAAAGGGGATGCTATGCTCGATGGCGTACCCAACACGCAACAACGAGTTTCTTGGGAATCTTACGTTGCACTCTAATAATAAAATAATATTATTTTAAATGGTAGTTAACATGTAGCCGTTTTAATGGAGGGAATGGATATAAATAACTAAAATATTATTATATATGTTTTTAAATGTTTTTACATTTATCCAATAAAGTATAGAGGCTTAAAATATGGAAAGAATTCAATTTTAGGCGTATATGCCCTAGTTTTCACTAAAGGTTCACTTATCACCTTTTGATGTTGAAACATCATTAAATATAGTTTTGTTCACTCTTAAAAATTATTTTGGACCAAATAAAACTCTTATTAAGAATCGGGACGTCAAAATTTACTTTGTGTAAATTTTTGGTATCTTTCCGATAAAGTTCATTTTTTTAATGAATAGTGTAAAATGTTGTATTTTAATTCAAAACCTCTTTTTAATCTAATTTATTTATATGATTATATTATCTTTTGAATTGGTTTTAAAGTGAAATTACAATATATTTTTACCATTAAATCCAATATTGGTCGTTGGAATTATTTTTACTTTGAAAACAGACTTAAACCAGTATCAATCTTTTGATACTTATTGTTTCATAAAAACACGCTATTTGCTCTGACAGCGGGAATTAATTATTAAATTAATTAATGTGACTTATATGTTTTGAATTTTGTAAAATAGACTACATGTTTTAGTTCATAATATCAAATATAGCTTAGGGTGAAATTTTGGGATTTTTCTGAAAAACATCAATTTTTGATGAATAGTGACACCACTAAGTGGTACTTATAAAAACTGATTTTTCCGTTTAAATGAAATTTTGCCATCTTTGTGTTTTTAATTTCAAAAATCTGACATACATGGTTTTCATTAATAAGTAAAATGTGGTTCAATGGGATAAAAATAATTTATTGGTGAATAGTAACTTATTAAGTTTTTAATCGCGATTAGAGGTAATTAGTGTAGTTTAAGGTAAATATAATGTTTTAATAATATGAAATGAACTTGAAACATGTCCTAACCTCATTGGATGTGTAATGGCCGACCAAGAAAATCCATGGGTCAACTTTGAGACCCCATGGAGCCACTTTGGTTGGGAAATGACATAAATAACTTTTTATTTAATGTAAAAGTAAAAATGACACAAACATGATATGTTTTACTAAAACAATTTTTAAGTGGGGTTATACAAGTCATATTTTTTATTATAAATAGTCATTGGAAAGATAAAAAGATTTCCTACATCATAGTAATTTTTTTATAAATTTTAGACATTATATAAATTAAATTATATATGACATCATAATGATGCAGCGATGACATCATTATCTGACGATTTAAATAAAATGAGAAGATAATGTAAACTCTATGACGTAAACATGTCAAAAACTAATTGTATGGGTGGATTTAGAACCCTTATAACCTTATCCATGAATTATATCAATGTGGGATCTTTTAAAACCGAAACACATTTTCAAATAAAGTAATATTTCTTACTTTCCAAAAGTGCCCCTCTTATCCTCTTATAAAAAACCCCCACCTCTACCTCATTTCACTAGTGGAAATACGGGCTTTAACGTCGTCGTAATAACGTCGGTTTTTTAAAAACCGACGCGAATAGTATATGCGGGGAATTTTTGGCGTCGGTTTTACACAAAACCGACGCCAAAAATAATTATGTTTTTTTTTTCGCGTCGGTTTTTCTAAAAACCGACGCGGAAAACCTCTTCGACCGGATTTTCCGCGTCGGTTTTCATGAAAACCGACGCGGAAAATATAGTCGAAGAGGTTTTCCGCGTCGGTTTTTCTAAAAACCGACGCGGAAAATCCTGTTTTAATCGGTTTTCCGCGTCGGTTTGTAGAAAAACCGACGCGGAAAACCTCTTCGACTATATTTTCCGCGTCGGTTTTCATGAAAACCGACGCCGAAACTCATAAAAAAAATATATTTCGCGTCGGTTTTAATGAAAACCGACGCGAAAAGTCTTTTAAAAATATTCACGGACAGAAACCCTCATTTTGTTCGTCCGTCGAAATCGAGTTCCGCTGCGGCGCTTCGGACTCCCGACGACCTTCGAACTTGATTTGCGATCTTGAACGGCCATTGTTGAAGGTTTTTTGTCGTCTGCACGATTTTGGGTATGTGTTCTTCCTATTTATCTCTTGTTTCATATCCCATTGTTTATTTCTTTATCAATAACCCTATTTTGCGTGATTTGGATTATTGGTTAGATTTTAGTTGTAATTTATCATTATTTTTTGTTTGTATTATCATTGTTGGTGTAGATTTGATATTGTTTGTTTTTGGAAGTAATTATACCGGTCGCAGTTTGGATTTAACATCTCAATTCGGGTTGAATAATTATGTAAGATTTTATATTATGTTGGATTTTAAATAATTATGTAAGATTTTATTTTATTTTATTTCAAACTAGATTAAAAGGGGCTTTAATTAAAAGTTAGAAATTTTGTAAGGTGAGTAGTGGCCTAATTAGTATTTGTATACTCATGTTTATCTACATTTCAGTTTTAGGATCTTATCCAGTTCTTTTTCCCTCTTAGGATGCATTCTGTTTCAGTTTGGGTTAGTGATTAGTGGGGACTTGAGCTCAGTTATTGTTTTACTTATCAAATTATCCCAAGTGTGCCTATTATAGGTTTTTTACGGATTTATTTAAATAGAATATGTGTAAATTTTTTCCATTTAAATGATGTTTTTACTACTTAAAATTATGGTTAAAAGTGTATTGAATTACTTTTGTGAGGACTAGGTGATTTAGGAGATGAAGTGTATTGAGGGAATTAGTTTATATCTATTTATAGTTATTCTTTATATTATTTCTACTGATTCAAATTTTGTGTTGATGTATAACCTATGGATAGGTCATTTCAGATTTCTGATAGAAATATGATGTTAATTACACTATGATTAATGGGTGAAATCATACCTAGTGATTGTTTTAGATGCCTATAATGCTTATTGTTAGTCTATGAGGATTAGGTACTCCCCTCAAGTATGTCATGGTCTAGTTTAGGTGTTTAATGGATAGATATCTTGGGTTGGTTCATGAAAATGGTATCAAAACCAAGATTTTTCAGAGGGTTTGGGTTTCCAAGTTCCCTTTGTTATTTGGCATTATAATGTTATTATGGATATAGGTTATAAAAAATCTAGTGCTACACATTGGGAAAAGTGTCATAATATCTTTTCCATTTGAATCCTTGAGTGTTTATGTAATTCTAGGATTTATTGTTGGATTTTGATATTGATTTTGATTGGTTTTATGTGTTTGATATAAAAATGATGATTGAATTACCAATGATGTGTAATCTATTTGGGGGTTCACTTAATATTGGGGTGATGGTGGATGAAGATTTGTAGCTATAGGTCTATCCCCCATAGTTAGGCCAACCATATGGAGCCCTTTTGAATAGTTTTAATGACTCTTCAAATCCCACAAGTAGTTTTGTTAATCGAGTTCCACATGTGTGTTTTAATACACATTGTTTTAAATAAGGATAGTTATTGCACTATTTTTCACATTAAGTTTTCCATGATTCATTCATGTTACATCAAATGAATAAAAAAATAAATATAGTGTGATCAATAGTAGTCATAGTGAGAAATCATATTATCTTGTATGTCATTCATATAATATTTATATCATGGAACTTTATTTTCAAAAAATGAAACCTTTGATTTAACCATTTTGTCCTTGTATTTCAATATAACACACATGTATATAATATTAAAATTAACTGTTTACTATATTTGTAAACGTGTTTCATATTTGATGTCTTTTATCTGATTATCAATAGTTTTTATGGAATATGTTTTTGTTTACAATTTATCTGATAGATATTTAAATGTTTTTATGTTTTAATATATTCATCAATTATATTGTGATATCAGGTATTAATGGATCATAATTGGATTTATCTACGAAGAACTACTAGTGAATATGAAAGAGGAGTTGACAATTTTTTGGAATTTGCTAAACGGCATAATCAAAATATTGATTTGATTTTCTGTCCATGTGTGAAGTGTGTAAATATGAGAAAGTTAAACTTCAGAGAAATCAAAGATCATCTCATTTGTTATGGTTTTAGCCTTAATTATACACGTTGGATCTTGCATGGTGAAAGAACTGAAAATTCAACATCCAATGTTGATGACGATATTCATAATGAGGCAGAGGATCGTATTGAAGAATTAATTCATGATTTAGGTGTTGAAACCATCGAAAAAACACCAACTGTTGAACGATTGTATGGAGATTCTGAGAAACCATTATTCCCAGGTTGCAGTAAATATACAGTGTTATCAGCAGTTTTGAGATTAGTTAACTTAAAAGCAAAAAATGGGTGGAGTGATAAAAGTTTCTCCAGTTTACTTGAGCTTTTAAAAGAGCTTCTTCCAGAAGGCAATGGGCTTCCAGATTCCAATTATGAGGCGAAGAAAATATTATGCCCAATGGGATTGGGGTATAAAAAGATACATGCTTGCCCCAATGATTGTGTACTATATAGGAAAGAAAATGAACATTTATCAAGTTGTCCTACATGTGGAACATCGCGCTATAAGATGGATGAGAAAGTCAACTCAGATTCATTTTCAGGTGATGTCATGTAACGTTATGAAAAATCAATTTTTTTACTTTCCAATGATATCATCCAATATTTTTTTCAAACAATTCTGATAATTCAATTCTGGTTTATTTTTAGGTACCAAAATCAAAACTCCATCTAAAGCATTTTGGTACCTTCCAATTATTCCTCGTTTGAAGCGTCTATTTGCAAATTCAAATGATGCAAAAAGGTTAAGATGGCATTCAGATGAGCGCATTTCTGATGGTAACTTACGTCACCCGGCCGATTCACCACAGTGGAAGAGTTTTGATAAAAAATTTCATGATTTTGGAAGTGAAGTTAGAAATCTCAGAATGGGATTGTGTACTGATGGAATGAATCCATATCGGAGCCTCAGTAGCCAACATAGTTCATGGCCTGTTTTGCTGGTACTTTACAACTTGTCCCCACATCTATGTATGAAGAAAAAATATGTTATGATGAGCTTGATGATTTCTGGACCAAAACAACCAGGAAATGATATTGATGTGTATCTTACACCATTGATTGAGGATTTAAAACTGCTATGGGAGAAAGGTGTTACAGTTTTCGATGCATACAAGAAAGAGTATTTTCTTTTGCGTGCTATGATAATGTTCACTATAAACGACTTTCCTGCGTATGGAAACTTATCTGGATATAGTGTTAAGGGACATAAAGCATGTCCAATTTGTGAAGAACAAACTTCATATTATCAATTGCAGAATGGAAGAAAGACAGTGTACATGGGACATCGAAGATTTTTGCGAATTGATCATCCTTATCGTAGATTGAGAAAAGCATTTAACGGTTTACAAGAATACAACCTCCCCCCTCAACCATTGTCAGCTGAAGAATATTATGACAGAGTGAAAGATATTGATTCAACATTCGGAAAGAGAAAAAGTTCTGGTTTACAAAAACATATCTGGAAGAAGCAGTCTATTTTTTTCAAACTACCTTATTGGAGATTTTTAGAGATAAAACATAACATTGATGTTATGCATGTTGAGAAAAACATATGTGATAGTTTGATTGGAACTTTGTTAGACATAAAAGGAAAGACAAAAGATGGATTACATGCTAGATTGGACTTGATGTTAATGCGAATACGTTTGGAGTTAGCTCCCGCTGTGAAAGGAAAAAGAACATATTTACCTCCGGCTTGTCACACATTAAGCAAGATTGAAAAGATGAATTTTTGTCAGTGTCTTCATGGTATTAAAGTACCCAGTGGTTTTTCTTCAAATGTGAGTAATTTTGTGTCATTGAAGGATTGTAAATTAATAGGTATGAAATCACATGATTGTCATGTGTTAATGCAACAAATTCTACCAGTAGCAGTGCGTGGTATATTACCGAAAGCTGTCAGGAAGACAATCATCAGGTTATGTAATTTCTTTAAATCCATTTGTAGCAAAGTCGTTGATCAAAATTTGTTAGATTTGTTGGAGAATGAAGCAACTCTTATTCTTTGTCAACTAGAAATGTATTTCCCACCCACATTTTTTGATATAATGGTTCATCTATTGGTTCATTTGGTGCGTGAGATAAGAATGTGTGGGCCTGTTTATTTAAGATGGATGTATCCTTTTGAAAGATATATGAAAATTTTGAAAGGATATGTTAAAAATCCTTATCGACCAGAGGCCTCTATTGTTCAAAAATATGTATCAGAAGAGGTGATTGAGTTCTGTACTGATTATTTGAATGAAGTGGAGCATATTGGTCTCCCTCTATCTCGACATATGACAGTTGACAGAGAAGGTAGAGGGGTTCGAGGCTTAAAGGTAAAGTTCATTCCACGTGATGAAGTGATGCAAGCACATTTATACATTTTGAACAACACAGATGAGGTTCAACCATATATATCCTCACATATTGCTGAATTAAAGTTACGATATCAGAAAAGAAATGAAAAGTGGTTGATGATTGAGCATAAGAAGACATTTGTTTCATGGTTTAAAGAGAAAGTCACCTCAGATATATCTGTATCAGAAACATTGAAGTGGTTATCAGGGGGACCATCTTTTAATGTGATCACTTGGTCTGGTTTTGATATCAATGGCTACACATTTTACACAAAAAACCTGGATGACAAGAGTACCGTTCAGAATAGTGGTGTGATGGTATTCGCTGAAGCAGTGCATTTTTCGAGTGCCAAAGATAAAAACCCAATTTCTGCATCAACATCATATTTTGGAGTTATTGAAGACATATGGGAAATTGATTATATTAAATTTCGAGTCACTATTTTTAAGTGCAATTGGGTTGATAGTAATAGTGGCGTGAAACATGATGAATATGGGTTTAAACTGGTTGATTTGAAAAGATTTAATCACAATGAGGAACCATTTATCTTGGCGACACATGCAAAACAAGTATTTTATGTCATTGATCCGTCGAATGATCAGTGGTCAGTTGTTTTGCAAGGGAAAAGATATCATTTGGGTGATGATGATGATTCTGATGATGCTAGTGATTTACATGAGCGTTATTCATCTATTATGCAATTTTCAGATGATTACAATGAATATAAGACAGACATAGTGCATGCAGTACGTACCGATCATGATGAAGGGACGTGGGAAAACACTAAATTAGTCTCCTAATTTTTCTGGTAAATATTTATATTTTGTGTCTATTTTTAAAACTTACAAATGCATGCCTCTATTTTTACATATTTATTTTTCATTTCCTTGTTTCTAATTATTCAGTTTTCTAATGATATGCAGGTACCCAAAATTTCATTACACTTTCTAGTAGCAATGTCAAATACAGATAGAGATGAGCAGTTACCGAGGTATATCTATTTTGACATATTATTAAATATTCAGTAATATACATATTTAATGAAATAAAACTGTTAATTTATTAAAAAAAATTGCAGGACTACTGATGCGTCCTCGGCGGAGGAGACTTCTCCAGTTACTACTGAAAAATCAAGTTCTCTAGTTGGTAAACGTGGTATTACACGTTTACCAAAACTATCACTCGCTCGTGATGATAACAAATTACACATCCGTTTTGATGATAATAATAATGCAGTTGGCCCAAATGCAGTTCAGTTTGTCAGTTATATAGCGATGCAGAGCCGTTGCAGGATTAGTATTTTATATCCTGATTGGAAGTCAGTGGACAGGACGGCGAAGCAACAACTTTGGGAGGCCGTGACGGTAAAATATCTTTATTTATTTATTTTATCTCATTTTTTTAATATTATATAGTTTAAATGACATATTTTATTTTTTCAATTACAGATGACATTCAATTTTGAGGAAACCAAAGAAATTAGGAAAAGACATCTCTCTTTAGCGGCGGTTCGATGGAGAGATTTTAAAAACAAACTGACGAAAGATTATGTTTTTGGAAAGAGAAGGTTTGAAAGCCCATGTCTTAAGTATCCATATATAGATGAAGAAACATGGAAGCGATTTGTTGACAGTCGTCAGGAAGAGAAATTTCAGGTATTGTAATTGTTTTATATTTTAAAATTTATGCTATATTTTCCTTATTACTAATGTGTTTATTTTTATGTAACAGGCCTCCAGAAGATCTCATCAGGAGATCCAGTTGAAAAACGTATACCCTCATACTTTATCACGTGGAGGATACTCGTATTTGGAGCAGAAAATTATTGAAGAAAAATTTGAAGCATTAAGAGCTCGATCAAGTAGTGGTTCAGAAGAGGTCCAGTATGGTCCTCCATCTCCTCCCACTCGCCATGAGAAATGGAAACGAGCAAGAAGAAAAAAAAATGAACAATATCTTACAGACGAAGCTCATCAAGTGGCTGATAGAATTGTAAGTAAATATTAATTCTTTGTTAACAATTTTCCTTTTTTATAATTTATAAACACTAATATAAATTTTTTATTTTTCATTTCAGGATGAACTTCAGGAGAAAGAGACACAGGGCTCTTTTATCCCTGAGGGTAGGATGGATATCCTAGCCACTGCTTTGGGAAAGACTGAACACCCTGGCCGTGTTAGAGGATATCAGGCGGGTGTTAGTATTCGGAAGGTTTTTGGTAAGAGTAAGCAACCAAGAGACCCGGAAATTGAATCCTTAAAAGAAGAGCTGCAGGATATGAAACGGTCTATGGGTGATCAAATTCAAGCAGCAGTACAGAAGGCTTTATTAGAACACTTGGCAAGACAGTCACAGTCTGCTCATCCTTCCGAGGTATATTATTTACTGTTAACAATTTTTCTTTTCTATAAATTATAAACACTGATATAACTTTTTCATTTTTCAACATTCTCAGCCTACTCACTCAGACTATCATGCCTCATATGCTTACCCAACACCGTCTGGGCAGCCTTCCGAGGTATATTATTTAATGTCATCAATTTGTCTATTTTATAAATTATAAACACTGATATAACTTTTTCATTTTTCAACATTCTCAGCCAACTCACCCGGACTACCCTGCCTCATCTGCTTACCCTGCCCCGTCTGCGCAACCATTTGAGGTATATTATTTAATTTAATTTTTAATCAATTTTTCTATGTTAAAAATTTTAAACACTAATATACCCTTTTCATTTTTCTGACTTCTCAGCCTGCTCACCCTGACTACCCTGCCCCACCTGCTAACTTTGAGCCTCCACCTCCTCCATCGGATCAAACATTATATTGTGAGTTGTTTGCGGGAGATCCTCATGTACATATTGTTGCGTTAGGACAAGTGTATTTTTTGGGGGACTCGGTACATCATCAGCCTATGCAGATGGGTCAGGTTAGAGTATCAGTACTTTTTATTATAGATCCTACTGCTCTACTACCATTTCCTACTGCGGAGATCACCAGTGTTGGGGAATGCATGGGCCATTTTTTACTTTGGCCAACTGCACTTCTTCGTTATATTTCACATGAGGTATGAGTTTTTTTAACTAGTAATTAGAAATGATTCCAAATTACTTATAATGTTTTCTGACATTTAACTTATATAGGAATATCTGAAAGCAAAAGAAACTGTACAAATGCAGCAAAATGTTCAAAAACAGTCGGCTGTAGATACTTCTGATATTTCTTCTGGGTTGAAAAGATTATCTCAGTGCTCTTCTTCCTTGAATTTTATCTATGAGTTTCGGATGACGCCCGATATATGTGGAAGAAATTATAAATTGAGAATATTGAAAGAAGATATCATGAATTTAGTTAATTTTGAAGAGATCGGGCTGAATGTGGTGCAGTTGTTTTCCATGTAAGTAAATTGACGTCTGAATTGCTATTTCTTTACTAAAATATTGTTATGTCATTGACTAACTATGTTTTCTTTTTAAATTAGGTATCTATACAGGATTCTTTTACAAAATGAAACTACAAGCATTTATAGCTTTATAGATCCAGAGTACATTTCCTCGGAAGTCAAACATGTGAAAAATGATGACAAAGTTAAATATATATCCGAGAGATTATCACAAACAGAGATTCAGTGCTGGTTTTTGCCATTTGTTGATAAGTAAGAATATCAACATAATTTTGAACTCATGATCATTATAATGTCATTAATTATGAACTTTTTGTATTATAGGGGGCATTGGATGTTAGGTGTATTTTGCCCAAATGAATGCACCTTATATTGGTTTTGCTCTTTATTAGGAAAAGTGCGTAAAACGTTTTCCAACTTATTAAACAGGTAAGTTGTTTTTTTATTTTTAGAAGTTTGTTATGTTTAATTTTAATTGTTTACACAAGTTTTATTAGTTCTTATATAAAACAATGCAGTTCATGGAAACATTTTACAAATGAAAAGAAACCAACGAAAATCAAATATGTGGAAGTACAGGTAATTAGTTTTTATATTTTTGTTATATATTGGGTTTCATTATTAGTTAAATGTTTTATAACTGCAGTGTCATCATCAAAATGGAAGCGTTGAATGTGGTTATTATATTCTACGATTTATGTACGAGATAATCACAACTGGGGAAACTACTGATTTTCATAAGGTTAGTTGTATTAACTTTTTTATATATTTTCATCCACTTTCTTCTATTTATTAATTTCATATCATTCAATATTATTGTAGGTATTCAATGATTCACAGTCATATTCTCAATCTGATATGATTCATATTCAATCTACTTTTGCGGACTATTTGTTAAGTCTGATTAAGATTTGAGGTATGTATACTAATATTTATAAATAATATTATATATGGGTTTAAAAAACTAACTCTTATGATATATTAGGTGTTTGAACCTACTAATAATCAAATGAATGCTTCAACAATAACAAACAATGAGCATGTCATATATTTCAGGTACGTGTATTTTAATTCTGATTTACTGAGTTTTCTCAAGTGCCTCTGCAAAAACTGTTTTATTGAATCTACTAATAATCAAATGAATCCTTCAACAATAACCAACAATAAGCATGTCGTATATTTCAGGTACGTGTATTTTAATTCAGAATTAGTTATTATATTTCTTTTCATTGTTATTTCTTAAAATCATTTGTCTGTACAGTGACAAATCTGTAGGGTGGTACTTGGATCATGAACATAGAGATTCGTATAGCGAAATAACATTCACAAACACTAAAAATTGTCTCCCTTGAATGCACAGCAATATCTTCTAGGCCTTTTTATTTTTTATGCAAATAAATATCGAAAAATGATTGCCGAGAAGCATATCACATAATACCTGAAACAACGCTTAGTGGGTTTGCACAAAGATAAAATAGAAGGCGTCAATTTTTAAGGTATGTTTCTTTATGTATCTTCAATCTGCATTTGATTTCAATTTTCTAACCTATTTTTTGCACTCAAATTTATTTCTCTGTTATTCCATAACTTAAACAAATAACAATAGTGAATAGGTAATGCACGTCTATACAGAGCAAATATAAAAACCTGAGGTTGGGGGTGGTGGGGATTCTATGGTGAAAAGACACCCCCAACATCTTCAGTGGGGGAGGTGAGGAAGAGGTTGCATCGGCTGAGTGTTCCTGGAATTTTGATCATTTCATTTTGGTAATTTACTTTGTGAAAAAATGAATGATTCAAATAAATTACACATTTTCATTTAATGTTTATTCATTGCACTAATAACTTGGATTGATTTTTTCACTCGTTTCATTACTGTTTTGACAGGATTGGTGCTATCTATGGGAGGAAACTTACAATGATTGATACTGAGTATGGTTAGATTAAGAAAATGCACCATGTAGGTACGTGTATTTTAATTCTGCTTTACTTTGAGTTTTCTGAAGTACTTCTGTTAAAGCTGTTTAATTGTTTTTGTATACTTCGTTATTTTTTTTCAGGGTTCCGATTTGTTTGGAGGAGAAAATATATGTATTTTATTTAAAAAAAAAAAAAAATTTACGGCGTCGGTTATTTTAAAAACCGACGCCGAATAATTTTAAAAAAAAATTATTTACGGCGTCGGTTTTTTTAAAAACCGACGCCGAAAGGGTTTTCCGCGTCGGTTTTTAGAAAAACCGACGCGGAAAACGCGGTTGAAAGCGGGTTTCCGCGTCGGTTTTTAGAAAAACCGACGCGGAAAATCCGGTTGAATGCGGTTTTCCGCGTCGGTTTTTCTAAAAACCGACGCGGAAAATCCTGTTCCAATCGGTTTTCCGCGTCGGTTTTTCTAAAAACCGACGCGGAAAACCTATTCGAATATATTCTCCGCGTCGGTTTTTTAATGAACCGACGCGGAAAATAATGTCTACATGTAGCTTCGGCGTCGGTTTTATAAAAAACCGACGCCGAAGCTCATAAGCGAATTATTTTTCGCGTCGGTTTCTATGAACCGACGCGAAAACGCTATTTTTAACGTCGCCTATAAAGACGTCGGTTTATAACCGACGTTAAAAATAAAAAAAAACCGACGCGAAAAAGTGTTTTTGCACTAGTGTTTTACACACTCCTCAAGCCTTTGGCTCGGCCAAACCCTGCCCATTTACTCTATCCACATCCCTCTACTCATCCTAGAGGATTCCCTTTGGGCAGAATCATTTCAAAGTAAGCCTTTAGGCTCAAATCAAAAGGAGTTACACTTTTAAAGGTAATTCATTCCCTCATGTTCATTTGTTTTATTTTGCTTCTACAACCCCCTAAACTCTTATTATTTACTTCTTTTGTAACAAAACCAGTATCTTCAATATACTAGGATGTTTTTATAAGATTTATTCTAGCTAAACTCTCACACAACTACATCAAATGGTTAAAGAACATACGGTTTCCATGGATGGCGAAATTCTGCCTCCCGAAACGATGATTGTTCAATACTCATTTAACACCTTCAAAGGTGGAAATTATGATGCCACTATTTTTATATATGATATATAATATATTTATGTTTTCCTTAAGCTTCTGTTTTTTTTCATTTTGGGAATACCTTTATGGTTTCCATTATGGGTAAACGCGATATCTTCATTTAAGGAAGTGCGGACTACCGCCCCCTCAAAGTGATTTGATTCGTTAAATACCATATGTGGGACGTATAAAGGATGGAACTATTATATTATATATGATATTATACTGGAATTATAATATAACTTTATATAATTATTATTCCATTCTATAAAATACGAAATAGAAATGAAAGTAGCGTTCATGCGTACGTACGGCTTACCGTCTCCATGAACGGTGCATTTCATTTCTTACCTCTAAATGATTATTTAATGTTATAAATGCATGAATTTACTGGATATATATGACATATATGATATCTACATCATGAATACAATTCTGGATATAATAAAAATTTGTCCACATGAACAACATGTAATTGTAAGAAGTCCACTTTCGACTTAAGAACCAAATATCGGCAAAACAAATATTATTAACTTAAATGATTAAATAATGTTTATGACATGGTAATAAGTGATATAAAAGGAATAATGAACTTGAAAAAGGTTCTTAAGGGAGTAGAAATTAACTCAAGTTTATTATTAAAGAGATTAAAGAACGATCGAGTCAAGTCGGACCCGAGGTAAGGGATCCTACTCCTCTCTTTCTTTTTAAGTACACACTTTAATGTCATTCCTTTTAAAGCTCATCTTTCTTGTTATTGGGATGATCTTTTATATTACACTTACTGTAATTTTTATGTTCATGTGATGAGAGACCCTATTCTCTCTCATCAATCCATTTTGGAAGTTTTGAGTGGCGCCGTTAGGCTGCCGAACTTTCGTAAGAGATCTAACCTCTCTCTTTCTTTTTACGTACTCCCCTTTATGTCACTTCTTTTAAGCTACTCTTTGTAATGTTGGGGGATGTTATATTATATTACTCTTTATGTAAATTTTATTGTAATGTGATGAGATACCCTATTTGATCTCATCAATCCATATTTGGAAGTTTTATGTGGCGTCGTTAGGCTGCTGAGTTTTCGTAAGGGATTTTTCATCTCACTTTTATTCCCATGAGATTTATGCTACATTTGCCACAAATTCCATTGAGTGTTGTATGTAATGCCCATTATTCTACTCTTTTTGTAATATACTTTCGTTTATGAGTATTTACATCAATGATCTATTGTCCTTCTTTCATGGGGTGTATGTTTTGAAAGATACCCAAGTCGGTAAGGGAACCTTTCACCCTCCTTTTTTTAAAAGACTTCTTTTGTTGGGTCTTTTAATTTACATATTGTTATGTTGGGATATGTTCTCATATATCCTTATTGATGTAAATTTTATGTCCAAGTTATGAGATACACTTTTTATCTCTCATCAACTCATTTTGATGTGATGCCGTTAGGCTGTCAAGGGAACTTTTTAACCCAATTTCAATTTCTTTGGGTTCAAGATGTAGTCATTGAATATGTCATCCATTGAATATGTGTGAATGACCTTTTATTGTTTTACACTTAATATCCACTTATATTGGGTGTACTTATATTTGTCACACATTTTTTTTGAGATTGATTTGTCCTTAATTTAAGGATACCTTCTCTATAAGGGATTTCATCACATTTGACAATTCTATTGAGGGTTCATTGTTGTTATGCACCAATTCACTCTTATATGGTGTATATACTGTCCTTTGGAGTATTATATCATGAATAAATTTATTCTCATGATATTATAAAGTTCTTACTAAATGTTATTCCTCAATTATTGTATTCAAGTGTCTCTAATTTTGGTAAAACCCCTTTAACCAAAATATCGTTTTAATTGTTTTAATTATTTGTTCTTATTAATATCCATGTTTTCAAAATGGTTTTAAGGATTTATTTATATAGATATTAATGGTTTAAAATTTTAAGATTCAAGGTGGTATGGGACACTTTGATTCCAAAATCTCTTTATTAAATGTTTTAAATGGTTTTGGAAATGGTTTCTTTTTGAATGGATTCATTATTTCAATATACTAAAATGTTATATTGTGATTGAAATGTGGAAATGTTATGTTTCCTTTATGCATGTTTTATGTGATACATTTATGTTATGGTTCTTGGGCATTGTTATGAAAACGGGTGGTTCTGTGATAAACTAAGGTTGGGTGAGCCCGATATAGCTCTCCAATGCATTGGGTAACGCGAAGGAGTGAAACATTGAGGTTTCTCCGAAGAGATTTAGGGAATATACTGTGATGGGTATTCCAAAACGTAACCAAGAGGGTTACTCCCTACGTAAGAATGTTATGAATGACTCAAGTTACCTTTTATGTCTTATGATTTCGATGATTTATTCATGATTTGATATGCCTATGTTTTATGGGTAAAGTATGATTTCATTCTTATGTATACATGTACTCATGTTTCCTTTCCATATCTTTATATCCCTTTCTGAGCTTTTTATGCTCATCCCAAGTTTTTGAAATGTTTTTCACAGGTCAAGGGAAGGGTACATGATGTGATGATAGTGTCAAGGATGTGTCAAGAAAGAATCCATGTTTTATTTTAAATATTTTTCCGTTGATGGGAAGAATGAATACTGTCTTTTATGTAACCAGTTTGTTTAAATGTGGAATGTAATGCAAGTTTCATGATCTAATTCTCTAAAACTCTAAACCTAAAAAGATCCTCAATGTGTAATCTTGTAATAACTCAAGATTAAGTAAGGTTTAAGGCTGGGGCCTTATAATCACAACCCCAAGAACCATGAATTATTCCCATAATTCAAAGTCACTGGATAAGATCATTTATTTTCATATTCGATCCTCATTAGGATCATTCTCCCATCATCCATATAATAATATTTCTTTAGGTTGAATTGTGGTTTTATGTCACTTTTTATTCTCTACCATCTCAAATCCATAATCCAGTGTGGTTTTGTTGTTGTAATATTTGGGTATATTGCGTTTTAATTGGGAAATGTGTAATTCCCAAGACCCTACTCTAACTAGTAAACACTATATCTTGAAATATAACGAGGGCATTATTAAAAAATTTATTTAAAAGATTGATTTGGAAATTTAAAATTCATTAGACTAACATAATTTTTAATTTCACATATCAAAATTATTTTGGTGTGAATTTTTGGTCATTTTTTTAAAATGTAAATTTCAGTTGGAAAATACATTTCTCACAAATTTTGTAATTTAGATGAATTCATCATTATATAAGAATGACCAAAAAGGTTAAAAAACATTTTATGTAATAAAATATGAATTTATGGTGTTATAATATTAATTTTCAAATATTTGTTTGTTCTTATAATCCAATGGAAATTGATTTATTAACTAATCATAATGTTACATTAGTATAGAAACTATTTTAAACAATTTCATTAAATTAAGTATTATCAAGGGGTATTCAATATTGGATGACCGTCAAAACATAAAAACCCTAATTTTTTTATAATAAATAAATTTATATAGTTAAAATTATTATCAATGTTAATTTTATCTTATAAATTAATTTAATTCATAAAAATGGTATTTCTCTTGAAATTATTTATGTGATTAAATTTATTTATTTTAAAAATAACCAAAAAATATTTGTCAAATTTTAATATGTAATTTTTTTGGAAATATCAAATAAATATTATTTAGTTATGTAAAATGGTCAATCATATTACTTTAAAATAAAATTAATTTCTATGTTTAGAAAGTAATTGCGGTGGTATAAGAAAATTATGGTAGAAATTAAAATAAAAAATCCCTAAGAACTCCAATTTTTCTAAAAAAGAAGTTTTTGATGTGAGATTACAAAAAAATAACTATCCCTTCCTCTTTTCTCATCGAAATGTGAGTAGAAAACTTAAATTATTGCAAATATATGGGTTACTCCCAATAATACCGTTATCCTCATGTATAAAGGCTATCATCTACACCGCATCTAATCTAAAATTTAATTTTAATTTATCCTTGAAAAACTACCAATTTCCCTTCCTATAACTCTATCCCTCTTTCAGAATATTTTGGTCACTATTAGTTATCATAATAACTTCATTTCCAAGGATACTTCCATGGAAATTTTAATGATAGAACATGAGTTTTATAAACAACCAATATTTTACTTTTAATTATATCAATTCAAATTTATTCACTCCATTATAATATAATGATCTTTGTACCATTTATATAATGTAATGTTACTATATTATGGGTATTATAATGATCTAGTATCCTATCTAGTTCATTAAGAAATAAAAAATACTTATTCGAATGTACATTCAGCGAAACTACACTATGAGAAGAAAATTTTATTTTTCATCACCAACCATAATTGATGGGTTTTTGAATTTTTTAATTATTAAATTTTATTTTTATTAAATCATTATGGTTATAATATGAAAAATTGGATATCCTATTATTGATATGATCAATAAATGATCATTTTAAATTTAATTGTTTGCAAATATCATGTCATGTTGAAAATCTATTATTCAAATTATATAATATTTTAATATCTATTATTTTTTATCCAAGTTAATTTAAAATTAAAATATAAAAAAATAATAAACATTAAAAAGGTAATTATTATTTTGATAAAATTATATTACTATAAAAGTACCTCATAATCATTCATTATATCTTGGTGTGTTCATGTCGGTGTTGGTTTAAACACCAACTTGAACAATACTCTGAAATTATATAATGGACGACTATGAAAACTTTTTTTTTCTGGTATAATTTTAAATAAGGTATACACATTTATTTTTTTGGTTTTATATAATTTATATAAATTTATAACTCATTAATTTATAGAAGACACATTGGTCATCAAGAATCGTTGGAACATGTGAAATATTAATATCATCATCAAGGATAAAGACTAAAAAACTCATTAAAGGAATTTGAAAAATAAAAAGAAATATAAATCATCCCTAATATAAACATTAATGACCAACTAAATATTAAATTTATAAGAATAATGAATACATAAACAGTTATTAGGATACTTTTATAGATGATCAAAACAAAAAACATCCGATGAGGAAAAATAATAGAATTAATACAGCGAATTACTATTCCTGAAGAGTATAAATAAAAAATAGATAATAATATGGTTTTTAATGAAGTAATTAGGATATGATTATTTTTGAAATAATAGGTTGAGGTACATCCATGAATGTCTACACAATAGGTATGGTTTTTCCATCTCATATTACATTTTTTGAGACATATTTGTATTACAAACATATTTTTTTGTGTATATATATATATTCTATTTGAGATATTATATCATGAAATTCCATTATTCAGTTTATTTAATGATCATTTGTAATAATTAAATTTAAATAGGCTATGATTGAGTTACTAACCAATCTATAAGTTGGGTTATCTAACTCAATTTTCATTCCTTCAAACACATATTATATTCATAATCCACATCCTTTTGTTCATTTCATAAATTTTGATGTAAATTTATTGATAATATTAATCTAAATATTTATTATATCTAAAGGTTTATAATAGTATAAATCTCTCATATTCTTTTGATTCAATACAAAAAAAATTAAAATTTCAATCATTTATATTATGAAAAAACATTAAAAGTTTCGGTAAAGTAATTTTATGAGTGGTTTCATAGTAAATTAATCCATTTATGGTTACTTTAAAGTGGATTTGGGTGTAGAACATATTCACATATTGGGAGTTACCATAAAAATGTTAGTTTATCATTAGCTCAATCATTAATCTGATGCATGATGAATGTGACTAATACTACACACATGGGGGGGGGGGACCTATTGGATATTCTTTGGAATGTTCCCATTATCATTAAGAACCATGATAGGGGAATTTAATTACAATTTAATCGGACTTCTACCAATGAAAATATAAAATCAAATAATTATCCTCCATTGATATCCTATCATAAGGTAAATAAATTAACCCCAATAATTATTTTCTAAGAGTAATAGATATTAATTTTATGACACACCACCATTTCTAAATTGATTATGGGATTCTCTCTAATACATCCACATCATTCTATTAAATGAGAAATTTTTTGTTTTCTATATTTCTCATTATATGCTACAAATTAAATATTGATGAAAATCACATTATGTGAAAGTGATAAACTAGATAGGTACATGATTAAGTCTATATGTGAATGTTTTCCCTCCCAATACAATATTTTGGTTCGAGGATCCTATATACAATAATGAAAATATATGATAGGGAATTCATCCAACATATTATACTCATATAAAAACTACTAAAATAAGGAATCCATCACATCCAAATTATTAATTAACTTCTCTATACTAATATTAATTCTAGTGTAACCTTGAATTAAAATGTGTGCCTAAATATTAGTACATCTCAGTTGTTCATTTTGGAATACATTCACATATATATCCTTCACATGATTTTGATATCCATATTTTATTAAATAATTAGTAATTTAGGGAATGGTATGTATAGTATAGATGGATCACATGTGAATTCATTGTATATAATTATGTGATGGGTGGAGTTTATAATTATGAATCCCCTTGATTCATCCACAAGTCTAATGAGACAATACCTATGGGTTTTTGGCACATACCACTTCCAATAACATGATAGTGTCTAGGTATAAGGTCTTCATAGAATGTGACGATATTCAACATTATCAATTCCATCATTATGATATTAATTATTATTTTAAAATATGTTTTAATTTATTTAAATAGATATATAATTTCTTATATTTTAGTTGATTATGGATTCATATTGTTCATATATTTCATTCATACCAATTTTTACATGTTTATGTTATGAAATATTTCATTGCATGCAAATTTATATGGATTATCCCATATTACTATTACCTGTTTCCCTTCCACATAAAAAAATTTATATGGAATATGGAATATTTTGAGTGTTATGATTGTTGTATTAATAATGTTCTCAAAATATATTCATGAGGTATCCTATGTTTTGAGATGTAATTTATGTATGATTCTAGACTACAAAGCCTACTAAAATATTGGATCATTTGAGAATTCTTATATCCTATACCAATAATGTAATATATCTACTAGATATGTGTTTATAGATTATAAGATGTTATAAAGTTACTTTCTAGAGGTTGAAACATTTAGTCTTCAAGAAGTAGACATCAATATTCACCATTTTTGTAAGGGAATAAATGATCTAATATGCATATAGTTGGTGAAAATAAGTGTGTGATATTTTTTTTCAATATAGGGAACATGTATGGTGTATTTGTGATAGAAATTTTCATTACAATATTGGTTTAGATTGATTAAACAAACTAGTGATGATGGGAATTTGTGGTTTTTTTGAAGATATCCTTGTTGATTTATTCGGATTAAGTTAATTATTATAAGTTGGAAATTATGTTTTTATGTGTATATTTTATCACTCCAGTATAGAAGATAAGTTCCATTATATAATTAAGGGGTGAGTATTTTTAAGATATATTTTATCTTGAGTAAATATGTGGATTGGTGTAAGATTTGTTAAATGTGATTAACCCCCTCTTTTGTGATGGGTTGATGTGAGGGGTCCAAAAATGAGTGGTTAGGCCATATTTAGGAATATTAATCTGAGATTCTATTTTCTGTTTTTATAAAATATAATATCAGGTTAGGAATTGAATAAGTACATGAGTACTCAATCCTAATATTAATGGGTTTTCTTGAGTATTAGGTCTTATGTGTTTATAAAATTTTTGTGTATTTCTATGATATGAATTTCTCATTATCAAAAATATATTTAAGAGTATTGATATGTTAAATATTCTGTAGTATCAAAAATCTATTCTTGAGTTTTTTTATGTTATTCCTTCATCATTAAATTATTTATATTTAGGATAGTTGTAATGATACAAAATATATAGCATCAAAGGATATCATAATGTTGAGATATGTATCACCTTTTTTATATATATTGTTCCAATTTTAGCAAGTATTATTTTTCTTCAGGTACCGGTTGACCAAATCCATCATCATTGGACAATTCTGGTAAGGCCGTGATTTATGACAACATGAATAGTGTATTTTAACATTATTTGTGTCTATTCATGTAATTGTTTATTAATTATCCAGTATATAAACTGAAATTTATAGTCATGTTTATGTTATGTTATTCTTTTTAGTGCCTTAAAGAAAATTGTACAAATAACCTGAATGGATACCTTAGTTGGAAAGTAGATTTCATATTTAGTGATGTATGAAAAGGGAATGTACCAATTTTAGCTATCATATTAGATTGAGTTTAACATGGATATTAAGGTAGTACCGAGACATGTGAATGTAATTTTTTTTTATTATAGAGCCGCTTATATTCATATTTGTTTTGAATTTCCAATCTATATGAGATAAATTCTTTGGGGATTTCACATTGTACTGATTATGTATATATATCATGGGTTCATTTTGTTATTATATGTGATTTTATTTAAATGGTTTAAATATCTCTTTGAATTCATATTATATAATTACTATTTTATTATTATCTTCACCTTATTTAATTATTTTATGAATGGTACTAGGGTAATTATATTTACACATTATGAATATATACTTAACCACTAGTAGGAATTTTTTTACATATGTAGACAAATTATAGATCCTTGATGATACTTTGGAACAAACACAATAACCTTGTTAGGGGTGCCAAAAAATTATTTGAAGGGATATTTTTTATTAACTTGTTATATTTGGGGTTATTATATTAGATATAGAATGACAATAAAATAGGTGGTATACTCTTTTTGTGTAAATTTGTTACTTTTATAGTGAAATGAAAAATTACCATGGTTAGGGGATTGATGTTATTGGTTTTATGCAAAATGGAATCTCGGTTTTAATTCAATTGTAATTTAGATTATTTTTTTATTCTTTGACTACTATCTTAGTTTGGGGAAAAAGGAAAAAGGAAATGAATAATATTATTTATGTAGGTTTATATAATATGTTCTTACATAAATATAATTGGAAAAAAGGTCTTCAAAATCGGTTTTAATAATTTAAATTCAAACATTTAAATTCTTTGTTACATTATAGATAATTATTTTGTATCATAATAAATATTTAAAATTAAAATTGATAGGTTTATCTCTCATTGATATATTAATATATCTATTGATATAACTATGATATATATAGATTCATATAACATGGGTACTGTTTTGGGTAATTGGTGAGGTATTATTTTTTCAATATTCTAACAGTGATTCTTTAGAATTTACTTCCAAGGGTACATTGGATTGTATAAGGTATATTGTTATAAGGGAATGATTTTAAATTTTTTATAACTTTATAATTTAAATAAACACAAACCTACTATTATTTAAACGTTAGTGAAATCAAAGTTTTATTCAAAAACATTTGAAACAGTGTACTATAATTTTTGAAAAAAACCACTCCAACGACATATTGTGATGTATAAGAGAAGAAGGGCTGATCATACTCCTCTAACATTTTTTGGTATTAATGAGGGATGAGTGGAAATGATCTAGATCCTATACCTATTTTTTAGGACAGTGAGCATATTCCAACCTGAATTGTTTTTGTTAGTTTTCATTACGGTGGGGGATTTTTATGTTAGGTCAAGGCTGATATGGTAGAATACACTATAGAAATAGAAACACTATATCCTCTATCCTTTCATGGAATTGGAGGGAATATAGTCACTAATAAATGGCTAAAAATGATCCAAAATATATTTTTATTTTTTGATAAACCGAAGGATAAGTGGGTGAAGCTAGATGCTTTCATGAACTGATGTCATTCAAGAATATGGTGGGGTGTGATAGTTTTAGCTAAGAGGTATGAGGACCTATCATGTGATCATTTAAAGGGATGAATATTTAAATTTTTATTTAATTAAAGTATTATAATGTATTAGGTAGAATAGTTTATAAAAAATCATTAGTGTGGGATTTTTGTGACCGATGTTTCCATACAATTATTATAGTTTATTCTATTTTCAATATTTTTTTCACGTAATGTTGATGAAAAACCATAAATGTTGGAGATAGGGATATAAATAGAAGATATGATGAAGATAAAGATATTATATATAAAATATTTTTTAAATGTAGTTTATATGTTTCTCATAGGGAAAGTGTGATGAAAAAATCTTGTTTCCTCCTAATTTTGGTCCATGTTATAGAACTTCTAGTAGTGCTAGTGGTATCTCTTCTAATGGTAGGAACTGAAGATTTGAAGATCTATCCTAGGGTTTTGAGTGTTGATCATGTCAGGGAAATACTTATTTACTCACTCCATCAGGGGGAACTTATATTGTATGTTATAAATGTGGATTAGCAATTAATTATATATTTGTTTGTATGAACCTTATAATAGTGTATCATTAATATATAAGAAAATAAAACATATAAATTTTTTTATATAATTTTCAACTAATGAATTTTGATGATTATAGAGATAAATATGGGCTTCTCATAAATGATCAAGAGCACCACAACAAACTAATAACATTTCTTTATTGGGTATTCTAGGAATATAATATGATGTAGACATTAGAGGCATCAGTAAATGGTACCAGATGTTCAGCTACAAATCGTATTTCATTAATCCTAGGGAATAGTCCTCATATTCAACAAAAAAAATTGTAATTCCAAATAAGGTTATACTATATGAGAGGAACCCTCAATGGTTAAAAGTAAGGTCTTGGATTCATATAAATTATCTATTTATTTTTGGTCAATTGGGTAAACCTCTTATTTTATTTCTCTATATTTTCTCGATGATTTTGGGTTCTTTATGGAATATTTTCCTTGGGTTTTTCTTGTAGAAAATAATTTTTGGAAGAGGATAGGATTTATTATGAGGTTTCTTTATGAGTTTTCTAGTTTTTGTGGATATTATTAATTTGGGACATTTTTCATTCTATATGTGTATAAATCTGACATTACATTTGTTATTGAATACATTTAAATCTTTTAGGAATTAATCAATTATGATGTTTGGCATTGGTTATTTACCACCCTCTTAGAGATGATAATATGTTCACAAGTGAATTGGATTTAAATAAATATTGATATATAATTAGGTATAAAAAATGGGAGTAATTATAAAATAAATAGAAAATATAGTCCCTACGTCTAAGTAGATAACACATCCACAAACATATCCACGGACAGTGGATTTGTTAAAGGTCTTATTAGCTATATAAATTTTAGTCCATCCTTTATAAATAGGGATTAATTTCACCATTGATAAACTTTTTTGTGTTGATCCTATATCCATAACATCAAATTATATGGAATTTACTTAGTTAAAGTAAATGATGATTCAGTTAAATTACATTTTAGGTTATTGGTTTAATTTATCTAAATATTACTTATCTAGGTTCTCTAATGTTGTTCAATAATAAGGGAAAATGTATTTTGAAATTATACATGGATTAAAATAAGGTGATTCATGTTACTATAAATATTAGATATCCTCTAACATATAAATTTTACTTATTTAATCATTTTAGGGTATCCCAATGGGTTTTAAAGATTAATCTATGATCCAAATATAATAATCTGTTACTCAAGATAGAGCATATACAATATATGGAATTTAGTAGCTGGTATAGGCTCAATGGGTTACTAGTGTAGTTATCTAGCTTAATGAATGTTCCATAATTTTCAATGGATCCCATGTATTTTTTTTCTATCCATAGATAAGATACTTTATTATTATGTGATCAATGAAATTATATTATATTATAAAATTAAGGAATTATATTAGGAAAATTTTTGGATTGTATTCAGAATGCATCATTTTAATTGGATTTACCTAATATCTCAAAGTTTAATTTCTTAATTTACAATATTCATTTTCTTAGAAATATTATATAAGATTCTAGTGTTTTGGTTAACCTTGATAATGTGGGTGTAGTGACATCTTGATAATGACCCAATAATGACTTTGAGATATGGAGTTTCCTTTAAATGTGATAAAATCCTCAGGACCCTGGAGTAATAATTGATAGAAGGGTGATAATTGATAATTACAAGTTAATTTTTACATTCTTCTTGAAATAACCATTTAATTTAGGTAGAAGGATTACTTAATCTCTTTGACACAAAAAAACATACATTATAAGGGTATAACAGATTATTTAAAGGTTTACCTCTCAAAATGGAGTGGCTAATCCTCAGCATGACTCAGATTCACCAGAGATTAAACAATTCATTAGAATTAACATATGTGTTACAATGAGTATAATTTGTCCTAAAAATAGTGTTATAAAAAGTCTTTAACTATAAATATTATTATTACTATAAAGGTTCAATTACATGAAATATTTTTTCTATTAGTGAGTATCCCAGAGAATAATACATCCATTATGTTTTCAATATTTTGTTTATTCTTCTCCTCTTTCTTATAGTTTAATATTATAAATTATATTCATATTCCTCTTACTTTATATCTCCTAAATAATCAATTTATATTTTCAGTTTATTCCACATCAATTGTATCATAATATATACATAAAACTATAAAAGTTATCCCCTTCTATAGGAGTGACTTTTCCCTATCAATATTTAAATTTAAAATTTAAAAAATAAAAATAAATAATGTAATAGATTGAGAACCTACCCATAACCTAGTGGGATTGGGGTAACCAATATACATCATTTAAAATATTGGACTTGGCCTGGCTACACATATCCTATATTGATATCATGAGTAATAAAATTTTACCCAATAAATTGATGGGATATAATTCACCCACCATTTACATAATGATAACACACACACACACACACAGATATATATATATATATCTGTGGGTGTGGGTGTGTGTGAGTTTTTTCCTCAATAACTTGAAATCATTTATAATTAAATCATACTTTAACTAAAAGTTGAGAAAGATATGTGTCCAATAATGATTATTAACAAACATGATCGTTAGACTTATAGAATAATAATTATGATGGTATAATTAAATCATATACCTAGTGAATAATAACAAATATTAAATGATATTGAAATATATTAAGAAATGTTTTATAACAAAATTATCATTTTGTGTAAAAATAAGAAGAAATATGCATTAGGTTAGATAAAATTTACTTTAAAAGAAAATATTTTATAAAATATTATGACTAGAAATTAATTAGGAAAACTATGAAATCATATAGAAGAATATTATCAATGAAAATCAAATTAGAAAATGAGAATTTCTTTCAATGTGTATAACTTTATTAAGGAATATTCTTTTCAAACATTTCTAAAGGGAGTCAATGTCAATAGAAAATAACCCATATAGAAAACATTAAAAATATCTATTTGATTTCATTTTAATAAAGTAAAAAAATTATAAATGAGCTTATAATTTTTTTGGATTACTGATATTTAAATCTATAGAACTATATAAATTTATGTATATGGAGCAGAAAGATTCATGTGAAGAGATAAGTTCGGTTCAACTTAAAAGCTTCATTTTTTGTAGTTGTGTACCAAACGAAGGTGAAATTGTAATTATACATGTAATAATTATGATGTACTATGATAGAATAAAATATAAATTATTTAATGGAGATAGATCATAAATTTTCCCATGACGAAAAATTAGTTCTAAACATTCATTATCTCAAAATGAGATTGGAGATAAAACCTTAACCTTGGATTCCTGATTGGTAAGACATTATCTAAGATCCTTAAAAATCAACTTCCATTTATTATCTATCAATCTATATTTTTATTTATTTATATTATTTTATATCACTCTTTTAAAATTTATTAATATTAATTTATTAAATATACTTTGATAAAATCAATATTCGGGTGTCAATTGTCTCGTTTTCCGCATATGCTTGGGTACAATGGGTTCAGACTATAAATCATGATCATGGATTTATCACCTATAGAATGTTCATGATTATTTTATATTTTTATATATAGATCAATATTTCCATGGTTATTTATTATATCTTATTATGATGTTTTGATTGGAACTCTTAAAAACATCAATTTTAGTGTATTTTTGTTCAATGAAATCAATTAATTTTACAAATGTATATAATTATATATATTACTATTAAAAAACTATCGAAATGTCACAAATTAATCATTATTAGATCATATTAATAAAATTAATTCTTTCAAAAGCATCACTAATGTAAACATTATAACATTTTTTGTGCAGTTTGTAAAACCAAATCAAACAAGAACACATTATTATGTCTATTTGAATAAGAAAATTTTATTATATAATAATAATATTAATTTTATGGAACATTAATTATTTTTTTATTAATTTGATATATTATATTTAAAAAGGGTTGGATGTAAAATAAAAAGATGAATGATGAAGGAAATGATTACAGTGATGTTGACCACTTGAATCATCTATTGGAGGGACCCTCAGAAATGAGTGGTTTGGTATATCATCTTTAGGATGTAGAACTTAAAAATTTACAAAGGATTTTTCAAGATATAATTTTTGAATTGATCTAAGAGAAATTTTATGGAAATGTGATGTATCATGTGGTGAGAGGTGGGGCATTTTTATAGGTGAAAGGAGGGTCATTTTTTAAAATGATCATTAAATAATATAAATGGAATGTAATTTAGAATTAAAGTGGAATAAAATTTGAAAAATAAAGAATATAATATATGGGGAGGTTTAAATGTCATTTAAAAAATCATTTACATATAATTTTTCATGGATTTTTATGATTTTCATCTCTTTATTTAACACCCTTACCATAAATTATCAATTTCCAAGGTGACAATATTTTAACTTGGCTACTTATTATTAGGAATAGAAATGAAATTTAGCTTACTACATAATATATATTTTATTATATTTAATTTATAAAAGTGATAAAAATATTTTTAAAATAATAAATATATATCCCATAAAAACTATTAGAAAAAAAATTTACTACAAAAAATACATATATATTTAATCTTCTGGAATTATTAATAGACATATTTATTGAAATTTAATTTACTCTATTTTTAAACTATACTATTTTAACCATTATTTAATTTTTTTCAATTTGATTTAGTAATAAAAGTATCTAAAACAATTATTTATAAATTATCCCTTTTATAATTAAATTAATATAAACACATTCTGTTATATATATTCTAAATATTAAATATATATAAATCCATCAGATTTAGATCATTTTTTATTTTAAAATATTATATATATTTATCTATTAATAATATTTATATATGTTGCTACCTTTTTATTTTTTTCATGAATTATTTATTATTTCTAAATTATTTCTATATTAATTTGTTTGAAAAAATTTATAAATTTATCATACCAATTAGATACAATAATTTCTAATGATTATATATCCAATGGACATATATCTAACAAACATATACCCAATGGTCATATTACATTATAATATATAGTTGTAAATGATTTGATAAAATTCTTTCATCAAGATTTATTACCTCTACCTAAAAATTTATATTTTATTTAATATATTTTATCTCAATCTAATAGTTCTAATTAGGATTTTACTCATCATGAAAAAATATGGATAAAGTTGTTTTTTTCATTGTATTTTTTTTAATTTTTCATTTATCGTTATTTTATTTTTCTTAATGATGTTTCATATTTTTATTTTTATGACATATGAATGTTTAACTTTAAATTGTAATATTTTATCTCAAAAAAATGTATCTAAAATTTATTTTTAGTAATTTTTTGTGTAAAAAAACTTTCGATCACATATATTTACATTAAAGATAAAAATATAGTCAAATCAGAGGGATTTACATTATAACACTCTTTAATATAACATTCCACCAATTTTTGTGTACTCCGATAAAAAAATATAAGGGTACTTCTATCTCATTATATCTTTTTGTTTTCATATTTATTCCTTAATATTATTATTTCTCTATATAATTTTAATGAGGTGACTATTATTTTTTGTTTTTCTTTATCTCTATGATCTATGTTTTATACCTTTTTCAGGTTTGGGAGATCATTTTAACACTATAAAACCTCTCAATTTTTCAAATTTGATGGATAAGTATATAATTCCTCTAAATTGATAAATGGAACACATAATTTAAATGGTAGAGGTTCAGTGGAAGTTCAAGACAATAAATTCCATACCAAAAAAATAAAGGGCTTCAAGAGAGATAACATATCGAGGGATTGAATTTACCTTCTTCACAAATCTCATAACCCTCGTCCAAGGTAATATTATAAAGAATAATTTTCCTCTGAATTAATATTCCAAATCTCATAGAAAATTATCAGTAAAGAAATTATGTGGATATGTGTTACTATATTGATCCACTAAATGCATTAAAAATTTTCTAAACATTTTGAGGAATATCTAGTCCTATAAGATTATGTTATCTAAAGATTTGATAACATGTGGAGTTATGCACCCCTTAACAAACCAAGAATCATATTGTTATAATCAAATAATTTAATTGAAATTTTTTATATGATAGCTTTATCAAAGGAAGGTCTATATCCAAATATCCTTTTCTATTCATTGAACTACACATCAACATATCTTTTAGATTTTTAATTGTCCTTTTGTATTGATAATAATTAAAAGGATGATAATATATATTAAATCCTTACACTATATCTAATTATTTTGTAAGACTTATATATAACATATTAGAAAAACTTATATCCTAATTGAATATAACAGAATGTGGTAAACTATGCCATCTGACATTATTCATAATGTGTATATCATAATATTTATTAAGAAATAAATCTTCCACAATTGTGATGAAATGTTACAAATTTATAATGAAGTAAACTACAACCTAAATAGAATTATATCCTTTAAAAGTATTTGGATGTGTTTCAATGAAATCAATAGTTTTTTTTCAACTTCTATACAGGTATGTGCACTGATTGTATCGTCCCCTAAGACTTCAATCACTCCACCGAAACATTATCACATGCCAAGAATCCTGATACATTCTCCCCCATGACCATTTTCATGTTTTCCCTTAGAATACCTATTTATCAGCTCTGTACATCTACTTATTTCCATGATAGATAAATATTGATGAGCTACATGAATTATCAAAATTCTCATTCATCTGTTTTGGATTTTATGGGATATCTATTCTTTTCTCAAATCATATATTTCCAAAATTTTTAGAATGAATAACTGAAATTTTAACATCCTTTACTCTAATAACTCAAGAAAAATTTCTACTTTATTACATTGACATAATATAAAGGGAATAAAATCCCAAAGGAGTGAATATTTTCATAGTCATAGTAAACTAGTTTATAACATCATCACCATTTTACATATAAAGACATAAATTATTATATAATTTTTTTGAGAAGAACATTATTACCAATAGAATATCTTGTTAAATCAATCATAATAAACTTTATGGATTCTAGGGAAATTAAAAATTAATTTTGATCCCAAAATTTGTATTAATGGTTTATTATAATGTATGTAATCTTAAATAAATATGAAAAACAAAACATAGAATGGTAAATAACTTAACAAACATGAAATTTATATTAATTGACTATAAAAATCAATATGGATAGGTAAATAAATTGAAACACATTACTTCTAATAAATATCATTACTATCAATTTTTTAGGAATAATAAATATGTAAAGGTAAATAGCTGAAAACACATGTCATTTAATCAATAAGATGATAATGAAGTGCGCCAAGAGATAATATCATTGGGAAAATATAATGGATAATTATAATAGATTTTCCAATGACAAAAATGCATAAATACTAGACTTTTTTATTTCAAGTATCATGATACCTATAATGTCAAGAATATTCTGAAGATGGTTTAAAACTAATGGGTATGTATACCCTAAAAACCCATTTAAACAATTCTATCCAACCGATTCGTCTCATGAGATTACAGATGCATCAGCATGAATTCTATAATCAGACCCCACACATATTTATATATCAAAATAATTTATTATATATTGAATTATATATTTAATTCATGAACCATATAACTTACCATTAAATATATTTATTGAATAATCAATTTTGATTAAAATTATTTACCCATTTAGTAATAGAAAATTAAATATGAAAAATAATTTGTATAAATAAGATATTTTATAATATATATGCATATCCATGATAAATAATATAGATATTTAATGTAAATTTAAAATCCAATAATCATAGAAAATTGAATAACTCAAGGAAAATTTAATGACTACAAAAATAAACCATGTAAATGTGCGTCAATATTATCATTGGTCAAAAAAATAATAATCCATACAGAGGAAAATTAAGGATTGTATTAATACAGAAAATCCCCAATGGTGTATATTTCAAATAAAGGGTTGATTTCACTGTTGAATAGAAATTTCAAAAAAATTCATCAAATTTTTTTTGAGGAAAACATCCATTTTATTTTATAAATCCCAATTTTAAACTAAATGTTCTAAATAATTGAAAATAATTTTCTTTGAAAATTACATTTAAAACATATAATTAAATAATTATATCAATGTTTACATAATTGTGGGAATATTTATACATTCCATACACCTTAAAAAATATTCTTTTCACATTTTCAGTAAAATCCAAATGGCACATTTTTGGAAATAGATATGAAGATTCTTTTAAAAAAATTTGTAAAAATTTAATAATGGGTAAAAATGTATTTAATGAATAATCTTGGTAATTCTAAAACATTTTTGAATACATTTTCAGAAAACAATATTTTGAAATATATTTTTTTAAAATAAATAATGAAATAAGGATGGATATTATTAAAAACATTTTCTCCATAATTTTATGTAATATAGAGTGGAAAATTGAAAATATTACTTAAAAACATTGTGATTAACCAGGGTATTATAAAAATAATGGGTTTTTATCGAATTATCAAAAAAATTTGTTCAATGGAAATTTATGAATGAACAATCCACATTAAAATCAGATTATGATAAACAACCTAAAAATTATCATAATGTTAAATTGTGAATCAATTAAGGAATCAATTATGTGTATCAAATTTAAATCCGAATAAAAACATATAAAATAAAATAAAATATAATAAATATTAATTACCCACATAATCAAATAATATTATATAAAATGATGAATTAATAAAACCACATGAAAAGGAATCGAGTCATTAAATTATTTATTTCTTGGTAATTTTTATATAATGTCACCTTAGTTGAAATAAATAAAATTAAAAATATAATCCATGAATGATTAATTTTTCATTTATTACATCAAACTGATATTTCTATAAGCTATATAAAATAAATTAGGTGCATAACATTATAATATTCCTTTAGGAAGGTAAATTGAGACAATTTCCCTTACCTCATGCATATTTTTGGTTGAACGAGCTTTAAAATCATGTAAAAATATTTGTTTCATGTTATTAATTTTTACTATTACTATAATAAAATCTATAATATCATATGTGATCCTCTTATAACAATTTAACAAGATTTTTTAAATCATATTTCATTATTTTCATGGTTTTAGGTGTTAATTTCCTTGTTTTATCTACATGTTTTTTCCAAAAGTTATGGTTCAGGTACATAGTATATAAATCCAAAATTTCAAGAATAAAAATAATATTATAATTATCCCATTTAATAATTAATTACATAATTATAACCATTCTTAAAATTTGGCCTTAAAAAATGATTACCATCTCTTTGTAGAGATTGTAGACTGATAGTACACAAAAGAGATTATATCATTACTGTAATAGATGAAGGGGAAAGGGCTGGTATAATATATTAAAATTAAAGAATTTATATTATTTGATATATATAAAATGTTTTATTTAGATTAATTCTACCTAATTTCTATATAATACAAAAGTGAAAAATGACTCACATCACTTCACAAGGCAGTAGTTTGTCATACACATGTTCTACGTTGTCATATTTTTAACAGAATTTAGTGAATGAAGGTAAAATTTATATTATTATTTCATAATTATAATAATATCATATTCATAATACTCATGTTTTATTTCCTTCATTATTTAAATCCGTTAAATATGGTGATGGAAAATGAAATATATTCGGTTGAGAGGCTGTAGTCTAACGTAAAAATGATTTACGATTTTGTTTCTCATTTTATTAAAGTATATATGGATGTAGTTTATTAAACTAGTATAATAAAATATTAGTATATAAAATATTCTGGATATATTATATTATTATTATTGAATAATATTTTAAGTAGGTGGAAGAAGAAATAAAATGAAAATGCTCATTTATGAATGATATGTCTTCTTCTAGGAAATTTTACAGGTTTTCACTAGAATAATTATTGAAATAGATTTATTATTAAAAAAATGGATCTACGACATTGAGGGAGGATTAAGTAAGTTATTTGGAAATATATTGGCCTGAACAATGTCTTAGAACATCTAAAGAGGTGAGGAGATGGTTTGACATTTATAAGTGTGGGGGAGGACACCCTTGTAATTTTTGAAAGGAACAAATTACACCAACATTTGGATCCTTTAAAAAGACTCATAAATTGGTCATTATAGACACACATATATATCATATGGCCTAGATATGTCCATTAAAATGGTTTTGGAAATGTTTTAGGGCATTTTTATCCCTTGACTTCTTTGTTTTACCAACCTGTAAACCAGTTCTTACCATAACCGCAATTTCAAAATTTTACTTATTTTATTATTAATAATGTTATAAGATTATGTTGATATTATTAGATAATTTAAATTCTTATAAATAAAAAATTTAAATCAATTTTATAAATTCAATTTAATAAATGGAATAAGTTAATTTAAAATTATACCCGCATATAGTATGAGAAACGTGTTTTCCATGTGAAAACATTATTAAGAACAATTTTTTTTCACTAAAATATTCAATATAAACTTGATTAAAATGACCAAAAATAGTTAATGTTTAATATAGTTAAACTAATTTTACTTGAAAACCAATTTTATATGTAATTTATTCATAGTTTTTATATAATGGAAAAAAATTATTTCATTAAAAATATATGTATTTTATTAATTCAGTAAAAAATATTTCAAAAAATATGAGAAATTCAAAATCACAATATTTTGATTTTATAATTTAAAACTATATTTTAATTTTTTTAAAAAATTAATATTTAATTTTAAAATATGCATGTAAATCACGAATAAACCATATTTTATAAAAAATATAGTTCTCCAAAAACATTTCTTTTCATTTAAATAATGATTATTTTATTTATAATGAATATATAACCTTAATTTTCATAATTTAGTAATAATTATTCATACCCATCAATTTAATGTCAAGGTTATAATAGGATGCTCTATTACAATTCATTTATTCTCGGGGATGTGTCTTCCACTAGTTATCAAGAGATTAATTTTAAATAAACATATTACATGGTTTTTTTATGCTTGGTGTCATGTGTCACCTTTTCTATAAATGTAATAGATTTATAATTTTAGGGTTTTAATTTCTATAAAAATTAAAATTTTTATTTCCTCAAAAATTGATGTTAAGCTCAGAAATCAATGGTTTGATTATCAAAAATTCCATTTTCAAAAACACACATCATAAAAATTGTTAATAAACTTCATCTTAATAAGAGAGAAAGAGAAGTGAAAATTTCAACTATATTACAAATTAACTTGGTTTCTAATTAGTATAACATTATTTTAATTTTATGTTATATTAATGCACAAAAAGAATAAATATTTTTATTGGTCATAAGAAATTTAATGATAAATGGAATGTTAAGGACCTCAAAACCATAAATATATATTGGTTTTAAAAAAATTTATCCATATTATATGATGGTAACATGATAATTGTTTTGTATTAAAATCCTTTTCCTAATGTTGTGGAATTATTTTATTATCTAAATATACAATGAAATATATACTTACTTTTTTAATTTCTATTACATAATAATATTTTATCCCTCATTTCACTTTTATCAATTTCCATTTCATCTCTTACACCAAGAAATCAATATCCAAAAAATAAAACCTTTTTTGATAGAAGTAATACAATTAAATTTTAATATATTGTAATATCCATAAAAGTGTGACAAGTCTTTACACATTTCCCTAACTAATTTCCAATACCAATATGATAAGAAAAAGTTATAAAAAATGAATACATTAATCCGTAAACCCTAACGGTAACACCATAGGTTTATCATTATTATTTATTCATAAATTTGTTTATCTAAAAACAATGACTTTTTAACCAGAAGATCACATTGTATAGTGGAAGGAACAACACTCTTATTACCCTTTGATAGTGGGATGAAGCCCTATATACTTACTAGATGCGATGGATTTTCACTAGAAATGAGGGTTTTCAGGTTTCTAAAACAAAATTTATATAACTCTTATAAATTTTCAAAATATAGATAACCACTATTTATGATAGAATAAAGGATATAATAGACCATAATGGAAAAAATACCTTTAATAATCACTATAAAAAATTTAAATACATTCTTCCAAAAATAAAACTTTCAAATACAATATCAATTGGTTATATTACCATAAATTTTTTCCAAATGCATCCTTAATCATGATATAGTCGCACCACAATTTTTTTAAAAAGGGGTGCTTATGACATTGAAATTATGATAAATCCTAAACTCAAAAACCCATAATGGTGTCTATAAATATTAATTTAATAATAAAATATATGCTTCATAAACTTTACACAATATTTACTTGATACACAATTATTATAAAAAAATACCAATGGTAAAAAATCATATAAAATGTAATTATTAAATCTGAGTATATAAATAATTAAACTATTTTATTTCAAAATATGTCATTCATTGGTCTATTAGTTTAAAATTAAATTATTCAATTGACATGGATACTTCCTAGGATCTCCTCATTTAATAAAATTAACTATAAATGGATCCATATAATGAACCATATTTACTTCCATTATTGTCTTCAATTTTTCTTGAAAATTCATTGCATTATTCCCTCGTTTTCCACACATAAATCATTTTCCATTTAATTTGAGAGACTATCATGGGTCTCTCTTTCATCATTTTTGAGATTAAGGAAATTTAGATTTATTTCCTCTATAGTCTCCCATACTCGATACCTTAGAAAAATCTATCCTTCTCATCCTTATTGAGTTTGAGAGTTGTTTTTGGTATACTATATTAATCATATTCCGGGATAAATTATTAGTAATAATCATTAAATTATTAACTCTATTAATCATCAAATTTGGTTCCTCATAGTCACCACATTTTCCTTCATATTTATTTTTAACATGATTCCTTCAGGTTCCAACCATTGAATAGAACCAAAAAAATATTTTTTTCCAACAATAATCATAGTGATAAAACCATATAATTATGAAAATATTTATATAATATCTATATAATGGAACAATAGTTTCAATAAAAAAGAACTTTGGTTTATCCCAGGTCAATCATCATCATCATCTATTCAAATCCTTCATAATGGTTTGTAATAAAAAAGTGTTTTATCCTAAGAATGACCCTCAGGAGTGTCAAACCAGTTTCATTATAAGGCCAAATAATATGCAGTAGGTGACAATTGGGTCAATAACCAATGTTCCCTTGTTATATTTTTTATTATTTGAAACATATTTTATAGGAATATGCCAACTTATACAATACATATAAGGATTCATTTCTATGAAAACCATAGAATATATACCTTACCAAAACATTAGAATGTTATTCTATATTAATTATAAATTTCTATCATATGGTCATATTCCACAATAAATGTTCTAATATATATGGTTATCAAATTAACTACTAAAAATACTATTATAACAACTATAATGACCCCGACTCTAGTAAACTATAGACGATGTCTATATTATTATATTGGAAAATGATACAAATAATCACATCCTGAATGATTGACTGGTTTAGTAGTCTTGGTGAACTATATACATACATGATTCCCATGTTATAATTGAAAACAATTCCCACATAATTTTTAAGAAAAAAACCTCATTCATTCTTGAATATCATTTCATATCAATCATAGTAAACGTTATTGATTCATGGGATGGGAAGAACAATAACAGTGTGATCAAATTCTTCTTAAGGGTTATGTACAATAAAAGATATCTTTAATCAATAAGTATAATAAAAAATGAAGGGTTAATAACTATAAAAACATGATATTTAAAGAACATGACAACCATAATCAAATATTGAAAGGTAAATAACTAAAAACAAAAGACATTTAATCAATATCAAGAATATAATCATTGGTTAAGAAATAATCAATATGGAATGGTAAATAACTATAATAATATGTAATTTAATAAATAAACTAAGGATAAAATGAATCTATTGATAATATCACAAAGAAAATATCACAAATAATAATAACATAATTATTAAAGAGGTAAATTCTAAAATATTTTATTTTATGATCTCAAGAATTATGATACCTCTACTATCAGGATCTTTCTAATGTTATTTAAAAACTATTGGGTATGTATACACTAGAAACCCATTTAACTAAGGTAGTAAACTAATTCATATCATGATACTACCAATGTATTAAGGGGATATTTATTACCAAGATCCACCAATATCCGTATGTCCATGGAATTTCCCAAATATCAAATAATATATTTAATTCATGAAAAATATACCTTACCATTAATTATCAGCATTAAATAAAAAAGTCAAGATTTTAAATATTTTCATTGTTAAAAAAATATCATTAAATGTTAAAAAAAATATTTATAAATGAGATATGGTTTAGTAAATACACATATTCATGATAAATAGTATGTATATTTTTGGGATATTTAATTTCCAATGATCATATGAAAGTGAATAATTCAGTAAAAAGTTAATAACTAAAAAATGAATCATTTAAGTGATTTTTAATAATATCATTGGTCAAGAAAATAATTAAACTTTTAGAGGAATAATATTTATGGTATCAATATAACATATCCATAAGGGAGTTTTTGTAAAATAAAGGGGGTTTTCTCATTGAAAAATATAAATACCATAAATGTTATTTAAAAAAATCCTTTAGGAAAACATCCTTTTCATATCCAAAATAACCATAAAAAAATATAAAAAAGAATTTTGAAGATAGTTATCTTTAAATTTTAACATTCAACCAAAAAATTTAATCATGAATTCATTTTGTGGTTATGATAGTGGAAAATTCAGTACATTTCTTACACATAAAAACAAATATTCTTTTCACAGTTTTGGTAAAATTAAAACGATCCTGGATTGCAATACTACATGATGATTATATTAAAAATATTTTGTAAAAAATAAAACATGGTTGGAAATTTCTTTAATAAATAATTTTGATAATGTTAAAACATTTTTGATTTTTTTTATAAAACATTATTTTGAATGAAAATTGATTTTTGACTATAGAGAGAAATTATTTCGAATTCTAATAAAAATAGTTATCCCAAATTTCAAGAACACAAGAGTTGAAAACATTTAATATTAAATTAAAACAACATGAATAAATAGAGGATATAAAAATGAAATTGTTTTATTATGTAATTATAAAATAATTTCGTTCAATTTAAATTCACACATAAACAATCCCGATTTAAATGTAAATGTGACATATACCCTAAGAAAGATTGTAACATTGAACTAATAATTAATCAATGAATAGATAATGCATAGAAAAATAAAATAAAAAATATATACAATTAGAATCACAATATAATATAGTTTCATTATGAACATTATCTTTTAATATCAACCATAATGAAGAAGTAATATAACTCAATGAAAAGAAATTGGGTTATGAAATTATTTACCTCTTGGTAATTTTCAACTAAAAGTCCCATAGATGAAGTTATTAAAATAAAAATATAAAATAAATCAAATTAATAATTTTTAATTATATTAAATGAAATAGTCAAGTATATATACCATATTATATAAACTATATTAATAAAATTACGATATGCCTCAATAAAGGAAAATTGTGACAAAGTCCCTTAACACACACTTACATTGGGTTGAAAATTATTTATCATCATGTATAATGGTTTAAATAATGTTATTAATTTATATAATAACCATAATAATATTTAAAATATCATATATGATGCACTTATAACATTTTACCACCCAATTGTTAATAATATGTAATTACTTTCACTATTTTGGATGTTAATTACCTCGTTTTCTCAGGTGTGTTTTGTCATGAAGGTTCTAGTTATTGTATATTGGATATAATTACATCGTCTATGTAGTTATAATAATGATATAAATATGATATTTTCGCATTATATACATCATTATAAACATTATTAAAAGTTAGTCCAAGAAAATGGATCACATTGCTTCATGGTGAGAGTATGCCGCACATATGCAAGAGTGATGATATAATTTCATTAATGGGTGAAAGGTTATGATATTTTGTGATATATTAATTTTTTATAATTTATATCATTTTATATATATCATATATATTTTTAAATTTATGATTAATATATTCCTTGTAATGTGTAATTGAAGAAAGACTCACATCGGTTTGCGAGGTGGTAGTCCGAAATACACACAAGGGACACTCTCTTATTTTCAACAACATGGAATTTAAGAAATTTTATGTGATATTATAATTAAAGAAGTATAATAATATCATAATAAATATTTACATGTGTAAAATCCATCTTTATATATATACATGAATGGTGATGGTGGAAAAAAATTTATATTGGTTCACAAGGCGGAAGTCCACTATATAATGGATCAATGATTTCATTTCCCATTTTATTGAAGTGGATATTGATATACATATTTAGATTTAAATAATAAAATAAATTTTTTTGGGGCATAATGGTTATGTTAGCATTATTTAATAAAATTGGAAGGATATGGAAGAACAAACAAAATGAAAATTCTCATTTCAAAATGTTTCCTCTTCTTTGAGGAACATCATTTAGTTTTCCCCAAAGGACATCATAGGATGGATTTATATTCTTAACACCTAAATATTTTATGATATGTATATTTTAAATTTAAAATCTTCAATATATTATGTTTCATGAAACACTGAGTTTGAAACCACTTCATATTATTAAATATTATTGTTTAAATTATAACAGTAATAACCTAGTCGTTAAATTGAAATGTATCGATATGAAGAACTGATTAATGAAATATATATATATATATATGTATATATATTTTAATTAATATAAATATATTTGAAAATTATCATAATATAATAAAAATATTTTTAGTAAATTCATTCTAAATCTTTGAAAATACATTTTCTCCCAAATTGATTTATGTTTCCCTTTATGAATGAATATTATAGTTAATTTTTGGAAGATTTAGAAAATGTATTTTATAAAATTAAAATATTTTTTGAAATAATCATATCACAATTAGTATATTTTAATTTTGTTTATAGTTTTTTGAAAAAGTTGAATTTTTTGGTGAATAGTAAAACAATACCGTTTGTTAGAAAATACGATATATTTTAAGATTTCACAAAGATATAATTATGAAAAAATATTAAACATATTTAATGAATAATATATGAAATTATAATATACATATTTTATAAAAATAATTCATAAAATTTAAATTATAATTTAATTATTGATAAATATGAACATCATTATGAGTGACGACGTAGTTCTGACATAATGTTAGAAAAGTAAAATTTGGTATCTTATAGATAATAATTGACTGATACTAATTATTTTCATGATTTTATTATTAAATATAATGTGTTTATGATTATATTTGACTCATAGTTTCTAATTTCATAGTTATATAACATGAATCTTATCTAAATACTTGTGCAATACTTGCACAAGGTTAGAAAAGTCAAATTAAAAAATTAAAGAATTTTTATTGACATTGACTTGAGTGAATATTCATAATGAAAAAATATAACATATTATCATGATCATATTTTATTTATTTTTATGATAGTAATTTATTTTTTACAAATTAAATAATTACCTTTAATACCTATACAACACTAGCACATTGCTTGTGAAAGTATAAAAAATTAAATAAAATTATTTTAATTAAACTTATAAGAACCATTAAATGACCCTAAATTTTATCTATATATCAATATATTATTATGTATCAACTATAATAATCCTTTATTTGAATTTAGGTCCTTTCTAAATCCCCTTGTCTAACATTATGTTCTTTATAATATTTTATTTAAAAGAATGTCAATCTTTTCACACTATGGTTATGAATTAGTATTAATTTTTAATATATAGTTTTCCCAAAGATATATTTTACCATAAATAGTATATATAATTATAAAATATTTGAATTCTTTATGGTTTTTTGTTTTTATATTTAGGATGGTGATCAATAACTTAAATTCTTTCACATTGATAATGTAGTAAATATTAATTTATTAGAAATGTAAAATAAAGGACATTAAAAGTATTAAAATAAATATCCTTTAAATTTATTATGATAATACATGAATTATATAGATAAATATGCAATTTAAAGGATATAATAAAAATATTTTTTATAATTAAAAACATTTTTTGATTATTTTTAAATTCATAGATATGATTAGAATTAAATTTGAAAATAATGAATTTTCATTAATATAATATTTTATTAAATTATTTTAAAATAAGAAAAACATAAAATAATCCCAAAGGGGATAATATATGATTTAAATTTTCATACCCTATTACTTATAGGCAATTTATTTTACTTTTCCCTAAAATAGCCTTATTATATTTTAATATTTTAGAAGACACTAAAAATCCCCCTCACATCAAATAGAAATGGAAACCCCTTCCATAATTTATTTTCATAGATGTTATAATTATATATCAACCATAGTATTCAAAATTATATTATACACATACCTATCCAAATTATAGTATTTTTGGTATCACCAAGAGACCAATTCTATGTTCCTTAAATAGGTTCTTAAAGATAAGCGACTCAATATGTAAATTCCTCTTTATCTTTTGAATTTATTCTCTCTTATACATTATCATAAAACATATATAATGTTTAATGATAAAATAATTACCATATATATATTTTAATGTTATTGGTTTAATTTAATATCCATCATCAAATTTTTTCACTTCACATTTTATTCTTAAATATGAAATCATCTTTCAGGGTTTGTTGATTGACCGCCTTCCGGGCCCATGAGTTTTTGTTTCCCTTTACCACATTCATTGAAAGCATAAATTCACATATAATTGATTAAAAGGACCTATATATATATATTATATGTTCTATCATTATATAATAAATATATTTCCATAATATTAATCATAACAAAACAAAACCGCGATGGTTGAAAAAGTTGCCTTAATAAATCGAACAATTATCATTAATCATTTATCAAATGAATCAAGCTCATGTGAGAAATAAAAATAATATATAATAACATATGAAAATATTAAGAGGAATGAGTACCATATAATCTCATATCTAGAGTAACAATACCATTTTACCTGAAAATTGATAAAACTACACAAGTTACCAACCATGGAACCATGAAATAAATACCCAAGGAAATAAGAAACCGATAATTATAAATCATCAAAATAAAGATAAAACAATATAATATAATCATAATAAATAAAATTTATGTTGTTTTTTCAATATCTTATTGGATGCGAACTATAAGTGAAACACACATTCAGACCTAATGTAAGGAAATTCTTAACCCAGTTTCTATTCATTGGGTTAAACATCTTCTCCACTTATTTTTTCATTATTTAATTATAATTTAAATTAAATAAAATTTTATTATTTTTTATTTCTACTTATTTTATGTTGGTACACATATAATACATAAATTTGATTCATTTTATTAACTTTTACATCATTGATTTGATTTAAAATTAATCTTTTAATTGTTTTAAAAATTTAAAAGGACTATTTTTATAAAGAATGAGAATATTTTACCACTTTCATAATGCATTAATGTTTTAAATTTCCCTTTACAAAATGATAAGTTTATTTTCAAGGTAATTATTTGATTTTATAACTGATGAGGTTTCTTAAAATAATTGATTTCAGTGTGAAAAGGGTATTTTCATAAAAAAAATTCATTCATATCATTAAATTATATATGTCAACACCCTTGGGTAGATCATATAAATCATTTAAATTTATATCATATAATACCATTAACCATATTTATGGAATGATCTGAGATAATTTTGATTATGGTGTACAATTTTGATACCATTCTCCATAATACTTTTGATGTATTATGATTATGAAACATTATTAATAGTTTATATTATAGATTCAATATGAATATATTTTTTGATTTTATATCACCCATTTTATATGAGTAATATATTTTAATTAGTAAGTTTCATTTGTGGCCTACAATATCCCCTCGATGCACTGATAGATCTAATGATATAAACTGGTTTGGGTTTTGGCTGATGCCCTACCCGTTCATGTTTGCTGTCTTAGTCAAATACTTAAAGGAATGTTTATGATGTATTGTAGTATGGATTCCCTCATTATTCCATTAGTTACTAACAATCCATTTGATAATTTTATTATTACAATATCCATGTTTATATTTCATCGAAATTTTATTATTTATATTGAATCATTTGGTTATAATTTATTACTTCCATATTATTCTCAAGTGTATGTTTTAATGGAATTTTATTTTAGTAATTTACCTTTAATTATTTTTTATTCTTATATATGGTTTCTTTTATATATGATTACTTTTCCTAGAAATCTTATATCACCCTTTTATTTTGTAAAAATGTATCCAAGATGTGAAGATGGATATTGTGATTTAAATGTAGGGATAATCTAGGATAATAGTGGGGTTTTCAATGAAGTTTCTTTGATTAATTATGTTTCAAGTGGTTAGGTAAGGATTATTAGTTTATCTAGTTTTCCAAAACTACTAAACTATTTAGTCCTTTGGGGTGTGATGACTTATTCCATGTGATGATGTAATAAAGTAACAAATAACTTCGATCAAATAGTGTTGGGGTCCTTAGAGTTAGTATTAGATAAAGTTTAGTTGAAAATTTTGGAACTAGATTAAAAAAACATAAATTACGGAAATGTAACCCTGTAACATATTTTGAGAATATTCCGAAAGTAAACGAGATTTTGATTTTGAGAATTGTTATACCTAAATATTCAATTTATATTAAGTGATTCACTTGTTTTAATTTTATAAAATCTTGGTGATGAAGCACCATTTTATTATTAAAGTAAATAAAATACCTCTTTTGAATGGGTAGAGGGAGACCCATTACATAGATCGAAACACCAAGGGCATGAAATCCCATTTTTTGGCCCAAAGGGCCCAAGTGATTCACTTATTTTAGATTAAAAAATATGGTTCATATAGTTATGATCTAATCTATTGTATCCCATTATTTAAAAATGTAACATAGTGGAAGTAATTGAAAACATATCAATGCATATAATCAATGTAGGGGTTTCCCTCCTACGAAATATAATGATGTTGGAGCTTGAACTACAGTTGCAGATGAAAACATTATAATTTTACTGGAACAAATGAATCAGTTTATCGAAACCAAATATACCCATATAGAGTATACTGATACAAAACGTGGTGTAACAATTTTATACCACTTCATGGGTAAAACAACTCCACTATTCAATTGTACTACAAACACATTTGTATTTGATAAAATTTTAATCTTCATAGAAACAATATTTCTTCATTTGGGAGGTAATAAATGGAGAAGGTTTTCATGGTAATTTATCATCTCTCTGAAGATTCCATTCAATGGTGTTCCTTTATTGAAAACTCTATAAGGATAGGGAAATAAAAAACATGTAATTGATGGATTTTATTAATATTTTCTTTGAAACATATTTCTGTCATGAACAAAAAACAGATACAAAGAGACAATTCTTGAGTCTCAAAAAAAAGGAGAATAAAAATGTTTCTATATATGAATATGACATTATATGATTATAAATGTTTTTTAAGAGTAAATTAATAACCCAAGGAACAATATTTATTCTTTCATTGATGATTTAAAGCCATTCCTCCAAAAGTAACTCATCTCCCACACTTTATCATCATATGAATATACAGTCCCATATTATAAGTATATATATAAATAATTCTTGATGTATTATCTCTTTAAGGGAAGGAAAGATAATTATAGAATGGTTGTGCAAGATACAGATAATGGGAAGAAGGGACACACTGATTTTCAAACATGTTATAATTATAGAAAAAACACTCTCATTCATTATTGATGGGAATGTGAATTATTCACAAATGTGAGGAGAAAGGTCACCTAACTTGTGATTTAAAGAGAAATAAAGAATCTATAATTGTTCAATGTTTCAATAATAAGGATAGGGGGAACTATGAAAACGATTTCTGAAATCCTCAAGGGAATATACCATAGAAGAAGTAAAACAGTCAAGGTCAACTTTTGTTGTTACTATAGATGAAGTATAATATCTAAAGTAATTTTTTGGACTCAAGAATTATTTGGTAACAATATTTTATACATGATATTATAGGAATAATAACCATGGAATATAAAAGGATTTCATTATAGTACTTATTCTTAAAGGATTTAGAAGAAGACACGTTTTCATTAAGTTATGAAGGTAATCAATGTATTAATATATTTGATTTGTGAACATAAAAGATACAGTATATTATTTCGTTAATCCAATGTAATGTTTATTATGAAAATTTAGTGACCTTCCATCTAAATTTTTTATAGAATTTGAATTTGGATAGATATATTTTGAATGAGTCATAAGGTAACTACTTATGGAATGGAATACATTGTATTGTGGATATTATTGATCAAGCTTAGAGTATGATATATCATATTAGATAATATTTTATAACCATTTTCGTTTTTATAAATATTTAGAAGATGAAGTAATTACTTTAGGAGAATATGAATGGTTATATGTTTGTCATGTATGAACATTTCTTTTATAATAGTGTCAATTGAATAAAATTTTAATGAGAAAAGTATTTAATGTGGTTTTTAAAATCTAATTTCACCATTACCCCACAAGGTTTTTCTATTGTGTTATTACTTATGTAACATTGTGTTTTCTCCCATGATTCTATAAGTATTTTTCTACCTCACGATAGATTAATAATGTATAATTATTAAATCCAAGACCCTTAATGGATCTTCCATTTTTATTCAAACAAAAATAAAAATCACATAAAGAATTCAATCACTGATATATTGGAATTTATAATCATGATCCAATGCACTCTATGATAATCATCAGAGAAAAAGATGATGTATATATCACTATATTTTCTGAGAATCATTATGGGATCATGCAGATTAGTGTGGATTTGATCAAGTATATTTATTTTCCACTAATTCTATAGATGATAAAATTTCACATAATTTTCCCTTTAATATAAGAATTATATTTATTGTCTTAATATAATTTTATATTTAGTATATCAGTTTCAACATTCAGTTTGGGTATATTATTCATGTTGTTCTGGTTGATGTACCTCATATGTCTATAAAGAAGTCATTTTTCATCACCTATTCCATGAAAATATTCATGGTAATTTTTTAAATATACATGTTAGAGAATTAAATTTTTCTATATCACTTTAATAAAGAATCTCTGGTTCTGCAATATATAGAGTTTCCCTTCTGATTGGAGGTGAATTCATTTTTTTAGTGACAAACTGTACTCACATGGAGAATATTTTTGTCAAATTACTTCTACATAAATAAAATTTTTATTCTTTGGTTCATCTCTAGTTTACCACATCATTATGTATCCCTTGATTTAAATCACTCTATACTTTACAAATAAAAAAAATTCAATGTACATAGTGATTCAATTTCATTTAAATATTTACATTTTAAATCATGTTTGATGAAAACCAACTACCCAGGATCTAGTTTTTTATATTTTTGGTTTCATTGAGATAAAGATATGATAATATTGTCTTCTTATTTTTTTCATCACTCCAAAACATATTTTTATTTGAGTTGATACAAAATATGATTTCTCATAATTTACATTATTATAATCTATATGATCATACTACTTTTCAAAATAAAATAATTTGCATTTTAAGGTATCCACATATATATGTTTAATGAATTTTCTTATTTGGATCACATCGGTGTGATTTTGAAACCTCTTCTAAGTTAAATTTACCTCATTTTTACTGAAATCACAATATATATAACAGAATTAGTTAAATTAATTTTTTTATTAAGGTGTTTGATATAATTTTATAAATTATTGTACAATCAAGGGTTCTTCACCTATGAAATATCTCTCACATTATGTATAAATAGAAATAATATTTCATATAATTATATAAAAATATAATTTCATTAATAGAGAAATTATTTAATAACTCCCTCTCTACATGTTTATTTATTTAGAGTTTTTTCTTGATTATCTGTTTAGATATGAAAGTTTATTTTTTTTAATAAATTGCATTACCATATTCTATGATGTATCTTCATGATAATATGATACATCATCTACACATTAGATCCATTCCTTTTTATAGTCTTAGGACTATAATCATTTACCATCTTTTCCATTATCATCATATATATCTCTACACTTTAAAATATGTATTTATTTGAATATTTATTTAATTGGAATACCTTATTATAATAAATCATATTTTCTTGAAACTTCTCCTGAAAGGAGCCAATGCATTATTTATGTTATTTAAATCACATACGCCTTTCAACCAACAAGATATTGAGGTCATAAATGAATTTGGAATATACTTTTAGTTATACCTTGAAAACGATCAGTTCGTTATATTTATTATTAGAGTTATCAATAAAATCCCTTATTTTTTATTGAAAAGTAATTTCATCATCCATTTTATCATCATATAATAATGATTTCAGGAATAATAAAACATTCATAAGTGTGTTTTGTTTGATAATAGTAAAGGGAATTGATGAAAATTCTTCATGAAATTATGTAATAGAGTCTAGTATTCATGAGGAAAATATATGATTAGTGAATATTTTTGCCAAATTCAATGACTAAAAATTTGATTTTAGTGTCTTAGAACATTATTAATTCAAATATGGTGAGTGGTTTTTTATACCATGTGACCCACTAAGTAATTTTTAGTAGCACATGAATGGTCGACAAAAGTTTTTTTTAAAATTTTTCACTAACTATGAGATTCCAATTTATAACATCAGAATATTGGATTTTATTTCCATTTTTAACTAGATTACTCTAATTATTCTATTTATAAAATTGGATCTCTATCTAGAGTACTCCTCATGGAAAATTGTTCTGTTTTATTTAATCCAAAAGAATTCTTATTTAGATCTATGTGTGCATGATCAATAGAATCATTTTAAATATCTATTGTTTTTAATTTCTCTTTAGATATGAAAATATCATTTAAAGTGGAATGTTATGTATGAAGTATTAATGGTAGATCAATGGTTTATGATTTTTTTTCATTATTTATTGAATTCAAATATTGAAGGAATGAAATTTTGAACCCACATATATATGATTCTTTGTGTCTTCATTTGATTCCATCCCCCATGGTGAAATATATATCCTCTATCCATTCTCCTCTTATTATATAGATTGATGGTTGAGTTTTTCTTAAATATTTTTCAGATATTTAGATAGGATACCATTTAGGATATCTTTAAGGAAAACCTTTTGTGATAATATTCTAGAAACATTGATACTTGATTTTCTTTGGAATACCCCATTAATTTATGGTTCTAATTATTGTAGTTTTTAAATAAAAGAATGGTATTTTATAAACAAATTTAATTGGTTGGATTTTTATGGGAAATAAATGAATTTTGGAACATGAATTATGTTTAACGGTGTGTGTTCCATTACTTTGTGGATGTGGTTATTAAATATTTCACGGTGCATGACTCGTGGAACCAATAGGATTTTAAGCAAGTATCTTCATAGTAGAAAGATGAGTTACATATCCCAAGTATTGAGATTTTCTGGGAATTTTTGTATGTGTTAGTGTGTTGGTTAATGTTTAATGGGTATGAATATTAGAATAAATATATAAACTATTTATTTTTATGCTACATTTTATAATTGATATACTATTTTTGTTTTTCCTCTCCTTTTGTTTTAAATTATATTGTAATATATAAGCTAATGTGTTCTTATCACAGTGGATTAGGATGGGAAATATCATGGGGAAATTCAAATGTTTACGATTGCTCACCTCTTTTATTTATACATTCATGTTTATATATTTTTTATTTTTAATTAAACAATTCAAGGAAATGAATCTTATTTCTCAATTGGAGAATATTGATTCTAAAATATGGAAAATGTAGTTAGAGTATATATTTCTCCCATTTTTTTGGAAGAGTTATTATAATATGGTATTATTTTATATATTTTTCTGTTAGTTTTATTGGGTCACCTTATTCATCATTTACTGTACTACCATAATATTTTTTTCTTGTTGGAATTTAATTTATGTTTTATTGTTTATACATCATGAATGATATAGTTATAGTTTATTTTTTTCTTCATTCACCAGTTTTTGTTTTGTAAGAGAAAATATCCACCCCATGTGTTTTTCATACCCTTGACATTTATTGGTTACCATTGGGGACTTTGGGATGTCACTAATGTTTACTATCATCTTGGATATTTCCAGGAAAATTTTTAGGGTCGAGATGTTACAAATGTTTCCATTTTATTTTGGCCCTTTATATTGGGAATGAATAAAATAGATAAGAAATGTTGGAACATGAAATATATATCATAAGAAGAAATAACAAACCTCCTTTTTATGAACATCACATTACTAGGGTTTTCTAGATACAAAAAATGACTATGGACACATAATAGTTTGTATTAATATAATATTCATGTTTATATCCGATGAGTGCATCATATAATGCATTATTAATGAGAAATCAAACTATGAACACATTTTTTCTTTTATATTTGATGATTCTTCAAAATTTATTACTATGATTATAAATATTCATGATCTAGAATACTCAATTACTTTATTATCATAGTGAGTGGGGGAAATATAGTATTTAGGTTTTACTATAGAGAAATGGAACTAGATAGATGAACTAGAAAAATAAAAAATAGTGTTCAAAGAGAATTTGGTTTCACATAAATTTTCAGATAACTAAGTACATAATACTAGAACTTTCTAATCCATTCAAATTATTAATAAGGGAAATTTAAATGAAGAACCACAATATGTGGATCACTATGTTCATCTTCATAAAAATAAATCGCAAATATTTTAGGGGGATTCAGAACATGAAATAATAAAATGGTTTACTAGAATGAATTGGAAATTTGATTTCCTTGGAACATCAGAAGATATATCTTTCTAGTTAATAGTCTATATGATGGAGGATAATTCACACTAATATTGGGGTATATCTATCCAAGATAAGTTTTTCCAAGGCACTAAATGGGATGTATTTCAAAAAATTAAAAAAATCATTTAAACATGAACATCGTCATGATTACCAAAATTGTGTATTTATTCATTCATAAGAAATTAATTTTATTAGTGATGGTATATACAGTAATTCTTTGGATAATGGATTGTTTTTTTCTTGACGTGGATGTTAAATTTTCCATAAAGGGCCGTATATTCATTTAAAGATGACTTATGAAATTCATTATAATATATTCATACTCTATATTATTGATTATATTGATATATCTCATACAAAGATAGTGGTGATAAGGTATATTATATTGAATTTTACATGATGAAGTATGTGTTTCTACCCTAGTAGAGGTGGGAAAAATAACACTGGGAACAAAAGGAATATTTCCATTTACATACAACATGTTAAATGATCACAGAATCATCCCAATATATCACTTATCTTTCCTATATTCTTTAGTCACAATCTTAGATGATACCAGCCTGGTTCGGTAGTGTACGAGAAGCAAAATTGTATGACACAACCCAAATAAAGTCACAACTATAATTAGATGGGACATATTTAACATTATATGGCTAAAATTAAAATTTCATTTTTTAGAAATACATCCCCGGTGTCTCAAAAATCAAAATCATCAAATACATGATGACTTTCAAAATACTCTCATCCAAAAAATTGAGTGATCCAATGATATTCCAAGAAGATTGAAATAAACTCATACAATGAAACCACAACAATGAAGCATGGAATATGTTTAATGAGTAAGAAATTATACGGTTATGAGAATTTGGTTATTTAGAATCAATCATTTCTATGTACTATACATAGTAAAATTCTCCATAACTCAATAGTTATTAATGTTTTGTATGATATTAGTGCATCCAACATTTTATCTACTTACCTATCATTAATTATATATTAATGAATATAAATATGATGAAACATATCATGATTATCTAGAAACCTATTGATTAGTCTAGTTATAATGTATTTAAACCAATATCTTATTATATATGAATTTATTATGTAATATTTTTTGGGACTTTTTTGAAATGGATATATTTGGATTTATCTTGGCACTGGATTTATTGTTTTCATTGAAGGTTCATATCAATTGATATACATAATTAATACTTTTTCCATTTCATGATTGAATATGGTGTCTCTATAATGGAAATAGATATGTAAATACTAACAAAGAATACCTTTTTATATAATGGATCAAAATATTCTTACTACAACGACCTGCAAAGTTATACATAAAATTCCCCTTATGATTCTAATTAAATGTATTATTATCTAATATGGTTATATAAAACACATGAAATAATTTGGTTTTACTAACTAATATTGGATTTAAATTACTATTATCCATCATTATATTTGGAAATAAATTCATTGAACAATGATCACATTATGTGTATAAAAATAGTGGTTTACCAAAACCAATTGACATAAAAAAGGTATGTGATGGACTAAAATAGTAGGATCACACCATAAGAACCCATTTATTCGAGCTTATGGGGTATATATAATCAATGGAATTTTACCTTGACCAGTTATAAGTTTATATCCAACAAATTAATAATGAGAAAAACTATTAATGGGAGAAGTTAAAGTTAATCGAGATTACAACCCAAATCATATACATCAAACCACAACATGAACATATCACTATCACATACCACACCCTTATGGAATTTTCTAGTGTATTAAAGGGGTATGTATCAAGTCCATGGTGATATAAGTATATATTTTTTTATAGAATAAAAAATATATTTTCATCTTATTACGGTCACATTATAAACGATTTATATTTTGATATAATTAAAAACATATAGTATTTTTTTGAAATATTCATGTTAAATTAAGTAATTAATTTCAATGAATTAACAAATTTTTTAAATAAATAATATATTAATAAAATATCATTTTTTGAAAATGTTTATTAAATATTAATGATCATACAATATCTATGAAGTCAAGTGTATATTTTTAAGTGATCAAAAACTATTATTGCCAAAACCCCATAATTTAATAATAAATGAAAATTATATTTTAAAATTAAAAATATCACATTTAAAATTTTTTTAAGATAAATTTAATACTTTTTTGGAATCATAACAACAAAAGTATCCAACAGTGGATTTTTTAAAACATGTTGAGACAATTGAAATTACAGGTAAAAATTAAATATCATATAACTATATAGTGTGACTTATGAAATCATAACCCAAAAGTGATATAATAAATATTATAAAATATATACACAACCAAATGAATGTTTTCCATCCACAATAATGTGATTTTATGTTTATTTTGTTAATTTTATAAATCCCTGGGGATTCCTTTAAAAACATTAAAATATTTTAGGGTTTTAAAATCATTTCTTTAAGAGTATGACTATATTATAAATAATAAAGGCTATTACATTAAAAAGTTTTGACCTTTTATACATAAAATAATTAAAACCAACCCCATTTTTAAGAAATCATTGTAAAAAATCAGGTTATGGTTTGTGTTTTTGGTTATTTTATTATACAGCATCCAAAACCTAATTCTGTGAAACAATAAAGAAATCAATACTAATTTTGTATATAAACACTCCAAAGGTCCCATTTGATTAACTAAAAATCCATGGATCAAGTCATTAATCTTCCATACCATCTCAATTTTCCTTCCAAGGTATACCCAATCTCTAAAAAATCTCCTCCAAAGAAATTGGAGTCAGACGCTCAAGTAAGAGATCCTCACCTTCTCTTCTTTATTCAAGTTTCTTTACTTTTTTATGTTTTCTATTTCCAATTAATAATGTTTTATATGTATTAAAATGACCCTATTACATCCCATTTTATTTAAAAATGATTATCCACCCCTTTTTTCTCATAAAACCATTTTATAAAATTTTAAGGGGCGTTATTATGCTGCAAATATTTCACTAGAATTTTCCATGAAAATACCATTAGTCAGTAAATACCATACCCATTTCCTTTAAAGGGTGATCATCTTGGTACATGTATTCTTATTTTACATGCTAATTAAATGAATATATTACAAAATCTATGATCATTGAAAAAAATATGGTGATAAATGAATCCATGTTTTATGATCTACGTGGAACCCTTAAGAACGAGACTATAATGAATGTTACAGCTATACCAAAAATTATGTAGAACTCCAATGAATTTGGTAATAATTAGTCTCATCAGACATCCTATTTGGATAATAAGTAAACATAATTATTTTATGGGACTTCTTCCAACATTATTCCTTTTATTGTATCCTTGAAATATATTTATGATGTAGTCTTTTAAAATATTGCACATTTCCCATGTTTCTTTTAGGTTATCATGCTATACCAGGTCTTATTATTCATGTTTATGATTCTCACTCCATTTATCCCGCATTCATATGATTATTTTATAACACATATTACATTTTTCATGTTATTCTATGTTTATTTCTATACTGTGATTTATAACTCATCCTTTCTTATGGATGTCGCTTGGTTATCCCATGATGGTTTACGATCAATGAAATATTATGATCATGTTATGGATATTTTCAATAAAGTTGTTGTATTACCCACATTAAATTATTATATAATGTACCTAATTACCAAATACACAATACATCATGATCTTTTAGGTTTTATTAAGTGATGTCATATAGAATAAATCATAAATGAATGTTAAATAAAAAATGATTATTATAGAAGGTTTCAACGTAAAAGTTTAGTTATATTTTAGATTAGGATTATAAAACTCTATAGAAATCCATAGGGGTAAAACTACATATACAAAAAATACATATATACTGGTAATTAGAGATCAAGTGGTCTATCAAAAAAATACATCCAACATTAATTACTATAATTGGATGTAGATTTTGCAGAAACATACAAAATGGTAACACCTAAAAACACCACATTGAGTTAGACTCGATTGGGAAAGGTGCATGTAACTAGGAATTGCTTTAGACATAATTGGACACTCCTAGGGTGATATTATTTGGTAAATTCATATGATCATTCCAACCAATTTTTAAGGTTAAAAATTCCCATAAGAGTATATGTTAGGAAAATGATTTTACATAACATATATTGAAGACTAGAAATTCACATGTTAAGAAAATTCATTTAATTCATCATTTATCTCTTTAATTTCATTACATTACCATCTATGTGTTTAATATTTTAAAAATTTTCATCTATATTTTTTCATTTATTCTAGATAATGTCCATAAATAGGAGTAATCATGTAAACAAACAATGTTAGAGGCAATGTGATAACTGCTTCAAATAGGTGGCAATCTTTATGTGAGAGGGAATTAAAAAACTATAATCATACCCTATTAGCTGACTCAGTTTCTAGTTATATGCATCGATCATCATATCCATTAATCGTGGAATAATATATCAAATATATTTATAATATCTTATATATTCTTCTATGTGATGAATTAGAGAAGGTTCTACTGTCTATTTATCATATGGAGGGAAAATCTTATTAGTGTGGGTCATTAATCATGAGTACGAATCCCAAGGAAGAGATCGAGTTCATGGGTGGAAGGAACTACATAAAAAATTGATAAATATTTTATCCTCACTCTCAGACTTAAAATGGAAGGAGATTTCATTTCCCAACATGAAAAATGTTAAAACATTTTCATGGATTATGAGGAATAATTAAAAATATTGGCATGATATGTATCTTTCTTTTTCATTACCTTAAAATATAAGGTTGACTGATTCTTTTTTGGGATAAAACCTTGTCTACAAAAATCCCTAGTGATATGATAGATTGAAAACTATAAGAAAATAATATTATGTGACCACAATATGGGAATGGACTTCATAAAATATCAAGGGTATCATGGGGATAAGAATTAGAAAATTTAGTTCGGTTATGACGGTTTTATGGATAAATCTAATGGTTATAAAAAATTTCAACATCCCTCTTGTTAACCGTGTAGATAGATGCACCCTAAAAATTTCATATGGGGGATGAATAAATGCTTTAGGATTTTGAAGGAAGGTCACCTAGGTAAAGATTTCCATCAAGAGAATCCCACTACTGTGATGGCGGAATAGAATTCTCTAGTTAAATATCTATGAATTGTTTATTGCATCAATATCAATGAACCATCGCACTTTGCAAACAATTGCACAAATCAAAGTGTTTTTAGAGACCACTATCAACCCCCAAGGCAGCATGGGAATTCTCTTTCCATCACAACCATTGAGGTGTATCCCTAAAACTATGTGTTGATAGGTATGGTTGGGATTCATTCAATAATAGATAATTTTTTTATTTTGTTCTACGCATACCTTCATATCACAATGGTTTAGTAGAACAATTCAAAAACCACCACAGTCCATGGATGTAGAGCTATTAGTAAACAAGTAAAATGGGTCAATTTTTTAATCCCAAGTATATAACACCTCCCCAATGATAATTTGATAGATGGACTAACCTCAAAAAAATTAAACAGTATTTGGTGGAATTTTATGAAATTCTAAGTATGGATTAGATTCCCCTATATAGAGAAAACCAAAATTTCCCTAGGAAAGAAATAACTCTATGAATTGTGAATAAACACCCAATTCTATAAAATTACAAGGAGGAGGATGAATCTTATTTATCACCAATATCTGAAGAGTGGATATTATTGACCTATGAGAAAGATTATCTTGCAAAAATTACTTAGTCTTAGGAAATAATCATCCTTGAAGGCATTCCATTATTGAGGGAATATGTCGATGTGTTTCCAAAGAAATTTCATGGACATCCTCCTAGTCGAGATGTTGAAAATTCAATTGACCATATTTCTAGGGAGTTTCCATTATCCAAGAATCCATATAGAATGGATTTTTTGGAACAAGAGTATATTAAGAAGCAATTACATTTTAAAAGTATAAAGGGTTCACACACCCAAGTGATTCACCTTGGGCTACACAAGTCCTCTTTTTGATAAATAAGGATGGGTTAATCCACCTTTGTTTTGATTATCATAAGATCAACAAGATCAAAATAAAGAAAAAGTATACTCTGTCATGGATTTAGGACTTTTTTGATCATCTATTTTGAGCACAATACTTATCGAAGGTTGATCTATGGTTGGAATATTACCATGTTAGGGTGAAGAATGAGGATATCCCAACGACAACTTTTCATAAAAAGTACATGAACTATGATGTCATGACTTGTCCCCCGGGGCTTGTGCCGTGGCTACCCCAAGCCCACCTTCCATAGTTTAGGGGCTGGAGATTAGAAACAAAGGCCTAAATCCATAAAACTGGTAAGACATTGCCTTTATAACCTGAAAACGCACACAATAGAGTATAAGATGGAAGCTAAACACTATGTAAAACTGAATAAGAAAGTGTACTGAAAGTAAAAGGGGGCCGGAAATACAATCCCAACTATAAAGTAAAAGGAAACAGAAAGTAAAACTGAAGAAAAGAAAATATGTCGTTGGGTCGTCCTCTGAGGTTCCTACCTAAAGGGTAGGTACAGATTTCCTCCTCAGAAATCTAGGTCTGTCCGTCTCCTCTATGTATCGTCATGCATATGGTCCACCTTTGGGTAAAATTTGGTCCTGGTGCTCTCAACCTCAGTCAGCGATGTTTGTCGTTTGCATCCAACACAACGAGTTGCGGGCATAGCCCTTGCAGGGGTGAGTATAACGATACTCAGTAGGGACCCCAAGACCCTCGAGGTCTCACAAAATCAATCAAAAATAAATTACAAAGAAAGAAATCAACAGATAACCCCACTTAGGTATATGCCCATACATATACCTAAGTTATCAAGTAATACATCTCAATCTTGAGGAAAACACAAAGTTACTAACTCAGCTCACAAAAGTATATAACTTTTGTTGAGAGTTAGGGATAACTACATATAGCCACTAAATCATCTATTCTATCAATCCCAAAAAGGATCCAGGAACAGAAATCAGAACTGTCAAACCCACACAGTATCCAGGAATAGTAGTCAGAGTTGTCGAACCCACACAGGATCCAGAAACATTAGTCAGAGCTGTCAAACCCACATAGGATCCAGGAATAGTCGTTAGAGCTTTCAAAACCACACAGGATCCAGGAATAGTAAGCAGATTTGTCGAACCCACACATGATCCAGGAACAGTCGTCAGAGTTATCGAACCCACATAGGACCCGGGAACAGTAGTCAGAGAGCAACCAACCACAGGGTTTCCCCACAAGCATGCTTGATTTTGGGAGGGTCCAATCCTCAAGCCAAGTGTCTATACATCAACTTCCACGAAGTCCCACGAAGAAATATCCTTAAGGTTTTCATCGTCATAGGAGTCTCAATGCAACAGAGGGTGCGTCAATCGGACACCCGGTCTAAGAGTTATTACCCTTTTAGTCCCGAGGGCCTTATTGGATTCATGCACGATCCAAACTGACTATATCCCAAATATACCCCAAACGCTGGTGGGGAATACTCAAAAAGACCGTAACACTTTAAGATTACTAGCGCCACTGACCGTTCGTCAAACGGACGTCTGGTGCCAAAGATATGGCCAAAAGAACATAAAGGGTCGCAGTGGGCCTGGGTCCGGTCCAACCCAATCGGACCGACCCGGCCCAACATAGTCTAGGACGACCCGTTGGGCTCAGCCCATCCCGACAGATCGAGAAGTCCATGATTAGGGCGGGGGCGCAGACTGGTCGCGAGGGCACGGACTGGCCGCTGGTCGGTGTAAGGGCAGTTTGGACCTGAGGCACTGCAAGGGGCGTGGAATGCTGGCTCGGTCAGGCACATGTGGGGCATGGCTTGGCGGCTCGACCCGAATGGCTGAGGCCCGTTCAGCCATCAGCGACGTGGGGCGCCGTGGAGCGCGCAGGATGGCGCAGTTCGGTCAGGCACGTGGGAGGTGGTAGGTCAGGTTGGGAGGCGGCCGGGTCCGGTTTGGCCAGTGCCGGTGCGGGATGCCACGGGGGCGACGCGGGTCACAGAGGTCATGGGTAACAAGACCTTTTTCTTCTCCGCCTTTTTCACCTCGTCGTTTCGTCACCATGCCAGAGGATATCACAAAAGAAATCGATGGAGGGTGTCGGGCCATGTTAGTTTGGCCCACACCCTCCGCGTTTAGGGTGATAGCAATTGGTTCCTTAGAACAAACCACAACAATCCACCTGTAAAAAGAAAGAATCCTCGTTCTTCGTTTTGAAGAAAGAAAGAAAATGGAACTTTAAATGAAATTAATCCCATAACATTTGTTCGTTGTTCAACAATGAAGTCGCAGGAAGAAGATGAAGTTTTCGTCGTTCATTGTATCATCCCCACACTTCCAATACCGAGCTCGCATGTTGGTTATGGAAGACATTCCATGTCGGTAGGAGTCTGGGGAAGAAGATAGAAATAGATCGTTACCGGTATTCTTTGTTGGATGAACTTGTTCTTCATTCATCGTTGGGAGATGAGGTTCTTTGTAAGAGAACTCTATTTCTCCCAAGATCTCCTCTCCCCAAAATTCCACCAAAAGGAAAATGCCAAACAAAATAATAGATTTTTTTTATCTATTATTTAATTGTTGGAAAAATATTCAAATGGGTTAATTAATTAGGTTAGATCCAATTAATTAATTCAAGAGGTTGGCACAAAATTAATATGGAGGATATGGCACCATAAATGCTTGTGTGTTGGCTCCATTAAGGTGGAGGGGTGGTGGCACCATTAAGTGGGGATCTCAAGAGGTTTCTCCCAACTTAATGTGGAGTTCAAGAGGTTTTAACCTCAAGTGGTCCCCACCATATTAAACACGAAGAAGAGGTTAGGTTCAGGTGGGCCCCACCACCATAACCTCTCATGGGAGGTTAAGGTGTGGTGGTCCCCACCTCCAGCTTCCACATGGAGGCCATAACAACCAAATAAAAATAATTCTACAACTTTATTTTTATCTAATTCTTTCATTAAAAACCCAAAAACTATCTTTTATTTCTGACCATCTACTGTCGAGGTGAAAGTCTTCTTAAGCGAATATCAGCAATACGAGTTCAACGGTGCCCTCAGTTTTTAATTCCAAGCACCGGTTCAGAAGTTATAAAAACCCAATCATACGTTTACTGAACGCACCTAAACAAAACTTCAAAAATTGATTCTGGTCACACCGAGCCTAGGAATCAGGCATTGTCAATTTTCGCGGACTTGTAAAATTTCAATGTATTTTAGAAAAAAAATTCCCTGGAAATTCGGAGTCTTTACATATGAGTTCATAGTAATTCAATTATGACTCACTAATTCTCCAAAAGGCCTCATGGACTTGATGTATAGATTATTTATAGATTATCTTGAATTTTATTTAATAATGTTTATAGATGATATTACAATATTCTCCAACACCAAGGAGGAGCATAAAGATAATATGGGCATAGTTCTATAGAACTAATGAAAGGATATGTTGTGTGCTATGTAAAAAAAAATTGATTTACGGTTTATGTATGTCTCATTATTATTGAATACAATTTGAAGAAGTGAGATATCATAGGACCATTCAAAAATAGAATACATTTAATGATTCCTAAGGAAAATACCATGGATAAATATCAACAGTTTCCTTAGATTAGTTGGGTATTAACATTTATTTATCAGAAATGTCTCACAATTTTCAATCCCTCAAAAGTTTATAACATGGAATGGAGTCTAGTTTTATTGAAATGATGTATGTGAAGAGAGCTTTATGAAGTTTTAAATGGGGGATATCAATTACCCTTTTCTCACACTACCCATATGTGGATATCTATTCGTGGAATTCAATGATGATTTCAAGAGGGGATCAGTTTGTGGGTTAATGTATAATGAAAAAGTGATAGTCTATGATTCAAGGAAATTGAATGTTTTGGAACCAAACTACCCAACTCATGATATGTAGTTGTTCGTAGTGATTGTTGCATTGAAATTTTGTCCACATTATCACTTTGGGGTGATTGAGAAATATATATGGATCACAAATTCCTCAAGAATATATTCTCATAGAATTATATAGATATGGGAAAATTAATATTGCTAGAGATGATCAAGTGTTATTAATTCTCAACACTATAATCTTGTGAAAGTGAATAAAGTGGAAGCTTATCAGAACATAAAGTATCTTTCAATTTTATCATTGATGATAATTGGTAAATATCTAATCTGCTTATATTTGAAAAGGATGGACAAGAGAATCATAAAGGATGAAACATCATAAATCCTCTCACATATGATTTATAAACGATCCCTTCAGGATATGTTAAAGGTTGATCAATGATATGATTTTTGAATTCATAAGAAAGTGGAAACTATATGAAAATTTAAATCCTTAGAGTTCAATTTTAATAAAGAAGAATATGTGAGACTTGTGCCAAGACTATGTGTACAATAAAATCGTGAATTAAATAAAGAGATTTTGGATTATGGATATAGATTTTCCTTCTCTATCCACCTAGGATTCTCAATGATGTATTGAGATATATGAGAGAACTATTGGTGGGACAATAGGAAGAATCATGTAACATAATATACATCAAGATGTCATGTATGTCATTAAGTTAAATAGGGGAGGAAAAAATATAAGGGGATGATGAAACCATTACCCAAACCTATATGGTAATTTAAAAACATCAACATGGACTATCTCATTGGTAATGATAAGACATCAAGAGGGAATAGTTCTATAATGTTTTTGGTCGATCTTTTTACCATGACTGCACACTTCATTTCAATTCAAGTGGATTTATCACTTGATAAACATTAAAGGATATACATTATATTTGTGTTGTGAATTCATGGAAAACCACTACTTATTGTATATGACTAAGAAAAAAGATTTACCTCTACATTTTGGAAGATTATCCATCATGATATTAATATATATATGAACTTGAATAGGGGTTATCACCCTAAAATTGATGTCCAATCTAAGAAGACTATCTAGACACACAAGGACATGTTTAGAGAATGCTAAATTAACATCAATGTAATATTGGACAAAAACCTACCTCTGGTCAAGTTCTCATACAATAACAGTTTCAACACATCAATCCAAATGGCTCACTATACATACCATTGTGGAAATATATTTAGAACACCTTCATGTTGGCATGAATTTGGGGTACAAAATCTTATAGGTAATGAAAAAATAAAGGAAATGTTGGAAAAAAATTTATAACCATTCAACAGAACATCAAGGAATATCAGAGTCGAAAAAAGGGAAATTTGTAAAATCATCAATTAGACATATATTTTGATATTGTAGACTTGGCATTACTCCACACATCTTTGTGGAATAAATTCATGAGATTTGAGAATAAGGGAATGCTTAATCGATGTTACAATATTCCCTCTGAGATATTTGATCGCATCAGAGCAGTGGATTACTAACTAGTAATCCCACCTAACATATATCAAGTATATTATGTATTACATGAGTCCCTATGAAGGAAATATATATGAGACCCCTCACATTTACTCAATAAATAGGTGTAAATTTGGAGAATGATCTCTCATATGAGGAAGAACCAGTGAAAATCATTTATCATAGAGACAACGTTCTATGAAATAATATAATTAACCTTATTAAAATGTTATGCAGAAACTGCATGCTTGAATAAGAAACATGAGAACAACATGAGGTGATGAAATAGAGTTACTCTCATCAGTTTTAGTGTGGGAAAGAAATTTTGTGGTCAAATTTATGAATGGGGAACATTTTAATGACCCTAACTTTTATAAACAATATTTCCTTTAAGATTTAAATTAAAAGTCATATTATGTAATACAGTTATAGAAAAAAATTAACTTATTTGGTGTTATTATATATTTTCAGAATTAAGGGACCATTAAGCATCATTACTGTTGGTAATATAACCATTGAACAATGGTCACATGATGATTATAAATATATGGTTTTTTCAAATCCAGTCGACATAGACAAAGGATGGGATGGAAACAACCAGTCGGATCATACCACATGAATCACATTTACTAGAACATCCAATGGATATAACATCACTGGGATTTACCCTTGACCAAGCATAATTTGAGATTCAAAAACTTCTGAATGAGAAAACCCATTTACATTAGAATTTCAATCTCATCGACATCACGACCCAAACCATGTACATTGAACAACCTGAAGAAAGTCTCACTATCACACACATTACACTGAGATAATTTTTGGTGTGTTAAATGAATATGCATCAAGAACCCATAAATATTAATATTTATATTATTTTGAATAGAATAATGAAAATATTTTTATCCTATTATTATTATTTTATATATTATTTCAATTTCGATATAATAATACCCAAAATGTTTTTTGGGTAATATTAACATTCATTTAAGGCATTCATTTTAATGAATTAAAGGATATTTGAAATAAATAATATTTTATTCAAATTTTATTAATAATAATTTTTATTAAATATAAATTATCATATAATTTTTATTAAGTCAAATGTATTTTTTATATGTGTTGGAAGATTGTTATTACAATAAAACCTTCAATTTCATAATAAATGCTGATTTTTAAAGGGAAAATTCAAATATTTAAAAAATTATTTACATAAAATTAATAATATTTTGGTAATTATAACATTGAATTTATCCAGTGATTAATTTTTCATAATTTTTTTTGACAGTTGAATTTCTATGTATAAATTAAATATCTTATAATAATAATTTATGCATTATGACATCAGAATGACCAAAAGTGATGTAATATGTACTTTAAAGAAGATCTAGTACGAAGACTATGTTTTCAATTTAAAATAATGTGATTTTTTGTATATTTTTTAATTTTATAAATCCTTCATGAATAATTCAAAAATATTAATATATTTTTTGTTTTTAGAATCATTTGAATAAGAGTATGACTCAATTCCATATAAGTAAGGTTATTATATTAATAAGTTCATCCCTTGGTCTTATAAAATATTGAACCCAACTAACATTTTTCTGAAACCATGGGTAAAATCATGGGAATGATTTTGGACATGGATTTTTTTATTATTTGGAGACCAAAACCTATGTCTGTAATATAATATAGAAATCCCCACTAATTACCAACATAAAACACTAAAAATACTATTTATATTAACTCTAAATCCTTTTACCATTCCCTTACTCTACCATTACTTATCTATAGTCCTACAAAGGCACCCTAATCTCTAAAAAAGGTCCTCCCTAGATTTTGGAGTTACACAATCAAGTAAGAGATCCTCAGTTTCTCTCCTTTATTCATGTTTCATTATTATCTTATGCTTAATATTTCTAATTAATAATATCGGGATATGTATTTCCATATCCCTATTATTTCCCAATTTATTTAAAAATTAAAATAGAACCAATTTTCTTTCATCAACAAATTTTACGAAATTTTATGTTTTGTTGTAATGTTATTTTGATTATTATCATGATTTTCCATTTCCAGACAATTGCATTGTGAATAACACACTCGTTACTGATCAAGGGTTTAGACCTTTATAAAGATATAAATATATTAATTGGCAATTACATTTATGTATTCTACACTCCTTGATATTCAATAAAATATGATAATGATTGTATCCTTGTTTTTTGACAAATATAAAACACCTACGAATTAGAATATAATGAATGTGATGAGTGTACCCATAAATATATTGTGCTCCAATGCATTAAGTAATATTTAGTCTCATGAGATGAAATTTTAGGATGGGGAGTAAACCTGATTATTTTATGGGAATTTTTCCATCTTGATGTATTTTTCAGTTAGTATATACCAGTGTTTATGATGTACTGTTTTAAGTTGTTTCCACATTTCCCATGATGACTTTATATTATCATGCTATATCTTGTCTTATTGTTCTTTCTTACAATTCTCACTCATTTTATCCCCCATTTATATGATGATTGTCCAATATGCATTACATTTTTAATGTTGTGACATGTTTATTCAATTATTGGATTTAAATATCACCCCTTTCAAATGTATATTGTCAGGTTATCCCATGATATTTTTTATTCGATGGAATTTTATGACCTTCTTAAAGATGTTTTCAAATAAGATGACATATTCCACAATTTATTTTATTATTCAATGTACCTATTTCACAAATACACTATACTTTCTAATCATTTAGTTTTAATTAAGTGAGATATTATCTAATAAATCATTTTTAATGTTAAATAAAGAGAAGGATTGTTATACTTATCAATTAGTATTGAGAAAACTCAAGACAATCAATATAATTAAGAAAATATATTTTCTTACTACTGTGGATCAATTTTCCAATGTATTTCTAAAAATATTCATATGATTTCCACCAGAATGTGAAGCTGAATTTTTCATTTACCTTCATCTAGAATAAATAGATTAGCATTTTCTACATTAGGGATGATTTTTTATATGGTAAACTTCTTTTTTTGTTCCTTGGTATTGTTTTGAATTATATTTTAAATGGTGAAAACATGTTTTCTCACTGTTGTGGAATGCGTTCGGATTGGTGTTGGTGAAATTCAACCGGGTATGTTTACTCACCCCTACAGATACAAAATAGTTCATATACATATGTTTTTATTTATCACATATGTAAAGAGAATTTCTCTTAATTCCCTAGTGTATAATTATGATGTTATATTATCTAGATAGTGTTAAGGTCTTTTAGTTCTCTGATATAGAGTTTGAAGTGAACAACTTAAATGTTTCTACATTGGGATATCATTTACTTTTCTTATTACTAAAAATTATATCTTTTTGAGGCTACATAGATATTTTTTCATTGGTATTTCAATTGAAATATATTATTTATACTCTATAAATCAGATGATTCAGTTTTATTGTTTTTCTTGGAATTATTTGGTTCATTAAATGGAGAATCATTCCCTATTTTTTTTGTAATCCCTTAACATTTATTTACATTGTTTCTATTCTTCGGTACACCACCTAATTTTTTTAATAAAGAATCTTTCAAAGACATTGGTTATGTTTGGGATGTTAAATTATAGGTAACCTTTATTGTGGTTCTTATAATATATCATATTTATATTTATTGTGAATAATCATTGGGAATATTGTGGTAAAATTCCCAACCTTCCTTCAATTTAAATAAGGAAATGGTAATTTAACTTCGTTACTATCATTCCATATATCATATTTAATGACAAGAACCTATATTTCATTGAATGAAATCAAAATTAATGTTTAGATATATGTATTCTATTTGTTTATTATAAATTAATTAGCCACCTACTTTCTTAGAAGACCACATTACAATGACCCAAAATTTTATAAATTAAATTCCATTTTGAGTGAATAAGTTTATTATTAGGTAATTTTTTTATAGAAATCACATAAACTATTTTTCATTTTTCAAAGAGTTATAAAATATAGCCAAAATTTTTCTATCAGTATTATAAGACCATTAAAAATCATAACTATAGTTTATATAGTTATTCAACACTATCTATTATGATTATTATTTATAAAGGTTTATATTATTATCTAATTGACATATATGAAATATGTGATGACCTTGACCAATAGAATTGTACCATATAATTCCCATTTTTTATATTCCAAGTGAGGTAAAATCATTTGGATTTTCCATTAACAAATCCATTGTCAATATTCAATAACTAAAACATGATAAAAAATGGTTATTTTAGAAGTTCAATATTAATGAGATTACCACCAAAGCCATATTTCTCAAACCACCCAATGAGTTTTTTGCCATCTCACATCTTAATCTAAGGGCATATGTGGCATAATTAGTGTTTTTATATATTGATTTTTGTATTATGAATATAAACATTATATTTTAATAAGTAATTATTACATTGACCCCATTTATTTATTACTATATAAATATATATGGTTATATAATGACTTCAATACAAATTATATTTTGATTTGAATAAATGAAAATCAAATATTTGGGAAATATTTATATATATTGAATTAAAAAAATCTTCTAATATATCCATGTGTGTAATATACCGACCCTAGTTACCCAGATTTGGTGCATTATTTATAATACATTGGCATTATTTCAAGCAATCAAGTCATGAAGGACTGATCAATTTAACAGTCACAGAAAATAGATTGCATACATGAATGTTAAAATACAAATTTAAACATAAAACACACAATAAAAAATGATTTGAGAATGCCATTATTCCCCTAGATTAACTCTACATATCAATCATTATACACTTATTCGAATCCTGGAAAAAAAAACATAAGAAAGGGGTGAGCTCAAATGCTCAATAAGGGTAAATAATTTTGCAGAAGATATAATCCTTTATAGCATGATATGTAATAAAAACAACCTTTTAAACATAACCATGAAAATAATATGGAAAAAATAAATCCAACATTAACATATAAACATGCACATGGATATTCTACCAGCCGAATAATCACATGTAATAACTAATTTCATAACGAAGGAATTCATAATGTCGGACATCATAACCACATAGTCAAGGCCTCATGCCAAGACTAAAAACAAAATTTTTGTCAAGGCCTAGTGCCAATACACTAATTTGTCTCATGAGACCTACCTATGCATTGAGGGGCTATAGCGGCCCCACCAATCACTTACTAAGTCCAATGTTTTCCACATATGAAAAGGGTTAAACATAACATAAACATTCATATTGAAACTAGAATACGAAATGTCAATACTTCAACTGTAAAACATGAATGGTAAAAAAACATCACATCCATAGTCAAACATATCTTATTTAATTCAATACAATATATGACTTTTTATTATAATAAATAAACCTCAATCATTAATAATATCTAGTAAAGGATGTTGACATAGTAAAAAATGATCAGTAAAACTCCTTGAAGGAAATATCCAATTTTTCATGAAACCATTTAAAAGTCACACAATTTAGAAAGGAATACATTTAAAATAAAATTTTGAATCAAAGTGTCCCATACCACTTTGAAACTTTTGGATGGAATTAACATTTTAAAACATTCATGTCCATATAAATAAATCCTTACAACCATTTTTAAAACATGTACCTTAATGAGAATGATTTAGAAGAATAAATATTTAAACCATTTAAAATGATGTTTTAGTTAAAGAGTCCCTTAAATATAATTTTTTTGGAAAATAGTTTATGAAACATTGATATGGATAATAAACATGTTATAGTAAAAACATACACATAAATAATCTCAAATAATAATGAGATTGAAGAATTAACCATTACACTGTACTTTACTTTAGTCAAGGGTATGAATAACATATTGTATAATGATTGTAGTATGTTATTAAATTATAACAGAACCATATTAATATTTATGATATAATATATGAATCATTTATATACTACTCATTTAATAATAATTTCCAAGTTAAAGTAACATTCCAGGTAATAATCGATTTCTTTTCCGTACGTTTTTTAACTTTTTATTCTTCCCCATATCACTTATATCACAATTTAAATACTTAAAGAATATAAAATATGATTTATATATCATATATATTTAGAATATAAAAATTTATAATAGATAGATTGTCACACCCCGACCCCAGATGCCTATTTATTTTATTTTATTTTTATTCTTTACTCAGTCCCGTATCTTTTGGATAGAGTTGGGTTTGGGTTTAAATTTTTTGAAACTTTGATATTTTTGGCGGTTCTCGGGTTAGTGCGTAGTCACCACACCGCTAGCGGTGACCATGCATTCGGTCCTGGAGACTTCACGGTTGACCGATTATTTTTATTATTCAAAATGATATGAAACAATGTTTTCATTTTAATTATCTTCTAGTTTATATTAGTACTATTTTATTCTTATTAATATAATTAATATGATTTATATTATTATTCTTAGAAATAAGATAAAGAAATAATGAAATATATTATTATTATTATTGATTTGGTTTTAGTTTATTTATTTATTATTATTATTATCTTTATTTTAATGTTTGTTTTTGGTTTTTATCAATTATTTTTATCTTATTTTTTTAAGGGAAAACCTAAGGGGGTCAAACCCCCTTCTCTTCCTCCTGTGCACGGCACGCAGATCCCCACCCCTCTCCTTCCAGTGGCCACGACGACCTTCCCTTCTCCCTAGTCCGGCAGCCTCCTCCTCTCCATCCACTTTTGGCTCGCCCTCCCTACTCCCCCTCCTCCCTTCCGTGACCTTACACCCCTACTAAGTCTGGTGCCCAACCGACCCAGCCGGCCCCCTCCTGGTCCAAAGCAACTTTGCTTGTTCGGCGCGGCCTCCCCCGTCTGGTCGGTTTCCTACTATTGGCCTCCCCTCAATGTCCTATGCTCTGGCTAGGACCCTCCACCCTCTTACTCGTAGTTTCGGCCTCTCCATGCCTTCCTCCCTTGCAGATGTATACCCACTGGAATCGCAACCCTCGCTACTTCGGTCATGACCTCCCTCGTCGGTGCCTTATCCGGTGTGCGCAACCCCACCAATGCCCACTTTGGTGTGCAACTCACATTTTAGTGGGCGATGACCTCCTTGGCTCTTGTTATTTTTTTTAATGTCATCTACTGTCGAAGGCAAGGAAGTTTCGCTTCGTTTCGGTCCGCCACCAACATCTGAGGTATAGTTTTATGCCCGCTGTTTGGTTTTACCGCTTCTTATGAATTTAATTATCCTTCTATAGTGTTCTTGAATACATTTGAAGTTGTTAAAAATATGTTTGAAGTGAGTTCCTGGTTCGCGCTTGCATGTGTCTGTGATGATTTGTTTGTTTAGGTGCCAAATCTTGTTTTGATATATTTTTTTAAATTTATTTTGCAACACTGTGGTATTCTCGTCTATCTTTTTGTGATTATTAGACTTTGATGAATTGTTTAAAATTGGTCCTTAGTGTATTTATTTAATTATGTGTATGTTTTTATGCAATTAGGGTGTTGATAAAATGTGATATTATCTTTTAAAATAAACTGATGTGATTTTGGGGGTGTTTCCCTTAGTTTTGTTTTATAAAAATGGTAAAAATGTGGATTGAGTTTTACTTGAAATCATTGTGATTTTTGTAGTATTTGTTTTTAGATTGTGTTTTGATTACTCTCTTTGGCTTAAATTTTATTTTAGGAATTTGTAGAGTTTTTGAGTCCCGAGGATTTATCATAGGGAGTTGGAGTCGGTTTCGAAGGTAGCACGCATATTCCCAGGTATAGATATGTATAGATATATGTACATTATGTGTGTGTGTTCCCTCATGGTGCGAGGAACACATGCATCAATTTAATGGTATATATATATATATATATGAAAGTGCATGCGTGTGAGCGAGGTGCTACTTGCGTTAGAAAGCTTTGGCTTGGTCCTGCTCTTGAGGTAGGTGTTTCCATCCCTTCTCTCTTTCCAAAGTTTTCCATAGGCACTTGCATGGTTTCATTTAATTTATAAATTTTATTCGCACCCTTATAATCCTGATAGTTTATTCATTGTAGTGTTTCTTTGATGGTTAAAAGTGTTAAAAGATAGCTTTGAAATAGTTCCTTGGTTATGTGTAGGTATTTTCATTCCTTTTCTCCCAATTTTAATTCATTTAATGCTTGTATTTTCTTAATTAAATATTAGATTATGTTTTTAATGTTTATTATGTTTATAGTTATCTTATGGTAGTGTTGTCCTGTTGAAATATTTGATTAATAATAGATTTTTGGATGCTCCTCTATTTACACAAATGTTTATGCCTTGCCAACTTGGTTGGAAATTAATGGCTTTACCTACAATGGTATTGATCGATGACTTAAGTGGTGTTTTCTTGGTAGAAAAATTTTGTTTTAGAACTTGTTTGTCCTGTGTTGGTTAGTTTTATGGAACTTAGTGTTTTTTTTCTAAAAATGATTTCTTGTGTCTCTTAGAATTAGCAGTTTTCTCAAATCCTTGGGTTTATAATTAGTTCTTGTTTTCAAAATGTTGTGGCCCTATTCATCTGGTTCTTTAAATTGGTTTGAAAAGAAATCCATAAGTTTATTCCCATTTTTATTTGGTGTATTTATTTTGTTGAGTGTGTGGTGTGAAGAAAAACTTGGTTTGTTTTTATAAAATTGAATATAGTACCACTAAATACTTTTAGTTCAATTATTTAAAATGTGGAACTTCAGGGCCCATTTGGATTTTTAAATACAAAAGTGGTGTTTAGAGTCGTTTTAGAAGATCTTGTGCAATGTTTTCATAGTGGCATTTTATTATGTAAAACTAGAGGCCAGATTTACAACTCCAAACATTTAATAAAGTGATTTTTATAACCGAATGATGTGATTTCTCGGTTGGCACATTGTATTTTTTACATGTATTCATATATATAAGTATATGGGGCACTCTTATCTAGAGTAACCCTTTATGGATGAATGCATAGGACGCGTCTATGTTTGGGGGAGGCAAGTGTGGTGAGATGAGTCACGTGTGCGAGGGCCTTCCAACATATATAGTATTATTATAACCACCATGGGGTTTTAGGTTTCTTTTATATGATCGAGTGATGGTTGCAGACAAACCCCGATTAGACGGGTTGGCATCATCTAGATCTGTTGTTTGGCCAGGAGGGCTTTGCCACTGGATTGGTCAGTTAGGGCTTCCAGTTGGTTATAGACTTTGGAGTTTCACCATATGCCAATAGGTGGTTATGAAACCGAGTATATCTAGGGGTATTCTAGGGATATTTAGGATCACCCATGGTTACTGGATTATTTACATTGTTTGTTTACATTCCATTGCACTATTTTATTTTTATTTTACACTTTTTACTTGTTTTACTCTATCCCAACTTGGTACTTATATATTTTGGATTTCATTTATAAAATGAAAAATGATTTTGGAAATGCTATGTACTGTGTGTTGGGTTTTTTAATGGGAACAACAAGTTGCTTATTATAAAATGTGAGAACCCTAATTTTATATCTGTATTTAAAACTTGTGTTAGTGGACTATTTCAGAAAATAGAACTTCGGGATTCATTGGTTTATTTTTGGCATCCCTGCTGAGCATCTTGGTGGTCACGCCTATTATATCATTCCTATTGCAGGTTGAGTTTCTTGTTCAGGTTCCTGTTTCAGCTGCTCAATGTTGGAACATGCATTGTTCTGAGTTGGGTGGTGACCTGAAGGGTCACAAGGAGGTACGTGCAGTTTATGTTCATTCCATTTCTAGTTTTATTTGTATATAGTTATTTTTTGTTTATAAATTTATCTTTTGTTCATGGGACAAATCATTCCCAACGGTTAAGTGTTGATGCCCGACACTAGTTGCAGCCCGTGGGGATCGTGAACGCCCCTCGTGCCAAGCTGCAGGCCGGCTTGGGTGACCAGTTCTGGGTCAGCCAGGTTGGTTCCTGAAAAAATGGTATCAGAGAAGGCCCTTGTTATTTTGGGAGTCTGGTAGATGGGGATTAGGACTGTCAGGGCTCAGGGGGTAGGTTACAATTTGGTGCTTGACCCCCACCGCTCGCAATGAGACCTGATTTACCAGGGGTAGTCCAGGATTTGAGTCTTTTGTCTTTGGTTGTTTTGGATTGCGGGATGACAATGGGGGCGAATTGGTTCACGTTGCGGCCTCACATGGGGTGGTGACCCATGTGGAGTCCAAGTTCCCAGTTTAAGGTCCTCTTATTATGATTCCTTAACTGGGGCATGGATCACCACTATGTCTTCGAGTTAGGAATAGACACTAGTTCCTTATTCAGATGGTTTATAGTTAGTTTTGTTCCATTTTGAACAAGGTCGGCGTTAGTGTGTGTTGAAAATGAAAGTGATTTCATGATGAACAATGGGGTTTATTCCAATTTTTTTTTGAAATTAGTAAAGTGGGTTTTTAAATAGAAAGTGTATCGGTCTGGAAAATCTTGTTATGTGTTTGGATTTAGTAATGAAATGAAGTGTTTGAACCCCAGAACTCCTTATGTAGGGTCACACATGTGTGGGTATGTATGAAGAGTGCTTTGGGGAACTTGTTTGCAGATGTTGTGAGCGAAATTGAATGAATGCACATGTGACAGTTCATAAGGTTCCATAGGTGAGTTTTAAAATATTACCGAAATAATGCATTTGAAAAAGTAATTTTTGCTTGTGTTTGTATATGTTATTCTTATGGGCCTATTTCCCTTGGCATACATTGTGGCTCTGATTGAGTTTTGGCTTGATGCCGGTTTTGATAGTGTTCTTCATTTTTTAATGAGTATGCCACCCAGAAAGACTCAAAAAGTTGTTAATGAGTTATTCCAAGTTCTCAATTCTTTTTACATGTTGCCTGCTTATCGAGGTAATTGAAGTCTGATAGAGGTAGTTTTATAGTTTGGAAATATAGTGTGTCTTCGGGTTGTTGGGAACTCCTAGGGTATTTAAGGTTCATACCATCCCAGAGAGGGTTCAGTTCTTGAATAGTATAGGTGGGATGTCTCATCATCATTATATTCTCGAGTGTAGTTGGTGGGGGTCAGCTCTTGTGAAGTTTCCCTCTTTGGAAAGGAGTGTCGGTCGGTGGAACCTGTCTCCAAGAAACCATCCTCGTCGGTACCAGATCCTAGTTCTTCGGACCACTATTTTGTGTGCCACCAGTGTGGACAGTCCAGACATTCTAAGACTTCATGTTGCCACCAATTAGAAATGTTCGACAGTTGTGGTTGTTTGAATCATTGAATGGAAGAAGTTAGAGACCAGATGATGAAAATGAATGACTGTGATGCGGGAGATGCTTCAGCAAATAGGGCTCCAGCCCCAGGTCTCGAGGTGTAGCTCGTGTATAATCATGAGTTTCCAAGGGTGTGGGGAACCTTGGTCTTGATAATGTTTTCAGCTTTGGGATGGAAGTATCCAAAATTTCCTTATTCTGTTCTCATTGCTATCGTAAGCTCATCCTTGTCATGGGGGTGTGATGAGCTAATTTCCCCACAGTCCAAGTAGTCTTATCTTCTCTCAATGTGATTTTTTAAAATTGGTCGGTCTCTTTTAATGGTGAGGGCCCGTGAATAGACAGACCTTTTCTAATTTTTCTATGGTCTCAGTTGTGTTCATTAGGGGGATGTTCATTTCATGAAATTGATGGAAAGTGTTGAGTTAATTTCTCATCCTCAAGTTGCTAGGTTATTCTCTAGAGAGATTTTAGTTAAAGTCTCTGGTGTTTTGTTCTGTCCATGTGAGGAAAATGAATGAGTTCGGTTTGGGAGTTCCTGCATTGGCCCCTCCTCGAGGGGTTGTTTGTTCAGGTTTCAAGGGTTTCTGTACTAGTGAATTCTTGTGGTGGGGATAACCCTATCATGTTCTCACTTTAATCTCGGGCAGTGGTTTTTCTTGAATTGGTTGGGTGTGACGTTTGTGGGGAATGGTCACCCCAAGGCTCTCTGTTCTCTATGATTTTGTCTGGGCATGGACTCAAGTTGGGTGGGCTGTTGTCTTGGTGACTTTTTGGGGGCAAGAAGTGTCTATGGTGGGGAGAATTTTCAAACCCAAACCTCAGATTCCTATTTATTTTATTTTATTTTTATTCTTTACTCAGTCCTGCATATTTTGTATAGAGTTGGTTTTGGTTCTAGGTTTGAAATTTTTGAAACTTTGATATTTTTGGAAGGTCTCGGGCTAGTGCGCAGTCACCACATCACTAGAAGGGACTGTGCATTTGGTCCTGGAGACTGCCCGTTTGATCGATTATTTTCATTATTCCAAATGATATGAAACAAAGTTTTCATTATAATTATCATATACTTTATATTATTACAATTTTGTTGTTATAAATATTATTAATATTATTAATATTATTATTCTTATAAATAAGATAAAGCAAGAGTAAAATATATTATTATTATTATTATTATTGATTTGGTTTTAGTTTAATAATAATAATAATTATTATTATCTTTATTTTAAGTTTTTTTTGGTTTTTTTATTTTATATACTTATTTTTATTTTTATTTTCTCGGGAAACCCTATGGGGGTCGAACCCCTATCTCTTCCTCCTACGCACGGTGCGCGGATCCCCTCTCCTCTCCTCCTAGTGGCCATGAAACCCTTCCATTCTCCCCGGTTTGGTGGCCTCTGAAACTCCATCCCTGTTCGGCTCGCCCTCCCTGCCCCCCTCTTCCATGCCATGACCCCGCACCTCTGCCACGTCTGGTGCCCAGCCGACACAGCCGGCCCCATCCGAGTTCAGCGTGACTTTCCCCCTCTGGCACGACCTCCCCCATCTAGTCATTCTGTTAGGTCCACAAGGCTGAATACCCTGAGAGGGGGGTGAATTAGGGTATGACTAATTTAAAATTAATGCCCGTTCTGATCTTGTTTCACTATTAAGAAAAACACTCTTCTCTCTCTTTCCTGTTGCACAAATTAAACATAAAGTAAAGCATGCACAGGACACAACAATTTTACTTGGTTCACCGTAAAGGGCTACTTCCAAGGAGCATACGCCGACAAGTTGCCGATCGTAACAATTCCACTGAACTTCACTAGCTGTGGATTAAAATGTTTGGGTTAGATTACTTCTATGCCCAGGCTCACTGCCTTTACATTGTTTAGGATCAACTCACTGCTTCCCCATGGGTCACTCCCTATTTCTCTCTCTCTGGCTCACTGCCGGTGGATAGGATCACCTTATTTCTCTTCCTTTGCTCACTGATCTTGGAAGGAATCCACTCACAGTTTATAGACCTGTAGGTCTCCTCATTTACATGAATGAATGCATCTTCCTCTGTGTGTAGATGCTCCGTTGAAGCCCAATTTTCACCCGTAGATGAATATCTCTTTGCACCGAAGGTATCAGGCAAACTTCCAGCTTCCACGTAGCCCGAAAATCACTGCTGGAAATAAACCTTACTTGGCGTGCAAGTCAATCTCGGCGCGCAAGTATCGGCGCACATGTCACAACTGGTGCGCAAGTCTACCTCAGAAACTTGCGCGACACAGCCTTCTTCAACCCAAAACCTACGCAACTCACTTCCTTTTAGGCCCAAACTAATGTTGGCACACAACTCCCAACCGGCACGCAACTTATCACACCGGCACGCAACTTCACTTGCGCGACCCACACACCACTTGCGTGATGGGAGCTCTGATTTCTCAAAGTGTTGAACTCCGGTTGGTGAATGAAGAGGGGTGGTCCAGTATTTATAGGCAAATTCACTACCCTGCGCGATGGTGCGCAGGTCACCTGCATGACCCAGTCTCGGCGCGCAAGTCTTCTATCCTTTTAGACACTTGTGCGACCAAATCCCAAACTTGCGCGAACCTATTTCCTTAGCCATATTTTGATCTTCTGATCTTGAAAAACATATGGTGCACAAGTTTCCTATACTCCAAATCCTCAGCGCGCAAGTCCCTTTGCCAAAAACACTTTTCTTCATTTGTTGATTTTCAGGCCCAAAAATTTGGCAAACACTGGAAAACGGAGCCACCTTGTATCTGCTCTTTTTGTACCGCCTCCAGATCATCCATTCCTTTTATCGACATTCTTGAATCAAACATGGATCATTAACCTCAGCTCTTGAAATCGACATTCCATCATGATAACCTCTTTTTCAACAAATTTGTATGTCATTGTTTTTATTTGTCAACAATCACCACTCAGATGTCCACTTTGTCAACAAACACAGTCGTCTCAAAAATGCTTCAATGATGCCTTGAGGGATTTTTGCCCAACAATATCCCCCTTTGGGTTTGTTGACAACTCTTTTATGGAAAGATACATCGTTAATTCTTCAGCCACCATTCGCCTTTTGCAATTCTGATAGCGATCAAGGATTTACTCAACACATACTCTAAGCCCACATGAGCAATGCTCAGCGTGAGAACCAAGAGTAAATGAAAAGTTCATTAATGGATCACTTCATCTCTGACATCCACTGTTGACACCAAACTGATACCAATTTGTACTAAACTGATACCAATTGTTGAATGACTTGTTGGAAGACCAATTTTGGTGGGAAATATTTTTACCACATTCCAACACTACTCTTCTACTTTTATCACGATCCACAACTGTCGTGATATCTATTCTTTGATCGATCACTTCTAGCATCGTTAGATTTAAAAAACTCACCCTTTATCATTTCTCCCCCTATCTGGATACTCCACTGGTCAGATTCTCCCCGTATCAATCATGATTTATCAAATTGCCACACTATCTCCCCCTTGAACAATCACTATTTTCTCCCCCTTTGTCAATGAACCCAAAGGTCACTCCATTGCAATCTGTAACAGAGTAGAGAATACATATCAGAAAATTAGGAAAAAACACATCATACCTCAGGGAGAGGGGGGGGGGGGGTTCCACATCCACACTATTTCAAGTGCGGGGAATCGACTGAACTCCTAGAGCCAGTCGATGCCTCTCAAAAGATTCCTTGGGTAAGGCCTTTATCAGAATTTCTGCAACCTGTAGTTCTGTAGGCACGTACTCCAACTTCACGATTCCCTGCTCAACCTTCTCCTTGATAAAATGATACTTAATATCAATGTGCTTTGTCCTTGAATGATGGACGGGATTTTTTCTAAGATTTATAGCACTTGAGTTGTCGCACTGGATTCCGATCGGAGACTTCACTTCAACTCTCATATATTCAAGTTGCTGCTTCATCCAAAATAATTGTGTGCATGATTGAGTGGCCACAATATACTCAGCTTCTGCAGTGCTCAATGAAATGAAATTTGGCTTCTTGATTAGCCAAGAAATACACAATCCACCATGATAGAATGCACCACCTAAAATTGATTTTCTATCATCTGCTGAACAGGCTCAGTCTGCATCAGTATATCCCAATAACTCTGTTTGAGATTTGTTAGTATATGTCAAGCTGAAATCCACTGTTCCCTAGATATAACGAAGTATTCTTTTCACTGCAAGCATGTGGATTTCCTTGGTATTACTCTGGTATCTTGCTGCTTGGCATGTGGAGAAAACAATATCAGGCCTTGTTGCAGTTAAGTACAACAGAATTCCAATGATTTGGCTGTATTCTATGATATTAATTGCCTTTCCATCCTCATATTTTGATAATTTCATCCGGGTAGCAATCGGAGTCTTCGCCTCCTTGGAATTTTCTATTCCAACCCTTCTCAGGACCTCCTTGGCATATTTAGATTGAGAAATGAATGTTCCATTCCTTCATTGTGTCACATGTAGACCAAGGGAAAACGTTAGCTCTCCAATCATTGACATTTCAAACTCATTTTTCATGAATTCGGAAAACTGTCTGCACTGAGCTTCATCTGATCCGCCAAATATTATGTCATCGACATAAACCAACACCATCATCCTTTGATTACTTTCATTACTGAAATAGAGATTGTAATCAACTCCTCCATGCTGAAAACCAAGCTTCTTCAAGTACTGATCAAGCCTTGAGTACCATGCTCTTGGTGCTTGTTTCAGCCCATACAATGCCTTCTTCAGCCTAGAAACTTTGTTCTCATCCTCATGAATGAGAAAACCATCTGGCTGCTCAATGTACACCTCTTCTTCCAGAACCCCATTCAAGAATGCAGATTTGGCATCCATCTGGAACACTTTGAACTTTCTTTGCACTGCTATGGAAAAAAATAATATGATTCTCTCCAGCCTTGAAACCGGTGAAAATGTCTCATCTACATCTATTCCCTCGATCTGGGAGTACCCCTTGCACACTAGTCGTGATTTGTTCCGAATCACCGTGCCATCTTCATTCATCTTGTTGCGATAGACCCATTTAGTCCTGATGACATTCTTATCTACTGGCCTCGAAACAATCTCCCATGTTTGGTTCTTCTCAATCTGATCAAGCTCTTCATTCATATCCCGAACCCAGTTTTCATCTTCAGCTGCATCGGAAAAACATTTCGTCTCCACCTAAGACAAAAATGATGTTTGCTGTAATGACTTCATTCTTCGAGTCTGAACCGGAGCTGTCTGATCACCAATGATATTCTGCCTATCAATTTCATCTCGACTCTTTGGCTTCCTTGCAGACACAGACTTTACACTTTCTTGTTCATCATCAGTATCTTCTTCTGAGTCAGCCTCTGCCACTTCTACTCCCCTTTTTTCGCTTACCTCATCATCACTTTCGTCCAAAAATTGTTCACTAGGTCATTGATCATTCTGTTAATTTTCGACTATAGTGACATCATTGCTCTCAACAATTTTTCCCAGACTTTTGTTGAAGCATTTATATGCTTTACTTTTCCCGGAGTAGCCAAGGAATATCCCTTCATCTCCTAGTTCCTCAAACTTCCTGTGATTTTCTTTGTTGAGAATGAAACACTTACTTCTAGAGATTCGAAAGTATTTCAACGTTGGCTTCTTTCCGTACCACAATTCATACAGAGTCTTCTCTTACTTTGGACACAACAGAGACTTGTTCAAAACATAAACCGATGTCAAAACTGCTTCCTTCCAAAATTTCTCTGGTAGTTCTTTATCAATAAGCATCGTTTTTACCATGTTGTTGTTGATCTGATTTCTCCTTTCAACCACTCCATTATGTTGGGGAGTTCTCACTGATGAAACTTGATGCCTTATCCCATGTTTCTCGAGATAGTTTTCAACTTTACTGTTTGTGAATTCTGTACCGTTATCAGTACAAAACTTTAGAATATTATGCCCAAGCATCTTTTCTGACTCCCTCCTATACTGCTTTATGCAACTGAACACCTCTGTCTTATGGGTAATGATGAATACCCCAGCCATTCTTCTATAATCATCAATGAAAAGAACATAGTACCTTTGCCCATTTATAGCTTGTGGTGAGATAAGTCCACATACATCAGCATGCACCAATTCGAGAACTCTAGTTGTTTTTTGTTCCTTTGGCCTGTATGACTTTCTGATGATCTTCCCTTGTTGACAAGAATCACATGTATGAGTGTGATCATGTGATAGTTTGGGAAGGTCTCTAGCAGCATCACAGTTTACCAGATCTTCCATGGATGGTTGACATAGATGACCAAGTCACTTATGCCACAACTGGTTTTCTTCTTCTCTGGATAAAAAGAACGAATCTTCTTCCCCACCTACCAGGTAAAGATTTCCCTTTGTTCATTTTCCCTGTAGAATGGCTGCTCCATATTTTCCTTTAATAGTACACATCTTCTTGGTAAATCAGATAGAGTGCCCAGAGTCACATAGTTGACTAACACTAAGCAAGTTATGACTGAGACCCTCTACTACCAAGACATCTGCACATCTCATTTATTTTCCCCCAAACATGTCATTCCCTGAGCCAACAATCTTCAGGCCTTCATCATTTCCAAATTTGAAAACTCTTTCTTTGTCATATTTTATGCATGTAACAAGATCCTTATTACCCGTCATGTGGGATGTGTAACCACTGTCAAGGATCCACACACCAAATCGATCTGATACTTTAAGGGAAATCTCTGCTACCACGACCTTCTCATTTTTCTTCTTCTTGGTCCATACATTTTCTTTCAAACTCAGAATGGATTGAGACTTATGTTCTTTCTCAGAGTATGATGGACCAGCCTCATCTTGCAAAGCTTCAATTCTATTCTGCATTTTTAACTCACCTGTTGGTTTATTGATCTGCTGCTTGCGAAAGTTTTTATTCTTCTTTGGCACATTTATCTGAATGGTCGAAGTACAATACCTATCCAAGTGCCTAAATCCTCCACACCAAAAAATAGTGTCCTTCGAAATATGTTCTGGAAAACCGTTCTCTGTTTGGCTGCCATCTCTGTTCTTGTTCCCTTCGATATCTTCTAGCTATGGAACATACATACTGTGAATGTCCCATCATTCCACAACAATAACACCTGATATAAGGTTCATTCCTTCATGTTAATTCATCACTACGAGTTTCCCCTTAGGATATCTGAATATTCTGATTCTGCTTTGTGCCCAAATCCACCTTCAATCTCGGGACGGGTGCTTGCGGTCTGACTTCAACTGCCACAGAGTTTTGTTTCTAATTAAACCATGAATCAGCCTTAACTTTTGAGATCAATTGCTGCTTCTTTCCTGCTGAACTACTAGGCTCTTCTTTCTTATTTTCAGTCTTCGTGATGACCTGCTTTCCAAAGAATGTGTTGGGATTCAAAGGTTTTTCCTGGTCTTTAACTTTTCTCCGCAGACCAACAACTTTCTCTTTAGGATCTTCAATAAGCTTGACGTGATCTTTCACTTTTCTATTCAAGCAATCTATCTCCCTTTTCTGTTCTTCAATCTTGAGATTATGCTCATCAACCTTTTCTGTGTGCTCTGGCCTGGAAGACTTAAGATTTTCAATTACTTTCACTAGCTCAGACTTCTCTTCTTCTTGTTGTTGCATGTAGAGTTTGGCATCATGTACAACCTTGTTGGATTTCTTTGTTTTTTCTCTCCAAACATCTATCTCTTCAAGAGCTACTTCTAATTCAGCTTCCATGTCAACTCTCCCTTCAATTTATCCTTCTTCCTCATTAGTTTCATTTTCTTTCTTTTCTTGAGAACTACTGACAACAGCCACCATTTAATTTTGTCCACGATCTTTACAGTTTTCTCTCTCTTCAATTTCTTCACCCTCAGACTCTTCTGAACTGTCTATTTCTTGTGAAATAAGATTTTTCTTCTTAAAGAAATTTCTCTTGAACTACTTCTTCCCTTTTCACATAGGCTGAAGATTTTTTATTGGGAATTTCAACTTCATCTTCATCATTTTCTTCTTGAAACATTTTGGGGCACCTTGCAGTAAGATGAACAACTTTTCCACATCTAAAGCAAACAAGTGGAAGGTTCCCTTTGAATTTTTCTTTTCCTCTTTGAAGATTTGAGTAGGGGAATGACATTACCTCATCTGTCTCTTCTTCTTCCTGAGAATCTTCAATGGTAAGATTCTTCATGGCCTTAAATGACACCTCTTTGGACTTCCCCTTTTCCACAACCTCATTATCATCGTTCCTCATTTCATATGCAACCAAGGTACTGTAGAAATTGTCCAGTGTCAGCTCTTTTGGATCTTTATCGTCTAGAACTGAAACTTTCGGATTGAACCGAGGTGGAAGTTTCCTCAAGATTCTCTTTACGATCTTTATGTCTTCAATGACTTCGCCAAGACCTCGCATATCTTCCACAACAATATTTACCCTGTCAAAGAATGCATTAAAAGACTCATTCAGGTTCATTTTTAGATCTTCATATTTGTTCCATAACACCTGCAGCTTTGCCTCTCCGACCTTTGTATCCCCTTCATATATATTCAATAGCTTTTCCCACATGGCTCGTGAAGTTTTTCATGACATCACATTTGTATAGATAGGATTGGATAGATCTCCCCCTAAGGTCTTAATTGCTTTGGCATCTGCATCCAACTCTCTACGTTCAGCTTCTGATAATGCGCCACTATTAATATCAGCTGTTATGCCATGCATTGCTGCTGTGAATACATCCATTCCCAAAGATCGAAAGTAGTGTTGCATCCGATTCTTCCATAGCTGAAAGTTGTTCCTGTCGAAGATCAAAATCCCTTTATGATTAGTGACCTCCATTGAGAGATGACCTAATATAAACCTTCATCTGATACCAATTGTTAGGTCCACAAGGCTGAATAACCTGAGAGGGGGGGTGAATCAGGGTATGCCTAATTTAAAATTAACGCCCGTTCTGATCTTGTTTCGCTATTAAGAAAAACACTCTTCTCTCTCTTTCCTGTTGCACAAAGTAAACAGAAAGTAAAGTATGCACAGGACACACCAATTTTACTTGGTTCACCGTAAAGGGCTACTTCCAAGGAGCATACGCTGACAAGTTGCCGGTCGTACCAATTCCACTAAACTTCACTAGCTGTGGATTACAATGTTCGGGCTAGATCACTTATATGCCCAAGATCACTGCCTTTACAATATTTAGGGTCAGCTCACTACTTCCCCAAGGGTCACTCCCTATTTCTCTCTCTCTGGATCACTGACGGTGGAGAGGATCACCTTCTTTCTCTTCCTTTGCTCACTGCTCTTGGAAGGAATCCACTCACAGTTTATAGACCTGTAGGTCTCCTCATTTTCATGATGGAATGCATATTCCCCTGTGTGTAGATGCTCTTTTGAAGCCCAATTTTTACCTGTAGATGAATATATCTTTGCACCGAAGGTATCGGGAAAAATTCCAGCTTCCACGCAGCCCGAAAATCACTACTGGAAATAAAACTTACTTGGCGCGCAAGTCAATCTCGGCGCGCAAGTATCGGCGTGCAAGTCACAACTGGTGTTCAAGTCTACCTCAGACACTTGCGTGACCCAAACTTCTTCAACCCAAAACCTACGCGACTCAATTCCTTTTACGCCCAAACCAATGTTGGCGCGCAACTCCTAACCGGCGCACGACTTATCACACCGGCTCACAACTTCACTTGCGCGACCCACACACCACTTGCACGACGGGAGCTCTGATTTCTCAAAGTGTTGAACTCAAGATGGTGAATGAAGAGGGGTGGTCTAGTATTTATAGGCAAATTGACCACCCTGCATGACGACGTGCAAGTCACCTACGCGACCCAGTCTCGTCGCACAAGTCTTTTGTCCTTTTAGACACTTGCGCGACCAACTCCCAAACTTGCGCGAACCTATTTCCTTAGCCATATTTTGATCTTATGATCTTGAAAAACATATGGCGCACAAGTTTCCTATACTCCAAGTTCTCGGCGCGCAAGTCCCTTTTCCAAAAACACTTTTCATCATTTGTCAATTTTTAGGCATAAAAATTTAGTAAACACTGGAAAACGGAGCCACCTTGTATCTGCTCTTTTTGTACCACCTCCAAATCGTCCATTCCTTTTTTCAATGTTCTTGAATCAAACATGGATCGTTGACCTCAACTCTTGAACTCGACATTCCATCATGATAACCTCTTTTTCAACAAATTTGTATGTCATTGTTTTGCTTTGTCAACAATCACCACTCAGATTCCACTTTGTCAACAAACACAATCACCTCAAAAATGCTTCAATGATGCCTTGAGGGATTTTTTCCCAACAATATCCCCCTTTGGGTTTGTTGAAAACTCTTTTATGGAAAGATACATCATTAATTCTTCAGCCACCATTCGCCTTTTGCGATTCTGATAGCGATCAAGGATTTACTCAACACATACTCTAAGCCCACATGAGCAATGCTCAGCGTGAGAAACAAGAGTAAATGAAAAGTTAGTCAATGGATCACTTCATCTCTGACATCCACTGTTGACACCAAACTGATACCAATTTTTACTAAACTGATACCAATTGTTGAAGGAATTTTTGGAAGACCAATTTTGGTTGGAAATATTTTTACCACATTCCAACACTACTCTTATGCTTTTATCACGATCCACAGCTGTCGTGATATCTATTCTTTGATCGATCACTTCTAGCATCGTCAGATTTAAAAATCTCTCCCTTTTTCATTTCTCTCCCTATCTGGATACTCCAGTAATCAGCTTATCCCCAAATCAATCATGATTTATCAAATTGCCACACTGTCTCCCCCTTGAACAATCACTATTTTCTCCCCCTTTGTCAATGAACCCAAAGGACACTCCATTGCAGTCTGTAACAGAGTAGAGAATACATATCAGCAAATTAGGGAAAAACACATCATACCTCCGGGAGAGGGGGGGGGGGTTCCACATCCACACTATTTCAAGTGCAGGGAATCGACTGAACTCCCAGAGCCAGTCGATGCCTCTCAAAAGCTTCCTTGGGTAAGGCCTTTGTCAGAATGTCTACAACCTGTAGGTCTGTAGGCATATACTCCAACTTCATGATTCCCTGCTCAACCTTCTCCTTGATAAAATTATACTTAATCTCAATGTGCTTTTTCCTTGAATGATGGACGAGATTTTTTCTAAGATTTATAGCACTTGAGTTGTCGCACTGGATTCCGATCGGAGACTTCACTTCAACTCCCATATCTTCACGCTATTGCTTCATCCACAATAACTGTGTGCATGCTTGAGTGGCCACAATATACTTAGATTCTGCGGTGCTCAATGAAATGCAATCTTGATTCTTTCTTAGCCAAGAAATACAGAATCCCCTAAGATAGAATGCACCACCTGACGTTGATTTTCTATCATCTTCTGAACCGGCCCAGTCTGCATCAGCATATCCCAATAACTCTATTTGAGATTTGTTAGTATATGTCAAGCCGAAATCCACTGTTCCCTGGATATACCGAAGTATTATTTTCACTACAAGCATATGTATTTCATTGGGATTACTCTGATATCTTGCTGCTTGGCATGTGGAAAAACATTATTAGGCATTGTTGCGATTAAGTACAATAGACTTCCAATGATTTGCCTATATTTTGTGATATTAACTACCTTTCCATCCTCATCTTTTGATAACTTCATCCGGGTAGCAACTGGAGTCTTCATCTCCTTGGAATTTTCCATTCCAAACCTTCTCAGGACCTCCTTGGAAAATTTAGATTGATAAATGAATGTTCCATTCCTTCTTTGTGTCACCTGTAGACCAAGGAAAAACGTTAGCTCTCCAATCATTGACATTTCAAACTCATTTTTCATGAATTCGGGAAACTGACTTCACTGTGGTTCATCTGATCTGCCAAATATTATGTCATCGACATAAACCAACACCATCATCCTTTGATTACTATCATTACTGAAATAGAGATTGTAATCAACTCCTCCACGCTGAAAACCAAGCTTCTTCAAGTACTGATCAATCCTTGAGTACCATGCTCTTGGTGCTTGTTTCAGCCCATAAAATGCCTTCTTCGTCCTGCAAACTTTTTTCTCATACTAATGAATGATAAAACCATCTGGCTTCTCAATTTACACCTCTTCTTCTAGAACCCCATACAAGAATGTGGATTTGACGTCCATCTGGAACACTTTGATCTTTCTTTGCACTGCTATGTCCAAAGATAATCTGATTGTCTCCAGCCTTGAAACCCTTGCAAATGTCTTATCTACATCTATTCCCTTGATCTGGGAGTACCCCTTGCACACTAGTAGTGATTTGTTCCGAATCACCCTGCCATATTCATTCATATTATTACGATAGACCCATTTAGTCCCGATGACATTCTTATCTACTGGCCTCGAAACAATCTCCCATGTTTGGTTCTTCTCAATCTGATCAAGCTCTTCATTCATATCCTGAACCCAGTTTTCATCTTCAGCTGCATACGAAAAACATTTCGGCTCCACCTGAGAAAAAAACAATGTTTACTATAATGATTTCATTCTTCGAGTCTGAACTGGAGCTGTCTGATCACCAATGATATTCTGCCTATCAATTTCAGCTCGACTCTTTGGCTTCCTTGCAGACACAGACTTTACACTTTCTTATTCATCATCAGTATCTTCATCTGAGTCAGCCTCTGCCACTTCTAATCCCCTTGTTTCTCTTACCTCATCATCACTTTCATCCCAAAATTTTTCACTAGGTCGTTGAGTATTCTGTTCATTTTCGACTATAGTGACATCATTGCTCTCAACTATTTTTCCCAGCCTTTTGTTGAAGAATTTATATTCTTTACTTTTCCCTGAGTAGCCAAGGAATATCCCTTCATATCCTCGTGCCTCAAACTTCCTGTGATTTTCTTTGTTGAGAATGAAACACTTACTTATAAAGATTCAAAAGTATTTCAACATTGGATTCTTTCCGTACCACAGTTCATACGGAGTCTTCCCTTGCTTCGGACACAACAGAGACCTGTTCAAAACATAAACCAATGTCAAAATTGCTTCCTTCCAAAATTTCTCTGGTATTTCTTTGTCAATAAGCATCGTTCTGGCCATGTTGTTGATGATCCTATTTCTCCTTTCAACCACTCCATTCTGTTGGGGAGTTCTCACTGATGAAACTTGATGCCTTATCCCATGTTTCTCGAGATAGTTTTCAACTTGACTGTTTGTGAATTCCGTACTGTTATCAGTACAAAACTTCCGAATTTTCTGTCGAAGAATCTTTTTTGACTCCCTCCTATACTGCTTTATGCAAATGAACACCTCTGTCTTATGGTTATTGATGAATACCTAGGCCATTCTTCTATAATCATCAATTAAAAGAACATAGTACCTTGCCCATTTATAGCTCGTGGTGAGATAGGTCCACATACATCAGCATGCACCAATTTGAGAACTCCAGTTGTTTTTTGTTCCTTTGGACTGTATTTCTTTCTGATGATCTTCCCTTGTTGACAAGAATCACACGTATGAGTGTGATCACGTGATAGTTTGGGAAGGTCTCTAGAAGCATCAAACTTTACCAGATCTTCCATGGATGGTTGACATAGATAACCAAGTCGCTTATGCCACAGCTGGTTTTCTTCTTCTCTGGATAAAAAGCACAAATCTTCTTCCCCACCTACCAGGTAAAGATTTCCCTTTGTTCGTTTTCCCTGTAGAATGACTGCTCCATATTTTCCTTTAACAGTACACATCTTCTTGGTAAATCGGATAGAGTGCCAAGAGTCACATAGTTGACTGACACTAAGAAAATTATGACTGAGACCCTCTACTACCAAGACATCTGCACGTCTCATTTCTTTTCCCCCAAACATGGCTTTCCCTGAGCCAACAATCTTCAGGCCTTCATCATTTCCAAATTTGAAAACTCCTTCTTTGTCATATTTTATGCCTATAAGAAGATCTTTATTACCCATCATGTGGGATGTGCAACCACTATCAAGGATCCACACACCAGATCGATCTGATGCTTTAAGGGAAATCTCCACTACCACAACCTTATCATTTTTCTTCTTCTTGGTCCATACTTTTTCTTTCAAACTCAGCATGGATTGAGACTTGTGTTCTTTCTCAGAGTATGATGGACTAGCCTCATCTTGCAAAGCTGCAAATCTATTATGAATTTTTAACTCACCTGTCAGTTTATTGATTTGCTGCTTGCGAATGTTTTGATTCTACTTTGGAACATTTCTATGAATGGTCTAAGTATAATACCTAGCCATGTGCCCAAAGCTTCCGCATCAAAAAAAGTGTCCTTCGAAATATGTTCGGGAAAACCGTTCTCTATTTGGCTGTCATCTCTATTCTTGTTCCCTTCGATATCTTTTGGCTATAGAATATACATACTGTGAATGTATCATCTTTCCACAACAATAACACCTGATATAAGGTGCATCCCTTCGTGTTACTTTAGCACTACGAGTTTTCCCTTGGGATCTCTGAATATTCTGATTCTGCTTTGTGCCCAAATCCACCTTCAATCTCATGACGAGTGCTTGCAGTCTGACTTCAACTACCATATATTTTTGTTTCTGATTAAACCATGAATCAGCCTTAACTTCTGATCTCAATTGCTGCTTTTTTCCTGCTAAACTACTAGGCTCTTCTTTCTTCTTTTCAGTCTTCGTGACGACCTGCTTTCCCAAGAATGCGTTGGGATTCAAAGGTTTTTCCAGCTCTTTAACTTTTCTCCGTAGACCGACAACTTCCTCTTCAAGATCTTCAATACGCTTGACGTGATCTTTCACTTTTCTATTCAAGCAATCTATCTCCCATTTATGTTCTTCAATCTTGATCTTATCCTCATCAACCTTTTCTATGCTCTCTGGCTTAGAAGACTTAAGATTTTCAATTTCTTTCACTAGATCAGACTTCTCTTCTTCTTGTTGTTGCATGTAGAGTTTGGAATCATGTACCACTTTTTTGGCTTTCTTTGTTTTTTCTCTCCAAACATCTATCTATTCAAGATATGCTTCTAATTCAGCTTCCATGTCAACTCTCCCTTCAATTTCATCTTCTTCCCCATCAGTTTCGTTTTCTTTCTTTTCTTGAGCACTACTGACAACAACCACCATCTCATTTTGTCCACGATCTTTACAGTTTTCAATCTCTTCAATTTATTCACCCTCAGACTCATCTGAACTGTCTATTTCTTATGAAAGAAGATTCTTCTTCTTAAAGAAATTTCTCTTGAACTGCTTCTTCCCTTTCACATAGGCTGAATATTTTTTATTGGTAATTTCAACTTCATCTTCATCATTTTCTTCTTGAAACTTTTTGGGACACCTTACAGCAAGATGACCAACTTTTCCACATCTAAATCAAGCAAGTGGAAGCTTCCCTTTGAATTTTCCTTTTCCTATTTGATGAATTGAGGATAAGAATGAAATTACCTCATCTATCTCTTATTCTTCCTGAGAATCTTCAATGTTAAGCTTTTTCATGGCCTTAAATGCCACCTCTTTGGAATTACCCTTTTCCACGGCCTCATTATCATCGTTCCTCATTTCATATGGAACTAAGGTACTGTGCAAATTGTCCAGTGTAAAATCTTTTGGATATTTATCTTCTAGAACTGAAACTTTCGGATTGAACCGAGGTGGTAGTTTCCTCAAGATGCGCTTTACGATCTTTATGTCTTCAATGACTTTTCCAAGACCTCACATATCTTCCGCAACAATATTTACCCTGTCAAATAATGCGTCAACAGACTCATTTAGGTTCATTTTCAGATCTTCATATTTGTTCCACAACACCTGCAGCTTTGCCTCTCTGACTTTTGTATCCCCTTCATATATATTCAATAGATTTTCCCACATAGCTCGTGACATTTTGCATGACATCACCTTTATATAGATAAGATTGGATAGATCTCCCCCTAAGGCATTAATTTCTTTGGTATCTGCATCCAACTCTATACGTTCAACTTCTGATAATGCGCCACTATTAATATTAGCTGTTATGCCATGCATTGCTGCTGTGAATACATCCATTCCCAAAGATCGAAAGTAGTGTTGCATCTGATTCTTCCATAGCTAATAGTTTTTACCATCGAATATTGGAATCCCTTTATGATTAGTGACCTCCATTGAGAGAAGACCTAATATCAACCTTCCTCTAATACCAATTGTTAGGTCCAAAAGGCTGAATACCCTGAGAGGGGGGGTGAATTAGGGTATGACTAATTTAAAATTAATGCCCGTTATGATCTTGTTTCGCTGTTAAGAAAAACACTCTTCTCTCTCTATCCTGTTGCACAAAGTAAACAGAAAGTAAAGCATACACAAGACACAACAATTTTACTTGGTTCACCATAAAGGGTTACTTCCAAGGAGCATACACCGAAAAGTTTCCGATTGTACCAATTCCACCAAACTTCACTAGATGTGGTTACAATGTTCAGGCTAGATCACTTCTATGCCTAGGCTCACTGCCTTTACAATGTTTAGGTTCAGCTCACTGCTTCCCCAAGGGTCACTCCATGTTTCTCCCTCTCTCACTCACTGCTGGTGGAGAGGATCACCTTCTTTCTCTTCCTTTTCTCACTGCTCTTGGAAGGAATCCACTCATAGTTTATAGACCTGTAGGTTTCCTCATTTTCATGATGGAATGCATCTTCCTCTATGTGTAGATGCTCTGTTGAAGCCCAATTTTCACCCGTAGATGAATATCTCTTTGCACCGAAGGTATCGGGAAAACTTCCAGCTTCCACGCAGCCCGAAAATCACTGCTGGAAATAAACCTTACTTGGCGTGCAAGTTAATCTCAGTGTGGAAGTATCGGACCGCAAGTCACAAATGGCACGCAAGTCTACCTCAGACACTTGCGCGACACAACCTTCTTCAACCCAAAACCTGTGCAACTCACTTCCTTTTGCGCCCAAACCAATGTTGGCGTGCAACTCCCAACCGGCGCGCAACTTATCACACCGACGCGAAACTTCACTTGCGCGACCCACACACCACTTGCACAATGGGAGCTATGATTTCTCAAAGTGTTGAACTTGGGTTGGTGAATGAAGAGGGGTGGTCCAGTATTTATAGGAAAATTGACCACCCTGCGTGACGGTGCACAAGTCACCTGCACGACCCAGTCTCGGCGCGCAAGTCTTCTGTCCTTTTAGAAAATTGCGCGACCAACTCCCAAACTTGCATGAACCTATTTCCTTAGCCATATTTTGATCTTCTGATCTTGAAAAAAAATGGCACACAAGTTTACTATACTCCAAGTCCTCAGTGCGCAAGTCCCTTTGCCAAAAACACTTTTCTTCATTTGTCGATTTTCAGGCCCAAATATTTGGCAAACACTGGAAAACGACGCCACCTTGTATCTTCTCTTTTTATACCACCTCCAAATCATCCATTACTTTTGTCTATGTTCTTGAATCAAACATGGATTGTTGAACTCAACTCTTGAACTCGACATTCCATCATGATAACCTCTTTGTCAAAAAATTTGTATGTCATTGTTTTTCTTTGTCAACAATCACCACTCAGATGTCCACTTTGTCAACAAACACAATCACCTCAAAAATGCTTCAATGATTCCTTGAGGTATTTTCTCCCAAAACTGTTTTCTATAGATGTCCTCCCCTCATTGTCCCATGCTCCGGCCAGGCCCCTCTGACCTCGAGCTCGCAGTTTTTAGCTCTTAGTGCCTTCCTCCCCTGCCGGCGCATACCCGCCAGAACCGCAACCCTCGCTACACCGGCCGTGACCTCCCTCGCCGGGGCCCTCTCAAGTGCACACAACCCTTCTGATGCCCTCTTTGGCACACAACTCACATTTGAGTTGGTGAAGACCTCATAGGCTCTTATTCTTGTTTTCTGCGGCATTCGCCGCCAAAGGCGAGGCGATTTCGCTTCGTTTTGGTCTGCTTACAACATCCGAGGTATAGTTTTATTCCGGTGTATGGTATCAACAATTCGTTATTCATTTAATTATCTAACTATAGTGTTCTTGAATACTTTTTTAGTTGTTAAAAATATGTTTGGAGTGAGTTCTAGTTCACGTTTACATCTGTCTGCGGTGATTTGTTTGTTTAGGTGCCAAATCATGTTTTGATATAATTTTTTTAAATTTATTTTTCATCACTCTGGTATTTTCATCTAGCTTTTTTTTATTCTTTAACATTCATTAATTGTTCAAAATTGGTCCTTAGCGTGATTATTTAATACTTTTTATGTGTTTATGCACTTGGGGTGTTGATAAAATGTGACATGATCTTTTAAAAAAAATTGATGTGATTTTGGGGGTGTTGCCCATAGTTTTGTTTTATAATATTGTTGAAAATATGGTATGAGTTTTACTTGTGATATTTGTTATTTTTGTAGGATTGGTTTTTAGATTGTGTTTTGATTACCCTATTTGGATTAAATTTTATTTTAGGGATTTGTAGTGTTTTTGAGTCCCAAGGTTTTATCCTATGGAGTTGCGGTCGGTTTTGAAGGCGCGCGTGCATATTCCTAGGTATGAATATGTATAGATATATGCACCTTCTATGTGTGTGTTCCCTCATGGTGTGGGGAACACGTGAATTAGTTTAAGGGTATATATATATAAATGGAAGTGCATGCGTGTGAGCGAGTTGCTGCTTGCGTTAGAAAGCTTTGGCTTGGTCCTGCTCTTGAGGTAGGCATTTCCATACCTTCTCTATTTTTTATGTTTTCCATAGGCACTTGCATGGTTTCATTTAATTTATAAAAGTTATTCACACCCTTATAATCCTGATAGTTTTTCATTATTGTGTTTCTATGATGGTTAAAATTGTTAAAAGACAGCTTTGAAATAGTTCCTTGGTTATGTGTAGGTGTTTCCATGACTTTTCTCCCAATTTTAATCCATTTAATGCTTTTGTTTTTTTAATTAAATATTAGATTGTGTTTCGAACCACTATTATGTTTATAGTTAACTTATGGTAGTGTTTTCCTATTGAAATATTTGACTAAAAATGGATTTTATGATGCTCCTCTTTTTACACACATGTTTATGCCTTGCCAACTTGGTTGGAACTGAATGCCTTTACCTATAATAGTATTGTTCGATGACATGAGTGGTGTTTTCTTGTAGAAAAATTTTGTTTTGGAACTTGTTTGTCCTGCATTAGATAGTTTTATAGAACTTTGTGTTCTGGTAAAAAATGATTTCGCGTGTCTCTTTGAATTAGTAGATTTCTCGAATCCTTGGTTTTATAAGCAGTTTTTGTTTTCGAAATGTTGTGGGTCTCTTCATGCGGTTCTTTAAATTGGTTTGAAATGAAATCCATGAGTTCATGACCGTTTGGCTTTTGGTGTATATATTTTGTTGAGTGTGTGGTGTGGGGCAACACTTGGTTTATTTTCTTCAAAATTGAATTTATTACCACTAAAGACTTTTATTACAATGCTTTGAAATTTGTAACCTCAGGGCCCATTTGTATTTTTAAATAAAAAGGTGGTGTTTAGAGTTGTTTTAGAAGAGATTGTACAATGTTTTCATAAAAGCATTTGATTATGTAAAACTAGAGGTCCGATTTAAAACTCCAAGTGTTTAATAAAGTGGTTTGGATAACCGAATGATGTGACGGCCCGGTTGGCACATTGTATGTTTGACATGTATGCATATATATATATGGGGAGATCCTATCCAGATTATCCCTTTATGGGTGAACGCATATGAAGAGTCTGTGTTTGGGGTAGGTAAGTGCGGTGAGATGAGTCAAGCTTGCGAGAGCCTTCCTAATTACACATTATTGTTAAAACCACCATGGGTTACTAGGTGTCTTTTTGATATTCGAGTGACGGTTACTGACCAACCCCAATTATACAGGTTGGTACCCCTTGGATTTGTTGTTAGGCAAGACGGGATTTTCCACTGTATTGGTCAGTTAGGGAGTCTAGTTGGTTATAGACTTATGAGCTTCACCATACGCCGGAAGGTGGTTCCGAAACAGAATATGTACAAGGGACTTCTAGGGATGTTTAGGATCACCCATGGTTACAGGATTATTTACATTGCTTGTTCAATTTCTGTTGCACTAGTTTATTTTCATTTTTCAATTTTTACTTGTTTTACTCTAGCCCAGCTTGGTACTTATTTGTTTCGGATTTCATTTATAAAATGAAAAATGATTTTATAAATGTTGTGCAACATGTGTTGGGTTTTGAAATGGAAATAACATGTTTTTTATTTTAAAATGTTAAGCCCTACTTTTATATCTGTATTTCAAACTTGTGTTAGTGGACTGTTTCGGAATAGAGAACTTTTGGATTCAGTGGTTTATTTCTGGCATCCGTACTGAGCATACCTGTGCTCACACCTAATATATCTTTCCAGTTGTAGGTTCAGTTTCTTGTTCAAGTTTCTAGTTCAGCTGCACAATGTTGGATCAGGCTTTGTTTTGAGTTGGGTGGTGACCTAAAGGGTCGCATGGAGGTATGCGCAGTTTATGTTCATTCTGATACTAGTTTTATTTTGATATTGTTAGTTTTTTTCTATCAATTCATCTTTTGTTCGTGGGAAAAATCATTCCCAATGGTTAAGTTTTGATTCCTGGCACTAGTTTCCAGCCAGTGGGGATCGGTAACGCCCCTCGGGCCATGCCGTGGGCCGGCTCGGGTGACCAGTTCAGGGTCGACATGGGATGGTTCTTGAAAAAATGGTATCAGAGCAGACCCTTGTTATTTGGGGTGTCTGGTAGATGGGGATTAGGTCAGTTTAGGCTCAGGGGTTAGGTTATGGGTCCGTGCCTGATCACCACCACTCACAACAAGGCATGAGTTACCAGGGGTAGTCTGATATTTGAGTCCTTTGTATTTGGTTATTTTTGATTGAGGGATGACAATGTGGGAGAATCGGTACATGTTACGGCCTCACATGGGGTGGTGACCCATGTGGAGTCCAAGTGCCCACCCGACCCAGCCGATGCGCGCAACGCCACTGATGCCCTCTTTGGAACACGACTCAAATTTGAGTTGGAGAAGACCTCTTGGCTCTTTTACATGTTTTTGCAGCATTCGTCGCCGAAGGAGAGGCGGTTTCACTTCGTTTCGGTCCACCGCTGACATCCAAGGTATAGTTTTATGCTCGCTGTTTAGTTTTTCAATTTTTTTATCCCTTTAATTATCCAGCTATAGTGTTATAAAATACTTTTGAAGTAGTTAAAAATATTTTTGGAGTGATTTCCTAGTTAGTTTTTTCATGTGTCTGTGATGATTTGTTTTTTTAGGTGAGAAATCTTGTTTTGATATATTTTTTTAAATGTATTTCGCATTGCTATGGTATTCTCGTCTAGATTTTTGTGATGCCTTGACAGTGATGAATTGTTTAAAATTGGTCCTTAGCATGATTCTTTAATTATTTTATGTCTTTATGCACTTGGGGTGTTGAGAAAATGTGATATGATCTTTTAAAATAAATTGATGTTATTTTGGGGATGTTTCCCTTAGTTTTGTTTTATAAAAATGATGAAAATGTGGTTTGAGTTTTTCTTGTGAAATTTGTTATTTTCGTAGGTTTGGTTTTTAGATTGTGTTTTTATTACTCAGTTTGGATTAAATTTTATTTTAGGGACTTTTTGTGTTTTTCAGTCCTGGGGATTTATCATAGGGAGTTGTGGTCGGTTTCGAAGGCGCACATGCATATTATCAGGTATGGATTAGTACAGATATATGTACCTTCTATGTACATGTTCCCTCATGGCGTAGGGAAAACATGCATCAGTTGAAGGTTATATATATATATATAAATGGAAGTGCATGCATGCGAGCGAGCTACTGCTTTCGTTAGAATGCTTTGTCTTGGTCCCGCTCTTAAGTAAGGTGTTTCCATCCCTTCTCTATTTCCTATGTTTTCCATAGGCACTTGCATTGTTTCATTTAATTTATAAAATTTATTCGCACTTTTATTATCCTAATATTTTATTCATTTTAGTGTTTCTTTTATGGTTAGAAGTGTTAAAAGACAGCTTTGAAATAGTTTCTAGGTTATATGTAGCTGTTTCCATGCCTTTGCTCCCAATTTTAATTCATTTAATGCGTGCGTTTTCTTAATTAAATCTTAGAATATGTTTTCACCACTATTATGTTTATAGTTAACTTATGGTAATGTTTTACTGTTGAAATATTTGATTAAAAATGGATTTTTGTATGCTTATCTATTTACACACATGTTTATGCCTTTCCAAATTGGTTGGAACTGAATGGTTTTACCTGCAATGGTATTTTTCGATGACATGAGTGGTGTTTTATTATAGAAACCTTTTGTTTTGGAACTTGTTTGTCCGGAGTTGGTTAGTTTTATGGAACTTAGTGTTTTTTTAAAAAAATGATTTCATGTGTCTCTTAGAATTAGTAGTTATCCCGAATCCTGGGTTTTATAAGCAGTTCTGGTTTTAGAAATGTTTTGGGTCTCTTCGTGCGGTTCTTTAAATTGGTTTGAAAAGATATCCGTGATTTTATGCCCATTTTCCTTTTGGTGTATAAATTTTTTTGAGTGTGTGGAGTGAGGCAACACTTGGTTTTTTTAAGAAATTGAATATAGTAGCACTAAAGACTTTTATTGCAGTGCTTTCAAACATGGAACCTTGGGGCCCGTTTGGCATTTTAAAAACAAAAGTGGTGTTTAGAGTTGTTTTAGAAGATCTTGTGAAATGGTTTCATAAAGGAATTTGATTATGTAAAACTAGAGGCCCGATTTATAACTCCAGGTATTTAATAAATTGGTTTTGATTATCAAATGATGTGACGACCTGGTTGGAACTTTGTATGTTTGACATGTTTGCATATATATAAGTATATGGGGCACTCCTATATAGAGTAACATTTTATGGGTGAATGCATAAGAAGTATCCATGTTTGGGTTAGCCAAGTGTGGTGAGATGAGTCACACATGCGAGGGCCTTCCTACTTACACAATATTATTATAACCACCATGTGTTCTTGGGCATCTTTTAAATGATCGAGTGACGGTTGCTGACCAACCCTGATTAGATGGGTTGGTACCCCTTGGATTTGTTGATAGGCCAGGCGGGCTTTGCCACTGGATTGGTTAGTTTGGGTGGCCAGTTGGTTATAGACTTAAAAGCATCACCATACACCGGCAGGTGGTACCGAAATTGAGCATGTCCAAGGGTCTTCTAGGGATGTTTAGGATCACCCATGGTTCCTGGAATATTTACATTGCTTGTTTACTTTCTATTGCACTAGTTTATTTTCAATTTGAACTTTTTTACTTCTTTTAATCTAGCCCATCTTGGTACTTATCTCTTTAAGATTTCATTTATAAAATGACAAATGATTTTGGAAATGGTGTGTAGTGTGTGTTGGGTTTTTAAATAGGGACATCATGTTGCTTATTTTAAAATTTAAAAACCCTACTTTTACATATATATTTCAAACTTGTGTTAGTGGACTGTTTCAGCAAAGAGAGATTTTGGATTTAGTGGTTTATTTCTGGCATCCCTACTGAGCATCTCGGTGCTCACACATATTTTTTCTTTCCAGTTGCAGGTTCAGTTTCTTGTTCAGGTTCCTGGTTCAGTTACTCAATGTTGGAGCATGCTTTGATCAGAGTTGGGTGGTGACCTGAAGGGTCACAATGAGGTATGTGTAGTTTATGTTCTTTCCACTTCTTGTTTTATTTGGTTATCCTTAGTTTTTTTATCTATTTATCTTTTGTTCATGGTCCAAATCATTACCAATGATTAAGTGTTGATGGTCAGCAATAGTTGTCAACCTGTGGGGATTGGGAATGCCACTCGGGCCATGCCATGGGCTGGCTTGAGTGACCGGTTCTGGGTCGACCTGGGTTGGTTCATGACATAGATATATTAAATGGAAACACCATTCATGGAGACAATACACTACTAGAAAAGGGGGCATTGGAGCCCCCCAGACTCGGGCGACCGCCATTGGCGGTCGCTAAAGCTAACCAATAGCGACCGCCAATGGCAGTCGCTAACCTACATAAAAAAAACGGGGGGCTTCTGCGCCCCCCCCCCCCCCCCCCGCGCCCCCTCCATCGGTGCCCTAACCCCCTCCCTCCCTCGCCGCCCTCCCTCGCCGCCCTCCCCCTCCCCCGCCGCCCGGCCTCCCCCGCCGCCCGCCCTCCCCCGCCGCCCGCCCTCTCCCCCGCCGCCCCGCCCTCCCCCGCCGCCCGCCCCTCCCCCGCCGCCCGCCCTCCCCCGCCGCCCGCCCTCCCCCGCCGCCCGACCTCCCTCTCCGCCTGCCCTCCGGCCTCCGGCCGCCGCCCTCCGGCCTCTCGGCCCTCCCCCCCCACCCCGGACGACACCCGCACCCCGGGACAGCCCCCGCCATGCACTCTGGACCGCCCCCTGCACCCCGGACGCCTCCCCGCACCCCGGACAGCCCCCCCCCCCCCCCCCCCCGCGCGCACTCCGGACCGCCCCCCGCACCTCGGACGCCTCCCCGCACCCCGGACAGCCCCCCCTGCACTCGGACACCCCCCTCCGAACCTGGACAGCCCCCCACACCCCGGACAGCCCCCCCCCCCCCCCCCCCGCACTCGGACACCCCCCCTCTGAACCCGGACAGCCCCCCCCGCACCCCGGACAGGCCCCCCGCACCCCGGACACTCCACCCCGCACCCCCGACAGCCCCCCTGCACCCCAGACAGCCCCCCCTCCCCCCGCACCCCGAACACCCCTGCCCGCACCCCTGACAGGCCCCAGACACCCCGGACACCCCTCCCCGCACCTCGGACAGCCCCCCCGACCCCGGACACCCCCCCCCCTCGCTGCCCGTCCCCCGTCCCCTCACCGCCTCCTCTCCTCCAGCTCCCCGCCGCCGCCGCCGCCCGTCCCCTCCCTTGCCGCACCGCCTTTGGCTCCGGCTCCCCTTCGCTGCCTCCTCTCCCTCGCAGCACCGCCTTCGGCTCCCCTCCCTTTCAGGTTTGTAGCTCAATCAGGTAACATGAGCTTTCAGTTACATTATTATTTTATCAATGGTTCATAAACAAATTGTTAATATTTATTTTGAATATAGTTGATTTGAAAAATGTAAATGTAATAAGTATTGTGTAAATGTTTGTTATACAGATATTATTATGGATAAGAGTTGGATTGATCTTCCAAATCGAACGTCTAGAGAATATTTCAATGGCATTATGCAGTTTATTGACTTCACGAGAGGATTTGAAAGTGACTATATTAGTTGTCCATGTAGAAAATGTGCTAACAGATATCAATTCACACGAGATACTGTGAGAGATCACCTTTTCTTTAATGGATTTCTGAAAAATTATAAGAGTTGGACTCGTCATGGAGAAGAATATGTTCGTTGTCAAAATACAGATGCAGCTCAGATGGATGTTGATGCAAGGATGACTGATCCAATGCATGAAATGCTTACTGAAATGGTACGTGGGTTTGATCCTGAAGGCATTGACATCTAGAATCTTGAGACCGGTGAGATAAATCTTCACTCTGGTGCAGATCGTGATTCGAGGAGGTTTTATGAAGTACTTGATGATGCTAAAACAGAATTATATCCTGGATGTACTTCTTACAATAAACTGTCGTTTATCGTGGAGTTGTTGCATTTGAAGACTTTGAATAATTGGTCAGACACATCATTCAACATGCTTTTGGTTTTATTGAAAAAAGTTCTTCCTGTCGACGCTAAGATTCCTGAGTCGTATTACTATGCTCGTAAGTTGACCGAGAACTTAGGTTTTACATATGAGACTACAGATGCATGTGCAAACAACTGTATGTTGTTTAGAAATGAAACTGCTCATTTGGATATTTGTACGGTTTTTGGCACTTCCAGGTGGAAAGAGAACAGGGGAAATAAGACTCATCAAAGTCAGATTGCGATACAGGGGAAACCGATTGCCGTAAAGAAAATGCGTTACTTTCCCCTTAAACCGAGGTTGAAAAGATTTTTTATGTCATCTAAAGTTTCTAATTTAATGAGATGGCATGCAGAAAGAGTTCATGAAAGTGACATGTTAACCCACCCGGCAGACTCTCATGCATGGAAGGATTTTGATAAGAGACATCCCAACTTTGCTAAAGATGTTCGTAATGTCCGATTGGGATTGGCAGCAGATGGTTTCAATCCATTCAAGTCTATGGTTGGTGCAACTCATAGCACATGGCCCGTGGTGTTGGTTCCATATAATCTTCCTCCGTGTCTTTGTATGAAGCAACAATTTATATTACTTTCCACTCTTATTGATGGACCTAAAAGTCCGGGGGATAAGATTGATGTTTACCTTCAGCCATTGATTGATGAGTTGAATGAATTTTGGGGCGATGGTGTGATGACTTATGACTGCGAAACGAATGAAATGTTCAAACTGCATGCTGCTTTATTGTGGACAATCAATGACTTCCCAGCTTATGCAAATTTATCAGGCTGGAGTACGAAAGGGGAATTTTCTTTCCCTTGTTGCAATAAAAGTAAAAAATCTGTATGGATTAAACATTCCAAAAAATGGGCATACATGGGTCACAGGCGTTTTCTCCCTCCCCAGCACAGGTTCAGAAAGGACAGAGTGGCATTTGATGGTTCTAGAGAGTTCAGCCCAGCACCAAAGATCATGACAGGAGTCGAAATGTTATCGCAGATTGAGGAAGAAAACATCCGCACGGTATATGAAATTTAGGATTTGGTGGCTCCTCCAGTACGTAATATTCGTGCTGCGAGTAGGCAGCGCAGTCACAATTGGAAAAAGAAAAGTATTTTTTATAGTCTTCCGTATTGGAAAACTAACATGTTGAGGCATAATTTGGATGTCATGCACATTGAAAAAAATGTTTGTGATAACATATTGTGGACCATTTTAGGTGTCAGTGGAAATTCAAAGGACCATGTTAATGCACGCCGTGATTTGGAAGAAATGGGTTTAAGGAAACAGTTGCATTTACAGTTAGCTGAGGGAAACAAGGCATATATGCCTGCTGCACAGTATTCGATGACTACAGAGGAGAAAGAGACATTTCTTTCCAATTTGAAGATGGTCAAGGTGCTTGATGGTTACTCTTCTAATATTTCAAAGTGTGTGAATCTGACGAGCAAGAAATTGCAAGGGTTGAAAAGTCATGACAATCACATATTACTTCAGCAGTTGATTCCAATCGCAATTTGTGATTGTTTATCCCCCAATGTTGTTCAGCCCTTGATTGAGATAAGTAATTTTTTTAGACAGATTCGTTTAAGAAATCAACGAATAAGTGATTTAAAAAGTTTGCAGGACCGAATTGTACTTACGCTTTGTCACTTTGAGAAACTTCCCCCCCCCCTCATTTTTCGATGTTATGGTCCACTTGACAGTTCACCTAACTGATGAAGTAATGGCTGCTGATCCAGTGCAATTCAGGTGGATGTATCCTATTGAACGGTATTTGAGTACATTGAAAAGATTTGTACGCAACAGAGCTCGTCCAGAGGCATCAATAGCCAATGGTTATTTGATGGATGAGTGTACTACCTTTTGTGCATAATATCTTACGGATGTTGAAACAAAATTAGATAAGCCCTCTCGGATTCATGATGGTCCAGTTGGAGAAGGAACCACATTTGATATGGACAACATCGAGTGGATACAAGAACATCGAACGACCTCCAAATGCCACGAAACCATACGACAACATCCGGGGCGTGAATTGTGAAATGGTCGGCCAGAAGGCACCTCATTCGGAGGTGTCGTGTGACCGCGGCGGCCGGAAACGCATTTCCGGCGCCATTAAACACCAAAACGGCGTGTGGCGGTCCCATTCGGAGCAAACGTGCTCCGAACGACCTGAAACCGCACGGGAACGATAGAAATATTATTCCTGAGATGCAGGAGGAGGCCGCACGTCCATCGGACGTGCGGTGCGCGCGGCACGTCCGATTGTGTCCTTTTCAGCAGCACAGCGCGCGCTGAAATGGCGCGTTGGGGGGTCAAAAACACCCGAACGACCTCCAAATGCCACGAAACCGTACGACAACATCTGGGGTGTGAATTGTGAAATGGTCGGCTAGACGACACCTCATTCGGAGGTTCTGTGTGACCGCGGCGGCCGGAAATGCGTTTCCGGCGCCATTAAACACCAAAACGGCGTGCGGCGGTCCAATTCGGAGCAAACGTGCTCCGAACAACCGGAAACCGCATGGGAACGATAAAAATATTATTCCTGAGATGCAGGAGAAGGCCGCACGTCCATCAGACGTGCAGTGCGCGCGGCACGTCCGATTGTGTCCTTTTCAGCAGCGCGGCGCGCGCTGAAATGGCGCGTTGGGGGGTTAAAACCACCCGAACGACCTCCGAATGCCACGAAACCGTACGACAACATCCGGGGCATGAATTGTGAAATGGTCGTCCAGACGGCACCTCATTTAGAGGTGCCTTGTGACCGCGGTGGCCGGAAACGCGTTTCCGGCGCCCTAAAACACCAAAACGGCGTGCGGCGGTCCAATTCAGAGAAAACATGCTCCGAATGACTTGAAACCGCACGGAAATGATAGAAATATTATTCCTGAGATGCAGGAGGAGGCCGCACGTCCATCAGACGTGCGGTGCGCGCGGCACGTCTGATTGTGTCGTTTTCAGCAGCGCGGCGCGCGCTGAAATGGCGCGTTGGGGGGTCAAAACCATCCGAACGACCTCCGAATTCCACGAAACCGTACGACAACATCCAAGGCGTGAATTGTGAAATGGTCGGCTAGACGGTACCTCATTCGGAGGTGCTGTGTGACCACGGCAGCCGGAAACGCGTTTCCGGCGCCTTAAAACACCAAAACGGCGTGCGGCGGTCCCATTCGGAGCAAACGTGCCAAACGACCTGAAACCGCACGAGAACGATAGAAATATTATTCCTGAGATGCAGGAGGAGGCCACACGTCCATCGGACGTGCGGTGCGCGCGACACGTCCGATTGTGTCCTTTTCAGCAGCGCGGCGCGCGCTGAAATGACGCGTTGGGGGGTCAAAACCACCCGAAAGACCTCCGAATGCCACGAAACCGTACGACAACATCCGGGGCGTGAATTTTGAAATGGTCGGCCAGACGACACCTCATTCGGAGGTGCCGTGTGACCGCGGCGGCCGGAAACGCGTTTCCGGCGCCACAAAACACCAAAACGGCGTGCGGCGGTCCCATTCAGAGAAAACGTGCTCCGAACGACATGAAACCGCACGGGAACGATAGAAATATTATTCCTGAGATGCAGGAGGAGGCCTCACGTCCATCGGACGTGCGGTGCGCGCGGCACGTCCGATTGTGTCCTTTTCAGCAGCGCGGCGCACGCTGAAATGGCGCGTTGGGGGGTCAAAACCACCCGAACGACCTTCGAATGCCACGAAACCGTACAACAACATCCGAGGCGTGAATTGTGAAATGGTCGGCCAGACGACACCTCATTCGGAGGTGCTGTGTGACCGCGGCGGCCGGAAACGCGTTTCCGGCGCCATTAAACACCAAAACGGCGTGCGGCGGTCCATTTCGGAGCAAACGTGCTCCGAACGACCTGAAACCGCACAGGAATGATAGAAATATTATTCCTGAGATGCAGGAGGAGGCCGCACGTCCATCGGACATGCGGTGCGCGCGGCACGTCCGATTGTGTCCTTTTCACCAGCGCGACGCGCGCTGAAATGACGCGTTGGGGGGTCAAAACCACCGGAACGACCTCTGAATGCCACGAAACCGTACGACAACATCCAGGGCGTGAATTGTGAAATGGTCGGCCAGACGGCACCTCATTCGGAGGTGCCGTTTGACCGCGGCGGCCGGAAACGCGTTTCTGGCGCCCTAAAACACCAAAATGGCGTGCGGCGGTCCAATTCGGAGCAAATATGCTCCGAACGACCTGAAACTGCACGGGAACGATAGAAATATTATTCCTGAGATGCAGGAGGAGGCCTCACGTCCATCGGACGTGCAGTGCACGCGACACGTCTGATTGTGTCGTTTTCAGCAGCGCGGCGCGCGCTAAAATGGCGCGTTGGGGGGACAAAACTACCCGAACGACCTCCAAATGCCACGAAACCGTACGAAAACATCCGGGGCGTGAATTGTGAAATGGTCGGCCAGACGGCACCTCATTCAGAGGTGCCGTGTGACCGCGGCGGCCGAAAACGCGTTTCCGGCGCCATTAAACACCAAAACGGCGTGCGGCGGTCCAATTCGGAGCAAACATGCTCCGAACGACCTGAAACCGCACTGGAACGATAGAAATATTATTCCTGAGATGAAGGAGGAGGCCGCACGTCCATCGGACGTGCGATGCGTGCGGCACGTCCGATTGTGTCCTTTTCAGCAGCGCGGCGCGCGCTGAAATGGCGCGTTGGGGGGTCAAAACCACCCGAACGACCTCCGAATGCCACGAAACCGTACGACAACATCCGGGGAGTGAATTGCGAAATGGTCGGCTAGACGACACCTCATTCGGAGGTGCCGTTTGACTGCGGCGGCCGGAAACGCGTTTCCGGCGCCCTAAAACACCAAAACGGCGTGCGGCGGTCCAATTCGAAGCAAACGTGCTCCGAATGACCTGAAACCGCACGGGAACGATAGAAATATTATTCCTGAGATGAAAGAGGAGGCCGCATGTCCATCGGACGTGCGGTGCGCGCGGCACGTCTGATTGTGTCGTTTTCAGCAGCGCGGCGCGCGCTGAAATGGCGCGTTGGGGGGTCAAAACCACCCGAACGACCTCCGAATGCCACGAAACCGTATGACAACATCCGGGGCATGAATTGTGAAATGGTCGGCCAGACGGCACCTCATTCGGAGGTGCTGTGTGACCGCGGCGGCCAGAAACGCGTTTCCGGCGCCATAAAACACCAAAACGGCGTGCGGCGGTCCCATTCGGAGCAAACGTGCTCCGAAAGACCTGAAATGAGATTATTTCTTGAATCAAAGTTTTTAAATTATTATAGCACAATGATTTGATATTATATATATATATATTAAATATATATTAAAACATTTAAAATATATTATATATATATATATATTTAAAATATTGTATTTAATAGTATATATATGAATATATATATATATATATATATATATATATTTATATATTCAATTCAATAAAAAAAAATTTTAATTTTTTTTTTAGAATAGAGACCGCCATAGGCGGTCGGTATAGGGTGCCCGGCAAGGGGCTTCAGCGACCGCCAAGCGGTCGCTGAAGGCCGATCTGCCGGCCTTCTATAGCGACCGCCATTGGGGGTCGCTAAAAGCCTCTAGCGACGAGGCAACAGCGACCGCCAGTGGCGGTCACTGAGCGGCCGCTAAAGGCCTTTAGCGACCGCCCATGGCGGTCGCTAATGGCCTTATTTTCAGTAGTGATAGTCTCTATGTACGCATGAACGTTGTTTTTTTCTTATCGTATAATATAGAAGTAAGTAAACTAAATGTATTTATCTATATAGCCATATATTATTCTAGTAGAAATATTATTTATTCAATCTCATACTTTATCAATATATACATTTTTATAAAAATTCTGGAATGGTGATACTTGAAGATGAATCTCATCGTTGTCGTGGAGATGGTAAGAAGTACGTACACATGAGGGACAATATCATTCTATAGATGGTAAAAATGTGTTTAATTGGATGTAATATTATATATACAGAATCATTACCTTTTTATATTCATTATTTAAATTAATTATACTCTTTATTATACCCATCCAAATAATTTAGTGTTGAATACCAAACTACACCATGACGTGGAGATCGTAAGTCGTACGTACGCACGTATGGTGACTTTGTCATTCATGGGATGGATAGAATAATGAATATGGTTTTTACATATTTATAATAACATATCAGTATATATATGGTACTGGAGTTATTATTTTAGTATGTAAATAACAAGGAAAATGGAAGTGGAATAAGAAGAAATGAACTTTGAAAGTGGTGATGAAATAATTACCTCTTTTTCGGGTGCTTCCTTTTGATTTGAACAAAAGGGATTCTTAGGATTGATTTATGACCAACTAAAGCCCTCTAGGATGCCATTAAATTATTTTTGAGGAGATTTGAGTAGTGTTTTTCTGATCCAAATGGATTTGGAGGTGTGAATTTAATAGAAGGGCATGTGCCCTTTTATAAGAGAGGTGAGAGACACTTTAGGAAAATACTGAAATATTAATTTATTATAAAATAATTTTCACTTTCTAATAGTTACAAATATATTTATTTCTAAGATAATATGGGTATGGGTTGAAATCTTATCAACCTATAGATTTTAGAGAAGTTTAGGTCACCATATTAACCTTATCCTTTAGATTTTACTCTTAGTTAAATAGTTTAACTTTTACCATGTCTTCTCGTATTTTTATATTACATGATTAATTAACATACAATAAATTGCCAATATAACCTAACATGGTTCATTAATGACATATATATTATTATATAAGTCCACTGAATTTTATTTTTTGAAATATTATATCATTTAATAAAATAGTATCTGTTTTAAAAACTCATTTATGCAAATTTGGACACTATTTTGTATTTGTTTTTTGTAAAAGTCATCTCAACTTAATTAATTCGTAATAAAATAAATTTAATAAACTCTATCATTTCATATTCACCTTGATAAAATTCGTAGATAGCATCAAAAGTCTCAATTTACATTTATTATGATATTTATAAAATCAATTATTTTAATCTTTCATTAACAAGGTAATTAACGCATTATCATTGTGTCATAAATAAATTCATATATTAAATGTCTAAAAATTATAAATAAAATACCATGATGTAGGAAATATTTTCATCTTTCTAATAAGTATTTATAGTTAAATTTATCTTATGAATAACTCTATATTAAAAATTGTTTTGTTAATTAAATTTGAATTTAACACTTTTAACACTTCTATAAAAAAATGTCCAAATCTAATCCAAGTTGATAAAAAATGGAGAATATTTTGGTCCTAAGGTTGATTTTGGTGTAAATAAACTTATCCAATATAAATTGTAAAGGTTTTGGGGTAATTATAATATAATTTTCACATTTAATTACCCTATTTACTTTTAACCGTGGTAAATAAAAATCAAAAGATACTATTGACTAAAAATTATTTTCATCCAATTGAATCACATTTTACATACTGATGACAACCTTGTCTATCGGAATTTTTGAAATTCAATTCATAGAAGTAGTAAAATCACGTTTTATGCAAACTTGTAAATGTTCCTAACAGGTGGGTAAAAGACGTTAAAAAGTTGAATAAAATTTTATATGTCTAATATTATTATAAAATGAATCCAATGAATTAAATTATAATAATATATTCATTATGCATCTATTTTTAATTTAAGATAAATTTTTAATTAAAAATAATTATTTAAATGAAAAATTCTATCTTTATCTACACTAGAGTGTTTTTCACTATTCATCCAAAATTGAAAGTCTTCAGAAAAATATCAACAATTCACCCAAATATTATTTTGATATTCAAAATTAAAAAAATATTTCAATTTTACCAAATTAAAAACATTGATGTTTCATTAACTAAATTAAAATTAATTTTCATTGTCAAAACCAGAAAGTAGTTTTTAAGAAGTAAAAACTATCAAAAGATTGACATGTGTTTGTGTACAATTTAAATGTGAAATTAAATCCAATGACATAAATTATATTAAATTATTAAAATATAATCTAATGATTCTTTAAAACCAATAAATTTTTTAATTTAACACTATAAATTATTTCGATTAAAAAAGTTTTTTTAAATTAAAATTTAATATTTTTCACTATTCATAGAAATGTGACAGTTATCAGAAATGTACTAAAAATTTATCCAAACTAAATTTTTATTTCTCGATTCTAAAGAAGAATTTAATTTAGTTAAAGTGAATATATAAAAGTGTGAAAAATTTAATTTAAAAATGGTTCTCCATTAGAAGGAGAAAAATAACATTTTATGAAAAATACTTACTTTTTCTGAAAAATTTAATTTGTCCTTATATTATGTTTATGAAACAAAAAAGGAGAATGTTAAAGTTACATAGGATATATATAAAATTCAATATGTGGTTGATACTATTCATAACTTCTTTTTAAACGGCTACTTTGATAGGTCGTGATACTCTTGAACTTGGTGTTGCGTGTAGCACAAGCTAATGAATTACATTAAAGAGATAACTATTATGAAATATTGGGGTGTTACATTATCCCCTACTTTAATAAATTGTTTCCTCACAATTTGAAATAGTTCTTGAAAAATAAAGGATTGAAAATAAAAAAATTATTTGTGGAAAGCCCACATCGGAAATAGGGTTAATAAAATTGAGTCTTAGTAATAGGGAAATGGAAATGAAAAAGTCACCACTAAATTATGATTTTAAATAGGAGAACATTGGTGGGAATTAAAGACACATAATTGGAAGGAAATCATTAATATTTATATAGATTTATTGAGGTTATCAATCACAAACACGTGAACAATAAATGGAAAATTGAGGGCCTCAAAGCCATAAATATCTGATGATGATTTAAAATATAATTGGTTCAAAAAAACATAAGGTATTAGGATAACACATTTTTGGTTTTAAGATGCTTTCCCTAATATTTAAGGAAAAAATACTTGACAAGTAGAGTTTCATCCTTTAACTAATTTCTACCACAAACTCAACTTTCACTCCAAAAGATAATAGAACTCAAAAATATTCTATTTATCTTAATCGTATAGGGTTTCAAAAAAATTATTTTATAATTTATCTATCAAATGATTTAAAAAAAAATACATTATACAAACTAGGAAATCATGTAGGCCAGTTGTAGGTGATGAACCCTTGTCTCCCTTCAGTTCCAGGTTCAAGTCTCGCAGCCTTGCTGGACACGATGGGTTGTCGTCCGACCTCCGGGCTATCTTTTTTATAACAATCGAAAAATAATATTATGAAATGTATTAACCTTAAAAAATATTATCCAATGTACAACTTAATTAATTCCAACCTTTAAACTTATCCAAAATACTTCTGTCTGAACTTTTAGTCCAAAATTTATAAGAAAGTTAAACATATTGAAGATCTCTTTTTCCACGTAATAACATGTGAATATCTTCATCATTTATTCTCTTAAAACATAGTAACACGCTTAATTACCATAAAACTGTATTGATTACATTCATTATCCCTTATTTTTTAAAGAATACTGGATCTACTCCTTATTTCCAAAAATGTTTTAATCTCCAACAATGATGGAATAAACAAACAATTAATTAGCTTCATGGTTTTCAAGAATATCCAATATAATTTTTCATAATCAATAATATCTTATTCCTAAATAATTTTCTCAATTTTAGAAACATATTAAGGGTTATATTTAACCATACCGTATATTTTCCAAAATTATTAAATTGAAACTGTGTCACTTTACTGGGTAACATAAAATCTCATATCCTTAATTAAAACGTACTGTAGTACAATCCTTATATAATTTATAATTCTTATAACTTGTACATCATTAATATAGTACTCAAATGACACAATTATTTAATAACAACTTAAGAACACTAATCATTCCTCTTCATTTGTTTTAGTATCATAACATGATTATTATCCAATATCATCAATTGGGGTATAATCTGATGATTGAGACATTGATTCACGTAGTGTCCCAACTCCTTGCAGATATAACATTGTACATTTGAACGTTTTTTCTTACCCTAAAAACCATGAACTCGGTGACCTTTTTCTCCACACTTATAACAAACTCCCATTCCTTTCAAGCACTTTCTAGGGTTTTTTACATAATTATTACATATAGGAAAATCATTCTTTCCCTTCTTCCCTTTATCCATATTTCTCTCTATCATCATTTTCCTCTCCTCATTCCCTTCAAATCCATAGGACTTAGAGAATTCATTACATATATTATTAACACATTATAATATTTATTCATATGATGAGAATAGGTGAGAGACTATTTCCCTTAAAAATATTTTCTTTAGACCATGAAAGATATGATCCTTCTTACTCTTTGCATCATGCGTATTTCTAGAGTTCTCATTCCTTCAACTGGGCGCCATTTCTAAATGACGACATATACTAGGTTAGATCATATCAAATTTAGAATTAAAAAAATAGAAAAATTATCAACATTAATTTATTATCATCATACATCTAATACCATAATAATAAAAATGGTTTCTTTTCTTCCATATTTACTCATAAATCCTTCATAATGGTTCGTAATGAAAATGTGAATTATCCTAAGCATGTCCCCTAGGAGTGTCAAACCCGGTACACTGTGAAGCCCATTGTCATGTAATAGGATACCCCTGGTCAAGCCCAAAACTCCTTGTCGATGTTTTCACTCCTAGGTACATCTATTCTAGAACCACATCCACTTGTAGTATCCAGACATGAATGTATTTCTTAGAAAAACCACATAATCCCATCTTTACTAAAATTCTATGAGGTTCTCCTATACATATCCATAAAGTTCATCATAGGATTATGATCCATAATCTAAGTGTTCTAAATCTATTTCCATTGTTTTTTCAAAAATTTCTCTGATACCAACTGTAATGCCCTGACCCTAGTTACCTAGAGTTAGTGTGTTATTTATAATACTTTGGAATGATTAAATGGAATCACATCCTGAAGGACCGACAAGATTAACAATCCTGGGAAAATAGATTACATACAAGAATGTTACATTACACATTCAAACATAAAACACAACATAAAAAATCATTTTATAATTCCATTATTCCCCTAGATTAACCCTTTATATCAATCATTATACACTTCCAGGAATCTTGGAAAAAAACATATGAAAGGGTTGAGCTCAGATTCTCAGTAAGTGTAAATAATTTAGCAGAAGCTATACACATTTAATGTAAGAAGTGTAATAAAAAAACATCATTTTAAACATAAATTTGAACATAATATGGAAAAAATAAATCAAACATTACCATATAAACATGAACATGGATATTCTACTAGTCGAATAATCACATGTAATAACTAATTTCATAACGAGGGAATGCATAATACCAGACATCATAACCACATAGTCAATTCCTCATGCCCATACTACAAAGAAACGTTTTTTCAAGGCCTTGTTCCATGACACAAATTTGTCTCATGAGACCTACCAATGCATCGGGGGGACTATAGGGGGGCTCATCCATCACTTACTAAGTCCAATTCATTCCTCATATTAAAAGGGTGAAACATAACATAAAAATTCATATTAAAACTAGCTACGAAATGTAAATAATTCATCCATAAACCATGAATGGTATGAAAACATCACATCCATAGTCAAACATATCATAATTCATTCAATAAAATATAGAACATTGTATTATCATAAATAAACCTCAATCATGTATAATATCTACAAAAGTTTGTTGACATATTTTAAAATGATCAGTAAAACTCTTTGAGATAAATATCCCATTTTCATGAAATCATTTATAAGTCACAAAATTAGAAAGGAAGACATTTAAAATACATTTTTGAATCAAAGTGTCTAATATCACTTTTAATCTTTTGAAAGGAATTAAAATTTTAAAGCATACATGTCCATATAAATAAATCCTTAAAACCATTTTGAAAACATAGACATTATTGAGAATGATTTAGAAGAATAAATATTTAAACCATTTAATATTATGTTTTAGATAAAGATTCCCCTAAAAATAATACTTTTTAAAGCTCTTTTATAAAACTTGGACATGGATAATAAATATGTCTCAGTAATAACTTACACATAAATAATCATGGATAGTAATGAGATTGAGGAATTAACCATTACCTTGTACATTCCTATAGTCGAGGGTACGTTTAACTTGAAATATAATGACCATATTATGTTATTAGATTATACCAGAGCCATATTAATATTTATGATATCATATATGATTCATTTATGACTTTATACTTTCCATTTAATAATAATTTCCATGTTAAAGTAACATTTAAAGTAATAATCACTTTCTTTATCGTACATATTTTAACTTGTTATTCTAGATCATGTAACTTAGATCAGGATTTACATACTTCCAGAATATAAAACATGATTTATTTATCATATATATTAAGAATATAAATATTTATAATTGATAGATATATTGAATGGAAACATAGTTCATGGAGATGATAGTCCGTACATACGCATGAACATTGTTTCTGTTTTCTTATTGTATAGTATTGAAGTAAGTAAACGACATATATTTATCTACCTAAATATCTATTATTCCCGTAGAAATATTATTTTTTATATATAATACTTAATAAATATGTATATTTTTATAAAAATTCTTGAATGGTGATCGTTTAAGATGAATCTCAGCACGTCGTGGAGATGGTAAGCCATACGTATGCACGAGCGACAATATCATTCTATCGATGGTAAAATTGCATTTAATTGGATGGTATAATATATATATAAAGGATTATTAACAATTTATATACATTATTTTAATTAATTATACTCATTATTATATCCATCCAAATAATGTAGTGTTGAATGACAAACTACACCACGACTTGGAGGCGGTAAGTCGTACATACGCACGTACGGTGACTTTGTCATTAATCGGATGGATAGAATAATGAATATGGTTTTACCATATTTATAATAACATATTAGTAATTATATGTTACTTGAGTTATTATTTTAGTATTTAAATAATAAAGAAAGTGTAAGTGGAAGAATAATAAAATAACTTTGAAAGAGGTGATGAAATAATTACCTCTTCTCCAGGTGCTTCTTTTTGATTTGAACAAAAGCGCTCTTGAAGATGGATTTCTGATCAAAGTAAGGCCTATAGGATGATTTTAGGGTTGTTGGGAGTATATTAGAGCTTGTGTTGGATGGGCCAAATGTCTTTTTAGGTCTGAATTTAATATTAGGGGAGGTTCCCTTTTATAAGAGAGGTGATGGGTACTTTAGGAAAAGCTTGATATATTAATTTATTATTAACTCATTTTCAGTTTATAATACCTCCAAATAGATTTATTTCGAGGGTAAAGTGGGTATGGGTCAAAATAATCTCAACCAATATATTTTAGACAAGTTTAGGTCACCATATTAACCTTATCTTTTAAATTTAACTCTTAGTTAAATAGTTTAACTTTCACAATGCCTTCTTCTATTTTTATATTACACGATTAATAAACTTAGTATAAAATGAAAAGAGAACCTAAAGTGGTTTATTAATGATGTATCTATTATTATATAATTACTCTGCCAAAATATTTTATTTTTTTAAATATTATATCATTTAATGACATACTTTTTGTTTAAAAAACTCATTTATGTCAATTTCGACCATTTAGTAATTGTTTATTGTAAAAGTCATAAAAACACAATTTCTTCGAAAAAAAAATAATCTACCCTATCATGTCATATTCACCTATAAAATTTTTGGATGGCATCCAAAGTATAAATTTATATTTTTTTGGATATTTGTAAAATCAATTATTTTAATCTTTCATTAAAAAGGTAATTACTGCATCATCATTGTCTCATAAGTAAATTTATTTATTAAATGTATAGAAATTATAAATAAAATACCATGATGTAGAAAATATTTTTTTTATTTCTAATTATTATTTATAGTCTAATTTATCTTATGTATTACTCTATATTAAATATGGTTAAATTAATTAAATTTGAAATTTACACTTTTAACACTTTTTTAAATAAAATATAATAAATGTCCTCATTAAATCCAGATGGATCAAAAAGGATCTTATTGTTTTAATAATGTTTATTTTGGTAGAAATAAACTTATATAATATAATTAATACATGTGTTGAAGTAAATATAATATTATTTTAACATTTAATTATCCTATTTACTTTTAACTGTGGTAAATAAAAATCAAATGTTACTTTTTACCAAAAATTATTATTATCACATTGAATCAAATTTTACTTACTGATGAAAACCGTGTCTGTGATATTTTGGAAATTAAATTCACAGAACTAGTAAAATTACATTTTAGGAAAATTTTTAAATGTTCCTAAAAGTGGGGTAAAAGATGTTAAAAAGTTCAATAAAATTTTATATGTCTAATATTGTTATAAAATTAATCAAATGAATTATATTAGAAGAATAAATTTATTATGTACTTATTTTTACTTTAATTGAAAATTTAAATTAAAGATTCTTATTTAAATAAAAATTTCGGATTTATCTACAATGTAGAGTCTTTCACTCTTCATAAAAATTTTACTGTTTTCAGAAAAATACAAAAAATTCACCTGAAGATTATTTTTATATTAAAAATTAAAAAATGATGTAAATTTTACAAAATTTAAAACATAGATGTTTTATTAATTAAATTAAAATTAATTCCCATTGTCAAACCCAGAAAGAATGTCTTTAAGAAGTAAAAACTATCAAAAGATTGGCATGTATTTATGTACAATTTAAATGTGAGATTATATCCAATGACCTAAATTATATTAAATGATAAAAATTTAATCTAATTATACCTTATAACAAAACATATTTATAATTTAACACTATAAATTATTTCGATTTAAAAATATGTTTTTAATTAAAATTTAGTATTTCTCACTATTCACCATAATATGAAAATTGCCAGAAAAGCACAAAAAAATTGTCCAAAATAATTTTTTATGTCCCTCATCTAAAGAATAATTTAATTTCATTAAATTATATATATATAAGTGTCATATATTGTATTAAAAAAGGGTTCTCCATTAAAAGGTGCAAAAACAACATTTTATGTAAAATACTTCTTTTATCTAAAAAACAGAATTTGTACCCATATAATGTATATGAAACACAAAAGATGAATGTTAAAATTATATAGGATATACATAAAATTAAAAATTTGGTTAATAATATTCATAAACGCTTTTTAAATTGCTAGTTTGAAAGGTTGTGATGCACTAGAACTCGGTGTTGTGTGTAGCACAAGCTATTGAAATACTTTAAAGATATAACGTACTATGAAATATTTGGGAGTTACATTCTCACCTCCTTAAATAAATTGCACCCTCGCAATTTTAAATTGTTCTTCGTAAATAAAAGGATGAAAATAGAAAATAATTTTGTGGAAATCCCACATTGGAAATAGGGATATTAAAATTTAGTCTTAATAAAAGGGAAATGGAAATGAAAACATCACCACCAAATTATGATTTTGAATAGAAGAACATTGGTGGAAATTAGACACACATAATTGGAGGAAAAATGTAAATATTTATCGGGAGGGATTGTGGTCAACAATCACAAACATGTGAACAATGAATGGAAAATTGAGGGCCTCAAATCAATAAATCTAGGATGATGATTTAAAATATCATTGGTTTATCAAAACATGAGGTATTAGGATAACACATTTGTGGTTTTAAGATTTTTTCCCTATTTTTTAAGGAAAAAAACAATACTTGACAAGTACAGTTCCATCCTATAACTAATTTCTACCATCCGCAATCCATTTTTTTAATTTTATTGATAATCTACTTTATAGGTTAGTGGGAACCAACAAAAACATTCCTCCAGCATCCACACACAACTTCATAACACCCATTACATAGAAAAATTTTAAAATATAAACACAACTGAAATGGCCCATACCCTCATGGTCCATCCCTTTGCCAAAATTAGGATCCTAAGGGTGGCGTCTCAGTGGTAGGATGCTCAATCGGCGTGCGACTGATCGGCGTGCGACCGATCGGTGTGCACCCGATCAGTGTGCTACGATCGGTGTGTCAATAATCAGTGCCTCACAGATTGGTTCAACTGATCGGTTTAACCAATCAGTGTGTGGCATGATCGGTGCGACGTGATCAGTGTCACCCAGTCTTGTTGGGTTTTTCTTCTACAGTTCTCCCGTAACACCACTTTTATCCCCTTTAAACATTTTGAAGTGGTTCAAGGCCATTTTCTTTTGAGTCCATAATCAATGTTCAAATTCTTAAGAGTGGGGAGACCCTCAACGGACCCAACTATGTGTCCGCATAACGTGCCCCTTTGTTGATATAAAAACCTATAAATGTAGCAGCTGTTACCACCCTTTTTCCGATGGGAATCATTAAATAACAATTAATTCAGTCATGTGTAACCACCCAACTGCATGGTGAAACCACGATTCGACCTTATAGCCATTCAAAATTCTATATCACGCGACAACTAGATCTCATCCTTATATCGTAGGGGAATCTCTTATTCTTCTTTTCTCCTTTTCTATCATTTCTTCCTGGTGTGTTTTGAGTTCCCCCTTCTTGAGGCAAGTGGTGCTCCTATCCCGAAGCTTTTCTGCTCACCCTTGGATTCCTCGACGTTCCTCCCATGCAAGTCATGCATCCCCCGTTCTTGGCGCGTGGAGGAGAACTTTGATCCTTGATCATCTAAGTAAATATTTTCCTTCAAATCTCCTTACTGTGTATCATGTGAGGTGGGTATGATACTGATTCTTTAGGATGGATAGAACCAAAACGTTAATGAAGATAATAAACAGACTTTTCAAGAATGAAGCGGGGGAGTGTGATCGGTGTTATGCGACTTTTTTCCTTACCCTTGATTATTTATGTTGTGAACTGTATGGGCACATGCTCACTGAAAACCATGGCCGTTGGTGGTCTTTCCTTGCGCACTAATGAACCCTTGTATTCTGTGATAATTGAATGAATCCATCATGGTAACTTGGTTAATTATGTAAACTCGGCTGATTAAATTAATTTTCAGTGAACAAAAATCCTTGTGTGATCACCCCAGTTAAGCAAACAGAAAGAAGAAAAACATAGTGAATGAAGTACTTGAGTCTGGAAACTCCCTTGTTCTATCTTGATGGCATGTCTGTTTTCTCTGCTCGATGCCTATGGGGTTATTTGTATGGGGATGGGATCCTCTACTATGGTACAATTTTTGGTTGTGAATCTGATGCTTTTTGGGGATGTATCTCAAGGCTTGGTTTGGTTCCAGTACTTTGAGGGATCTCACTGATCCCTTTGTTGTTGTCACTTTACAAGAGAACCGGGTGTGAATGCTTAAATTGCTTTTTAGCTGTTACTCTTTCCATGGATTGTGATTATGCCTGTTAGTTTCCCAGTAGTGTAGAATTCACCTAAACGGGATCACTTGAACATGAAAATAGGAATGGTTAAAATGGGGAATTGGTTTTGAGAATGATTTGTGACATGGACGTGAGTGTTGTGCTGTTCATTTATGAAGGACTAGTAACAAGGGTGTGTGTGCTTTGGTTTTGGAACCCCAAGGCTGGGATGAGTTCTTGTTACCTATACATATATCTTTAGTTTTTTTGTTTCTTATTCGTGCCCCACCCAAGTTGAGCACTTATTGTCGAACACCCCCATTACATGGGGGAGGGTGTTTTTCCCAACACTCCTCTGAGTGGCTGGTTGTTAGCTCCTTTTCTTATCTCTTTCCCGAATAGCCCAAGACTCTTCGGGCAGGCTATGATAGCTTTAGGTCCATTATACCCAAGATTCTTCGGGCAAGGTAGTTGTGGTGGTTAGCCCAGGTGTGTGCGGGCAGGTTGTTCCCAAGAATCTTCGATATGAGGCCTAGGTGTCTTCGGGCGTGGCAGTAGTTGTTCTGGCCTAGGTGTTTACGGGCGTGGTTTCATATAGTGGTTGTGGCCCAGGTGTTTGCGGGAAGGATGTGTGGTTGTGGGCCAAGTGTGTGCGAGCTGGGTGTGGCAGTGGGACTGCGGTGAGAAGGGTTGGATTGGTTCGATGCGTAGGATTTCTCCAATAACCAGTGGGAAAGTGGCATGGGGTACCCAAACATCGATGTGCTATTACTATACATTACATGACTTGTGTTATTTTGGGAGTGTGCCTCAGTGAGGCTCGGGTGGATAGTTTTCCTTGCTATGTGCTTTGGTTGTCTCTTTCTCACAGGGCATTAGAATGCCTTCTCACTTGTGCACGAGAGTATTTGGTTTTCCCTACTGAGTAAACTTGTATGCTCACCCTACATATATAAAAATGCTTTCAGGTTTCCAGGAGGACTTCAGGGATCATGTGGGGCTGTACTAGCTCGGATGTTGGGACATTTGCAGTTGCTGTTTTTCTTTTCCTTGGTACTTATCTTTGTAGTCTTCTTGTAATTTTCGGTATTTACTTTTGTAACATGCATACAGGAATGGTTTTATTTTGGCTTTACTCTCACTCCCAGTTTTGGTGTTTTTGGGATTTACTATCATAACTCCCGATCCTAATAAAGAAAAAGGGTAATTCCTTCCATCTTGTGTGTAATTATATACCCTTGTTGCTAGTCGCCACTCCGGGACCTATTGAAGGAGGGTCTCTGGGGTCATTATCTCTCCTTCAAATTGAAGTAGGAAGGGTCCGGAATTCTGCTGTCCCTTCCGTCATCTTGGTGAAGGCGGGTTGTGGCAACAACCATGCACCACGTCTTACCATCTTTTGCAACCTGTTTCAAAATTCAAAACTTCTAAATATGCAAAAACCCCTACATAGACTCAACAATACTGCCACTGAATCAACCATTTCAAAATTTGGAAATGAAAAAGTAGTAAACCATCATCACACTAAAGTAGTAAACCATCATCACACTAAATAAGTAATTCCTTGAGACACACACACACACTGACACCGAATCCATCCGATCATTGTACCACTGCAGACCCCCATCATCACTGAGAACACCGACATCATCACTATAGAGCTCCACTAGAATCGTCTTTGAATGAAACCATTGAAGACCATAATCACCGAGGAGTAGTCATCATCGTCGCCTCCAAGAAGAAACTTGTCATCAACTTCAAAGCCAAACCCAAAACACATATTGGAAAACCATTGAACAAACATAAAATAGGTCGAAAGCTGGAAATAATCATAAAATCCTTTCACTGATAGAATGAAGAAGAAAACCGAAAAACCAAAGACAAAATCTAGGATCTTGCACCATGAAAATTGATGGGCATCGAAGCACACATCCTAAAAACTACATTATACAAACCAAGACATCATGTAGTTCAGTGGTAGGAGATGAATCCTTGTCTTCCTTCAGTTGCGGGTTCAAGTCTCACGCGCTTACCAGGCGTGATGGGTTGTCACCCGACCTATAGGAAGGCCTTTTTAGAACAATCCACAAATAATATAAATAAATTGTTTAACTATGAAAAATATTATCCAATGTCCTACTTAATTCAATCCAACCTTTAGACTTATCCAAAATATTTCCTTCTAAATTCACAGACCAAAGTTTATAAGGATGTTAAACAAATTCAAGGTCTCTTTTTCCACATAATAACTTGTGAATAACTTCATCATATATTCTATTAAAATATGGTAACACCCCTGATTACCATAAAAATCTATTTATTACATTCATGATCCCTTATTCTTTATATAATACTGGATATACTCTCTATATCAAAAAATGTTGTAAACTCCAATAGTGATGGAATAAAAAAACAATTAATTAGTTTCAAGGTAGTCAAGAATATCCAATATAATTTTCCCAAATCAATCAAATATTATTCCAAAATCATTGTCTCAATTTCAGAAACATATTAAGGGTTATATTTTCCCTAACCATATATTTCCCAAAATGTTTAACTTGAAACTATTTCACATTACTTGGTACCATAAAATCTCAAATCCGTAATGAAAACGTAATGCAGTACGATCCTTATATACTTTATAATTACTATAACTTGTACATCATTAATTCAATACTCAAATGACACAATTATTTAATAAAAACATAAGAACACTAATCATTCCTCTTCATCTACGGTAGTATCATAATTTGATTATTATCGAATATAGTCATTTAGGGTATACTCTATGATTAGGATATTGATTCGCATAGTGTCCCAACTCCTTGCAGATGAAACATTGTATATTTGAAACTGTTTTCTTACCCTTTCAATCACAAACTTGGGGTCATATTTCTCGAAACTTATAACAAACTCCCACTCATTTCAACCACTTGCTAGGGTGATTCTTTCCACAGTTATCACATAAGGGAAAATTATTCTTTCCCTTCTTCCCTTTATCCACCATTCTCTATACTTATTCTCTTACTTCCATTCAATGCCATAGGACTCAGATAATTCATTACATATCTTAATAACATGGGATACTATTTCTTCATATAATGAGAATAGGTGGGAGACTATTTCCCTTACAAATATTTTCTTAATACCATGAAAGATATGATCCTTAATACTCTTTGGATCATTATTATTGCTTTAGTTTTCATTGTTTCTACTGGGGGGCCATTTCTAAATGATGAAATACACTAGGTTAGTTCATATCATAATTTATAATCCAAAAACAAAAAAATTATCAACATTAATTAACGATCTTCACACATCTAGTATCATAATCATAAAAATGATTTCTTTCCTGAAATATTTACCCGTAAATCATTCATAATGGTTTGTAATGAAAATATGAATTATCCTAAGCATATCCCCCAAGAGTGTCAAACTAGGTGTGTATTAAGACACTTTTTCATGTACCAGGATACCCCAAGCAAATCCCGAAACTCAATGTTAGAGTTTTCACTCCTAGGTACATCGGTTCCCGAACCACATCCACTGGTAGTATCCAAAGAGGGATGTATTTCTTAGAAAACCCACATAATCCCCACTTTACCAAAAGTATATGAGGTTCTTATATACATATCTGTAAAGACTATCATAGGGTTATGATCCCTAATCTAAGTGTTCTAAATCTATTTCCATGATGGTTGGTAAAATTCCTCTGTAAAGTCTATCGTAATAATGGGATTAAAAGTGATGAAATACTTATTTATATTATATCATATATGCGAATCACAATGCATTAAGATGATATAAATGTGAAAGGTTGGCCTAGAATTATATATATATATATATATGAAATTCATTGGTAATGTTATAATATCATGATATTCCATGTTTGTTTTTTGGGGAATTTATCATATGTACACTATATTATGATCTCATTATTGTTATCCTTAGCTTATGCTTATGATTTCATACTTTATTATTTTTCCACATTTTTATGCTGACTAGATATTTTTATATTATATCATGATTAAATGTTCCTTATTATTAATCTTACCATTTTTGGTTGCAATGTTATCTCCTGCGATTCTTATGTAATATTTTAGTTTCTTCTTTTCATCCATTATTACCATATTTTCCTTTATAGATCACCAATTTTCAATGTACATTTGTAGATTATCTCATGCATTATTAGAAGATCAATTGAATATATGTGATTTTAATTGAGTTTTTAAATAATTCAATTGTATTCATGTTTAAATATATCATGTAATGTATGAAATTTCCTATAGAAACTATCTTTCACGATCTATGTGTATTTTTAATGTTTTTCTCTTTGTGATAAGGCTTGAAATAATGTTTATAAAAAATTGGTTTTACATAATTTTTTTAGAGAAAGGTTTAGTTTTATTTGAGGACTAGGATATGATTAATGTTTTAAAAACCAAATGAATATTCCCATGTATAAGAAAAAATATGGAAATTTTAGTCAACTGTAGAGTGAGTGGTTTCTAAAAAAATATTATTAGGATATGACAAGTGAATATCACTTTGACACATGTATAAATTGGGTTAATAACCTTGATAGGTCTTAAGGGGTTTTAACTCCACCTATACGTATTGTAAAAAAAATTCCTTAATGAAATCCTATTTTGATACTCTTGGGGGATATGATTAGGTGAATTCACAATATATATTGGAAACGTTTTGGAGGGAAAAAATAATACCATTAAAACTAATATTATAAAATTTAACAAGGAAAACAAATATTGATACTAATAAATTCATATGTCAATGAGGACATATCATTTATGATTTATCCTTTCACTGTTTACATTTTCTAATATATATGATTAATGGTATAAAAAAATTTATCCCTAATTTTATTTATTTCAACAAATTAATAGAAATATGAGTGACTAATTCAATAAACATTATGATGGGAAGTTGATGATTATCCAAATCTGATTCTAAATCCAACGGAAGTAGTATTTTTGAACTATATTAAAATAATTACTAAATTAACTAATATTTTGAAAAGAAATAAATATTTCTAAGAGATATCCAATCCCTATAATAATGAACATGTTTAAATTATGATAGTTCTGTGTAAAAGGATTCTGAATTTTAATGCATATTCAGAATCCTCGATAATAGAATAATGGATAAAATATATAAAAAAGATATTAAGGGTCCTTAAATTCTTAGAGTATGATAATTACATGATGCATAATTATTACATGGTAAGTGAAGTTGATCATTATTGTATATTTATCAAAAATACAAATCACAAGTATTGAGTCAATTAAATGGAGAGGAAATAATAGACTAAAAATTTTCTAATAAAAATTTTCCTCACAAACCCTGACAAAAAAATGGAAAGGGAGTTCCAAATGAACATACTTATATAGTATGAATCCATTAGTAAGTACAAGTAAAAAATCATATAATTTTTGTAAAAACACATCGTTCTTTTCCATTGACCTAGAATGTAATGTTTGAAAAAACATTAATTGGAATAAATTCAAATCTATGAAAATATTTTTCCATTCAATAAATTTACGTCTATGAATTACTTTTTCAATTTTTCTTCAAAGAGAAAATAAATTTTAAAAAAATTAATGCACTCATTGGACATAGATAGGAAATGAAAAATAGAGTTTATTTCTAGGGGAAATGTAAAAATATAATTTTGGATGGAAGGTTTAAAATATCATTAGAAAAAAAAACCAGGAAGTGGTATCCATTAATATCTAAGAAGGGTAAAGGAAATAAATTAGTTGTGGGGTGGAGGGGATCATAAATAGAGAAAACATAAAAGAGAAACCCATTTATGTGATGGAATGAGAGAAGTATCTGGTCCAGCTTAGGCCAATTTTCTAATTATTTATCAATAAAGAAAAAAATGAAAATATGTGAAATAATAAACTATGATAAGGGATTTCTTAGATAACCAACAATAATAACCTCCTATACCTAGAGAGAAATGAAGTGAATGTTATATCACAACTACTGAGGTGGATACTAACCATGAATTATTGATGGTTATGCTTGATATTCAAATTGAGAATAGTGAACATAATATTTTATGTCATTTTAATTAATTATATCATATCATGAAAATTTAAATAAATATTACAACACAACATGCAAACATGGAGGTTGAGTAATTATTGTTAATAGAAAACTTGGAAATTATTGCATCGGATACTCTAATTCTCCATAGTAAATATTTATAGTATAAACTTCCAACTATGCATTTTTTTACCCCTTATGGTATAATTAAATGAAATTGTATGTTGTATTGGATTTAATTGTATAGAAGAAACATAAATTTTTAGGAGAATTAAAACTCTCCAGATTATAAAAACCATTAATTATGCTAACTCAAAATAGTGATGCTTTTCTAAAGTGATGGATGTGAGAGGAAATTTAAATTGTTAAATAATATTATAATCACTCCACATGTTCTCACATTACCCACTAGTGGGGAAGGATTTGTTATCTATAGTGATGAGAAAAAAGATCATGGGTTTCTTAATCATAAAATATGATAAAGTGATAGTATATGCCTCCAACACATTAATCATCCATGTGAAGAAATACCAAATTCATATGGGGATAATAGAGAAATATATACATATCATCGGAGACTAAAATATATATTTTCAGAAAAAGATATCAATATGAACACATGATTTTTTCTTTTGATCAACAAGGATTATGGATGTTCAATCCATTACCATCTCGGTATGGAGAATAATTTGGTTGATGTAATGTGTGGAAGGGATCTCATAAACTAATACTTGATGAGGTACTAATGGGATCAAATATTATTGTACATGCAAAAAATTTACAAGGGAATCATAAAAGAAACCTCATTCTAATAGTCTCAAATAAATTATTAATCATCCATTCCATATAGGATCAAAGAGTCTAAAAAATATATGGAGTTATAGAGAACATTACTGAATAATATAGAGATCAACATTTCTAGTGATGTAGTTATAAGTATTAGAACAAAGTTATGTGTACTATAATACTGAAAAAATAAATAGGTAACATTTGGATGATGATAATAGTCCATAGTTATGTCTATATTTTTAATTTTAAAATATAAACATGGATTTAATTATAAAATTTCCTAGGGTATCTCAAGAAAATAACATAATTTTGGAGGAGGATGATATCTTTAACAAGTCTGTTCATTTCATTGATATTAAAAAATATTTTTTTCATTCTAAAATTGGTAAAATATAAAAAAATATAAGTTGTAAAATTGTATACTGTAGCACTCTCTATTACATATGATCAATAAATTTGGTTTATAATGAGGTTCTAGGGGAACCATCAGAAATCACTAGATAAATATTTGAGTTTTAGTACTTCATATCATCTTCAAATTCCTGGTCAGTTTGAGAGAAAAATTAAAACTAAAGGGGACATAATAATACCATATTGAATTATATTTAAGAGATTATGGAATTGGTACCATCCCTAGTTTACGTGTCATATAAAAATAGTGTATGTTAGTATATTCATATAGAGCCTTGTGTGGATTTGTATGAGAATAGAAATATGACCCCATCAAGATGTGATGAAGTTGGGGAGTTGATACTAAGGGAAAATCATCTTATGAATTAAGTGATAGAGATGGTTCAAACCAATATGTGTCTTATGAATTTTTTTACATGTTGACATAAAATATGCTAAGAAAATCATCAATGAGATGTAGTGTTTGAGGGTAAAGATGTTTTATTTCTTCATATATGACCATAGAAGAATATTATGTTTATTCATAGAAGGGAAATATTATTCCAAGCTACTTTGACCACCACTGTAATACATGATTGCATCATAGGTGTGGCTTATCGAGAAACACTTTTACCTAACCTGTCTCAAGTATAATACGAGTTCCATGTATCACTCTTGAGGAAGTATACAGAAGAACTCTGTGATATAATAAATCCAATGGTGGTACATTTAGAGGTTGATCCTTCATGTGAGGTGCATCTAGTGATGATCATATATATTAGAGAAAATATTCTACCAAATTAGAAAACTCACATAGTTAAAGTGTTGTGGTGTAACCATAAAGCAGAGTTGGAGACATGGAAATTTGAAAAGGTGATAAAAAAGAAGAAACCTCAAATGTTTTATAGTTAAAAAATGAAAATTTTATGTTCAAATTTATGAAGGAAATAAGAATTTAACAACCCTGAAATTTGTATTTGAAATTCCTTACTGAATGAAAAAATTAATCATTATGTAATATAGTTTTAGAAAAAAAATCTATTTATCATATTCTATTTTTTACAATTATAAAATATATCCATAATATGTATGTCATGATTAGAATACTATTACTCATCATGAATATTTATAATAAATATGTTATATAAATACCATTAATATTAGTATATATTAATGGTTATGATAAAGTATAATTGACATATAATAAAGAATAAATGGATTCAACCAGTACAGTAATACCCAACATGGTCCATTTGTTGATGCTTAAAAGAGATATGGAATATATGTATTTATTATTTTCCCTAACAAAAGGAAGATAAAAGAAAATCCTATGTCAAAAAAATTAAAGGATAAGTTCTAGCTCATATAGATCACCGCCCATACCGCATTCATTGAACAACCCCTTGAATATACTACCATCTTAAACATTACTCTTAGGAGGTAAGCTAGAGTAATAATAGGTTATTTATCTACATCATTGTAGTATGAATTTATATATTTTATTTTAATAATATAATTATTAAATTTATCCTTTTTCATTATTAATTTGTATATAGACAATATTACATAAGTATTTTGATAAAAATTAGATTTTTATTTGAAGAAACCATAATTATATTTTCAAAAAATGCTTATAATTTGAATTAAAACACTCTTTGAAAAATATGAAATCATTTAAATCAATTTTACCATCATCAAATGACCTTCTTAAATAATATGTAATTAATATAAATTATAATATAATTTAATGAAGTACAATATAATTTTTTATAACAGTAATAATGTTGATTATGTCATAAAAACAAGTAATTTTTTTAAATGCAGAATATAATTTAAAATTAGAAATTAATAAATTATGAAAATTACCTCTTTATAATAAATATCATTTTTAAAATCAACATATCAAAATTATCTATTGGGGATTTTTTCATAACTTATTCAAATAATAATTTTTTTTTGGTAAAAAATAAATACATTATAAATATACTTAATTTATTATTTAATCATAAGAGCTCAATAGAGATGTGCGAAATAATATAAACGAAGAAAATTAAAATATGGGTTTCCCATTTAAAATGATGTGTTTTTAATATTATTTGAAAATTTTAGAATAATATAATGAATCCTCAATAACCAATATTATAGTTTAATATTTTAAGAAAAGTTCTTTATGAATGTGAATAAATTCAACATCTTTGAGGGAATTATTTTAATTTGTTAGGATATTGACGTAATAAAATATTAGAATCCACTTTTAAGAAACCCTTGAAATGGTCCATGTGAAGTCTTGTATTTTTTATTAGTTTATCACTTATAATATAAAACATGCGTTCCAAAATTAATAAATAACTTCATTATATTTCACTATAAATTCCCACCAAACACTACATTCATCTTCACTCAAAACCTAGTTAGAACCAATTTATTCTCACTATACAACTCAAACTCCATTCTATGGTGTTCCCATTATCTCAATAAGAACCTAGAAATTTTTTTAGAATTATCTTCTTAAGAAATTTATTATCTCTCCCCCCTCATTATTCAAGTAATTATTTATAAAAAGTGTTTTGATTTAATATTTTATATATTAAAATATCTTTGTTCAAATACACTTTAATATAATATTATTACCATGTAATGGTATACCACATTTCACACTCATTGATCCCTAAAATGAACCATTATGTACACATGTTATGCTACAAAAAATATTCAATGAATTTCGATGTAAAATTTGTGTGATTTGAATTTCCATCCCCATTTAAACTCAATGGTATTAACCAATTTGTACCAATTCATCATTGACAGGGGAAATCCATGTATTATACTCAAACACCTAATCATGGTATTAAATTAAATGAAATATCAATTTATGTTTTAAGATATATTTTTGTCCCAAATGAATGATCATGATATGAATGTGATGTGGGGGCCCAAAATTATATATCAAACCAATTCATTGGGAAATGTTGTTATCTCCTGAGATACCATCTATGGTGAATGGAAGGTTATCCCAAAATGTATATGTTATGTTTCATTTATTATCATCCTTGTATTATCCCAAAAATTTCGTGTTTTCTATTGATTCAACATTCTTATGTTTCCTTGATGATAGAATATTATTTTATAAATTGATATTAAAAATTATTATTTTAACCTATTTATGTCACCAAGTTATGACCGTGGAATTATGTTTACTTTTTTACTTCATTTTATGCCTTGATTATTCCCTTACTATGTTTTATATCCCATCACATTCCTAAATATATCTCTAGGATATTCTGTTAAGTATTATAAGGTCAATAGAACATTATGATATGTTATGGTGTTTTTAAATAATATAATTTTATCCTTATTTCAATTTTATTATATGTATTTAATTACCCATCAAAACTATGAATTTTAAGGTTTTGGTATTATGTTGTATGTATCTCTATGACATTATACATGAAAAAATGTTTCTAAACTATATAGGTTTTCATTTATCATTATTCATATAGGAATTATATTTTTCATCTTTGGATAACACAATTCCTTTATAAAATTGTATTTGAATTCTACGAATCATTTTTATATTTTTCATATCCTTCATCTAACATCATGGACAAATAATATCTCCAACAATATCATTGATTCCATAAAAAAGTGTCAATGTTCTCAATTTAGATCATATATATATCATCACATTTGTTTGATGAACTTAAAAAATATCCCCCTTCAACTAGTTATAGGATTTATAAGTATTATATAGCTCATCCCAAATGTCTTTTTCATCTATGGAATCCATTAATTTCAAATAGATCTCATTCGGTTGGGCCTCAAATAGAGAATTCATTTCCTTTGCATTTGTATCAAATAATTTATTTCCATATCCATCATTGATTTTTTAACATTTACATTAATTAAATGTAAATTATTAGTGAAAACATCTCATCTAATAGATCATATGTGATATCTCATGTGATTCTTTGATATCTAAAAGTTTAACCTATCAAATAATAGAACCCCATTTATATTGGCAATGTTCTCTATAACATTAATTGAATCACTATCCATGAATATTGTTTCTCTGATAGAACATGTTCTACCAAAAGTCCATGTAAACCTAATTAGGGGGTGACATAGGATTTAAAAGTTTTCAGTTTTCATAATATATATTGTTCTTAGGTTAACAAGAAAAATTTAATCCTTTCAAAAATTGAATATACATGAGATATACTGATGTAGAAAATCATAAAATGAAAAATTTATTTTACATAGTTCACCAAAATGGCTAGTCTATGAATCAAAACCCAATTTTGAGTCAATATAAAAGGGGTCTAATTTTATACACTATTAGAGTTACTAATCATAATCTAACTCTTTCACTCTATTAAGACAGGGATTAAAATAGAAATGTGATATGGCGATCACATATAATATGTTCCTAAAATTTAATAACAACAAACTATATATGGGGGGTCATTGTTTTACATCAAACTCCTTCTTCGTATCATATTCATATAGTGAATAAACCTCATAACTCTTTATTTTCATTATATTTTATATTCCTCTATTTTTTTATTCTTATGAATTCCACTTAAAATTCACCAATTATTTATCAAGAAATGAATCATATTTATTTTCAACATGTAGCTTCATAATATTTTTCTAAAATATTTCATTTAAACCCATTTAAATTAATTGTTTTAATCATTATATTCTATTATAATAAATAACAACATAATATATTCAAAACAATCATTTGGTGGCCACAACATGCTGGAATAATAACTAATGCATAGTGAAATCCCATGAGAAATGCCTTTGGAAATAATTATCAACATGATGACACTTTGTGTTTTCCCTTTTATCTCTAATAGAATTATACCCACTAGCCTATAACCATAATATATTGTATTTAAGGATTTCATTTACAACTTTTAATGTATATGTATTTCAAATAAATCATCTCAATAAGTTTCCACCTCCCCCTTTCCGTCAATGATCTATAAAATCACAAAGGCCTCCCTAATTTGATATCGACATACATTTTTCCAATATAAATATCATTTTAATATAAATTTAAGATTTTCAACTCATCCAAAATCTTATTCTATAATTATCTAATTCCTTACCTCTATAATCTTTTATTGAAAATATTCACACCATTTTGTAGACACCATGATGTTGTATTCTATCTCTATAGAGTGGTCTGTCTATAAGGGGTTTTCCCAATGAATTGAGGTCTACTTCAACTAATATAATATCCTTATTAATCTAATATCATCTATTATAAAAAAAGTGTGATTCATAATTTATAAATATTATAAATATTATATCATTTAAATCCTATGGTACCTCACCTTTCGACAATCACTATCCATTGTGTTGCACTACATTGTGGTTCTTCCATAGAAACATCTCATACTCTATCTTCCCCTGCTCTGCATCCTAGGATACATATGGTTGATCTGGGACACTTTATTAAGAAGATAGAGCCTATATCTTATAAAGATATTATTTTGAAACATTTTTCTATTATTTGTGTTTGGGAAAAAATCCCTCATGATGTCCTCTTGGTATGTTTTTATTGTTATTGTATTTTTTTTGAAAAAAGTTGATGATCATGAATAAGTATGGTTGGTGTTTTCCAAAGGATTAATTTAAGGTGGAAAAGTTTCCAAATGTTTTCCAAAGTTTTGGGACTCAAAATAAAGAGTTTGGTTCTTATAAAAGTAATATTTTCTATGTAGGAATGAACAGTACACGATCTATGAATCACGATTTACAGATTGTGAAGGATGTACGTGGAAAGGTTCATGGGAGGAAAAATAGTACGGAAAAGGAAAATGGTTTACGAGGAGGCTCGCGATTCACGAAAATGGTTTAGATAATGAAATACCTTATTTAGAAGGCTTGAGGTACTTAGGATACCTTATTGATCATGGAAACAAGGTAGTGATTTGAGAAGCTACGATGGGCGTCATTCTCAAAAAGGTGATAGTGATTTTGGATGTTTTGTATGAAGAGATGTGGTATGCAGACCACATAGGGAAAAATGGTTCACATGAAAAGTGGTATGTGGTGAAGGCTATAAGACAATGAATATTTGGTAAATATTAGATTATCGGATTTTATAGATCTATTTTCTTATATAAGGATTTCTAATCCCATTATTACTTATAGTGAGTTTCACAATAAAACATCTTTTATCCATTAATTCAGAAAAGCTAGAAGGTGGTTCATGAGGAAGGACATCGTGAAGGGTGAAGTAGTTTGTAGAAGTGATTCCGTGAAAGGGTGTTTACAGATAACTATTTTCTACAAAGGAAGAAGGTGTTCTATTGAAGAAGTAGTTCATAGAAGCATGAATTCCTTCAATGCATAAGTGTTATGCAGGACTTGTACATAATAGTGGTATACAGAAGTAGTATGTGGAAGCGGTACACAGGTGTGGTTCATGAAGGAGGTTCATGGAGGCAGTACGCAGTGGTAGAAGTGGATGCAGTTCATGGGATAGGTTGTCCTTGAAGAATATTTTCTATGTAGTTCACGGATTAAAAAGGGGGTTCACGAAGGGATACAAACAGTTCATGAAAGAAATTTATACTAACTAACAGTACGCAAAAAATTAAATTTCATCTACAGGTGAAAAATAAATGTCAATAAAAAATCCATATACAGTTGAGGATATGTGATTTCATGTAAATGAATGGATCTCTGAGTCTATAAATTTTGATTTAATCCCTTCCAAGAGTAGTGAGAAAAGGAAGAAGAAGAATGTGATCTTTTTCACTGATAGTGAGCGAGAGACAGATACATAGGGAGTGACCCTTCTGAATGTGGTGATTAGACCCTAAATATTGTAAATTTAGTAAGCCTAGTCATGTAAGTTATCTAGGCCAAACCTTTTAATTGGTAGAGTGATTTAGTGGATTTGGTATATTGTCACATTGACGCTATATGCTCTTTGGATGTAACCTAGTTAGGGTAAAGCAAGTAAAATGGATGTGTCATGTGCATGGTTTTATTTCTGTTCATATATTACACCAAGAGAAAGGGAGAAGTGTACTTTATTTTTTGACAAAACAAGATCTGAAGGGGTATTAGTTTTAATCTTTCATACCCTGATTCATCCCCCGTTTGGGTATTTGACCTAGCGGACCTAGCAATTAGTATCATAGAAAAATGTTAAAAGTCATTGGTTCTCTACTAGTAATAGAAATAGAGGTGGTTAATCATAACATAATTTCAATCTCTGATGGAAACAATTTTCAACTTTTTAAGAATCAGTTGGAAAACTAAATTTTATCAATAGTAATGGATGTCTTCACAACAGTTATGCATGGAATATGAGATGATATCAATAATAGTCCTTTATTAGAAGCTGAAAGAATATAATTATGATTTGATGATAAAGGTATATATTTTTTAGGGTTATCCCTATCAAATTCAATTTATACAAGGTTTATGTCATGTAAAACATCACATGATATATGGTAAAAGTTGATGAATATCTATGAAGGAGATTCAATGGCAAGAGAAGAAACGTTGCAGGTTTTTTTGGAACATATATGAAGATCTGTGAATGAACCAAAATGAATCTGTTGATGCATTTTTTGTTAGGGTGAATGTTGTTTTAGAATAAATGCATAGTATTGAAGAATTCATTGATGATATAAAAATATTGTGAAGTGTATATTGAGGAAACATCCACCTTGTTTTAATCTGAATGTTTCAGTATTGGGAGACAAAGATCCAAATGAGTTAATATCGGATAACTTACATAGTACTCTTGTTTCATATGAAATGAGAAATTATGAAAACAATATTTTAGAAAAGGTTAAGTACAAAGAAGTGGCATTCAAGGACATGAAGATTATACCTATTGAATATGGTCTGGAAGAAGATAATTTGAATGATGTCATTTCATTTCTCTCTTCAAATATTCAAAGGGGAAGAATAATGTTCACAAGTAAACATCAAAATTGATGCTTTTGATGTCGGATGATTGTTCATTTTTTATTAAAGTGGAATAATAACTTAAAATATAATGATGAAGGCAATGATGGAATTACCCAAAGTAAGTATTCATCCAATAAAAATGGTAGGAGAAGTACTAAGATAAACTGCTTAAAAAAGAAGAACCTTTTTTTAAAAGAAGATGAATGTTTAGAAGGTTCTAAGGTAGAAGAGTTGGAGGAACGCAATGATAATGATGTATATTCTTTAGTGGTTATTATTGAAAATTACATAGTAAAAGAATAAAGTGACAATATGTACTAGAATATGAGGCTTTGGAGACACCAACACGGGTGACTGCCAACGACGGTCATAAGGATTCTAAAACAATACAGCACCACCTACCCCCACCCTCGCACTCAACCCCTCCCCCCACCTACACAGCCACCTGACCCTCCCTCGCCACACCACCTTTGGCACACCATCTCCACCACCCATACCCTCCCCCGCTACACCGACGATGCCGCACCGCTGATGCCGCACTGCCTCTGCCTCCGGCTCCCTGTCGATGTTGTTTCCCATCCACTCTCTCCCCGCACATCATTCCTCCTCCCTAGCTGCACCTCCTACTCAAGCTCCTTTCCATCGTCATCACCCATCCCCTCCCTTGTCTCACCGCCTCCGACTCCGGGTCCCCTCCGCTAAACCTCCTCTCCCTCGCAACACGACCTCCAACTCTCCTCCATCCGAATTTTTTAGGCTAGAAGGTGTGGTCTAATTTCAATTTTAGGGTTTTAATTTTGGGAAACGTACAACCAAAATTTGTCATTTATAAATATTATATGAATATTTTGTGTGAATAAAAAGTGTGAAAATGGATGTTCAAGTGTATACGGGTTTGTGTGCATGAAGAATTATGAAACAATGTGTGTTTCCAGTCTGTGTATGTGAAGACTTCACAAATTACTTGGGGTTGGATGGTACATATAATGCAGAGTCTATGTATATGTTGATGGTATTGGTATTAAGTTGTGTTTTTATTTTATTTATACCATTTTTGAGTTTATCACATGTCTCCTCTGTGTGTGTGTGTCCCATGAGAAAATGTTTGAGGTTTGACCACATGTCTGTGCTTGCATATCCCATGAGACCCATGTTTGAGTTTGATCGCATGTGTTTTGATACTATATGTTATTATTAATATTATATATGTTTCCTCTATATAATATTCCATGTTTTAATGTGACGTACTTTTTATATTTTATATTGTGTTTTTATATGCGTGGTACCAATGTTACTGGTGTACTCATTGTGGCTCAGTATCCCTTAAGGGGGAGCATGATAAGATGATGTATATTCTATGAAGATTGGATTGAGATGGAAGATGGGGTATATTTTACTTTTTTAGCCCCACATAAGGTCATGGTGGACTTATTTGATCTGAACCATGAGGTGATAATGGGTCATTATGGTATTCAAGGACATGACTTGAGATGTTGTTTTGGGATACGAAACCCCAAGAGAGTGTACAAATGTGTTGGCCCTATTGATTAACGGAGATAGAGATGGGGCTTGATGGACTTCTATGGTTTGACTTGATACTCTCACCTTTTTTATGTTTTAGAATACATGATGTGACATTGTGGCTGACTATGTTATGAATTTTTTTATAACTACATTTCCATCACGGAGCCAATGTTTGTTTTGTGCATGACCACTTCGAACATCATTGTGTGTTTTATTTCATGCACATTTATTTATCATCACAACATAAACTCTAATACCATTTCAAATGTGTTAAAGACTAATTTTTTGTTTCCTACTATTTTCATATTCATACAATGCATGGGCATCTCGATGCATGTGAAGACTTCATAGTCTGGGATACAATGGAAAGACCCTAATGATAGGGGATAGTATATAGAGAATGGTGTTTAAGTTATAATTGGGATGAAATTTAGACTGATGAATCAATATTTTCTACATTATTGTAATTTTCCACACATTTATTAACCTAAGACATTGGTGTATTTGGTTTTTTACTATATGAAATGATATATCTACCATGGATTATGATTTTTCATTGTTTATTGACTCTATTATGTTATTGTTTATCCTTTTATTTATTGATACTAGTGGTATATTTTCTGCACTGATGACATTTAGATCCTTATTGCTATTAAAAAACATCATTTATAAAAGGATACCTGCTTGAGGCCATGAGGAACACTGTCTTGGACCCTTTGATTCAGTATGGGGCATCACATTCATTGTCCCACATATTCTCTGTTTATAACTTAATTCAAGATGGATTGGTAAATTTTTTCTTGGAATTTTATATATTTGATTTTAAACTTGATATAGATTAGTTAGTTTTCAATAAATTAGATAGTGATTTCTATCTTTGATGGTTAATCTTTACTGCCTCTGATGGCACAAAGGCAATGTGAATCCAAAAGGTAGTGAGACATTATTTGTACAAAGATACAGTTTCTATGATTTTGTGAATACTGTTTATCTATAATTGATTTTGGTCACATTCATCACAAATTATACTTGGTGATTTATTGCTAGGAATTAACTTAGTCCCTAAGGTTGATAGTTCAAGATTGGTATTTGATGAATTTTTTCATGTACTACATACTAATTCAAGTTGTATTTTGTGTTTCATTTTTTTTTTGATTTAGCATTTTAATTTCTATAGTTATATATGTTTTGATTATATAGTATCAAAATTTAGGCGTTATGATATTAGTGGAGCACATAATCTTTATTTTTCAAGTTGGTTTTCTATTTTTTACTATACACAATATATAATATATTTTCTTTCTTAACTGATTGAATCCCCTACACATCCGATAAAATGAGTTAAGTAATGTCATTATATATGACTCATGATCTATCCAACTGCATGCTATTAAGACCAATAAATTCAAGGGAACCAAAAAGATCATGTTTATAGGAGGATAATATGATATGTGTGAGTCACTTTATTGAAACATATTTGAGAACCAAACCTAAAATTCACAACTCAATGTTGTCAAGCTTGTTCTGGATGACCTAATTGGTTACCTTAGGATAAAAATTAACAAATGATTGTGTAAAATTAAATAGTTGTGAAGAAGAATTAGTATAATGGATTCTTGAATAATTAGCTTCCATAGCTGTAATATCCCTTTCTTGAAAAACGTTTACTCTGTATAATTTTAGACCAAGTTCATTCTCAATATAGTTTCTTGAATATAGAATCATCATTACATTTACCATACCAACACAGTGGCGATGACATTGACTTTCAATTCTATTCTGTTATCTATTCTCATGTTTATTATACAAATATATAAATTGTTCATTTTATCAATGGTCCACATGCAATTGTTTAGTCTTTATTTTAAATATATTTGATATGAAAAATTCATGTAATGTGAGGTTTGGTGTAAATTTTTGTTATAAAAATATTATTATGGATAAGATTTTGATTGATATTCCAAATTGAATGTCTAGAGAATATTTTAAGGGCATTATATAGTTGTTTGAGTTCACTAGAGGATTTGAAGGTGACTATATTAGTTTTACATATAGAAAATGTGAAAACAGATATCAAATCACATGAGATACCATGAGAGAGCACCTATTCTTGAATGGATTTCTAAAAAATTATAATAATTAGACTCATCATGGGGAAGAATATATTCTTTTTCAAAATAAAGATGTAACCCAGATGGATGTTGATGCACGTTTGCATGAAATTATTACTAAAATGGTACATGGGTTAGCTTTAGAAGGAATTGAAATCCAGGATATTGAGATATGTGAGATAAATCTGTTCTCTAGTTCAGATAGTGATTTGAAGAGGTTTTATGAAGTACTTAATGATGAAAAAAATGAAATTATATCCTGGATGTAATTCTTAGAATAAATTTTCCTTTATCATGGAGTTGTTGCCTTTGAAAATGTTGAATCAATGGTTAGACACATCGTTCGACATACTGTTGGTGTTATTGAAAAAGGTTATTCCTATCGATGCTAAGATTCATGAGTCGTATTACCATGCCCGTATATGGATAGAGAACAGAGGTTTTATATATGAGACCACCTATGCATGTAAAAACAATTTTATGTTGTTTAGAAATGAAACTTCCAATTTGGATATTTGTACGGTCTGTGGCACTTCTAGTTGGATATAGAACATTGGAAATTAGACTCATCGAAGTCATATTTAAAAATAGGGAAAACTGATTACTGTAAAGAAAATGTGTTACTTTCCATTAATGATGAGATTGAAAAGATTTTATATGTCATCTGACGTTTCTAATTTACTGATATGGACTGCTGAAATAAATCAGGAAAGTGATATGATAACCCACCCATCAGACTCTCATGCATGGAAGGATTTGGATAAGAGAAAGCTGACTTTGATAAAGATGTTTGTAATGTCTGATTAGGGTTTTTAGCAGATGGTTTCAATCCATTCAAGTCTACAGTTAGTGAAACTCATAGCACATGAAATGTGGTGTTGGTTACATAAAATCTTCATATGTGGAATTGTATGAAGCAACAATTTATATAAATTTCAACTCTTATTGACGGACCTAAATGTTCAGGGGATAAGATTGATGTTTACCTTCAGGCATTGATTGATGAGTTGAAGAAATTTCTGGGCGAAGGTGTGATGACTTATGACTATGAAATGAAAGAAATGTTCAAACTGTAGGATGCTTTATTGTGGAAAATCAATGACTTATTGGCTTGTGAAAATTTATCATCCTGGAGTACGAAAGAGGAACCTTCTTTCCCTTTATGCAATAAAAGTAAAAAATCTATATGGCATAAACATTCAAAAAAATGTGCATACATGGGTCACATACGTTTCTCACCCATCAAAACATGTTCAGAAATGACATAGTGACATTTGATGGTTCTAGAGATTTCATCCCAGCAGTAAAGATCATGAGAGGAGTCGAAATTTTATCACATATTGAGGAAGGAAACATTACCACAGTATACGAATTTCAGGATTTGGAGGCTCATGAATTACCTAATATTCATGGTGTGGGTAGACAGCTCAGTCACAATTTGAAAAATAATAGTATTTTTTATAGTCTACCCTATTGGAAAAATAACATTATAAGGCATAATTTTTATTTCATGAACATTGAAAAAATGATTGTGATGATATATTGTGGACCATTATAGGTGTTAGTGGAAAATCAAAGGACCATGTTAATGCACATCATGATTTGGAATAATTGTGTTTAAGGAAAGAGTTTTATTTACAGTTACCTGAGGGAGACAAGGAATATATTCCTACTGTACAGTATACGAAGACTTCAAAGGATAAAAACATTTCTTTCCATTTTGAAGATGCTCAAGGAGCCTGTTGGTTACTCTTCTAATATTTCAAAGTGTGTGAATCTGATGAGAAGGACATTTCAAGGGTTAAAAAGTCATGAAAATCATATAATACTTCAGTAGTAGATTCCAATTCCAATTTTTTATTGTTTATACCCCAATTTGGTTCAAAAGTAGATTGAGATGAGAAATGTTTTTAGATTGCTTTGTTTAAGAAATCAACAATTGAGTTATTTAAAAAGTTTGCAGGACCAAATTGTACTAACTCTTTTTCACTTTGAGAAACTGTTTCCCCCTCATTTTTATATGTTATGGTTCACATGAATGTGCACCTAACTAATGATGTAATGGCTACTGGTCCAGTGAAATTCAAGTGGATGTATCCTATTGAGTGTTATCTGAACACATTGATATGATTTTTACGCAACAGAGCTCATCTGGAGGCATCAATATCCAATGGTTATTTGATGGATGAGTGTTATACTTTTTGTGAAGAATATCTTATGGATGTTGAAACAAAATTATATAATCCATCTTGGATTCATGATGCTCTAGTAGGAGAAGGAACAAAATTTGTTATGTACAACATCAAGTGGATATAAGCTCATCGATATATCTTGTTCAATACTCCATCAGTTGCACCATTAATACAGTAAGTGTCTTATCACATTTATTGTTTAATTTTTAAATTATTTATTTTCATAAGTTTTTCATTTAAACATCATGTTACCATTTACAGGAAACACCTTAATGAGCTAAAAGAAGAGATGTCTCGTGTGATTGAGTATCAAATTCCACAATCTCATTATGAGTCATTTCTTGATTTGTTCAATGATTTTGTACATATAAATTGATTTTCATTATGATTGAAGTATTATACTAATTTAATTATATAGAAATCATTATTGAATTCTTTGAATTATGTATGTTCATTACCCGAGGGAGTTAGGTGACCCCACGATAACAAAATAATTTATCCAACTAGATGAGCGTCCATCTATAATGGTTCATCATTATAAAACTATAGATTCTAATGGATTTCTATTTCACATTAATGATGTCGATGACAAACGAGTAACACAAAACAATGGCATCGGTTGTCCATTCCTCAACTCTGGTTATTACTATGGTGAATTGACAGACATCATTGATGTTGTATATGCACAAGGGTTGATGTACATATTGTCAAAGTGAAATTTGGTTGATCTAGTGAATGGAAGTAAAGTCAATCAATATCATTTTACATTAGTGAAGTTAACTATCTATTATACAGAAATGAACGAGTTGATAATGAAGCTTTAATTTTGACATCATAGGCGTAAAAAGTATTATTCATTACTTTGACATTGAATCCTAGTTGGAAAGTTGTTGTGACAATTTCGCGGTGATTAGTATTTTTATTGGAAAAATATGAGCCTGAGACTATTCCCTTTTTTCTCAAAAACTTCATCAACATTCCTTAGTTTAATGTGAAGAAGATATTTTTTGGGTTAGAGAGGTTGTTTAAGGAGAAATAGTGGATTTTCATGTTTCAAGAAATGTATAATTATTTTCCCACTCTTCATTTTATAGACTTTTTTTAAATTGTTAAAAACAATGAAAAACTAATTTGGTACATAATAATTTTTTTTATCATTAGTCATAATAACCCCCAGCCCGTGGACAGCCCCCAGCCCCTCCCCCCTACACCAGTACAGCCCCCTACACCCACCCCCTGATAGCCCCCACTCTCAACCCCCTCCCCCGCGGACAGCCCCCACGTGCACCCCCCAGATAGCCCCCCACCCCCTTCCCCACCTGAACAACACCTACCCCTCCACCTAGAACCCCCCCCCCCCCGAACACCCCCCAAACCCATCCACTCCCCTCCACCTGGAAAGACCCCCAACCCCAGACATCCCCACTCGCAATCACCCCTTGGACATCCTCTACCCCCAACCCCCTCAAACAAACCCCACCCCAACTTGCACAGCCCCTCCTCCTTCAATTGGACAACCCCCACCCCCAGCCCCTCCCCCTACTCCTAAACATCCCCCCCAGACATTCGAACCCCCAAAAAAACCCCGGATATCCCCCACCCCAACCCCCATCCCCCCACACAGCCCCTCCCACTCCACATGGACAACCCCCACCCCCAGTCATCCCCCCACCCCCCTTCACCCAGACAACCCCCCCCCCCCTCCAGCTAGACATCCCCTCCCCCTCCACCTGGACATCCCCTACCAATCCCCTCGAACAACCCACCCACCCCCGGATAACCCCCCCCCCCACACACACACACACACTCACACACACTCACCCCAGACCACCCCCGAACAACCCCCCCACCCCCCCAAAAAAACTCCCCCTAGACAGCCCCCAGCCCCGAATAGCTCCCACTCCCCCCTTATTGTGGAATTCTCCATTCAATAACAAAAGCGTTGTGTTGGATTGGTTAATAGTAACACTCTTCACAATAGCGACCAACTTTGATGCAGTAATCATAGAAGTATTCAAAATGATCAAATCCATTCTTTGAATAAAAAATTATGCATTTTTTGTGTTTTCTGCAGTTATCAAATGGGTTTTATGTTTATTTCAGTTTTTCTCCCCTTGATTCAGTCCTCCGAGTTGGACATGCTAACATGTTTTATCAGAACTCCATAGAATTGTGTCCGAACCTCCAGCAACACCAACAATGGACAACAAATCTATTTTTCTTCTCTTTAAAAGTAGTCTGACCAGATTTACATGTATACTGTTTTTTGGTGGAAACATGAATATTTGTTTCCCATTTGAGGAGCTTCACTTCTTCAAAATAAAAAAATTCACCCCTGATGATGTGGTGAAATTATGGAAATTTTATCTTTCCACATTTCTAGAATTTTTTACGTTACTCGTGCACTAATAGTTAAAACAAATTCAATGCAAAGATCTTTATTTGGGTTGTGGGATACCTTCTTCTATGATCTATTTGATTGTTGATAAAGAGATTAATAAAATATCTTATTACCACTATTTTGAGTCTTTTTTAGGTGTAAGATTCACCTTAAAATTTTGTGTGGCAATATCCTTTCTCTCAGCACATTCTAAAGATCCAACTTAGGTTCTTTATGTAATTTTTTAGATTCGCATCCAACTCTTGGCATAGCATTTTGAGAGAGTACTTCTGATCTTAAAGAGCTTTCACTATATCTCCTCATTCATTATTCAAAATTTTTATTAGATCTTTATGCACTTTATTTGTCTCTTGTAATGAATCATACATCTCTCTTACCCTCTTGGACTTTTCCACTAACAGAGAATCTTTTTGTTTCATTAATATTTGTACACATTTTATTTTTTTCAAAATATCCAATTTATCTTCTTGAAAATTTGGATGGTCCCCTTACTAATGATTTCTATGATTGTAGGCATGTTAGCGAAACATGCAACAGATCTACATCATTCATCTAAGCAATCTACGACCCAGGGTCGAGGTATGTTTGAATGTATTTGTGTTTATTTTTTTAATTACTAAACATATACATATATATGTGAACATATTTCAAATTATGTATAAAATTGTTTTCTACTGGGTCTAACTCGACCACTTCTTCATCTTGCAAGAGCAGCCCTTGTCGTGGAATTTCATCATGGAATTCCAACATGACCTTTTATGTTTCATTTGACAAGATATTTTATCCTGTGGAACTGACTACACCTATTTTTATTTGTCAACTGGGTCATATCATATGTGACCCGCATTAATTTCCATTGAACACATGTGACTGGGCTTCTATCCCTTAGGAAACATTAGATCAGCTTTGGAGGAAAGTTTGGGTAAGAAGACCATTTTGGTTTCTTCCCTATGTTAGAAAATACTAACATGTGTGTTTTTTTTATAAAATAGGATAATAAAAAAGTGTTCCCTAATGAGTTTTGGCTGGTGTGTATGGGAAAATGTCATAATATGTGGAAATATTATGAAGGTAAAGTCTAGAGGGAGCACTAGATTTCAAACATGGCTGCCCATACATTCTGCAAAAAGTCCAGAGAGGTGTTCTCCCATCTCAGTGGAACAACTTAGTCGCATATTGGTCTACTAAGGCCATTTCGGTTAGTATATTTATTTTGGTATATATATTTTCATGAATTTTTGACATTATAACGGTTTGAAATTTGAATTAATTGAATGTAAGAGGTGTAAGCATGCCAATCCAAGAATAGAGCATTGCAGGGACCACCTCACAGACTCGGGACTCACCACGTGTCTCAGATATGACATGATGTATTTATTATTATTTTAATAATTTATTATTTAATATTTTTTGGGTTATATTTTTATATTTTATTACTATACGGTTACGAGAGCAATGTGCACCGACTGATAAAATGTCGGTGCGGATGAGAACTCGTGATCGAAATGATCCAGAGGCTACTACTCTTATACTAAGTTCTTATAGTCATTTCCAATAATTAAATTCATCTGTATATATATATATATATATATATATGTATATATATTTAAATATTTCACATGATCTATTTGAAGCTAAGTTAGAACAGCTGTCAGACAACCAATGAAAGCTTCTCATGCGAAGGGATGAGTTGTTCCATCACATTATTGGTCGTGATGGTTGGGGATATAGATTTTCCCATGGAACATTGATTCCTCATTCTATAGTATCACGCACTGAGGTTTTCGGTCCTGCTGTTGCTCGAATGACATAGGAGCTGTCATATTTTGAGGCGCGGTTGCACGCTTCCGAGGAGGTAAATGCACAATTGATCTCTGTGGTTAGAACATTGCAGGAATATGTGCATCCGAGTTATGGCATAGGGGATCATACGATATAGGTTTATACAGAATTTATTTATTTAATCTCTATTATTTTCATTATTAAAATAATTATAATTTATATTTGTTGTCGACCCCTGGTGCTCCGGATGGAGGAAGCAGCCATGACCATGCATGACACGTCATATTGATTAATGTCCCAATGTACTTATGGACAATGACCATATGGACCAATGGATTAATGACCTATTGTCCTATGGGATGAATGGATTACTGACCTATTGGCCTAATGACGGAATGTCTGGACAGCCTAATGACTCAAATAGACAAATTCCCCAATGGACTAAATGGCCTAATTCCCCAAACACCTAATGCCCCAATGGTCAAACACCCCAATGGCCTAACGGCCAAATGCCCCAATGGATCAATGGTCGAACAACCCAATGGCCAAACGCCCCAATGGCCTAATGCCCAAATGGACGAACGACCTAACGAACCAATGGAATAATTTTAAAAATAGTCTAATGTCTTAATTACCTAATTTCTTATTAATGAAAAAAATGTCCTAATGGACTTTATCCCAAATGAAAAAACGATATAATCGCCTAATGGCCAATGTTGTTTCTTTATACCATGATAACCGTTTTCCTATTGTGTTTTAGATAGTGTACAATATATATATATATATATACACACTATTCTTGGTAGTATGTTTTTTTATGCAGTGGATTTTCGTGTTGTTCTTGATAGAAATTGGCAAAGATTGTAAAGCCTTAATTGATTGATAATTAATTGGATAGAGAATTAAGAGTCATGTTTATTGAATCTGGTGTTAGTTATAATGTGATAATAATAAAATTGACACATTTTTCATGTCTAACTAAAAATGATTCTTTTGTTGGGGGCTGCAGGGTGGAGGGGGAGGGGATGTGCAGGTGGGGGGGGGATGTTCGACAGGGGGGGGGGGCTCTCTGGGGGTGGAAGGGCTATCCAGGGGGAGTTTTTTTGGGAGGGGGAGGGGGGGCTCTATGGGGTGATTGTGTGTGTGTCTGTAGGTGGGGGGGGGATCTATGGGGTGATTGTGTGTGTGTCTGTAGGTGGGGGGGGGGTCCAGGGGGAGTTTGGGGGGGGGGGGGGGGCTGTCTGATGGGTGTTTTTTGTTTGGGGGGGGATGTCCAGGTGGGGGGGCCGATCTGGGGGGGGGGGGGGGTCCGGGGAGGGATTTCATGGGAGAGTGTTTTTTTGAGGGGGTTTTTGGTGGGGGGGGGGGGTTAAGGGTGGGGTGGCTATTAGAGGGGAGTTTTTTTGGGGTGTGGGGGCTATTCAGGGACAACCCAAGGTGAGTGTAGGGGAGGCTGTCTGGGTGGGAGTTGGGGGGGGATTATCCGATGGTGGGGGGTTGGGGGGGATGACTGGGGGTGGGGGTAGTGTGGGGGGGGGGGGGTATCCAAGGTGTGATTTATGGGGGTGTGTTCTATGTTTGGGAGTTTGGGGGGGGGGGTTCTGGTAGAGTTTTTTTTGGGGGGGGTTGTCCGATGAGAGTTTTTTTTGGGGGGGGGGCTGTTCGTGGGGAGTTTTTTTGGGGCGAGGGCTATCCTGCGGTGGTCCAGGGTGAGTGGGGGGATATCCATGAGGGGGTTGGGAGTGGGGGCTGGGTGGGGGGTATTGTTTGGGGGTGTTCTAACTATGAAGGGGGGCTGTCTGGGGGGTTGGGAGTGGGCTCTCTGGGGAGGTGGGAGTGGGGGATGTCTAGGGAGAGTTTGGGGGGAGTGTGGGGCTGCAGGTGGTTGGGAGGGGTGATATTATGTACTGAAATATACCCTATATAGTTCAATGTTGAGAGAATGTAGCCGGATGGCTGTCCAAACCACTACATCACGTACAAGCTACACAGTAGGTCCATACTAGAGAAGAGTAGTGAGTGTAATGGTCTAATGTCAAAATTAGCCTAATGGAAAATTTTCTAAATGGATACATGTTTAATTGTCCAAATGGACAAATTGACAAACTCACTAATGTCCTAATGTATTAATGGCCTAATGCCTTAACTCCCCAATTCCCTAACTCCCCAACGCCCTAACGGCCCAATTCCCTAACAACTGAATGGAAAATTCTCAAATGGACTACTATCCTAATTTCCTAATGTCTTATTGGACTAAAGTAATAGTATCCTATTGGCCTATTGGCCTAATGACCAAATATCCCAATGAAATATTAGACTATTGGCCTAATATCCAATTGGCTAAATGGAGACTTGGTCAATTGGCCAAATTCCCAAATGACTAAATGCCCTAACTGCCTAACGCCCTAACAGCCTAACGCCCTAACAGCCAAATGCTTTAATGGCCAAATACCCAAATGGCCAAACTCCATAATGGACAAACACCCTATTGTCATAACACCATAACACCCTAACACCCTAATTCCCTAACGTCATAACGACATAATGGCCTAACTACCTAATGGCCCAATGGCCTAACAACGACCCAATGGACTAATGGCCTAATGTCCTGATACATAATTGGCTAAATGGACTACTATCCTAATTACCTAATGTCATATTGTACAAATGTCCTATTAGGATATTAGCCTAATGGAATATTAGCCTATTGGCCTAATGACCAAATGGCCTAATGACATAATTGCGTATTGGCCTAATGGACAATTGGCTAAATACAGACTTATCCAATTGGCCAAATTCCCAAACGACCAAATGGACGAATTCCATAATGTCATAATTCCCTAACGACCTAACGACCTAAGGGACTAATAGAAAATTTTCCAAATTTAATACTTTCCAAATTACCTAATTTCCTATTGGCCTCATGGAATATTATCCTGTTGGCCTAAATAAAAAATGGCCTAATGGCATATTTTCATGTTGGCCTAATGTCCAATTGGCTAAATAGAGACTTGTCCAATTATTCAAATTCCCAAATATCCAAACACCATAATCGAAAAATGCCTTAACAGCATAACACCCTAATGGCCTAACACCCTAACGACCTAACACCCAAACGACCTAACGCCATAACATCGTAACATCCTAAGGGCCTAAGTGCCTAACAGCCTAACGCCCTAACAGCCTAACGCCCTGACGGCCTAACGGCCTCACGGCCTAACACCCTAAAAGCCTAATGCCCTAACGGCCTAGCTCCCTAACAACCTAACTCCCTTACGTCCTAACGGCCTAACGGCCTAACGCCCTAACAGCCTAATGCCCTAACAGCCTAACGCCCTAACGGCCTAACAGCCTAATGGTCTAATTACCTAACTCCCTAATGGCCTAAAGCCATAACAGCTGAATGCCCTAACGGCCTAACGCCCTAACGGTCGAACGCCCTAACCACCTAACACCCTAACGACCCAGCACCCTAACACCCTAATGCCCTAACCACCTCACTCTCTAACACCCTAACACCCTAACACCCTAATCCCTAACACCCTAACACCCTAACAGCCTAACTTCTTAACGCCCTTACAGCCTAATGCCTTAATAGACCAATTTTATAATTTTATATATATTCTAACTAAATAAATATGCCCAATGTTCATTTTCATTCATTAGTTATTTATTTTGTATCTCATTGCAGGTTTATTGAAGAAAATTATTGGAATGTATTTGAGTTTTTTGGGTCACTGGATATGTGAAAAAGTATGTCTATCATTTAATGTTTTTGAAGATCCTAGTGTTTCTGATATTTTGAATTGATTTTTTGTTTTCTGATTTTAGATCTATTTCTACTTTTTTAGAAGCAACACTAAAATTATTCTAAAAAAAATCCCAACTTAGTAGTCGCCTATGGAGGTTTCAAATGGTTGGATTTTTTTCAAGGTCAAGCGACCGCCATTGGGGGTTACTGTAGGGTGATTTTTAGGTCGCCTGTATATACAACCATTGGCGGTTGCCTATAGCGACTTCCATTGGCGGTCACTATAGCATGGCCTAATAATGACCTATATTCGGCTGAGCATTAGTTCTCCAATAGAGACAAATAATGGCGGCCGTTGTAGCCCTACACTGACGGGCCTAATGCGACCACCATTGGTGGTCTCAAGGCGGTCTCTAAAGACCATTTGTGACCACCAATGTTGGTCGCTAATGGTCTAAATTCAAGTAATAAATGAATATGGAGAATTTGAAGGAATATTAGACCTTTGGGCTGAATTAGAAGATTCTATTGAAGAGATAGATGTTTGGAGAGCCAAAAAAAGAAAGATAACAATGTGGTTTGTGATGCCCAACTCTATATGTAGTAGGAGGAATAAGGGAAGTCTAAGGTAACTTAAGAAATTGAAAACCTGAATCCTTTACTACTTGAATGTTTAGAAAAGGTGGTTGAGTACAAACTCAAAATTGATGAAAAAAAATGATCAACAGTTTAACTGCAACTGGAAAATAAAAAATCAAATGTATCGAAGAACATGAAGGGGAATTCATCTATCTATGAAGAATTTTTAAATATCATGATAAAATATTGAATCCATGAAATACATTAGGAAAGAAGATCATATATACAAAATGATGATAAATTCTAAGAACAATGGTCTATCATAAAAGAAACAACAGTCAAATCAAAATGGTAAGGCTGACATGGGGCTTGATTGAAAACAAAAAGTAATGACGGTTGATGTTAGAACATAAGAACCCACTCAAAGATTGAAAATTTATTTTGGAATGAATAAAAATAGGAAGATTCAATAACTCAATGGACAACCAGTAGTGCATTATTTCTATATAAGAATGTACCCATTATAAGGTGTTTTTTTGTGGAAAGATGGGGCACTTAAAAAATTATTGTTCAATATTAAAGAGGTACCAAAGGGAACATGACCGACATAAGAAGTCATAGAGTGCTCAATTTTCCATGACATCATTTGATGGTCACTATTTCATTTGTGGAGGATTATTATGAATAGAAAGATATTTCTTACCAATAATACAGAGGAATTTGCTGATGAAGACTCAGGTTGGTTATAAGAGGTACACAAATGTATCATTAAATGAGATGAAAATTTAAAATAGACTTTCATCTCTACATGATTATTCTATTCCACCATATTCTGAGGAATGTCAAGAGTATCAAACCATACTAGGTATGAAGTTAGAAACCTAGATAAAAAAGAAAAGATATAGGCAGGTAGTGGTTGTAGAGGTTTCCTTCAAGGAATCAAATTGCCCTACGATATATATCATTGATTGTGGATTCACCTCCCATATGTCATGAAATGAGGATCTAGTGATAAGAATCTAATATTATAAAAAAGGTATCATAATATTTGGTAATTATGAGGGGTTTAAAATCATTGGATCTAGGAAAGAATATTATGGGGGAAACGAAATGAGCTGTGAAGATGTCTTAGTTGTTGAAGGTATTAGTCAGAACCTATTAAGTGTAAGTCAATTGTGTGACACAATACATTCCATAATCTTTTCAAATAGATTATGTGTCATTAAAGAAAAATATAGTGTTGTTGTATTTTTGGTAAGTCATACAAAAAGGAATTTCTACCTCATGAATGGAGGAGATATGCGTTTTCCGTCTATGGAAGAAGAAAATAAGTTGTGGGAAAAAAGTCTTGGCCACATGAGCCAACTTCCTTGGATGATTTAATGAAATATGATATTTCTTGAGATCATCCTGGATTATCACATGATCATACACATACATGTGATTCCTTCCAACAAAGTAAGATCATTCAAAATACTTATAAGGAAAAAGAGCAATGGTTAACAAGATTGATTGAGTTGGTTCATACTGATGTTTGTCGACCAATTTCAAAAAGAGATATTAATGGAAGGAGATATTATGTTCTATTCACTGATTTTTATAGTTGAAGTGAATGGGATTCAATCATCACCCACAAATATAAGTTATTTAGTTTAATAAAAAACATTGAAGGGAATTCGAGAAGATGCTGAGTAATAAAAATCCAGAAAGTTTGACTAGATAATGGAATATAGTTTACAAAATTTCATATTATAGAATTATCATGAGAAACATGGGTTAAAATATCAATTTTCAGTGGTAAGAACTCTACAACAAAATGTAGTAGTTGAGAGAAGAAATCAGATTGTCAATAAAATGGCTAAAACAATGCTCATTGAGAAAGGCCTTCTAGAGGAATTTTGGAAGGAATAAGTGATGAATGCAGTATACAAATAAAATAGATCATTAAAATGTCTGAAATAATAGAATACTCTATATGAGGTGTGTTATGGAACAAATCCATCATCTATGTACTTTTAAATATTTGGATGTTGTTTTTTTTACTCTTAACAAGAAGAAACACAAGAAGTTTGAATCTCATCGAGATGAAGGGATATTTCATAAAAACTAAAAGAATAGAAAGTCATATAAATTATTAAAACATATGATTTTAAAGATTTTTGAAAGATAAGATGTAACTATAGTGCAGAATGAGTAGAATATTTAGCAAATACATGATCAGTCTTAAGAGGATAACAATGAAGAAATAAGAAGATCCGGAAATGATCCAATTCATGAGGCTGATTCAAAAGAAGAATCAGATGATGAGAAAGATGAGGATAATTATGTATCTATATAGATACTAGTGATAAGAGATGAAATCAATAGAAAAAACATAATGGGTGATTAGATTGTGCTAGTAGACACAATGAGGATAAAGAATCTACAAAAAGCATCATACATATCATAGGTTGATCCAAAATGTATTAGTGAAGTGGTTTTAGATGAGAATTATTTTCATGAAATGAATTAATAGCTTGACCAAATTGAGAAGAATTATACGTAGGATATTTTATCAAGGAAAACATAAAAAATAGAATCGGGGTTAAATGGGGTTTTCATATCAAATAGAGAGAATATGGGGTTGTGATTCAAAACAAAGAATGACTAGTGTGCAATGGGTGCTCCCAGATAGAGGGTATTGATGTTGATGAAAAAAATTTCACCAATTGTAAGGATAGATACAATTGGATTTATTTTTTTCCATAGTAGTGCAAAGAATGTTCAACATTTTCCAGATGGACATCACGTCATCATTTCAAAATGGGTTTCTAGAAGAATAAGTTTATATTTTCCTACCAGATTTTTTTCTCATTCATGAAGTTGAGAATAGTGTTTTTTGGCTAAAGAGGGATTTATATGGTCTGAATCAAGCACCAAGGACATGGTATTAATGATTATATATTTTTCTAAAAATTATTGGTTTTCAGTATCTTGGAGTTGATTATAATCTATATGGAAACCATGAAATTAATGAAATGATGATGGTGTTTGTATATGTCAATGACATAATATTTGGAAGATTAGATGAAGCATAAGGAATATTTTTTTTTGAATTAATGAAAAAAGAATTCAAAATGTAAATGATTGGTGAGTTGGCACTTTTCTTTGGTTTATAGGTGACACACGGAAGAAATGAAACTTTTATTTCTCAATCCAAATATTCCAAGGTGGTTTTCAGATGATTTCGAATGGAAAATTGCAAGGAGATAAAAACTCCAGTTTCTACATAGATGAAACTTTCAAAAGATTATGATGGAAGGGTAGTTAATATCACAGAATACATGAAAATTATTGTATGTTTACTGCACTTGACATCGACATGAACTAATATTGTTTTTTTGACATGCCAAGCACCGAGGTATAAATGTAATACCAATGAAATCCACATGAATGAATTAAAAAATGAATAGTTAGGTATATCAAGGGCACAGTATATTCTAACTTAGGAATAAAGAAAAATATCAGCTAGATATTTTGGGATATACTGATGTAGATTGGGCCGATTCAGAAGATGATAAGAAATCAATGTCAGAAAGTGCTCTCTATATTTATGGAATGTGTGTTTATTTACTAAGAAATAAATATTATTTAATATCATTGAGAATGGAAGTAGCGGAGTAAATTGAGGCCACTCAAGCATACATACAATTATTGTGGATGAAACAGAAGCTTGAGGATATGGGGGTTAAAGTGAAGTCTGCAATCAGAATCCATTTTGATAATTCAAGTACAATAAATCATAGAAAAAAACAAATCCATCACATAAGTTCAAAGTACATTGAAATAAAGTATCATTTTTTCATGGATAAGGTGGATCAAGGGCTTGTGAAGTTGGATTATTTTTCAAAAGAAGAAAAAGTTGTAGAAATTTTGACGAAGACTCTACCCAAAGAGGCATTTGAGAGTCATCGACTGACTCTGGGAGTTCAATAAAATCCCCGCACTTAATAAAATTGGATTTGGGACCCACTGGCCTTGAGGTATGGTATTTTTTTTACTAATTTTCTAATTTTTTTTCTTCACCCTATTTTAGACCTAAAAGAAATAGACATTGAGTTTATTGATAAAGGAGGATAAATTATGGCTATAGAAGGGAGAGAATATATTTTTCAAGCCAAAGAGAGATGTTTCTAGGTAAAGTAGCATGATATGGGGAGTTGATGCTATTAGGGGGAGAGGTGACATAGGTGGAGTATTAAATCTAATGATGACAAAACTGATCAATCAAAAGATATATATCACAATAGTTGAGATTTTTTATGAAAGAAAAAGAGTGGTTTTGGAATGGAATGAATTGATTTATTGATGAACATTGTATTATAATCTTGTTTCTTATGTCGATCATGGATCATGTGGCCTTACATTATGTGTCGACTAAATCGTTTCTCACTATCTAAATCAAAAGAAGAAAATACTGATTTTTTTAAAGAAACTATAGTGATATATCAAATTATAGAAGTGTTTTCAACAATCATAAAGGGGGATATTATTGGGAGAAAATCCCCTAAGGTGTCCTATTTGTATGTTTTGGGTGTGATTGTGTTTTTTGACAAATATAGATGATCGTGAATAAGTATGGTTGGTGTTTTCCAATGTTTGTATTTGCGGTGGTGAAGTTTCCAAGAATTTTCAAAAAAATTGGGCCTTGAAATCCTAAGTTTAGTTTTTGGAAAAGGAATATTTTCTGTGTAGAAATGAATCGTATGTGTTCTATTTAGCACCATTTTCAAATTGTACTAGAGTTATGTGAAACAGTTCATGAGAGGAGGAATGGTATGCAAAAAAGAAAATAGTTCATGAGGAGGCTTCTGGTTCACAGAAACGTTTTGTAGGAAGGCATGTAGTATGTGGAATTATTTAGGTACATGAGATGTATTATCAATCATAGAAATGAAGAGGTTATTTTGACAAGATTTGAATGTAATCATTTGAAAAAGGTTTTGGTTATTTTCTCTGCCACAAAGGAAGAGAGGTGGTGTGTAGACTACATATGGAAAAATAGTTTGTGGGTGAAATGATACATGGTGAAGGATATAACACATTGAATATTTGGGTAATCATGGATTATAAAATTTTACAGATCTATTTTCCTATATAAGGTGTGTGAATCCCACCATAAATCAGATCAATTATCATAAGAAACCATATTTGGATCGAGAATTAGTTTAAGTCTGAAGGTGGTTCATGAGGAAGGATTCCACGAAGGGTAAAGAAGTGTGTAGAATCAATTACATGAAAGGGTATTTGCGGAGAAATGTAGTCCACAAAGGAAAAAGGTGGTCCTTAGATGTAGTAGATCTTGGATGAATAAAATCCATAGGAGTCGAAGTGGTACGCTTAAGGGGTACACATAAGGGGTATGTATAAGTGGTACATGGGAGTAGTTCCTGATGGTAGTACATAGAGGTGGTATGCAGGGGTATAGTTGGGGTTAGTTCATGTAATTTGTGTTTCATGAATAATATGTGATATGTAGTTCACAGAGGAAGCAACTGGTTCATGAAGGGAAATAAACAGTTTTCAAATGTAATTTATTCAAACTAACAGTACCAGGGAATGTGAATTTCATCTATGGGTTAAAAAGGGACTTCAACAGAGCATACATATATAGTTTAGGATGCATGATTTCATGAAAATTAAGGGACCAAAAAGTCCACAAATTTTGAGTGGATCCCTTCCATGATTAGGGAGAAAAGGAAGAGGAATAGGATGTTCCTTTCAATTGGATGTGAGCGAGAGAAAAAGACATAAGGAGTGAACCTTGGGAATGCAGAGAGTAGACCCAAAATATTGTGAAGGTAGTAAGACTAGGAATATAAGTGATCTAGCCTAAACCATATAATTGGCAGCGAGCTTTACTGAATTTGGTACATCGGAAAATCGTCATTTTATGCTCCTTGGATGTAGCCTAGTGAGGGTGAACCAAGTAAAATCATTGTGTCATGTGCATGGTTTTATTTCTGTTTATATAGTACTATGTGATAAAGAGAAAAGTATGTTTTTTTAATGATGAAATATGATCTGAATGGGAATTATTTTTAATCTTTCTTATCCTGATTCACCCCCATATCTTGAAATTTGACCTAGTGGACACAAAAATTTATTTATATTTTCTTAATTTACTCCAATATTTCCAATAATCTCTACTCACTATGACATGCTCCCAATATTAACCAAAATTTAACAAATCTAGAACATATATAGATTATGAATAATTTTACATGATTTTCTCTACATCCTCATTAAAACATAATGATCACCAAGATGTATTGAGTTTCAAGGATACTTCACCCATCATCAATCAAGTTATCAACATCTCACAAGATTTAAAAATTGTCATATAAGCTTCCAATCGACACCCATATCATATAAACTCTAACATGACACAATGAATTTGAGAGGATTAGGTCTCACTAAACACCATTGAAATTTTTATATTTATAACATATTACTAGATACTACTCTTAATTTGTTATTAAACTAATATTTATATTTATTTTCAACATTAAAATGGGTCCTTGGGGTCTCACATAACATAACATAAATTGATAATCATTAGGCTTATGTTATTTATCTTTGGATTAAAATATTTATGTTTGAAATAAAAACAAAAATTACTTTTTTAATTAACAATATAAATATATAATTTTAAAATATTAGTTTAATTAAATAATAAAATAATGTGATAATATAAATAATGAAAAAAACTAAATGGGTTTTACGATAGGGATTGGAGTATTGGGATTCAAACCCAATGAAAAATATAATTGTTTAAATAAAACCAAACGAGAATATTTCATAACTAAGAGTTATGGATTTAACCAATTTTAAGTCAGATTAATTTACATTCCATGTTTCTTTGAGGTTCATGTCACATTTAGATTATATTTAATTCTTTAAATAACCATTAGAGGATATTTAATGAATCTATTGGTTTTCAAATAATTTAGATTCAATTTATTCTATTAATTTTCATATTAATTTAAATATAAAGGAGTAGGGGTGTAGTAAACATTTGATTTAGAGAACATAATGGTAGAGTATATTTTTCTCCAGTGTTCCTCTTCTAAGAGAGATGTATAGTTGTAATCATCCTAGACGATCTATAATTACATTATATATACTTATTCCATCCATTTACTAAGAGGACATATGATAATTTTTTTTTGATTTCAATAGATTCCTATAATGTCAAATGTGATTATTTTTATAGGTTGATATCAAATAATAATTTAATTTTTATCTAAATATACCCAATTTTTTAAGAAGTGAATTTTATTTTAATATTTTATTGTACTAATTTTAATGTAGTTTTTTGATTCATGAATGGGTGTTAAAATGACACTCACTTTGTAATGAGGAAGAGCAATTAAATTCTAATTAGGATCTATACAGAAGTTTGAGAGGAGTATGAATAGTATTTTTCATATTTTTACCAATTTCCAAATATTATATGAATCTTTAAACACAATTTTGTTATGAACTACTATTTATAGTTTTGAAATATGGATCTATTTTAGTTGTAGCATGAAATCAACACCACTTGTAATTCAATAATAGAAATGAAAATAATTAAATAATATTCTTGCAATTTTTCTCTCTAAGTAATTCTCCTCTTAATGATTGGTTATTCACCATAATCACAAATTCTAATGTATAATCAATCACTAAATAAAATAGTTTTGTTCTTCACACATATGAAGAGAGTCTCATTATGAATATAATTGATTACTTCCCATAGTAATTCCATAAAAATATATTCACAATAAAATATAGATCTACCCAGTTTTTCCATGAATATTCTTAGTCACATAGTTCCACAACATCCTACTGTGTATATACAATTTTTCCTTTCCATACCCTTTATAAATAATATTATCCAATATTATATGGAGAACTTTGGATACATTTTCATAACATAAATTTTAAAACATTTCAAAATACCTTGAAATTTTTTATAATTTATGAAATCTATAATTAAAATTCATATCATACAATTTAAATAAAAGATATGCATTTCACAATTTATGTAAAATCCAAAAAAGCATGTTTGAAAAAAATGCATGAAATTTCCTTTAATAAAATTTATATAAAAAAAGTGGATAAAACATTATTTTAATAATATTTTAATAATAAGAAAAAAATTTGAATTTTTTTTAGAAAACATGTTTTTGAATGAAATAACATTTCTCATGAAAGTGATAAATAATTTAAGGTTTTCATTAAAAAAATTCACAACTATTTTAAGTACCAAATAGTTCAAAAATGTAATATTACATGAATATATCATGATTAACTAGAGGATAATTAAATTATTATGTTTCTTGAGAGATTTATCATAATATTTTATCATTGGAAACATAATCCTAAAAAATCTGGATAAATTAGGATATTGTAACATAACATCATTACTATTTTGGAAACCATGATTCAAAGGCCTTATGAATGAAAAACATAAAAATAAACATAAAATATATTTTTTAAAAATTATATTCATAGTATTACATGTAAAATGGGTTATATATAGACATTGTGAAAGTATATAGGTGCATATAAAATGTACATCTCAAATAATTGAAACTGAGACAAAAATTCCTTACTGATTGAGTAACTTATAAATCATAAGCCTTGTGAAGGAATGATATCAATTTTCAACCTAATTATAATTATTCTAGGTTAATTAATAATGTTATATTTCATAGTGATGTGTATATACCACACCAAATAAACGAGTGGTGAATTTTTCATAAGTCTCTCATAAATAAAAGTGATAGTAAAAATTCCCATACCTTATGTCTTGACTAATATCATACCCATTCAAATATATTTTATAATATATTAAATTTTCTTATAAATATTTTATATAATCATACTTATTAATATATATATCATACCATATATTATTTTATTTAGACATTTAATTGAACATTTATTTATGATTCCATGTTAACATTAATTTTCATGTAATAATCAATTTTTTTATCATATATGTTTTTATTTATTAATTTTGGTCTTATTAAATATATCATGGTTTCATAATATTCAAAATAAAAACCAAGATATAAATATTATATCTATTTAGTATATATATTTTCAGAGTATTCCATTAAATTTTGTGATTATAATTGAAATATAATGTTAATGGTGATAATAGGCTCACTGTAAACCTGAATGTTGTTTTGATTTTCTTATCACAAGAAAAGTAAAAAAATGATATTTATGAATTATCATATTAATATCATTTTTATGTCATATAAATCATACATTTTTATGGTAATAATCTTTAATACATGCCATTTAAATTGTGAATGAATCACACCGCATCGTGAGGTGGTAGTCCACTGTACACATGAACGACCCTATCATATTCCTAAAAATGGAAAGAATGATAGTATGTGTCATATATAGTTGTATAATATTAAAAATATCATAAATATAATATAAATAATATATATTATAAATGTAACATTATGTTTAATAATGAGAGTTGGTAATGGAAAAACGATATTGGTTCCCGAGGTGGTAGTTTTTTATACACACGAGCAATGATTTCACAACCCATTTAATAGATGCGGAGATGATTATAGGACATTTAAATAAAAAAACTAATATTATGGAATTTACAATATTTATGATATAAAAGTACAGTAATAATAAATTAATTTGGTGGATAAGGAAATAAAATAAATATTCTTGTTGAAGAACATTACCTCTTATATAGGTAATCTTGTTATCATTGCACTAAATTATTCATATGTTGTATTTAATCCCAAAAAAAAGATTAAATCATTTGGGGATGGAATTTGGGATGTGATATTTTAAGTTTATATTTTATCCAAATGGATTGAGTGGTGTGGATATGTGAGGGTAATGAGTTCCCTTTTATAATTGAGGAGGTTTGGAATTCTGGAAAATACCCAAAAGGATTGTCTATTGGGGGTTAATTAGACATAATGTGGCTCTAATATTTATTAAAAATATAGGGGTAAAGATTAATTAGTCTATAAAATACTAAAAAAACTAAAATAGACACATTTTTATAATTCTATGCATTATTGTATAAGTTTAATCATGTTTACATTTTTATGTTTCCATGGTAACATGTATCTTTTTATTTTCATGTATAACATCTCTTTTATTAGTAAAATTAAATTGATATTAATTATATATTTTAGAAAAAAAATTTCAAAATATGATGTTAGAATAATTAAATTGGAATAATATGTTTGTGTAAAATTAATTATAATACAAATTCAAGTAATGCCCAGAACCCTAGTTTAACCTTAATCATAATAAACCATTTTAAATATATTTCCATAGTAACAATTGTGAAAAACTATTTTTACATTATTATACAATAAAAAAATTATTATTATAAATATGAATTCTATTTTTCCAAATTCCATTCACATAAGTGTGAAAATATAATTTAAAATTAATCCATCAGTTGTGACAAGAGACCGTGGGTTTAAAGAGAAAATATTCAAATGTTTAAAATGATTTTATATAAAATTTTTGTTTGAAAATTATTATGATGGAATAAATTGGATTTATTGAAATATAATTTATCTAATTTTAATTTAAAAAAATTTAAAACATAATTTATCATTATAAATAAATTAGGTTAAAAGATAGATTTCAATTAATATTCATTGTTTTTCACTATTCATCAAAAAATGATTCTTTTCTGAAAACATTAAAAAATTTACCCCAAAGTAATTTTGATATTATTATATCAAAAATTATGTTTATTATATGATATTAATTTTTAGAAACTGTTCAAATTTAATTTTATTGAATTTTATGGAAAAAAACACCAACATTTTTTTTGAGAAAATAGTTTTTTCGAAACATATAATGACGTTACCAAAAAGTAATTTTTTTTAAGTATTTTTAATTATGTAAAGACATTATAAATAATATTAAAAATTTATTTAATATTATTATTCCCAATATCTTTGATATATAATATATAAAATTCACATTTAAATAAAATGAAAATAATATATCATGGTTTTTTTCAAACTCTGTATCCTGTGTTTTGGAAGATTGTCCAGTGTTGTTTGTTGTGAATGATAAACATGGTGTTTCATATAATTAAAGAAAAAAAATAAATATTAATTTTAATAGAAATAATTTATAAGATAATAAATTTAATAGAAAATAATATTTCACAAAATCTCGAATTGTTACATTATAATTTTTTAAAATGAATTCCTACTTCAAAATTCATCACTTCAGTACCAACAGATAAGGATGCTTCTATATAATTACATCCTCAAGATCCCACACAACATCCTTAATCTTGTTGTTTCACCATATAACATTGACAAGGTGAGTGGTCTCATTTTATATAACATTCAATATTTGATCGAAAATCTGTACATGTTGTTCATCATAAGAAATATAATACTTTTGTGGTACAACCTCTAAAATTAGTGAATTTGATTGATCGGGTATGTAGTTCCTCAATAGTGATTCATAGAACAATTCATGAATGAATGAAGGTTTTCTGTATTTATATTATAATAAACTAATTTACTGATATGATTAATTATTTTAATGAGACATATATACCTAGTGATTAGTTTTCAATTATTTATTCCTTATAGAAATTCATAAAAATGACTTATAACCAACATCAAATTCTAGATCATGTTGAAAATTATCAATATACCATTTTTTTATTTTGTTCATTTATGTATGTTTCTCAATATATATAACCTTCTAGGTTATTTAATGATCTCTCCTGGTTCCCGATATCTTTATTTATGCAAAATTATTCTAGTATATTGGAGTTACAAACTTATTTCATTAAAACATTTCTTAATGATCCATCTGGATGCTTAGGTGAATACTATTGTTGCCAAAAAACTCAACATGAATTTTTTTTTCATCTCAACCACCTATTATTTCCATTGGATAATATTTTATCATATCCTTTTATAAGGTGTTCACATAGTGTAAATGTACACATCGCCAAATATTTTTTTCACTATATAAAAAACCAAATTGTTTCATTTACATATGTCTCTTAAAATTTCATTAATATTGATATTATCTCATTATGGAAAATCTCATAAGGGGTGTAAAATATTTTGAACTTATGATCGACCATTAACTCATAAACACATGATGTTATCCATAACTCTTCAATTAATATTACAAGGATATATATATACTTCCAAAAGACAAATCACCCTTTATTCATTATATAAGTTCTTATATTATATAAAAATAGTTTCATTGGATGTTTAATATCGACCTTATACCAATATAATATAAAATGTGATTTCATTATTCTATAATCCATAGAGAAAAACATAATAACATTAAATTCCACAAAAATATTATCATAAGGATCATTCATACAAAATCAAGCATGAAATTCAGAACTAAATAAGGGAGGACAAATTTTCCTTAATCAACATGATTCACATCACGTGTTATAATTTCATAACCATTGCAGTTTTCAATTTTATTTAGATGTTGTTATGGATCATCATCCACCTTATCCCATGGATTAAGGAATTTATCCTCAAAATTTAAAAATTCCATACAATTAAAACACATGAGTGTGGGTATGGCACTCTTCTAAGCTCTCCCTCTATTAAATTAATTTTCTTAACTCTTCACATAACTTCTATTTTATTTTTCATGATGACTATGATTCCCATAAATATAAAATTATATTTTTAATTTCAGTCATTCACTTGAGTGATTTTTCCCCTATTCCTATCATGTAGGTGACTGATATTTACTCTCATAATTTGATTTATTAGTGGTCACATATAACTCAATTTAACATTTCTTATCCAAACCATGAGTATTGTAAAAATTTACAATATTATTTTCAAATTTTAGTGCAAATAGAATTAATTATTCATAGATACTATAATATATTAAAGAAAATTTCTTTTTAGGGCATGGTCTTAAACCACTAAAGAATCAATCAATATTGATTTCTAGATTGCTGGTCAAACTAGAACTGTACAATTCATATCTTCTAAAATTAGATTCAATAGAACCAATTGATTCAATATTATTTTATTGAAACTCGAGAAATTTCATCTCCACTATTTTTTGTAGAATACATTTTAATTATTTAATGAAAAAAATATTATTTTAAACTCATCCCATTCCATGGATTCAATTTCACCCTCTTGTATCATATTCTTGTTATGATTTTACCATTAATCTTCTTCACCTCCCAAATGGAAGACAGCTAAATTTAATTTTTGTTTTTCTAGACACTATAGAGTAGATAATATCATTACATGTGTTCTGATCTATTATTAAAAAACTAGTGGATCTAAAGTCCCACTAAATTATAGTGTATTTTTTCTTTTAAAGGACTCAAAATTATTTTGTTCCCTCCTGTATTTATTTGGAAGTCTATTATGATTAAAATCACATGAATGTTTGCTGAAAATACCAATGATATTTGTCATTCTATATCCCATATTTTTTTGTTTTTCATAATTAAAAACATTTCATTTCCCATCATACTCATCCTTAATATATTTTCATGGGGTTCCATACATATATTAAAATAAAAATTAATGGGTGAGAAACACTATTCATAGTGGAAAGCACATTATCTAAAAAATCACATAGTAAGGGTAAATCAAGACACCTTATTTTTAATCTATGTAACCTTGGGGTTACAATCTATTTTAATCATTCATGATGGTTCATAAATAGTTTGTGAATTTCCAAATAATATACCTTAAGAGATTCAATCTAGGCATGCTGTAAGGCTCATTGTTGTGCCCTAATACCCGATAAAGCCTAGATCAATATGGTGTTTTAGTGTTTTTACCCCTAATTGAATCTTCAATAGAGACACATCCACTTGTACAATAAATATCAGGATTTAATTTCTTGTAAACCACTCATTAAATCCTTTAACAAAATTCTAGGACATTTTCTTATACATTCACTCACCCTTAGACTTATCCTTAGAAAAATTTTAATATATATCCAGATAAATATTTATAGTGTTCTCACTATTTTTCCCTGGTTTAATTTTTTTGACTAAAACGTCCCACTGATACTATCTATAGAATCCCAGGATTATCAATTTTGGATATTACATATTTTTAGATTAATATTTAATTCATTCCACAAACACAGGCTGAAGAAGCATAATAGTTTAGTGAAATTGGAAACACGGAACACAAATATCTAATTTGGTGAAAGATCATCAATATTTCCAGAAATATCATCCAATTTAGTACCCCTCACAGAAATACCAACTAAAAAACCATATTCATTACTTGGGGAAAGGAAACATAATAATGGGTGATCACAGAAGCACAATTAGGGTAAACTTAAGAGATATATATCAGTCATCATATTAAATCATAAGAAAAAAATAAGGGTGTGTGATAGTTAAAAAACATTTAGAGATCATTCCCAACCTATCATATATTATAAACATGAGTCACAATATAAATATTTATATTTAATAATACATTAATCATAAGGACATCAATGCACATGAGCCTTAAGGTAATAACCATAGAAAAAAACATAGAATATGTGGAATATAGACCATCTTATTACACTGTGAACAAGGTTATATAGAAGCAGGTTTACTCATTAAGTTGAATACATGAAATTAGGCTCTCAGATAATCTTATGGAAGAAAAACTTGGTCCATGCATAACTTTATGAACACATAATTTTGTTTCTTGTAATACTATGAAAATGTAATCGGGTTCACACATAACATTTTGAACATGTAATAATCTTTATTAAATGTAATATACATATAATCGGTGTGACACACCACTATCCCCAGTGGAATCCCTTTCCTCATAGTGGAATGGGATCACTACACAAAAAATCGTAGTAGTCAAGGACCACTCCAAATATCATCATTGTGGAAAAAGTCCCTTACTGAATAGAGTTCACTCCCATTTCTAGTCTTGACTATCTCATGAAATATATATCATTTCCCAACTTAATGTAGGGAGATATAGGTCACACCCATTTTTGGTTATAACGTAACCACCTCCTTGGTTATAACATAACCACTTTCACATATTAATAATCATACTTATTTGTTCCTCAATATCATAATGGATTCATTATATCATAACCCATGATATAAAAAGGGTTTTATAAACATTTTATCATATCATAACCTGTAGAAAAGAGATAGGTCCCATAATTATTTCATCATTGAATACGTTGTTAAGGGAAGCAGGTTTCATAATAATTCCCTCATGGTATAAACCTAGGAGAAGAAGTGTTTTTCATAAACCTTAATACATCATAAACATAAAATTATTGGGGAAATATTAGTACTGGTTTTCTGGTTTTATGACCCCATAAAAGAAAAAGTTACATTAAAGTATATCATATGATATATATAATGATTTTAAAATATTTTTTGGAAGATTTATTAAGGAAAAAAACCTTTCATTAAGAATATAATTTAAAACATAACAAATTTTCAAAATCGTTTTCATTAAAAAAAATGAGGAAAATTTATAGATAACCCTTTCAAATATCACTTAAATCAGACCATTGGGAAAATATCATTTCTGCATTAAAAATAATTTTTAAAATAAATTCATTTTAAAAATTATCCACAATTTGAAATAATTTATTTAAAATAAAAAAACATTCTAAATATTAGGAACAAAATATTAATTGATAAATAATTTAATACTTATAAATAAATATTGAAATCATTAAGTGGTCATGATAAAGGGATGTACTGTTTATTTCATGTATGTTTAAAACAATCATTATATTCTTATATTCTATAAAATACAAATGGGAAATATTTTTGAAAATGACATGAATATTAATTTGAAAATTTTAAAATAAAAAACATGGTTGAAAACTTATTTTAAATATCATAGGATATTAATAAGTAATTTTTTCAAAAAAAATTATAAAACGTGGTTTTGAAAGAAAACATATTTCCTAAACAAGAGAGAAATAATATTGTGTTTTCTTTAAAAGAATTATCAATTATATTATTTATCGTGGAGTGGTAAAATGGATATATTAAATGAAAATATCATGAATAACCAAATTTTAAGAAAATTCATTAGTATTATGATATATGGATAATAAAAATTTATCATCAGATACATAATCATACAAAATCTAGATAGATGGTGAGTTAGTAACATAAAACAATTAACACTTTGGTAAGCATGATTTTTAACCCCCATGAATGAATAAAATAAAATTAAACATAAAATGGATTTAGAATAAATAGATTCACTATATTACTTATCAAATATCTCTATATATACTTAGTGAATTAATATAGGTTCCTAAGAAAACATATTCATCAATGAAAATAAATTTTAGAAAAAATTCCATACTACTTGAGTAACTTCTGAAACGTCGTACCCATGAAATAATAACATAGATTGAAAAATTAATTACTATTTAATGAGTTAGATTCAATATATTTCATTTCATAGTGTTTTATATACACAACACAAAATAAATTGGTAGAGGATATGGCATATGTCTCTTATAAATAAATGTGAGACTAGAAGTCCACTTGCCTTATGTCTTGACTTACATCATACTCATTAAAACATACTATATAATAAATATATGTTTATTATATATATATTAAATAGTATATATATATATCATACCATATATGATTTTCTTATGAATTTTTATTACCCATTAATTAATAATTCCAGGTTAATGTTATGTTTTGGGTAATAACTTATTTGTTTTTCATAAATGATTTGACATATTATTTTTGTTCCATTTACATCGATCATCATAGTTTCATATATATTATTAAAATTATGATATAAATATCATATATATTACCTTTATATTTATATATAGTAATGTGTAAAATATAGTGATGCAAAATGAAATACAATGTTCATGGAGACTGTTGGTCATATATACACATTAAAGATGTTTCCATTATCTTTTAGTTTGAAAAGTAAATGATATATATATATATATATTATCATTCTGGTTTCATTTTTATTTCATATATATAATATATTTTTATTAAATTCTTATTCAAAACATTCTATGTAATGTTTGAATGAATTACATTGCTTCATGAGGCAGTAGTCCTCCGTACACATGAACAATGTTATTGTATTCCCACAGAATGGAAACCATGTAGGTATGTGTAATATCATATTTAAAGAAGCATAATAACATCATATATATCATAAATATAATATATAAACTATAAATTCTTCTTTACGACTAACTGAGGGTGGTGGTAATGTGAAAATGAATGATATCAGTTTGCGAGGTGGTAGTCTATCGTACTAATGAATGATGATTTCATAACCAATTGGATATAAGTGGAGATGGATAGAGATCATCAAAATAAAATAAAAACATCACATTATATGGAATATTCATTTTTTATTAAATAATAATGGTATAATAATAACTAAATAATGGTGAGAAGGAAATAAGATAAATATGCATGTTGAATAACATTGCCTCTTCGTTGGGTATATTCCTTATATTTGCACTAAATTATTCTAAGGATATATTTAATACAAAACTAAGGATTCTATGATGTGGAAAGGGAGGTCTTTATGTGATTTATGAATGGTTTGGTTGAGAAAAATGGATTGATAGTTGTTAATATGGAAGGGTAGTGAATTCCATTTTATAATTAAAGAGGAGTGTCATTATCCAAATACTCAAAAGCATTCACTATTTGGCGGTAAATATTACAACATGTTGATCCAAAATATATAATAAATGTAGTGGATGGATTAATTTTTCTAGAAACACTCCCATAATCCAAAAATAAACCGTTTTTCAACATTTTATTCATATTTCATTAAGTTTACAAATTTTGACCCTTTTTTGTTTTTTCCATGGCAACATGTATCTTTTTATTTTACAAGATAATTTATTATTTATGAATAAAATTAAAATTGAAATAATTGAATAACATAGACTATATGTTTATAAATATGAAATCCAATTCATTGAATAAAACTTATATGTTTTTGAAATATAAATTTTAATACAAACAAATGTAATGTGGAAAAACCATTTTTAACCTTAATCACTATAATTAATTTTAACTTTTTTCAATAATAAATATGGTAAAAAATTATGTTTTACTTATTATATAATAAAAATTACCCAATTATAAATATGTAATTCATTTTTCAAAATTCCATTTATAGAATTGGTAAATATTAATTTAAAATTAATCCCTCACCCATGATGACAACAGGTTTTTAAAGATAAGTTTTAAAACTTTAAAATGTATTTACAAAAAAATTAAATATTCCAATTATTCCAATGAACGAAATTAGGTTAACTGAAATAAAATTTTAATAGTTTTACTTTTAAAAATTTTAAAATATAATATATCATTATAAATAAATTGAACGAAATGGATGTTTTCAATTAAAATTTAGAATTTTTTCCCTATTCATAAAAATGTAACTTTTTATATAAATAAAAAAAACTACCAATAAAAATTTTAATGTTATGATTAAAAAACAACATTATTTTAACCAATTAATTTTCTAAAAGGGTCATAATTCTTTCTTATTATTGTTCTTTAAGGAAAGAAAGCATTTATTATTTGAGAAATTGTATTTTCAAAACATATAATTACATTTATAGAAATTAAAACTATTTTATACACATGTTTACATTATATAAAGAAATTATACATAATATTCAAGAAGTATTAATTACTATTAATATGTATAAGTTTATCTTCTACATTTTAACAATAACTTTTATATAACTATATTAATAATATATTATGTTTTTCATAAAACTCTTTATCATGTGTAACATAGGGTATCCTAGTGTCACATATAGTGTAGGATTAACTTGGTATTGTGTGTAATGAATTATATTATAAATATAAAATTCAATTAAAAAATATAACATATTAAATCTAATTAAAATAATATGTCACAAAATATTTGTGTGTTTCATTATACCCACCCCCCAATAAAATTAATTTATCGCTCAAAATATTTCATCTTGGTACCAACAACTGATGCTAATTCTGTCACTTTATGTCATCTAGTTCCATCATATCTTCCTTCAAATAGAAGTTCCATAATAGAACATTGACAATGTTATTTTTCTCATTTCATATAATGTTATCTACTAGATCCATAATTTCCACCTATTGTTTCTCATAAGAATTATATTCCTCTAGTAGTATGAACTACGAGTTTCGTAAATGAGATGGTTGAGGTATATAAATTCTCAAGAATGATATATGGAACACATAATAAACCAGTGAGTGGTTTTTTCAAATTTCCAAATGATAAAATAATTTCATAATATGATCATTTATTTTAATTAGATCTATATACCTAGGGATTTTTTCCCTTTATTAATCCATATAGAAATTTGTAGAAATGACTTGTTAAATACTTAAAACTGTATATCATGCTAAAAATAATTAGTGTGTCATTTTTTCATTTTGTACATTTAAAAATATTATTGAATGGATCTAACCTTATCATAAATGAAATCAGTATTCTAAGTCTTCAATAGATTTATTTCTGCAACATTATTTCAGGATAATAGAGTATGCACATCTCTCCGTAAAGGGTTTCAAAAAAATCCATCTAAAAGATAATGTGAATTCTATTTTTTCAAGAAGAATCAAGATGATTAAGGTGTTTATTTCAACCACCTTTTATGTCTATAGTATGAGATATTATAATGTCCATTGATCATATATCCACAATTTATAAAGGTATTCCTCAAGTAACATTGTCACCATATAAAAACCAGAGTGATTTATTTCCATAAATATCTCTTAATGTATCCTTATATTTGATGAACACTCATAACATAAAACCTCAAAATCGGTGATAAAAACATTGAAATTCTGGTCATCCATAAACTCATTTATCATATCCATAAATCATCAGTTAATCTTAAATGTAGAGATATATATATATATATATATACTTCAAAATGTTAATTCACCCTTTATTCACTATATAAGCTCTTATCATATATAGAAACAATTTGATTGGAATTTTGGGTTCTACCTTATACCAATATAACATAAAATGTTATATCATTATTAAAAAATCTATATAGAGGGAGATAGCCACATGATATTTCACAATAATATTTTCATATGGAAAATTCATAAAAAATAGAACATTAAATTCCCATCTAAGTAGGGAATGATAATTATACCCGGATCATCATCATTTAATTCATCCCTAATGATTTCATAAGATTTACCATTTTAATTTTTCATTATAAGTTTTTTTAGATTATCATCAAGATTATCCCCTGTATTGGGTAATTGATTCACAAATTTTAAAAACTTCTTTAACTTGAAACACTAGAGTATGGGTAGTGTATTCTGTTAAACTTTGTCTCTATTCATTACAATGCTTGTCCTATTCATATAAAATCAACATTATTTTTCAGGATTACCAGGGTTTCAATTATTGTAAGACCCACTTATTCGATTATGAAATAAACATGAGTGATTCTCCCACATTTTTAGAAATTAGGTGACTAATATTTCAAACCATCATGTGACATATTTCAGTTATCATGAGACTTTATATTAATTTTCGTATCAAAACGATGGGTATAGTTGTAATTTAGATTCTCTATTTATAATTTCATTTCATATAGAATTTATTATTTATAGCTACAAATGTATCATATAAAAAACACCTTTCAAATAAATGTTTTTAAGCCACCAAAGTATCAACCAATCATTATTTATAGATTAATGATTAAACCAGATTCATACCATGAATGTCTTGTAAAATTAGCTTCGTAAGTAAAAAAAACTCACCAACCATGCATTTGATCCCATGAAATTCCCTCTCTAGCCTTATATGTATAATACAAGGGAAGAAATTACTAAAAAATATAATTTTAAACTCATAAAATTCCATTGATTCAATTACCTTCACACGACTTGTATTCAAGATAAAATTACACCAATTGACTGCTTCATATTCAAAATAGTATAAATCCAAAGTGAAATTTTCATTCTCTAAACTTATGAGAATGGTAAATATATTTTTCATGGTACAGATCCATTGTTTAGAAACTAGTGGATCTAAATACTCACCAAATCAAGGTGGTTGTTTTCTTATTAAGGACTGAGTATAATATTAATTTCTATTTTGTTCATTAGGTACTATAACATGATTCAAAGCATGATAAATTTGTATTAACAAAAAAACCAGATGTTCCATCACATATCATATATCGATTGGTTTATCAGGAGTAAAATCATTGCATTATCTATCACACTCAACATTAACATAGTTTATTCGAGTTCCATCCATGGACTAATTTCAAAAGCATATTATAAGCAACAATAATCATATTGGGAAGCCACATAATCTAAAAAAAATAACAAAGTAGGTTTAAAAAAACTTTTTTTAATAAATGAAACTATAGTATTTTCATATATTTAACTCCCTCCAGATGGTTTGTAATGACTTGTTTGATTTTCAAATCATATCCATAGGAATGTGAAAACCAGATATGTACACTGGCCCATTATCATGTAGTAGTTCCATATTGAGTCTAGACAAAAATTGTGTTTTTAGGGTTGTTAAAATAGTATATTGGGCTTATCATACATTTAAATGACATCATTATTGTAGAATAATTATTAAATTAAATTAATAATTACTAAAGATCATATAGTATGTTACTTGAATCTTAGAAAAATAAACACTGGTAAAAACGCGAGATAAATTATATCCCACTAGTTTCTCCATAACATTCACCCTTCCTAGAAACCTAATGCATAATATATATCATCATAACATGTGGAAATGAAACATATGAATGAGTGAGATTAGATGCTCAGTAAGTGTAAAAATTGGAGATATGTAATAACAATCATGAGAATAAGGGTATGAGAACATGATCATATAATTATAATATAATTACCTATATATCAAAGCATATAATAAAGATCCATGGCATAAATATTTGGAGTTCATATGACATGAATCAAAAGGGAATAAAGAGAATAATCCATGAAAACATATCATATGAATAAGATAGTGAATTGTGGCATACACAAAAACATATAAAATTATTTCCATATAATTCAAGGATCACTTCCAAATCTATTTTAGTATAATATGTCCACTCCCCAAACCATACAATTTGTCCATGTTCACTCCTATGAACATATTAATAGGAAGTTTCTTTTATTTAATTTTATTTACACCCTATTCCATCCAGGTATTTCTAATGTGACATAAATATTTACCCTATTCATTAGAGGGAGATATAATTCACACCCATATCATAATAAAATCATACATATGTGTGCTACTAGATCATTAATAATCATCATATCATAATCCATGAAATAAAAATTTAATCATAAACTTGAAATCATATCATAAAAAAAGGGAAATGTTAGGTTTTATATTCATTTTTATATAACATAACCCTTGAAAATAAGAAGTGTTCATGAGTGTTTTATCATGGTACAACCCATGTAAGAGAAATGGGTGTCATAAATATAATTTTGTTTAAAATTAAACCATTAAAAGGAGTAATATGAATGGAATTTTATGATAATATCCATAGTAAGGAATAGATAAAACCAAAATATTTAATTTTAGTTGGAAAATAATTTTAAAAAATTATTTAATTCAATTATTGAAGAAATTATCATGTCTATATTAATAAATATTTTGAAATAATAATTTCTTTTTAAAATATTTTATATTTAAAATAACCATGAAATTTTTTAATGAAATATTTGAAAACTATTTATAATCATTTTGGCGAATAATTGTTTTTAAATATTTTTACTTTAAAATGATCTATAAATATCATGTAAAAAAATAAAACATTTCTAAGAAAGAATGATTTCTGAACAAAACACATTCTCGAAAAAAGAGTGAAATAATTTTGAATTTTTCAAATAAAATTTTATGACTTATCTTAAGTGTCAAGGAGTTATAAAATTAGATGAATATATTTTGAAGAGTCAAAGGAGAAGAAGATTTACGAGTTATCTTTGGGAATGAATCATAATATTTCATCAATGAAATAATAATCATAAAAAAACCTAATAAATTATTATATTATATTAATAAACTCTCACCACATAAGTAACTTTGAATCATAATACCCATGAGATAATATAATTACATGTAGCAAAAAATATCATTTTATTCAAGGGATATATGATATAACATTTCAAATGGGTAGTCCATACACCTCTTAAAACAATATAGGTTCCCAACATAAAATGTGTCTCAAAATAAAAAAAACTGACAAAAAATTGTTAAGTTAGTAGTATTACTTGTTACTTTTCTATTCCATTAGTTTTTAAAATAAAAAAACATTATTAAAACATGTTTATTAAATTTTTATGTCCCTATTATTTATTATGTTTTAAGAAAACATTATATTTTTATATACATAGAAAAAAATTCATGTATTGCGAATATAAAAAAAATATTCTCAATTCCGATCATCAAATTGAGTGTGTGTCAGATTCATAAGACTTTCATTCAATGAGACCTAAAGTTTGACTATTTTATTATATAACGTACATAAAAATATGAATGATTTTGGTACTGAAACAAATAGACTAATCCTTATATGGATTATCACATTGACAATCGATAAAAAAGGGCATCGGATTATCCTATGTATATAATGATATACCTATACTTATTTACAAAATAAGGAATAACTTTATCAATGTAATAATGATAAATGAAAATGATGTTTGAAATTTAGTTATTCCAGAACATTATGAGTTTTCAGGTTCTGTTGTCTAAATCCATTTAAAAAAACTAAGAAATATGATGATTGGAGAATCTACTATCAATAGTTGTCCAATTGAAGAGTTTGGAAAAGATTACATTTCATAAGATTTTTTTTCATTTTCTATGCTTGAACTTCATGTTCATAGTCATCTTAATAAAATACTGAGTTACAGTTCCAAGTAATCATATTTAAGGTTTTTTCTTTTAGAACATTGCCATGTGTATTCTACATCCGATCATTATTACGATCAAGGGTTTATTGGAAAAAAAATATGGTGAGTATAATCACTCGGATCGAGGGTTTCCTGGTTTAGATAGATTGACACATATAATTATATCGAGGGATTAAAATGATAGAAATATATATATTATTATTAAAATGGTATCGAAGGTTTTATTTTTATGGAAAGGAAGACTTTAGAGTAAGTATAAATTGTGGATATATTTAGTCAATGTTATTGACTAACATACACATAAGGATAAAATAATTAAATATTTCAATATATCTTGATAGTCATTCAGACTTTTAAAAGTATATTTTATTTCTTATTTTTTATGTTACTAATCATTTGTTCATATTATTGAATGTTAGTCTTCATATTATTCCTTTTATACAATTGGTTTAATATAAATAATTTTTAATATCATAAAAAAAATACTTTGATATTAATCGGGTCCTATATTATCCCAATTAATTTAATTTGATATAATTAGATATTTTTTTCGTTTCTCTTTTGACACTATGATAATAAAACTAAGTCATATTTCTATAATATTACCCGAATAAGACTATTTTTTAGTTTAAAATTTTTTAAACTATGTTTTTAAACTATAGTTAATCCCCCAACATCTCTTGTATGTGTTTCCATGCGAACTAATCTTGTTATCCTAAAATTGGTGTCATGGTAGGTTAAACTTCTCCTATACTTTTTGGGTTCTTACTTATTCTATTAACTACGTGATGTCTAAGTTTTGATATAAACATTTTTTTATAAACATTGTTAGACTAATGTGTTTTTCTAGAATAGATTTTATACTATTTTATGGTTGTAGTTATGAAATTTAGATATCATGGAAATATAAATCCTAGTAAACCATCTATCATTAATGTGAATACCTATGAATATTGGTGAGATATAATTAATACTTTTCTGATCATCACTATAGTTTGTAATTTTTTTATTCTTAGTATAAAATATAAAATTCCGGATAAGTAGGTATATTATTTCACAAATAATGAGAAGAAAAAATATGAGTTGAATTAAAAAGTATGAAATAATATATTATGTTCTATGAAATGTAATATCTATAGTTAGATATCGTCTTGGGATGTTTCAAATATTATTTGGAGTAAATTGTATGTTAAAAATTTTGGTGAATCCAATGATTTGAAAACAAGAAGAGCCTTACTAAGAGATGGATATCATGTTTTTTATTTTCTACCTAGAGAATCAGTTTCCAAGAAGAATCAAGGATTCATTAATATTACAGAGAGTTTAAAATAAGTTATATAAAATGAATTGATGATTTCATTCTTTTTGAATAGACTATTGATATAATATCCAATGAGCGGGGATCAAAAAAATATTTTGGATGTTACAGTGAAGTTAAATAATCTTTCCCTTGATTATTTTCTTAGAACCCTTATACATTATTATGAACTAAATAAATAATATGTTGAGAAAGATTTTAATAAAAAGGAGAGATTCTTTTTCTGTGACCTCAACTATACCTTCTAAAATTTAGTCAGATGAGAAAGATGTAAAATCTTCGAGGAAAAAGACAGTTTTTTTCATTTAAATTCTCATGTATCAAAAAATTATGATAATAAATTAGGTAATCTTAATGTAATCATGAATAAGATTTTTAGAAATAATTATTTTCAATACTGGTATAAAAATGATCATAAGGATAAACGTGACAAGAAATATTGTTTGGACACTTCAAATTATTATAAGAAACCTTGACATAGATAACCTGATTTTCCAAAGATATTATGAAAGGTAGAAAAGAATACAATTTAGAAAAATACACAATGAAATAATACATGTCTAAAGAAAAGAATGTTTTAAATGATTTTGACACATGTATTAATAGTGGTGGAGATTCTTCTGAATGATTTTCATATAATTATTGTTCGAGATAGAGGAAGATTGGTATTTTTGCTAAACTATCCAGAGTAATGAATGGTCTAATGGAAGATGTAAATCAAACTGAGTCTCTAAATAATATGAATTTCAGTAATAATTATCTTAGTGATAAATATTATAAATTTCTAATGAATAATCATCCTCATTATAAGATAATTTTTAACTAAGTTATGATGGATTTACTCAATTTTGAAAAAAAATATCAAAATGAAAATAGTATGATTTAAAATAATTTATGATAATTCAAAAGATAAAGTTTCTATGGAATATTTTAGAATATATTTTCAAAATAATAAAATATTTTTTCTTTCTAAATATATTAATAAAACTAATTTTTAAAAATATAATATTTGAAAATATTTTGAATTTTTTATTCTAAGAAAAATAATTTTCAAATAAAATTTAGTTTGGAAACTAATACTAATGAGGATAAAATTTTAATTACAAGACTTAATTGTGAAATTTATATTTTGAAAAATCATTTATCAATTATTAATACTTGTAATGAAAAAATTTTAAAAAATTAATAAAAAAATATTTCCTTATAGTAATATTTCTAGAATGGGTTTTAGAAATAAATAAACTTATTTTTTAACAAATATTTTATTCCAATAAATTGAAAAAAATTCCACTAAATTCCATAGTGGTGGGAACAAGTATAAAAAAATTTCTCTAAATATATAAATTTCATTAGGATTTCATAAGGCATTCTTTTCTATGGAAATGAAATTTTACCAAAATAATCAGGGAACGATTGTTACCTAAATTTTATTTCTAATAATACCAGACCCAATATGTTTTGGGTTTAGAAAAACTATTCTTTTTGTTTTTATTAAAATAATGATAGCACAAAAAAATTGGTATATGGTTAGTGGATTTTCAATGAAGATAACTTGAAAAAAAATGTTTATCCAAGGAGATAATAAAGATGGAAGGTTCCAAAGTTATCTTTGGGGATAATACTCAAGGATAGATTATTAAAATAGGTAACATTGGTATTCATGGAAAAGATTTTATTTCACATGTTTTATTTTTTGTACTTCATAATAAAAGACTTATAATAATAATACCATTATGTCATGAAGGTTGCCTTGTGAAAATTATAATTGATAAATGTTTAGTACAAAGTTCAAAGAATGAATTTATTCATTCTTCCAATTAGCATGAGAATGTTTACAAAAAGAAATTAGAAGACCATATGAACCAAGTCTTATCGATCCTTAGTTCCTTGTAATATCAATCGCCATTAAGGAATATAATTATTAGATACTATAACCATATTAACATAACTATGTTTACTGAAAATAAGACTTATTAAGGATATAATAGAGTGTAGGATAGATACATTAAATGTTTGTGACCATGTAAATACAGTATGAAAAGGAATTCAATTATTAAATCTAATAGTGAATTCTCAACATATTATTCTTTACATTTTGTGAACCTCATATTATTTGGTCTTAAAATAAATTTATTTATTTTTAGAAATTACTATATATTTGTCTTCATTAATGATTATACTAGATATAAATGGTCATATTTTCTTAAATTAAAAATGAATCATTTGGCTATTTTAAATTTTTTTAGTTAGGGTTAAAAAGGAGAAAACCCTCTCCATAAAAATTATCTTTAGTGATCATTGTTGAGAATTTTTAGATTCTTAAATTGAAACTTTTTTAGTTTGAAAGGAACATAACAATACTTTTTAGCACCTAGAAATCCCAAAAAAATGATGTTGTTAAAAGAATAAATATAATTCATTAAGATATTACTAGAACCACGATAATTAAATACTCAGTTGCTAAACAATTTTGATATGAAGCTTGTAGTACTTACTATTATACTATAAATCTAGCTTTAATTAGTCCTTATCTTAATAAAAATCATTATGTGTTGTGGGAAGAAATAAAAACAAAATTATATTACGTGAATGTTCTTACTTTCAAAGTATTAATCATCAATACTAAATAAAATAAACATCATTTTTTATCCAAAATTTAATGAAGGAATATTTTTTAGTTATTCCACAAATTTTAAGTCTAATATAGATTTTAATAAAAATTATGTTACTTTTGAGGAAACTTTGAATGATATGTTTGAGGAAATTGATCCTTTTTTTTACACATCACCAACAAAAATCCTCATGTGTTATTTAAAAAATATATTGTAAACCATTGTTAGAATATTCTTCTTATAAGAAAATAACTCAAGAAACTATTTCTGATATAGTTCCTCAAGAATATGTTTTACTTATTATTCAAGAACACACTTTTGAAAAACTAATATTTTTTTTGTTTCATAGGAATCATCTTAGAGAATGTATATTTGGTGACGTAGATCAACAACGTTAAACTAGAATACCCTTAAGATATTAAATTCATCATCAAGATTTCTTATTCGAATTTCAATATGATAATACTAATGAGTATTTTGATGACGGGGATTGGATAAATGCAATGCATGATGAACTCAATGATTTTTAAAGGAACAAAGTGTGGGCATTAGTTTAATGGGATTTAGAAACTACAATATTTTGAGTAAAATAGGTTTTTTTGTAATAAATGGGATGACAATTGTATAATAGTTAGAAATGAATCTAGAATTTTTTATAAGGTATATAATTAAAAAAATTAATTGATTAAAAAAACATATGATATGGTAGCAAGACCTGATGCCAATTGAATAATTCTTTCATTTTTATCATTCATTAATTTCAAAACTAATTCAAATTGATTTGTTGAGTTTATTTATTAAATTATATGTTCAAGATGAATTTTATCTTGAGAAAAAATGTGGAGTTAAAAATAAAATAAAAATCCAAAATATACTTATAATTTTTCCAAAGCAATATATAAACTTAAAAAATCTCCTAGAGATTGGTATTCTAAATTATATGGATTTTAATTAAAAAATAATTTTTTTACGGGAGTAGTGAATCCTTTTATTTTTATAAAATATGTTAATAAAAATGTATTGATTTTTCAATTAATGTTGATGAAATTATATTTGTTTCAACTTAAAAATATTTGACATATTCATTTATAGATACTATGATGTCTGAGTTTCGAATTAGTATGATGGGTGAGTTAACATATTTTATTAGTTTTCAATTTTCCCAAAAACCATAAGTAACTCTCCTATCTCAAAATAAGTACATAAATACAATCTTATAAAATATTTATATTACAGGTTCTAAATATATTTGTACTCTCATTGGTACCTCCAATATATTAGTTCATGATAATGCTTGGAAACCAATTAATCAGAAAAAATTTAGATGTATTATTGGAAGTTTACAATAATTAATATCTAGTCATTCCAATTTAGTCTTCCTAGTATTCTTATGTACTAAATATCAAGCCAATACAAATAAATCCAATTTAAAATATGTAAAATTATTGTTTCATTATCATAATGGAATTATGAATTTATAAAATTTCTAATTTTATAGAAATGTTTTGGAACTAAAAATATTTTGGAAGCTGACTTTTGTGGTTGTAGAATGGATAGAAAAAGTATAGTAGGAACATGTCATTTTGTAAGAGAATATTTTCCTTAAAGGTCATTTAATAAACAAAACTCATTAGCACATTCCACTTCTGAATTCGAATATGTAGTAGTTGTAAGATATTTTTTCTGAAGTGTGGTGGATGTAAAACACATTCACAAACTATGGCATGAGTATTAGTAAATATCAAATATTATATGACAATAAAAGTTCTATTTCTTTATGTAAAAACCCATTATATGACTTGTGTTCTAATAACATAGATATTAGGCACCAATTCCTTCTATATCACACAACTAAAGGAGATGTAATTTTACAATTCATCAGAACACATGACCAACATGCTGATATTTTTACAAAAACTCTTAGTTTCTATAGATTTCAATTCATTAAATAGAATCTATGAATAATTAATGTATATTAACCATTAATATCTACTATTTTTTTACCCATATACTAAAATTCATATACTCTTTTTTATTGTGGGTGGGGGTACATTGGTTTTCCAAAAACTTTTAGTCATTTTATTTATAATCATTTTGTTTTCTAAATTGTTAATTTTATAAAACAATTATCTTAGTGACTTTTCCAAACTCACTTTTTAAAAAAATTGTAGTCATAATTACAAAATTTATTTTTGGACTCTGAAAATATTATAAATTTAATCGACAAAAAACATTGTTAAAAATGATTTTGGATTAGAAAACAATAATAATATGTTATTAAATATATCACATTCATTTTTATAAGGTATTTATATACTCGTAATAAATCTATCGTAAAATGTTTTCTTTAGAAAAATATAGTAATAATTTATTCATAATAAAAACAATTGTAATTTGTTTATTTTACAAAAACCATGATGAAATGGTAATCATAGTGATGGAACATTCACTTTGGAAGGTACTCTTCAATTTTTTTATTGTATTCATTTATCCATTACTTTATATTATAATTTTTTTTATAATTTAGATCTAGTCATTATTTGTTTTTGACATTTTTTCTATATTTTCAAATTAGAATTATTCTCACTCCTATAACTAATTTATATCAATGATACTTCGAATAAAATCTTTTAAAATAATTTTCAAAAAAATCATGACCATCAGATCTGATTGGTTTGAATATGTATTTTTGGTTATCTTATAGAAGTTGAATCGTCACAGCTAGTACCTATATAAGGGTAGTTCACCCCATATCCCACACCAATTCTTCAGTGTTTTTTATTTCAAATTGTTTCACCCTTCAAATTTTTCAGTTTGATAATTTTCTTTTAAATCCAATCGTCAGTTTTGGATTCTATTACCGATAGTAACCAAGGGATATTATGTTATCTAGATTGTGTTCTAGGAAGGTATAATTAAAAGTTCATGGTTTGATAACTATGTTTCAACAATAATTTTTTTTTCATTCTAGGTATGAGAGTATGTCTACATTGAAAATATAGATAAATATTTGAATCATTTTTATCTATAGGTTGTTTTGGAGTTATATTATTATATCCAATTTGAGAATGTGGATGATAATGAAAAGGATTTGTTTACTATTTTTGTGAAGAGGAAACAAAATATTACAGAAAAGTGGATGATTTTTCAAAGTTCAATCAGAATGAGTATCCTACCTACCTTCTAATATTTTTCTTATAGTATCAGAACAATTGAAAAAAAACAAATCTAATAAGTCTATTTTCTCAATTTTTTTAAAAATGGATAGAAAATTCTATCATCTGACTCCATATTATAGAGTCATTTCTATATTGATCCAAGGGTAAATGATTTTTATGAAGGGAAATAGAGATACATTGCAGGAATCTGATGTTTTTTTCATTATTTAGTGAATGTGTGGAATTATGATTTTGTTAAGTTCATCTTCATTATAGTTTAAACATAAAAAATTACTTAATCAAGTAAAAAAATGATTCCATCTTCCTTAAGAAATATGTTTGTAAAATGATTGGTTTTATTAATGGTAATAATAAAATGTGTATAATAAGGGGGAATATTTGATTTATCAGTCACGATATGATGTTGAGAATGAAGATTTTTTTATTCAAAGTCAATGAAGTTAAGGAAAAAGTTATTGAGGATTCTTATGATGCACAACCGTCAAGGAAAAATGAGGAAGATTAAATGAATAATATAAAGAAAGAGACCTATGATTTAGTAAATAAAATGAATTAAAATAAAATTCCAAATGCATTTTTTGATAATTTAATGATTACCCAAGCTCCGAAGAAGCCATAAGACACAAAATTCATACTTCACCCTGCTGAAGCTAATGATTTAAGGATTTTGGTGATGTAACATCCTCATTTTTAAATGATATTAACCACCCCCCCTGTTAAATAAATTACATTTATTTTGGTGTGAAATTTTTAATTTTTAATACTTGTGTTTGTTATGTCTTTACAAAAGAAAAACATACCTTTTTGAAACTTGATCATATAATATTGAATATTATTCTTTTTAGGCACTCAGTCGGCGCAATATTCTGGGGCCCATAGAGCCTCAATGATGATAGAATAAAAATATCTAATATATTTTATCCATACATATGAACATTTTAAAAAAATAAAATAACAACCAAATAGTGTTTTTGATGAAAAATATGAGACTTCCATTAGGTATGGAATTGGGATTATTCCCTAGGAGGAGTATTACATCTATGTGTGTTCAATATTTTTGAAGAATTATATAGGATAATATCCATTCAGTATTTAATTGATTTATTATTACATTTTTTATATGATAAATAAATAATTTCTCACAAATTTTGAATTGTATGAGAAATTAGTGTCCAATGTTAAGTATGAAATGTAGGATTTACACTATGAGTATTATAACAATTGCGAGCATCAGATGATTGGTCAGATTTCACATGATGATAATATAATTGGTTTGCATATTTTTTATTGGGATGTTATAATTAAAAATAATCACTTAATTATTATTATTATTATTCATTCTCTAGATGATTAAAATCAATATATATACATGAAATTTATAAATATTTTATTGATTATGTAAATATTTTAGTGGAAGATAATGTAATTAATGTGATATTATTTATTGTGTCAATTAAATTTGATATAATAAATTAGATTCTATTAATTGTCTCAAATAAATGTTACAGTGTGGTTAATTTAATAAATTTTCTATTTTAAATAATTTTATTGATTGAAATGTTCATGGAGACAATTATCACAAATGTTGAATAATAATAATAAAGGATTGGAGTAATTATTATTATTATTAATTTGAGAACATAATTTTGATGTATATATATGGGATAAATATTTATATATAAATATACATGTGTGGGTGTAAATATAAATATATATATATATGGATGTGTATATGTATTTATATTGTGTATATATATGGGTTAATAATATATGTATATAAGTGAGGTTGTAAATATATGCATGTATATATATTTATGGTTTAATTTTAATATTTATATTTAATGAAATTCTTAAATGCATTTAGGAGGAAGAATTAAATAAATGTATATCAAAATATTTATTGGGGGTGCTTTAATTAGAAGGTTGGAAGATTTTAATGGTCCATGATTCATGGATGAAGAGGGAAACATATAATAAATTAATCAAAATAATAATTGAGAAAAATCTTATTATAAAAGGGGTGGCGAGAGAGGTGCACAAGGGAAAAAAGTGAGGGCCTCGTGTCTCCCTCTCTCCCTATCTTCTCAGCTCTCCTATAATATTTTTAGTTTATTTTCATTATTTGGTCAATAATTCAGTAATTTATAACTTATCTGATATTGATCACATTGATGCGACATCATTGTCATTGGGTTCATCTCAATGATCATAATATTAATGATGTTTTTTTTTACGGAAGAAACACGGTTTTGGTGGTGAAGTTAAACTCATATGTCGACCCACGTCATCATTTGTAATTTTATATAAGGTAGTAAGTCCATAAATTTTGTGCATGTCTTATGCATGGCATTGATAATATTTTTTGGTCTATTTTTGCAGCCATGGGAAGATATTGACTTTAGTGCAAGTTTTATATTGGTTGTTGGCATTGTTTTTTTCCTGTGTGTGTAGCCTTTTTAAGCCCTTGACATTAACGCATGTTATATAGAGGTTATTGGAATGATTATTGGCATGAATTCGAATCCCAGTGTGGAAAATATGTGTATGATGTCCTTAAAATTAACACATGTTATATATATATTATTTTCCTGATTTTTGGCATGTGTGGGTAGCCTATGAGACCTATGTTTTCTTCTTGATCACATGACATGTGTGTGTGAGTGTTTACCCTTTAACATGTTCTTGTGTTGTTTTCATATGTAACGTGTGTACTATTATTATGATAATGTATGTCTTAACATGATGTTTGATCTTTTATTTAATTTCTGTATTTTTTATATTTTATTTATGTCTACTCTAGTTGAGAATAATGGTTTGGTTATTGGTCTCCATGTGAAATATGAAACATGTTTGGTCGATATAGATGACATGTGAGATGTGGAATGAGCATGAAACTATCCATTACTTGGAATATACCAGACATTTGTTTATCTTGTGTATTGGGAAATTTCTATCGGTGGGATGTGTCACATATTTCTGGGCTATCCTTCTAGTGGAATGTAATTTACATTGGTTGACATGTGAGATTTGATGCATGCTTCTGGACTATTCATCAAGAGTGATATTCTTGAAAATGGTCGCTATGTACATGGGATACCTCTACTTGAAGTAATGTTTTGTACATGCAAGGGCTATTCTATAAAAGGGATGTGTCAGGCCGGTTACCAATGATTCATCTGGTATTATTGTGAAGCAAGTATTAGTCTCTCGGCATGGTGCCAAAGAAGGTATAGAAAGTCCTCAACCACATGTCTTGTTCTTGGTAATTGTGTTTTATATTTATATTATATCATTACCTATTTTATTCATGGAATACACATTTATATTTTATGAACTGTTGTTAAGGGACATTGGTGGTGTCCTACCAAGTCTTGTACTCACACCCTACATTGGCATTACGATGCAACATTAGACTTTATGACCAAATACCCGGTGAAGGGAAAAGGAACTATGGTAGAAGGTTGAGCATGTGGAGTTGGATGATGCAGTTTTTGTTCAATAGATTTTGGGACAAACGTCTACTATTGTCGTTATTTACTAGCTTTCATGTACCTCATATCCTTATTTTGTTTTGATTATTATATCATGTATGTCATCTTTATGTTTTCTTCGTTTTATTTTATTAATGATTTAATTAATATATTGATGTTATTATCTATCGGTATCATTACATGATACAGAGGGTATAGCCTCTCCATTATTACACCCAAGATCCTCCCTCGTAGTTGAAAACCACTAGCATATTGGGAGGGGTGCATGAGGTCATGTGGCATATTAGCTCGTAGCTAGTTATTTGGGTCAGGATGATACAAAATGGGTTTATAGGATCATGATTAATTAATATTTTTTCTTTTACTTGTTTTTGGACAATATAGGTAGGATTTAGGATGGTTGGGACTCCGAAAAAGGAATTGGGTCAGTGTCTGATTAACACTGAATAGAGGACCTATGAATTTCCCTAAAATAGGATAGGAATGTAATGTTTTTACTGTTAGTTAAATTCACCATGGGTGATGCACATGACTCTAATATGTGATTTATGGATTTTTTTGTGTCCCTTCATGCATCATGCTAGGAATGTAGGTTCACATGCCATATATAGATATTTATGCATTATATAGTGAAAAAAAATTAAATTCATTTTGAAATTATGATATTACATTAGTTCATTATTTCTATCATTCTTTTATTTGAGCATGTTGTATTATATGATTGAGTGTATATAAGTTTTTTGTTACTAATGTGAAGATGCCGATAATCTTTACTTCATCCATGAATAGGTGGTGAGCGTTTTTTGTTTCATCCAATGATATAGAATGGGATTGTAATGTGTTAACTGGAAATAACAATGAAGTAATTAAAAATATTTTCATTAAAAATGATTTAATATGGAAACTCCTATGGTTATATGTATTGGTTCCATGATCAAAAATGATTATCAGGGATGCGAAGAAATATTTTGGTAAAACTTTTAACATCATAATTTTTAAATGATAATAAATCTATCTTTTTTAAAATAAATTACAAGATTTGTTGTGTGAATATATGAATTTTTAATACCTATGTTTATTATGTAATTAGATAAGTATAAAATCCATTTTAACACATTAGAATATTCTATGGAATATTTTCAGAGTAAGTTACTTAATCAGTGTGGGATTACGAGGCCCATAGCGCCTCTGTGTTGATAGAATAAAAATATGAAATATATATCATCCATATTCGTGCACTATGTTTTTCCAAGAAATGAAATAATGTATATACGGTGCTTCTGATGAATAATCTATAACATCAATTAGGTCCATAATTTTGATTTTACCCTATGTGGTGTATAACCTTTATGTGCATCGAGTATTTGGAAACATTTCATGTGATAATGCCCTCTTAATATTTCATTAAATTAGTGGTTTGTATTTTATAAAATGAAAAAGTAATTTCTAACAAAAAGTGTGTCGTATAAGATTTTCGGTACCACCTTTAATCCTAGAATGTTGTGTATACACTATGAGGATTATAAAATTTGTAATAATTAGATGTTTTGTCAGATTTAACCTGATGATAACATAATTGGTTTGAATATTTTTTATTACGTAACTATAAATAATAATAATAATTTTATTATTATTTTTATTATTTGTGTGGATGATAAAAATGAAATTGTATACATGAAATTGATATATGTGTCATTTATTGGGTAAATATTTTAGCAGTGGACAATGTTATTAATGTGATATTATTAATTGTGTTAATTAAATACAACATAATAAATATGATACTAAAAATTGTTCCAAATTAATTTTATAGTGTGGTTAATTTATTAACATCACTATTTTAAGGAGTGTTATTAATTGATATTTTCATGGTGAAAATTATGACATAGATTGAATAATAATAAGAAAATATTGGTGTAATTATTATTATTAATAATTTAAGAAAATATATTTTATGCGTATATATGGGATAAATATATAAATATTTATATACATGTGTGCATGTAAATTTAGACATATATATATATATATATATATATATGTGTGTGTGGATGTTTATACATATTTATATTATGTATATAAATGGGTTAAACATATATGTATAAATTTTTGGGTGTAAATATATGCATGTATAAATATGGACTAATTTTATTACATATATTTAGTGAAATTAGTAAATGTTTTTAGGAGGTAGAGTTAAATAAAATTATATATTAAAATTTATTAGGGCACTAAACATGGAGAAGAGGAATATTTTAATCGTCCATGATGCATGGATGAAAATGCTATCATATAATGATTTAATTATAATAATAAATGAGACTAAAAATTAATATTAAATGGGTGGTGGGGGTGGCACATAAAGGGAAATAAGTGAGAGCCTCACATCACCATCTCTCCCTCTATTCATCTCTCAACTATATTTTTATTGTATTTTTGTTATATATTCTAAACATAAATAATTGATAACTTCTATGATATTGATCAGATTGAAATGATGACAGTGTCAATGGGTTCATTTGCATGAACATAGTTCTAAACATTCTTTTTTTAGGAAAAAAAATGAGGATTCATTGGTGTAGTTAAACTCATATATTAGCCCACATTGCCTGTCTTCATTGCACATAAAGTAGTGTAACACCGAATTACCAATCTATTAAGTACATTCATTCCCTCACTAAGTTTTTATTTTTTTCCAATTTTCTATATAGATGCATGAAGGAATTGGAATGATAACTATAATGGTGACGTTAGAGATTTGTTGAACTTTATTCTTTAGCTAGATTTTTCTACAGGCTGAAGGGGGATTTCACACTGTGTGATTTGGTTACACAATGTGAAATGGTTTTCAGGTGCAAGTCATGAAAGGGCTCATGTTGTTAAAGGTGACACGTCAATAATTATGGTTTTACATGGTGTATATTTTAAAAAAGAATTTTTAATATGAGGAAATATGTTTTTTGGCTTACTAAAAATAACGTGGAATGCCCGACATGAATAGAAGTTTCACATCATGTAATTTACAAATATGGGATGTTTTATGGAGTCTTTTGGGTTTATGGAACTGATTTGACCACTTTTTTTCCTTTTCTCTCAAACCAAGGCTCCTCTCTAGTAATTTTTGGAGACACCTTTCCTTCTGAATCAATCTGCTCGGAATTCTATCTTCTTTGTTGTTGTAGTGATTCTCTCATAGAAAGTTATCTTTCTATTTCTTCATTATTTGAGATCAAGGTAGCAAATTTGGGTTGCATTATCGGATTTGTCAATCTCTTTTGGTGTTATCTCTTGTCCCCTTCCAATATCCATTTAGTGATCTCGTTTTGGAGGCTGTTCTATTGTTGGTTGTGGTGTAGTGTTCTTTTTTCTAAGGTATGTGGTTTCCTCTTCTCCACTGACACTTTTATTTCCTATTGGATCAATATTTTGATAAGTATTTAATTATTGGGTCTTCATTGGTGTTGTTGGGATTCTTTTTTGATTGATTCCATTATGGGCATGTGCGACCTGAACTTCAATATAGGTTGTTCTATCTCTAGCCTCTGGTAATTAGCATGATTTCTCTTCCTTTGAAAATTGATTTATCAAGTTGGAATGATTGTTTGTGTGTGTTTTAAAATGGTTTTTAAGGAGAAATGGGTCTTCCCTGATTTTTTATAAAGGAAAAGGATATGGGTACTTTTGAAATAGTGAAATTTAATTGGGAAAGTGATCTCATGGGCTACCTATAGTACTTAGGTTGAAGGTTTTTCTTGAGGCCATCATCCATATTTTTTTATTATCATGAGGTTTTCTCATGGGTCATTCAACTATTTCCTAGTCTTGTTGTTCTAGGAGATATATATTGATATTCTTGGGGGGGTTTAATCATGGGGTATCCCTCTACTTCTTAGGCCTTTTTTATAAGAACTGGATTGTGCAATTTATTTATTATGGTATATGTAGTATGCTAGTTTGACCTATAGTGATCGTAGGTCTTCATACCTATGTTGTTTCTTCTATTCTATATAGTTTTGATTTATATGTTTGACTTGATATTCATGTTATACTCTTTTATTTTATAATTTTGAAAAAGGGAAATGTTTACTATGTTTTTTATAATACATATTTACAACTGATCATGCCATGTATTATTTAAAATAAGCATAAAAGAATTGTTATGAAAAGAATTGATATGGAACACACTGGTGGGATTTTTCTAATCCCATTAGCGCACAACTGGCGCACCTCCCAAGTGGTGTGTAGACCATTGTATAGCCTCCATTTATAGGAAATGCCAATCATGCTTGTGAGGTTGTGAGATTCATGTCATCTGGTTTTGGGTAGCTAGTGGTGAGATGGTGGGAGTTAGTCTACATCATCTCATGGAGTAGTTGTTTGGTTTTGTTCATTGCTATTGGACATGGTTTTTGGAGCATTGACTACTATTTTAGTTGTTTAATTTTTTTAGTGTTACAGAATATTCATTCCTTTATTCTTCTACTATCTATTTTGTCCTGTGTACACATATATTTCATGTGATTGATTAGTTTGAGAGTAATTGTTATCTTTTGTGCTTTGTCTGAGGCCCAGGTGCTTGTCTCCATCCCTTGGGGATCGGGAACTCACTTCGGTTATATAAAAGAACGGGTTGGGTGCTAGTTTCGATGGTAACTCGGGCCAGTTTGTTACGATTTTGTATCAGAGTTGGTATGTCCTTAAGAGTCATTGTCTTGTGATGTCTGTTAGATTTGAGATAGAAGTTTCATGACTTGAGGGGTCAGTTTTGATAAGTGTCTGACTAAAACATATCATAACGCTTCTATGTTTCCATGGGACATTGGGATGTGCGTCTCTAGTGTTTGGTTTAATCTCAATTTATACTTATGGTGGTTTTGTTTGAATTTATATTTCTTATATTGTCTAATCGTTCTCATTTTTTTGTGAGCAGTAGTATGCTTTGGAGACATCTTCCATTAGTTCTTCAGGAGGGTGAAGCTAATAACCCTCAAGGGAATCCACATATAGATAAGAATCTCATCGAGACTATAATACGTGCAGTCCGTGATGTTGATTAGGATGAACCATGAGTTTAGAACATTGTTGTTGAGGTAAAACTAGAAAATAAAGAGGAGAGAGATCAATAATGAGGATTATTTCATGAAAATCCACAATCCCATACGGTAGATACTAAACCTCAAGAGGTGTGGTAATGGATGGATAAGATCGATCAAATATTAGATTTTTTGGAAACACCATAGAATATCAGGGTAAATATTGAATCATTTAGGATTGAGGGTTTCGGTAAGCGATGTTGGGATTCAATGGTCTAGGAAGATATACATGTGGACCGGGATTGGAAGGTTTTTATAAACATGTTATTTTAGTATTTTTTTCCATAGTCCTTGATGCTTGAAATGTCTCTTGAGTTCGTGTATTTACAATAGGGAGATTATTCGGTGTCATCATACACCGATTGATTTGTTGATCTTGTCTGTTTTGGTTAGGACATGGTGAGGAATGACCAACTAAATTATCAGATGTAATAGAAAGGTCTATGAAAGGATATCAGATTAGATATTTTCATGTTGAATCATTCAAGATATTCAGAGAAAGTATATATAGTGATGATAGAAGAGATGGATATGGAAGGAAAGGGTGGATTTAAAAACTCTTCTCTTTCATCTAGCAGATGTTTCGGTGGCATTCATGGGATGAAAATGAAGTGACAGGATAATTACAGAATTGGTGGAGGTGGGTCTCAGTAGTGAGTCTTTTCGGCACCATTCGTTTCTACTGGACATATTCCTCAAAATTGCTATTAGTGTGGTAGGGGAAGACACCAAAGACGCTCTTGTCTTATTCCAGCGAACATGTAAAATAGTTGTCAATTAATTGGTCACTTATAATTATTCTATTAGGCTATGACTACACCTCAATATGGTAAGGGTTTTTTGTCTCCAAAGGTTACTGGGGTGCAGTCAGAAGCATCACTGACTATAAGGATCCATCCAAATACCTCTAGAGTGAAGCATTTTCATGTGGTAGATGAGTGTCCTATGGAGTTTGATGCATGTTCGGTAACAATTAGAGGCATTATCCTTATTGCATCTTTTGTAAAGATTAGTTTATTCGATATCGGTTCCTCCCAATCATATATATCTGCATGTTTTCTAACATTCCTAAAATTGCAACGGAACCTATATACTTAACAATGGAGATATAGACACCTCTCAATAATCGGAAAGAGAAGGGGTTTTGGTGTCCATCTTCTTCATTTACAATTTCTGATACGGAGTTGATTTTGGAATTTCTCATTATTGATTTGGATCTATTTGACTTCATAATCACTATGGATCGGCTTGTCTCTCATTGAGGAGAGTTTGACTGTTTGCAGCATTATTTTCCATTTCTTACTGCCGATGGGATCCTTCATGTGTTCAAGGGGAGTGGGACCTGTGCTTTGGTCAGGCATGACCTTCCATCCCAAATCTTGGAAGCTTATTTTCTAATTTTTTTATTGATCTTTTGATTATTCTTCTATTTTTGGTCTTCCCATTATCATTCAGGACTTTTCTAATGTTTTCCCAAATGACTACGTCGGTCTTCCTACAAAGAGAGCTGTAGAATTTACGATTGATGCAGTGCAAGGTACGTAGAAGATATCAATACATTCATATCATATGGAACCATCTATACTAAAAGATTTCAAGATTCAGTTGTACAACCTTTCAGTAAAGGGTTTCATTCCCCTAGTGTTTCTCCTTGGGTAGCCCCTGTGCTATTTTCTATAAAACAAGATGGCTCTCTGTGGTTATATATGTAATATCAAAAGTTGAACAGGGTGGTGGTTATGAAAAATATCATTTACCACATGTGGTTTATTTTATTGTTCAGTTAAATGGGTGATACAGTTTCCCAAGATTTATCTTTTTTTAGGTTATCACCAACTCGTAGTTTGGGAACCTAATATACCAAATATATCTTTTAGGATCAGTTATGGCCATTATGAATATGTTGAGATGTATTTTTCTCTCTCTAAAGCTCCAATAATTTTTATTTCATTTTTAAACTTGATATTTCTTCAATATATCAAGACTTTTGTGGTAGTTTTTCTGGATTATATTATCATTTATTTGAAATATGAGCATGATCATGACCACCATCTGAGTTCAGTTCTGTAAATTCTAAGAAATCACTATTTGTAAGGAAATATTTCGAAGTGTAGTTTATAGATTCAATAATTTATTTTCATAGGCCACATAATTTTTGAACATGGGTTATCATTTTATCCACAGAAGTTGAAGGATATCTGGTCTTATAAGTAACCATAGAATGACATTGAGATGGGGAGCATTCTTGGTCTTACTGGGTACTACCGACAATCTATGAAGTATTTATCTATGTTTTCATCACCTTTGACTAATAATACAAGGAAATCTATGAAATTCAAAAGGTATGTGATGCATTAGTATTAATTCGATGAACTAAAAAGGAATATAATATCCACTCCTATTCTGATCTTGCTGGATCTTGGTAAGGGATACATGGTGTTCTGTGATGCTTTGTGTGTTGGTTTGGGATGAGTTCTTATATAGGATTACTATGTGGTAGCTTACTTCTCTATTATGCTTCAACCACATGAAAATAATTACCCCATTCATGATTTAGAGATTGTCATAGTTTTGAATTCAATCAAATGTTGGTGGCACTATAGTTTTAGGGAGAGGGTCACGATCTTTTTGAATCATATAAGTCTGGGATATATCCTTTCTTAGAAAGACGTGAATCTCAGATAGAGATGATGGGTAGAATACCTCCAAACCCTTGAATTAAATATCTACTATACCATAGGAAAGAGAAATGTTATTTTAGATACTCTTAGTTGGAAGGTGACATCATAGGCTATTTTAGATTCATAGGAGGAGTGGCACTTTATGGGGATTTTTTCTCTATTTCACTTGGATGCTCAGGAGGATGATTTATGCATTGTTCTTATTGGTGTTTGGTTATCATCATCTCTATTGGAATCTATTTTTTAGAGTCAGCAGTAGGATAATAAGTTTTAGAAGACCTGAGAAATCATCTATGGTGGGGATACTATTTCTAGCTGGTCTCTTTCTTAAGATGGTATACTCCACTTTGGGAAACAAGATGTCATTCCAACATCTGTAAGAAGTTTAGTCTTGTTTTATTATCATAAATCTTTGTGGGTTGTTTATTGTGGCACTAAAAACATGTATTATGACATTAATAGGAGATTCTGGTGGCTGGGTATGAAGCGTGATATCACAGAGTTTGTGTCTCTCTATTATAACTGCCAATGGATAATGACAGTTCTCTTGAAACATTCTAGTCTACTTCATCCTCTTTCAGAGCTAATTTGGAAATTGGACTAGGATTCCACATATATTTTTTATTACTATGGCCCCCATGAGGGAGGAATTCTATATCCGTAGTTATTGATCTATTGATGAAGTATTCTAATTTCATTCCAATCAATGAAACCACTACTACTGATAATATTTGTAATATGTATGTATAATATATTTTTAGGTTACATAGTAGTACTTTTTCTATTGTTATGGATAGGGATCCTAGGTTTACCTCGATGATTTGGAGGATTCTTCAAAAGACAATGGGAACTCATGTCAAGTTGAGCACAACATACCATCCAAATATAGATAGTCAGATAGAGCATGTGACTCAGATCCTAGAGGATATGATCCTTGAATGTGTCTTGGATTTTAGATGATCATGCGAAAGAAATCTGGGACTAGATGAGTTTTTTATAACAATAATAATTTTTCATTAATCAGAATGGATCCCTTTGAGTCATTGTATGGTCTCTTGTATATATCACCTCTTTATTGGTCTACAGTGGGTTATGTATCATTAGATGGACCGTGTTTGGTTTAGGAGACGTCCAAAATGATTCAGGATTTACCTCGATGTTTGATAATACATTAGAGTTGATAGAAATTGTATGCAGATTGGCAGTAGTGACCTTTGTAGTTCTCCGTAGGTGACTGAGTATTCTTGAAATTTTATCCATAGTTGGGTCACCATCGACTTAGAAAAAAGGTAATGTTGGCTCTGAGATATATTTCACCAATTAAGGTCACTGAGCAGCTCAGACTATTACTTATTGTTTAGCATTTCTGGTTAGCTGAGAGTTATTCAAGGTTTTTTTGACATGTCTCAGATAAGGAAGTACAATACAAATCTTGCCCACATTATGAGTTGTGAAGAAGTTAATTTAGAGATAGATATTTTTGTTCTTGAGAAACCAGTTGAGAATATTGACTCTCAAGTGAAATTATTTTGTGGAAAGTGGATTATGTTGGTCAGAGTTCTACAAAAACAAAAATCGAGTTCTAATGAGACTTTGGAATTTGATTCATTTATGGCGGAGCAGTAGCCTCATCTTTTTCTCGGGATTACATCTTCCACATGACATCTTAGAGAAGGAATATATTTATGGTGGGGAGTTTGTTACATCTCATTACACATATATCAGTACATTCATGACCAATTCATCATTTTAGTTTTTCACATTATTGGTAGAGGACCAATAAATAATTTGGATGATACCAGTAATGGTGATAACAAAGATATGTTGGACTTTCTAATTTAGACACCTTTTTCTGTTGGCTAATGGAGGAGTTCATGACATGTAACTAGGTTACAAGACATGCAATGGTATTTGGGTGAAACTCATGAAAGGGGTCACATTTTGAAAGGTTACACATCATGAATTTCCATTTCATTCCATGTATGTTTTAAATAATGGATTTTTTATCTAAGGATATGGTTTTTAGGCATAATTAAACTGCTTTTAATTTACAATGTGAATAGGAGTTTCACATCATGAAACTCCCTGATCATGGATGTTTTTTTATTTCAATAAGGTTTCCTTATGAATTTTCTATACTTCTATGTTTTTAAAATAAAAAACACTTTATCTTAAGGAAAATTATCTTTCCCCAAGGACTCTTTTATTAAGGAAAATTTCCGTTCTCTAAGGAAATTATTATCCTTACATTTTCTTTCCTAGTATCATTTTATAATTTCTCATAATAAAACTCATTTTATTACTAATTCAAAAATTCAGATTGATATCTATAATCTCAGAATCTTATAGTGTCTTGGATATAGAATATCCTGTTTTCAAACTTCAAATTCTCTAAAATTCAGATTCCAAATTTCTTAGAATTCATGAATCCAAATTCCTCAATATTTAGAATCTGAATTACTCATAATTCAGACACATAATTCCTTAGAATTTAGACTCCCAATTCAACTGAATTATGACTCGTAATTCCTTATAATTCAGACTTTGAATTCCTTATAATTCAGACTCTGAATTCTTAAGAATTTATATTCTGAATTCATTGGAATACAGACTCCACAATCTTTAGAATTCAGAATCCAAATTCTTTTTAAAACAAAATCCGAATAACCATGTCTTATAGATTATAATTGTTTATATGATTAGACTCCAAATTTTATTTTTTCCTTCGACTCTGGATATTCGGATTTTTTTTTTCTACTTCATTTTCCGTACACATTTTATTATTCTGAAATGATGTCCTACAATCTGGTTCTAACTAAATATTGGTTGAGCGACATGTGTACAAGTCCATCCGAGATTCAAGGAAAAATATGATCATTGGAGGGATCCGACCATTTGATTTTTTTTCCTATAAATAAGATCTCATTTGAACAATATCATAACTGTTCCTTCAATCTGGAGATTACATGCTGTGAAGTGATTTCTAAAGAGAAGGAAACTCATGATTTGGGTGCTCTAAAAACCTTCTTCAGCTGGCTTCGTGCGACTCTGATTGCAGTTGAGTACAATCGAGGGCTTCCAGGGATAAGAAGATAGAGGCATTGACTACCTTAATGTAATAGGACTTATGTGGATAGGAAGACAGAGGTTCCGACTACATTAAAGATAGAGGTCTTGTGGGTATAGAAAAACAGATTCTGATATTCCTATTGAGGGATTACCCTAGTGTAGGTAAGGCATACTTACTTGAAAGTATAAATCAGTGGACCTTTATCCAAGGTTGTTGGATACCGTACTCTTTGGGTTAAAATATTTCCTACTTCTTACTTGTTTTGTTTCTATTTTTTATTTCTGAAATATTTTGATAAAGGATGAAAGTATAACTTTCTTATAAATTTTTATGCATTTATTTACCCTGATAAGTAAGATTCAATATTCTTTAAGGTATAATCTTTTCCTATATAAAATTTTCATTAGTTTCATTTCTAGAACCATATTTATAGAACCTAAGAAAGTTTGTCTCATAGAAATTTTATTAGGGATTGTGAATTTACCTTGTTTAACATTATTGAACATTGTTTTCCATAAGGATAAAAATGAATGTTTTTAAACATACAATTCTGCCACCCTCTTCTAATTGAGCATCTAAATATACTATTTTGATCTTACAATTTGTATCAGAGCATGCCTTTGAAATAATTATACTCCTATATATATTTTGTCTTGATCAAGTTTTCCTTGTTCAAAATTTTATTGCTTAACATTCCTTGTTATTTTTTTCTTAGATATTTTTATCTTTTTTTTATATAATTTTTCCATTAAAAAGTTTTGTGGAAAAGTATTTTCTTATAGAATAGTAGGAATGAATGTTTGTTCCATTGATAATATAAATCCTACTAGAAAACCTATTTTTGATTTTAATTACTATGAGTACTCACGAGATAGAATGAAGACTTTCGTTATCAACATTAGAGAAGATAATTTTGTTATGCTTAATGGTGACTACAAAATTCTAGACACAGAAGTCCAAACCTTCACCAACCAAGAAAAATAAGAATATCAACTAAATTAAAAGGTACACAATAATTTGTTGTGTTCTATGTCTAGGAATATATATAGTAAAATATCTTCTTGTGAAGATGGCAGCTGAATTTCAAAGAAAATCAAAGTTACACATTTTGGGACTTATAAAGTGATAGAGACTAGAAGAGATATATTGAGAGATGAATATCATGGTTTATTATTTCTTTATGGAGAACCTCTTTGTAATGTACAATAATGTTTTATGAACATTTTCAACCGTCTTCAATCTATGGGAGATACAGGTCTTGATATTGAATCTCTTATGGACAAGATAAATGGTATTATACCTAATGAGCGGGAATAAAAAATGATAGTTATTGATGAGAATAGAAAATTATATCAAATTACTCTTAATGAACTATTTAGAACTCTTCTTCAGAATGAAACTACAATGAAGAGAGATTCTGATTAAAAAAAGAATGGTAATGGATGTTTACCTTTCACTAATACATCTAAATCCAAGACTCAGGAAACAACAACTACATCTAAATATAATAAAACTATGTTTATACCTGAATATAGTGATAGAGATCAGTCGAAGAATGAATTGGATAATATTTCTCGAAGGATTAATAAGATTGTGGGAATGAAATATTTTCAGTACAGATATAAGAAGAAAGATATAAAGGACAATAAATATTCGGAAGTAACTTTTGAAGAATGTAAACAGGATGGACATATCAGACCTTATTGTCTTATGATAAAGATAAAGTACAGGAAGGAAAAACATTCTGAGAGAAACATGATGAAGTATTACAAGACTAAGTCTAAGAAAGTATTGAATTCCAATGACACCTGGAGTGCTAGTGGTGGTTACTCTTCAGATGAATCTTAAGATTATGAATCTTATGGTCAGAAAAATATTGGTCTTATAGCCAGAGTGCCTATTGAAAATCATTGTATTATTTATAATGTAAACAATGTTGAATCATAAACCAATATGTCTTTAAATGAAAATTTTTATAATGAATAATATTATGAATTTTTAGATGATGAATCTTCCTCAGCTGAATATAATACATTAACTTCATTTGATGAAGTTTCTAGATTTTCTAAACTTCCTACAAAAAATTGTAAGATAAAAAATGGTAGAGAAAGAAAATTTTATAATTTAAATTTAAACTAATGAAGTATCACATCTTTATAAAGATCATGATCAAAAAACTTTTGATTTTAAAAGTTTTACAAAAATCCATTATGAAGTTAATTATTTGAAGGATAAACATTCTATGGATCTTGAAGATGTTACTTCTATGAAAATTATTTTACAGGATAACTCTAGTTTAAAAACTAATAACATTGAGGATAATAACATAGTTATTAAACTAAAGTCAAAGATATTTTCCTTAATGGAATTCATGTCAAACATTACCTCTGGTAAGGAAAACATTGACATGATGTATTCCCAAAATTTTTATTTAAGGAATAGTTCTAGATTTGGTTATACTCACTCAAAACTAGTTTTTAGTAATAACTATTTTGTTCCCCAAAGTTCTCGATTTTGTACTAAATGTCTGTGTGGTGGACATTGGGGGAAATTTCTTTCATTAAACAAAACCCAATATTTATATTTCCTCAATACTTATTCTTCTAAGAATATGTGGATTCCTAAAATCTTACATTCTAAAATTTCTAAATCCAAGAAAATATAGATTCTAAAAGTATAACTCTTATATTTTCATGAAAATAAATAAAGTACCAACAAAAATACTTGGTACATGGATAGGGGATGTTCCCATCATATGACTGGTAACAAAAACTTCTTTGAAAAGATTATCAAGAAGAAAGGAGGAAAAGTAATTTTGAGATATAATGCTCAGTGAAAAATTATTGGTATATGTAACATTTTTCTTCTTGGAAAAACATTAATTTAAAATATTTTAATTGTTAAAGGTCTTAAGAATAACCTTATTAGCATAAGACAATTGTGTGAGGAAGGTTACCTTGTGAATTTTAAGAATGATAAATGCTTAGCACAAAATTACAAGGAATATTTTATTCATTCTTCCCATAGGCATGTGAATGTATACACACTAAACATAGAAGTCATTAAGATCCATGATCTACCTTTCCTTAGTGCAATGGAAGATCAATCGAGGTTTTGTCATACAAGGTTAGGACACTGCAATCTTAGGAATCTATGCAAACTCTCAGAGAAAAGACTTGTTATTGATCTACTTGATCTTAGATTTGATTCTTCAAATGTTTTTGATCTTTTTCAATATAGAAAGCACCATATATCGAGTTTTAAATCAATCAGTGAAGTCTCAACTTCTAATCAATTATAGTTAGTACATATGTATCTTTTTTGTCTAACAAAAGCTGAATGTATTGGAGGAAAATATTATGTATTTGTCTTAGAAGATGATTACACTAGATTTCCATGGATCTATATTCTAGAAAATAAATATTAATATTTTTCTTATTTTCAAACATTTAGAGCCCATGTTAAAAATAAGAAAAACCTTCCATTGATAACTCTTCATAGTTATCATGGAAGATAATTTCAAAATTCCTATTAGGAAACTTTTTGTATTAAGAAAGGAATTACTCAAAACATCACATCTCTAAGAACTTCTCAATACAATGGTGTTGTTGAAAGAAGAAATCTAATTCTTTAAGAGATAGATAGAACCATGTTGAGTTAGAATTATATTTCTAAACACTTTTGGGCTGAAACTGTTAGTAATGCTTATTATGTTATAAATCGAGTTTTAATCAGAACTTTTCTTACAAAACACCTTATGAATTGTGAACTGGTAGAAAACCTAGTATTTATTACATTAATATATTTGGTTGCAAAGTATTCTTGCTCAATAATAAATATAACTTACATAAATTTTCACCCTAACCTGATGAAGGAATTTTCCTTGGATACTCCACTAATTATAAGGATTATAGACTTTTTAATGTAAATACTTGTACTGTTGAAGAAACAATGCATGTTAAATTTAATGAAAATGATCCTTTTGTTTTAAAATAACCCCAACCAACATCTTCGGATGTGTTTTAAAAAATTTATTATCAACCCTTAAGGTAAGATACTTCTAATAAGGAAACTTCTCAAGAAAATATTTCGTAATTATTTACCATAGTGGATTTTTTACCATATGTTGATGAAGAAGTTTTTCAAAACACAAATCTGTTGCTTCTTAAGAATCATCCTAGTGATAGTATCATTGGTGATTTAAATCAACCGTTAAGGACTAGAGGTTCGTTAAGAAATTAAGTAGATAATCTAGCATTTATTTCCCAATTAGAACCTAAAATCACTAATGAAGCATTCAGTGATGACGATTAGATCAAATCCGTGGAAAATGAACTAAATGAATTTGAAAGGAACATAGTCTGGACCTTGGTTGAAAGACCTAAGGAAACTTCTGTAATTGGAGTAAAAGGGGTCTTTAGAAATAAAAGTGATGTAAATGGAATCATAGTAATAAATTAAGATAGATTAGTTCATAAAGGCTATAATAAAAAATAAGTAATAGACTATGAATAATCCTATTCTCCTATAGCTAGACTGGAATCTATTCACATTTTAGTTTCCTTTGGAGGATTTTTTTTAATTTTAAACTTTTTCAAATGGATGTGAAGTGTGGTTTCATTAACAGATATGTTCAAGAGGAATTTTATATTGAACAAATTTTTAGTTTTTAAGACACAAAACTACTTGAAAATGTTTTCAAACTTACCAAATCTTTATATAGACTTAAAAAATCCCCTAGATCTTGTTATGATAGACTTACATGATTTTTGTTACAAAAAAATTTTGTTAAAGGAACTACTCGTCCAAATATTTTTATAAATAATCATAAGATTTTTTTTTTAATTGTTCAAATTTTTGGGGATGAAATTGCATTTGGTTTAACTTAGAAGTCTTTAACTTATTTGTTTGAGAATATAATGAAATTTGGTTTTGAAATGGGTATGATGGTTGAGTAAACATTTTCCTAGGATTTCAAATTTCTCAAAAACTAGAAGGGACTTATATATCACAACATATGTATATTAAATATCTTCTTAAAAGGTATTGATATGACATCACTAAAAGTATATGCACTCCAATCAGTACCTAAAATTCTCTTGATCTTGATGAAGCTGGGAAACCAGTAGATAAAATGTCATTTAGAGGGATGATAGGAAGTTTGCTATACTTGATATCTAGTCATCCAGACATAATTTTTTCGGTATGATTATATGCAAGATATCAATCTAATACAAAAAAATCTCATTTGAAAGAAGTGAAAATAATTTTTCACTGTTTAATGGGAATCATGCATTTAGGAATTTTCTATACATCAAGAAATGATTTTTTATAAAAAGATTCTCATATGCTGATTTTGGTGGACGTAGAATTGATATAAAAAGTACATAGGGAACTTTTCATCTATTAATAGATTAGTTAGTTTCATAGTCACGTAAGAGGAAACATTCAATATCACTTTCCACTGTAGAAGCTGAATATGTTTCATATGGAAGTTTTTGTGCTCAATTGTTGTGGATGAAACACACACTCACAGACTACAAACTATGTTTTACCAAAACATATATATTTTGTGATAACACTAGTAACATTTACCTAAGAAAAACCCCTGCACAACACTCCCATGAAAAACACATATATATTAGGAATCACTTTCTTAGGTATAACACACTTAAAAGAGATATCATTCTTCAATTTATCAGAACACAATATCAACTTCCTGATATTTTTAAAAAATATTTACCCATCAATAGATTTCAATACATTAAAAAAAAATTAGTAATGTTATCTTTAAGTTAATGTTCTATATTAAATTTCTTTTCAAACGTATCACCATACATTAAGTTACTCATTTTCATAGGGGGAGTACATGTTTTTTGTTTTCGAAAGTTTCTTCCTTAATCAAATTTTTTTCTAACAATTTTTTTTCCTTAATCAAATTTTTTTGTAGACAAAAAATTCTATCCTTAATCAAATATTTCATAACTAAATTTTTATCATTACCCAAAATGTTTGAATAATTTTTTTTCATTCAATAATAAAAATTCAGAATAAATTTTCTTTTCCTTTCTTTAATAACTTTTCTAGAATCTAAAGTTCTTTAAGAAGAATATCCTTCACTACTGACAATTTTCCTAGCAATAGAGAATGTAGTTTTCCTTACATAAATTTGTATAATTTAATATTTTACTTGTTGGTATTTTTATCTTGTTTTAATAAAAAAAATTTGGATTCACTTTCCTTAAATCCAAATTTTTACCCTAAAACCCTCAAAATATCTGAACCTACAAAATCCTTTTTCAGCTTTCATCTCATCCTTTAGATCAGATTGTGTTAGTTTCAAACGTTGGATCAAATCATGAATTTAAACCATCTCTTCTATGCCTATATAAAGGCCCCCCTATTCCTCATCCCAAATAAGTTTTCAAGTCTTCTTGTGCTAAAGCTCTACCTCACTTAGAAAATCTCGTTCCGCTTTTCAGAATTTTCTCACAAAATGGATGTCTTTGGAAGCCACTCCATAGAAACAAATTACTTCATCTAAGGAAATCACAGAGTGAAAAAATATAAAGAGAAATGTTAGTTGATCCTCGATTCTTTAATAAGTATAATTCCTTGATTATGAAAAATATCAAGCTCAATGGATGGGAGAGTCTTTTCATAGCCAAACTAAAATATAACACCCCAAGATTCAATGGTACGCTTCTCTTTGAATAATATAGTAGCGTGTGTTGTACGCAACTTCGAGTTCTAACACACACCACAACCAATCAAACTAGTCGTTATGAATAGTAATACCCACTTTTTGAAATTTTATAAATTTTATCTTTCAAAATGGACTTCATATTTGGATTTGGAATATCAAAATTATCCTAGTAGGAAATGTTGGTACTTTTTGGATAACTTTTATATTTTGATGAATAATGAAAATTACTAAATTTTTATTAAAAACAAATTTTTTAATCAAAATAATTAATAGTGATAAATTATGAATTTGAGTGGTCTTAAAGTATATTTGTAATATATTTTTTCCATTTTATAAAATTTTAGTCATTGTACATAATTTCACTTTTAAACCGGACATAAACAAGTGTCAATCTTTTGATAGTTATTATCTCCTAAAAACACGTTTTTTATTTTGATAGCAGGAATTAATTTTAAATTAATTTCTGCCAATTCTGTGTTTTGAATATGGAATAATGGACTCCATATTTTTAATCATAATGTCAAAATTGTGTAAATAGGAAACTTTTATTTTTAGGCATTTTGAATAATTACTTCGGTAAATATTTTATTTACCAAGGTTAAAAGGTAAATCCTGTAAATAAGGGTAAAAAAATAATATTATAATAATAATAAATTACCCTAAAACATGTCTTAAACCTATTGGTTGATACATGTCTGACCATGGAAATATTTGGGTCTATTTTGGGACCCCATGGATCCACTTGTAAGTGATAATGACACTTTATATTAATTAAGTTAAAGTAAATACAAAAATGACATAAGCATATATCTTTTCGCAAAAAAAATTTACATAAGGTTATATATGTTATATTTTAGACTATAAATATTAATTAGAAAGATAAAAGGATTTTCTACATAATGGAATTTTGTTTATAATTTTTATACATTAAATAATTTAATTTATGTATGACACAATGATGATGAAGTAATTACCTTATTAGTGAAATATTAAAATAATTGATATTATAAATACCCAAATAATTATAATTTGAGACTTTTAATTAAATACACTAAATTTATAGTTTCATATGACATATTATTATTGATTTAGTTAACTTTTTTAGAAGTATTCATGCTGTTATGATTTTTACAATAATCAAATACCAAATAGTGTCAAAAATGACATAAAAGAGTTTTTAAAAAACATATTATATTATTAATTGATATTAAATTCCTAAAAATCTAAGGTTCGGCCAAATGACTTGTATCATGATAGGTGTATAATTAATGAACCACTTGGGGGTCACTTGAATGTATATAGTAAGTATATTAACTATATAATATAAAAATACAAAGTGACATGGTAAGTGTCAAACTAATTAACTAAGAGTTAAAACTAAAAGATAAGGTTAATATAATGGCCCAAACCTGTCTAAAATATATTGGGTGAAATTATTTCGACCCATACCCACCTTAGACTTTGAATAATCCACTTTTGACCCATTATAAACCGAATATGAATTTATTATAAAATTATACGTTATGTTTTTCCTAAAGATCCCCTCCTCCCCCTTATAAAAGGAAAACACTTATAACCAATTACTCACACCTATCAAGCCTCTTGGATATTCCAAAATCTGCCCAATTAATCTCCCTACATCCCTATCCTCCTCATAGAAGCCTTATTTTAGGCATAAGGTACTTCAAGAGTCCTCTTTGGTTCAAACCAAAGGGAGTTACCCAAATTAAAGGTAACAATTTCTCTTAGTTTCTTTTCTTTTATTTTACTTCTCTGACCCCTAAACTCTTCTTATTATTTTATTTTGTAAAAAAAGAAGTATCCTAAATATAATAGGATATTTTATGAAAGGTATGATAACTACACTTACACAAAACTCCATCTAATGGGTGAAGAACATAATGTTTATGTGGATGGCAACCAAACGCCTCACGAAACAATGATTGTTAAATTATCTCCTACGCCTCTCATGGTGTCCATTATGATGGAACTATAACTAAATATGTTATTAATGATATTTATTTTATATATAAGCTTCTATAATTCCATTTCATATCATACCATTATTCGTTTCATGTCGTATATATATACGATAATTTCTTTTGAGGAAGTGCGGACTACCGCCCCCTCAAAGTGATATGACTCGTTCATACCATACATGGAACATATAAAGAAAGGTGTTAATGAACTTAAGTAACACATATAATATATTATATTATACTGGAATAATAATATAGCTATTTATCCTTTGGTTTTTATTCCTTTTAAATGAAAAATGAAATGGAAGTAGCATTTGTGCGTACGTATGGACTACCGTCTCCACGAACACGATGAGATTCATTCCCCATCATATCCATTCAAGTATAATTATGATTTTATGATTAAATTTTTTTAAGGACTTGATATAATTCTATATATGAATAAGATACAACCTATCCCTAACAAACACGTCTTATAAAACAAAACATACAAAAGAAAACAAGTAAGTAAACACTCGAAATGATGATAATACTAAAATATTATTAACAATGCAATATTAAAAGATCATAAATGATATCATATTTATGTATATGATTCTTTTATAATTTAATAACAATGTTTTAACTATTATATAGGTGGTTAACCTACCCTTGACCAAGAAATATTACATGGTAAGGGGTTTTCATCTCACTCCTTATTCCCGTGAGATTCATGCCATATTGCCACTATTACCTTTTGTGTGGTGTATGTACTACCCATAATTGCATTCTTTGTGAAATACACTTTAATTAATGTGTATTTACATATTAATTTTATGATACTTCTTTCAAGGGGTTTATGTTTCTTATGTTTTGAAATTGGTAAGGGTTTATTTCACAATCTCTTCATTATCCGAGGTTGTTTATACGTAATTATCTACGGGGGCCTCTTTATCATCCACATCCATGTTTCTTAAAAATGAATTTCAAAACATTATTACTTTTTAAATAATATGGGTTAAATTTATTTATACCCTTGTTTGAATTTTTATAAGATGTTTATAAAGGAATCTTTACGTCGTTTTCCAAACAAGGTCCTTTTAAACCTTTTCGACAAATTAAGGTAAGATTGTCTTTTTTAACTTATTCGGAGGGTGTGTCTATTTTCCATTGTTGTAAAATCTTAAAATATTCCATTATAATCTTATAAGAATATTTTTAATGTAAATGTTTTATTTTATAATTATGTGACCGTTAAATGATTTCAAAATTAATATTTTAAGAATTTTTGAAAGGTACTCTTTTTCAAGATCAGAATTTTAAATGTTTTAAAGAATTATCTTTCTAAATATTTTTAATTAATGTCCATGTTTTCAAAATTATTTTAAGGCACTACTAGAAATCTGACTTTTCCCAATGCTTCTATACCAACGGTTTGTAAAAACCGTTGGTATAGGTCCTTTTTCCCATTGGTTTGGCCAAACCGTTGGGAAATCCCACTTTGTGGACACCTTTCACAACGGTTTTGGAAAACCGTTGGGAAAGGGTATGGATTTCCCAAGGGTTTTAGAAAACTATTGGGAGAGGGTATGGATTTCCCAACGGTTTTTCCAAACCGTTGGGATAGGTATACCCTTTACCAACGGTTTTGGAAAATCGTTGTTAAAAGTCCACTTTGTGGACACCTTTCCCAACAGTTTGTCCAAACCATTGGGAAAGGGTATACCTATCCCAACGGTTTTCCAAAACCATTGGGAAAGGTCCCCAAAAAATCAAACTTCAACCCAAAATGAATTCCAGAATCATGAACTATACCAACGGTTGTCAAAACTATTGGTATAGGTCTATACCAACGGTTTTGACAACCGTTGGTATAAGTCCTGAGAATTTTTATCATATCTTCTTACCGAGAAAATTTTATAAATCAAAATTTAAAATAATTATGACAATACATATATATATTTATGTAATTATGTTCACAAAAGTCATGTTAGGTTAGTGGTAAAGTCGTTCAATGATAAACTAGGGGTCCTAGGATCAAATCCCAGCGAATGTTTTTTTTGAAATACATATACCAACGGTTCCATAACCATTGGTATAGATTTTCATATTACTTATACCAACAGTTTCCAAAACCATTGGTATAGGTCTATACCAACGGTTTTTGAAAAACTGTTGGTATAGACCTATCCCAACGGCTTACTTGGAAACGGTTCTCCAAACCGTATGTATAGGCTATACCAATAGTTTGGATGCCTATACCAACGGTTCCAAACCCTTGGTATATGTTAGTTTTCCAGTAGTGAGGATTTATTTATATGGAAATGAATTTTTGAAATGATATTCCTTTTCCAAAGTTTCAAAGTGGTATGAGACACTTTGATTCAAAAATCTCTTTTAAATTACTTCCTTTATAAATGTGCGACTTTTAAATGATTTCAAAAAAAGAGATATTTCCCTCAAATGTTTTTGATTGCATCTATGTCAACATCCATTGATGGATTTTAAGATTATTTGAAGTTGATTTATTATGATACAAAACTTCCATAATGTATTGAAGGTTTTGTGATATGTTTGACTATGGATGTGTTATTTTTATACCATTCATGGTTTATGGAGAGAGTATTGACATTACATATGCTAGTTTTAATACGAATGTTTATGTTATGTTTAAACCTATTTATATGAGGAATACATTGGACTTAGTAAGTGACGGGTGGAGCCCGCTATAGCTCCTCGATGCATCAGTAGGTCTCATGAGACAAACTAGTGTCTTGGCACGAGGACTTGACAAAATCTTATGTTTAGTCTTGGAATGAGGCCTTGGCTATGTGGTAATGATTGTATGGCATTATGCATTCCGTCATTATGAAAGTGGTTATTGATATTGCATGTGATTATTTGACTAGTAGAATATCAATGTAAATAAGTAAATGGCATTATTTCATTTTATTTTGGCCATATTATGCTAAAGTTCAAGTTTAAAAGGATTTTTTTAGTTATACATTTCTTTAAATGATTAGGCTTATTTATGAAAGTTTCCGATATATGGTCATCCTTACTGAGCATCTGAGCTCACCCCTTTCTATGTTTTATTTTTCCCAGGATTCCAAGAAGTGTATTGTGATTGATATGCAGGGTTAAGCCAAGGGAATAATGATATTCATAAATGATTATTTATGTTGTTTTGTATGTTATAAAGTGTAATGTAACATTCATGTATGTAATCTATTTTCCAAGACTACTAAACCGATTGGTCCTTCGGGACTTGATTCCTTGTAATCCTACCAATGTATTAAAATAATGCACTGACTCTAGGTAACTAGGGTCGGGGCATTACAGTTGGTATCAGAGGAAGTTTAGAAATAACCTTGGAAGATAGATTTAGATAAACTCTAATTAGAGCACACAGACCTAAAATGGACTTTAAGGATTATTATAGAAGAACTTCCTAGAATTTTGGTATTGTAGAGATTTTAATAGTTTTCTGAGCAATAAATCTCTGTCTGGATACGAGTAGGTATAGGTGGCTGAAGCACAAATGTACCTAGGGGTAAAACTCGAAAACACCGCTTTGAGCTAAACTCAAACGGGAACTAGTGCAAGACAACATGCATTGTTGCACTCTTGGTTAAAACACTCTTGGGGTATATCCTTAGGATAATTCTAATTTTTTTACGAACCATTATGAAGGGTTTATGAGTATATACTTCCTCAAATAAAACATTTTTATGATTATGGATTATATCCATAAACGGTTTAATTTATGTTAATTTTTTTACACGTTTGGGATTAGGTGTTTCTATTCATAAACTAATCTAGTGTATGCCATTGTTTAGAAATGGCGCCTAGTAGAAGAATGAGAAATCCAGTAATAAGAATGATCCAAAGAGTATGAAAGATCATATCTTTCATGGTCTTATGCCAGAATTTAGAAGGGAAATAGTCTCCCATGTATTATCATCATATGAAGAAATAGTATCATGTGTTGATAAGATAAGTAAAGAGTTCTCAGAGTTCTATGGATTCAAAGGGATGCCAGAGAAGAAAAGGATAGTATAGAGAAAGACAGATAAAGGGAAGAAGGTAAGGAAAGATTTTCCCATATGGGATAAATGTGGAAATAATCACCTTGTAAAATGCTTTAAGGGAATGGGTGTATGTTATAAGTGTGGAGAAAAAGGACACCACATTCGTGATTGAAAGGGTAAGAAAAAGGTTTCAAATGTACAATGATTCATCTACAAGGAGTGGGGATACTACGTGAATAAATGTTCAAATCATCAGAGTATGCCCCAAATGATTCTATTGGATAATAATAATGTTATTATACTACCACAGATGAAGAGGAATGACTAGTTTTTTTATGTTGTTATTAAAGAATTATTTCATTTGAGTGTTGTATCAATGATGTACTAGTTATATTAATTATGGAGATAAATAAGGATTGTACTGTAGTACTATTTCATTGAGGATTTGAGATTATATGGTACTATGAAAAGTGACTCAACATCAAGTTAAACTGTTTTTTGAAAATACGTGGTTGAAGGAAAGGTAATTTTTAATATGGTCTTGATACAGAGGTAGTAATTTTGGAATAAGAGAAGGTTGATTTGGGTAAATTATATTGGATATTCTTGACTAACATGGCACTGATTATTGGTTTTTTTATTTCATCATTGTTGGAATTTTCAAAGTTTTTTTATATAATGAGTATATCCAGTATTCTATAAGTAATAAGGGATCATGAATGTAATCAATAAGGTTTTATGGTGTTTCAGGATGTTGTAGTGTTTTAAAAGAATACATGATGAAGGTTTTCACATTCTATTATGAGGGAAAAAGGATATTCATTGTGTTTACCTACCTTATAAATTTTGGACTCTGAGTTGGACAGAAGTATTTTGGGTAAGTCTAGTTTGAGATTATTTTTGGATTTCCATAAAAAGGACAACCCAGAGGTCGGGCGGCAACCCGTCACTTCTGGAAAGGCCGCGAGACTTGAACCCACAATTGAAGGGAGAAAAGGGTGTATCACCTACCACTGACCCATGTGATGTCTTGGATTGAATAATGTAGTTATTTTTTTAAAGGGTATGGTAGATGAATTATAAATTTATTTTTTTTGGAACCCTAGATGAATAGGATAAATAGAATACTTTTTAAGTTCTATTATCTTTTAGAGTGAAAGATGAGTCTGTGGTAGAAATTAGTTAAAGGATGGAACTCTACTTGACAAGTATACTTTTTTTTATCTTATTCTATGAAGAAATAAACTATTAAACATTAGGTTTGTCATCTTAAAACTGAAAATGTGTTATCCTAATACCTTACGTTTTGTTGAACCGATGATATTTTAAATCATCATAGATTGGTGGCTTTGAGGCCCACAATTCTACAATTGTTTGTGATTGATGACCTCAATCACTCCATATAAATATTTATGTTTTTCCTCCAATTATGTGTCTCTAATTTCCACCAATTTTATCCTAATAGAGATCATAATTTGGTGATGAACCTTTAATTTCTATTTTCCTCTTATTAAGACTAAATTTTATTAACCGAATTTCCGATGTGGGTTTTCCCACAAAGATATTTTCTATGTTAAACCTTTTATTTTTGAAGAAAAATTTCAAATTTCAAGGATGAAATTTATTGAAGGAGGGGAGAATGTAACACCCCAAGCTTCAACGTTATGCTTCTTTGTGAATAATACAGTATCATGTGTTATACACAACTTCGAGTTCTAACACACACCACAACCAATCAAACTAGCCGTTATGAATAGTAATACCCACTTTTTGCAATTTTGTAAATTTTATTTTCAAAATGGACTTCCTATTTGTATTTGGAATATCTAAACTATCCTAGGAGGAAATTTTGGTACATTTCAGATAACTTTTATATTTTATGAATAGTGAAAATTACTAAATTTTTATTAAAAACAACTTTTTTAATCAAAACAATTAATAGTGATAAATTGTGAATTTGAGTGGTTTTAAAGTATATTTGGAATATATTTTTACCATTTAATACAATTTTAGTCATTGTACATAATTTCACATTTAAACCGGATATAAACAAGTGTCAATCTTTTGATATTATTATCTTTTAAAAACACGCTTTTTGTTTTGAGAGTGGGAATTAATTTTAAATTAATTTCTGCCACTTCTGTTTTTTGAAATTGAAAAAATGGACTCTATATTTGGAATTAGGATTTAAAAATTGTGTAAATAGGTAACTTTTATTTTTATACATTTTGAATAATTACTTCGGTAAATATTTTATTTTCCATGGTTAAAGGGTAAATCCGGTAAATAAGGGTAAACAAATAATATTATAATAATACTAAATTACCCTAAAACATGTCTTAACCATATTTTTTGATACATTTCTGACCAAGGGAATCTTTGGGTCGATTTTGGGACCCCATGGATCCACATGTAAGTGACAATAACACTTTATATTAATTAAGTTAAAGTAAATACAAAAATGACATAAGCATATATCTTTTAGCAAAACAATTTTTACATAGGGTTATAAATGTTATATTTTCGACTATAAATATTCATTAGAAATATAAAATGATTTTCTACATAATGGTATTTTATTTATAATTTTTATACATTAAATTATTTAATTTATTTATGACAGAATGATGATGCAGTAATTACCTTATTAGTGACATATAAAAATAATTGATATTATAAATACACAAATAAATATAATTTGAGACTTTTAATGAATTAAATGAATTTTATAGGTTAATATAACATGTTATTATTGATTTAGTAAACTGTTTTTCAAGTAGTCATGCTTCTATGACTTTCACAAAAATCAAATACCAAATAGTGTCAAAAATGACATAAAAGAGTTTTTAAAACAAATATTATATTATTAATTGATATCAAATTACTAAAAATCTAAGGTTCAGCCAAAGGACTTGTATCATGATAGGTGTATCATTAATGTACCACTTGGGGGTCTCATGAATTTATATAGTATGTTTATTACCTATATAATATAAAAATACAAAGTGACCTGGTAAGAGTCAAACTAATTAACTAAGAGTTGAAACTAAAATATAAGGTTAATATAATGACCCAAACCTATCTAAAATGTATTGGTTGAAAGGATTTAGACCCATAACCACCTTATACATTGAATAATTCACTTTTTATCCATTAGAAACCGAATATTAATTTATTATAAAATAATAATTTAAGTTTTTCCTAAAGAGCCCCTCCTCCCCCTTATAAAAGGACACCACTTATAAATAATTCCCCACACCTATCAAGCCCTTTTGATCATCCAAACTCTACCAAATTAAGCTCCCTAAATCCCTATACTCTTCATGGAAGACTTACCTTAGGCAGAAGGAACTTCAAGAGTCCTTTTTGGTTCAAACCAAAGGGAGTTACCCAAATTAAAGGTAACAATTTCTCTTAGCTTCTTTTCTTTTATTTTACTTCTCCAACCCCTAAACTCTTATTATTATTTTATTTTGTAACAAAAAAAGTATCATAAATATACAATGATATTTTTATGATATGTATTCGAACTACACTTACACACACATCCATCTAATTGATGAAGAACATAATGTTTTTGTGGATGGAAACCAAACGCCTCACGAAATGATGATTATTCAATTATCTCCTACCGCATCTCATGGGGGCCATTGTAAAGACCCGTAAATTTCAAGGAATGTTTTTTCTTAATTTTATTTGAAATTTTACAAGAATGCAGTTTCTGACGGCACCTGATTCCGAGGCCCGGTGTGCCCGAAATCACTTTTCGAAGTTTGGCTCGGGTACGTTCAGTGAACGGACGAGCGGGTTTTTCTAACTTTTGAACCGGTACTCAGAATCGAATTCTGAGGGTACCGCTGGAATCGCAGCGCCGGTATTTTCTTAGAAACGCCTCTTTCGGAGTTTCGTTTTCTCGGTTGTGGTTTTTTTAATTTTTGGGTTTTAAGTTATGAAATAAAATAAAGTTGTGCGACAATTTTATTTTTACTTCACTTAAAGCCGCTTGAAAACCACATTAAGCTGCTTAAGATCAGTTGAAACGGATAGGGTGCAATCCAAAATATCCTATTAACTTGATAGGATATTTGTGGGGTGGGGCCCACACAAGCCCCACCGTTTCTTTCCGCTAAGTAACGCACCCGCGAAAACCCCTATTAAATTAAAGTCAACTGGGGAATTTTCATAAACAATTAAATGATCCTATTAAATGGGCGGTTTATTAGTTGAAATTAGTTTTATGAATTAATTTCGTTCATTTCTTAACACGTTTTCATTTTGTTGGCATGTTAATAAAATAAGGCCAACACACCTTCCTTTTGAAATGTTATGTTAAACCTTTGAATAATCTCTAAGGATCTTCCTCCTTCGTCACGAAGAACGCGAAGAACGCGAAGAACATGAAGAATGTCGACCTCCGACAAAGAACGTCGTGTACTGTGACGCCGACGATCCAACCCCGCGACAACCTTCGATCAACAATGACAAGGTAGGGGATTGCGGTCCTTTAATTTTCCTTTGTGGATTATAACTCAATATGGATTTAATTATTAAAAATTAAATCTGTATGTTCTTGATCCTCGGAGATCGTCGACGCAACGCCCTTCCGCGACGACGCGACGCCCTTCTGCGACACGATGCTCCACTTGTTCTGCGACGGTCAATTCCACGAAGAATGCACGTACGAAGAGGTAGGGATTTTATTTGGAAATACATTTTTATTACCTTAGTTGTTTTCTTCTAAAACAAAATAACCTGGATCAAGTGCAATTTTAAATTATTAAAATTGTTTTTGGTACGTTTGTCATGTGTTAATTATCTTCCCGTTTGTATCATCTAACACGGAGGGTGCAGGACAAACAAACACGGACCGACAACCCTCCGTAGTTCTTTGTTGCTGTTCGGATTTGGAAGGAGATGAAAAAACATGCTGTAGAGGCGATTTAATGATTCCTCAGTGAAGAACAGAACTCGGGAGGAACAGCGGCGCAGACGGGAACAGAATCGGACCACCGGAGCGACTCCGATGGCGCCGGCGGCCGGAGGCGGCGGTGCCCCGGTGCGCTGCCAGAAGGAGCCGTCGCGGCAGAAGCCGCGGCGGCGGCAGCGGTGCCAGGGGACCCGCGGCCGCGCGGGTCCAGTGCACACGGGACACAGCTTTTCCGCATCCTCTAATCAGGGCGGCCCCCCGCGGGGGCAACGGTGTTGTCACGCGGGGGCAGCGCGCCCCCCGCGTTTCTCGGCCGAGCTGAGCCGGGCCGGTCGGCCGCGCCGGGCCGCGCCCTGGCTGGGCCGGACCGGGCCGCACCCTGGCCGGGCCAGACCAGGTCCAGCCGGGTCAGACCCGGGTCGGGCCGACCCAGGGGGGTCGGGCCGGGTCGGCCTGAGGCCAGACCCCCCTTTTCCGGACCTTTTCGGTCTTTTTCTCATATCATGAGATACAGACCTCCGATCGACGCGATGTTAGTGGAAACACGATCCTTGGATTGAGGCGGTCGTTTTGGTATATTACACTCAAGGTTTCGGTATACTTTGGGTTCGGCCGGGTTGGTTCGTCCACGAAACCAACCGGGCCCTCGGAGTGGAAACACTCATATCTTGAGCTCCGGATGTCCGATTGACGTGCCGTCGACTTTGGTGGATTCCTCTAAGTGAGACGGATCTTTTGGCTCACTCCGCCCGAGGTTTGGACGTAGGTGGAGTATGGTCGGGTTGGTTTTTCCTTAAAAACCAACCGGGCCCCTGGAACGAAAAGGCCAATATCTCTCAGACCGGGCGTCTGATTGACGCGCCGTCTGCGACGTTGAGTTCCTGCTGTCGATACGAAACTTTTGGATACATCAAATCTGGACTTTGTGTCAGTTGATGTATCAGCCTCTCGGCTTGTGGAGCGGACCCTCCGAACGAGCTTTCTGTGTGCGGGAACCCTAGTGCTGGCTGCGACTTCGACGACAACGACTATGCAGAGATCCTCAGTGGACTGCGACGACGACTGTGCAGAGATCCTCAGTGGACTGTGACGATGACTGTGCAGAGATCCTCAGTGGACTGCAACAACTACTTCACTCAATGATCCTATGTGGATCAGTGCTTCAGATCCTGTGTGGATCCGATCCTGTGTGGGTCAGCGCTCAGCGGTTCTGTGTGAGCCAGCGCCTACAGGTCCTGTGTGGGCCCGATCCTGTATGGGTCTTTGCGGGGGTTAGTTACCTATTGATCTTGTGTTTGTCCGATCCTGTGTGGGTCATTGCGGGGGTTAGTTCCTATCGATCCTTTGTGGGTCTGACGACTTAGATGGATCAGTGATCATCTTTATCATCATACGAAGAAGTACCCCTGTGTGAGCTGAATCTTGTGTTACTCTCCTTTGTGGATTGTGTTGAGCTTTCTTGTGTGGATTTACTGTTTACTCTCCTTTGTGGTTTGTGTTGTGCTATCCTGTGTGGATTTATGTTTTTCTTTCCTGTGTGGATTGGGCTGTGCTTGGGCTTGGGTGTTGGAGCCAAACGGGAATTGATGACTTAGGTATAGGTATGGGCATATACCTAAGCAGTGTCGGATGTTACTTCGTGATTTTGTCTTTCCTTTGTGTATTTCGGGAGACCGTCGGGGGTCTCGGGGTCCCTACTGAGTAGCTTATACTCACCACTGCACGGGCTATGCCCACACATCGTTGTGTTGGTTGCAGACGACGGACATCGCTGATCGTGGTGGAGGCTTGCGAAACAGGACAATACCTGGAGGTGGACCACTGGGCGGGACGTACTCGGAGTGGACGGCTGGACCGAGGACCTGTGGAGGCTATCTGTGCTCACCCTTCAAGTGGGACTTCCAGAGGACGGATCGACACTGCGGCTTTTCTTTTCAGTTGCTGTTTTTTCCTTCAGTTGTACTTTACAGTTGGACTTGTATTTCTGGCCCCTTTTTACATTCAGCACAGTTTGTTTCAGTTTTACTTAGTTTTTACTCCTTCCGCTTGCTTACTCTGTGGTGGTTGTTTACTTTACAAAGGCAGATCCTTCCCTGTTGTCGGGATTTACGCCTTGGTGCTAGTCACCAGCCCCTGGCCTATGGAAGGCGGGCTTGGGGTAGTCACGGCACGGGCCCTGAGGACGGGTCGTGACAAATTGGTATCAGAGGATTTCGGTTCTACCACAGACTCTGATCTTTCTTCTATGTGAAGCAATAATGTTAAGCGTATTGAGTGTGGTTATCAGTCTAGGGAGCCCAGTGTTGGTGCGGCGGCCGACGTATCCGTACACCAGGACCCTGACTTCTGATTTCTGACTTAATGCACGAAAACATTGATTGGATGTGTGTTTCAAGTTTTCTTTGTGATTACTTTGTATAATCTCACTAGGTATACTGTTCTGACCATGGCACACTTGTTTCTTTTTCAGTATGGCCCCACGACGGCAGCCATCTAGGGTTCCGAGAGTTGAGTGTGACGACAGCCTGCCGAGCGACGAGGCCTCGGTACAGGGCCCTTTGACAGCAGAGGCACCGGCGGTACCTCTACCCGTCGAGCCACCGATGCTCCCCACCACGACCGCTGACGATGCACATCACCTCGGAGCTCTGCACAAGTTCCAGCGCCAGCGACCACCTAGGTTTCGTGGAGAGATGGACCCCCAGACAACCGAGGATTGGATGGAGGCGATCATACGAGTTTTCAGGCTAGTGAGGATAGCAGCAGACCTCATGGTGATCCTCGCGGCGAGCCTACTGCATGCAGCAGTAGGCCGATGGCGGATCGTGATGCTCTAGGTGCACGATGAGGCATCTCTTTTCTAGATGGACTTCGAGAGCCTCTTCTGCTCAGAGTTCGTCCCGGCCACCCTCCGTGCGGTGCGCTTCCAGGAGCTTCTTCAGCTACGGCAGGGCAGCTTGACGGTCGCCCAGTACGCGGCGAGGTTTACCGATCTTTCTCACTACTCGACAGATATGGTACGGGACCCCTTCTTCTGGGCCTGGACCTTTGAGCAGGGTTTGAGACATGAGATCAGGGCATCGCTGATCTCCCTCAGCATTCCGACTCAGGCAGGAGTACTGGAGCGAGCCATTCTGATCGAGAGCTTTCTTGCTGAGTCCCCTTCAGTAGCGAGACCCACCGCAGGGTGGCAGATAGCAGAGTCTTCCGCAGCAGGCAGCCAACAAATGACTCAGGGGTCCCGGCAGACCAGACCCTCTTGTAGACGACCTCAGGACACTGGCTCAGCAGTGCGGGGCACACAGTGCGGAGCTAGTCTTTCAAGAGTCAGGCAGTTCTACGCATGCGGCTGGCAGGGCCACATGGCTCGTGACTTCCCGACCCGTCGTGCCGAGGAGTAGCAGACGGTGGAGGGGCCACCCAGGCAGAGGTAGAGGGTCAACCGTGGTGGTCCGCATGGAGGAGGCGGACGAGGCAGAGGAGCTAGCCGAGAAGCGGGTGGTGGGCGACACTTTGAGGCCCTACCCCCACCACCACCAGGAGGGCCACCCCGACCACCCGGAGCTGGCGGGCAGAGACATGCAAAGCTCCAGGAAGCGGAGGCATATGACCACGGCGCACCCGAGATGATTCGAGGTACTATCTGTGTCTATTCCACCCCTGCTGCAGTTCTTATAGACACAGTAGTGAGTCACTCTTTCATAGCCACTGCCCTTGTTCGGAGCTCGGAGATTCTGACAAAGCCGTTGGCTCGATCCTTATGGCTAGAGACCCCTACGGGAGTAGACTCGACGATTACGCACTGGTGCCAGTAGTGTGATCTTACTCTAGGAGGCAAGAGCATCGGCTGGGATTTTCTGGTAGCGGCGTCAAGGCCTTATGAAGTCATCTTGGGCATGGATTGGTTATCTACAGTCCATGCTCAGATTGACTGTATTAGTCGCAAGGTGCGATGTGTATGCACCGACGGGAGCAGGTTCACCTTCACCGGCGAGAAGGGAGCCTTTGCAGCACAAGAGGGACTCTCGCAGAGGAAGGGAAAACCCATCACTCCTCAGTTGGCTAGCCTCATCCTAGGAGCAGTTGATGTACGGAGTCCTAGTTTTCCTGAAGTGGTGGATCAGTATGCGGACGTCTTTCCCGACGACGTTCCAGGACTACCTCCTCGCAGAGAGGTAGACATTTACATTGACCTCTACCCCAGGACAGCCTCGATATCCACTCCAGCATATTGGATGGCCCCCACCATGCTTCGAGAGCTACGGGTACAGTTAGAGGACTTGCAGGGCAAGGGATTCATCTGACCCAGTGTTTCACCCTGGGCTTCCCCGATATTGTTCGCCAAGAAGGCGGACGGGATCTTGCGACTGTGTGTCGACTATCGTCGCCTGAACCAAGTGAGAGTGAGGAAAAAGTATCTGCTACCGAGGATTGATGACCTCTTTGATCATCTCAAGGGAGCACGGTGGTTCTCAAAGATAGACCTCAGGTCAGGCTATCATCAGCTCAGAGTTCGAGACGAGGACGTGCAGAAGACGGCCTTCAGGTGTCAGTATGGCCACTATGAGTTCTTGGTTATGCCATTTGGCGTAACCAATGCTCCAGCAGTGTTCATGAGCCTCATGAACAGGATCTTCCAGCCATACCTTGATCGATTTGTCGCTGTCTTCATCAGCGACATTTTGGTGTACTCGACCACGGAGGAGGAGCACGCCTACCACTTGCGGGTTGTACTAGGCACACTCCGAGAGCACCAGCTTTATGGAAAGCTCTCGAAGTGCCAGTTTTGGTTACGTGAGGTACACTTCTTTGGGAACGTCATTTCTGAGGCGGGAGTTGCAATGGATCCCGCGAAGATCAAGGCAGTGCTATCTTGGAAGCCACCCAGGAGCGTGACGGAGGTGCGGAGTTTCTTGGGTCTAGCCGGATACTATCGGAGATTTGTTCCAGACTTCTCCAGAGTTTCGGCTCCACTCTCAGCTTTGACGAAGAAGGGGAAACCCTTTGTGTTATCAGACAGATGTCAGCAGAGCTTCCAGAAGCTGAGACAGAGATTGACCAGCACACCTATCTTGATGTTGCCTGAGGCGGGAGTTGGATAAGTAGTCTACTGCAATGCATCAGGGACTGGACTCGGATGTGTCCTGATGCAGGAGAGGGCCATGATTGCCTACAGACCACGTCAGTTAAGTCCACATGAGCAGAACTACACCACACATGACCTGGAGTTAGCACCAGTGGTCTTCACTCTGAAGACATGGCGGCACTATCTGATGGGCGAGCGCTTTACAGTCCTTTCTGACCACCAGAGTCTCAGGTACATCTTCTCGCAGAAGGACCTGAACCTGAGATAGCGACGAAGTCTCAAGTTCTTCCAGTACTATGACTTTGAGATAGTCTATACTCCTAGGAAGGGGAACTTAGTAGCCGATTCCCTCAGAAGGAGGACGGGCATTCAACTACTTGAGGAGGCGTCAGAGCAGCTAGCCGCCTTGCAGATATCCTTCGTGGATAGAGATGGAGCAGCCTTCCTTTAGTCTCTCATAGTCACTCCTCCACTACTGCAGCGGGTCAGAGAGGCACAACGTGGGGACGCTGACTGTGAGACGCGGCGTGCACAGAAATTCTTAGGTCAGGTACCTGATGGTTTCTCCCTCGGAGCATAACACGACATCATTTTCAGAGGACGTACCATGGTACCGGTCGCTATACGAGAGGAGGTGCTGAGAGAGTTTCACACTTCTCCTTTGGAGGTACATCCTGGAGTGGCGAAGATATACCAGGATCTCAGACGATAACACTAGTGGCCAGGCATGAAGAAGGCTATGGCAGAGTTCGTTTCTCGGTGCCTCACTTGCCAGCAGGTGAAGGCATAGCATTAGGTACCAGCAGGCTTGGTACAACCCTTGGAGGTCCTGGAGTGGAAGTGGGACGGGATATCTATGGACTTTATGACTAGACTTCAATTCACTTCCATAGGTCACAACTCCATTTGGGTGATTTTTGACCGACTCACCAAGTCGGCACACTTTTTACCCATCCGAGAGCAGGGCTCAGTAGAGAGCATGGGGCGTCTCTACGTTCAGGAGATTGTACGGCTTCACGGTGTGCCATCAACTATTGTCTCCGATCGAGATTCTCGCTTTACTTCCCGGCTTTGGAAGGGGTTACAACAGGCATTCGGGATGCAGCTATGTCTGAGCACCGCCTTTCACCCTCAGTCGGATGGTCAGACGGAGAGGACCATTCAGACTCTCGAGGACATGCTCCGCGCATGTGTCCTAAACTTTGGTCGCAGCTGGGAGGACCACCTACCCTTGGTGGAGTTCGCATACAACAACAACTACCACTCCACCTTCAGGATGGCACCATACGAGGCGTTGTACGGAAGACTTTGCAGATCTCCTTTGTGCTGGACAGACCCTGGGGAGTCAGCACTTGTGGGACCAGAGATGGTCCGGGCCATGATAGAAAAGGTCCAGGTCATCCAGGAGCGGATGAGGACAGCTCAGAGCCAGCATAATTCTTATGTTGACAGGAGGCGGAGGCTACTAGAGTTCGATGATGGTGACCATGTCTTCTTGCGTGTCTCTCCTCGTCGTGGATTACGAAGATTTGGACGAGGCGACAAGTTGTCTCCACGCTTCATAGGACCCTTCCAGGTCCCCAGCAGGATTGGCGAGGTGGATTATCGCCTGGATCTACCACCTCAGTTCCACCGGGTGCACGACGTCTTCCACGTATCTCAGTTAAGGAGATACGTGCACGACCCGACGCATATCATTGACTATGGGGAGCTGGACGTTGATGATAGTGTGACTTTTGCGGAGGTCCCAGTGGAGATCGAGGATCGAGAGGAGCAGTTACTACGTGGACGATCGATTCCTCTAGTGCGCATCAGATGACATCACGGGAACCTCCAGGAGAGAACTTGGGAGCGGGAGGCTCAGATGTGTTCTCAGTACCCACTTTTGTTTCCCTAGTTTATGATGTATCTTTACGGGGACGTAAATCCCTGAGGTGGGAGTAATGTAGAGACCCGTAAATTTCAAGGAAATTTTTTTCTTAATTTTATTTGGAATTTTACAAGAACGTAGTTTCTGACGGCACCTGATTCCGAGGCCCAGTGTGCCCAGAATCACTTTCCGAAGTTTGGCTCAGGTACGTTCAGTGAACGGACGAGTGAGTTTTTTTAACTTTTGAACCAGTGCTTGGAATCGAATTCCGAGGGCACCGATGGAATCGCAGCGCCGGTATTTTCTTAGAAACGCCTCTTTCAGAGTTGCGTTTGCTCGGTTGTGGTTTTTTAATTTTTGGGTTTTAAGTTATGAAATAAAATAAAGTTGTGCGACAATTTTTTTTTTATTTCACTTAAAGCCGCTTAAAGACCACTTTAAGCTGCTTAAGCTCAGTTGAAACAGATAGGGTGCAATACAAAATATCTTATCCACTTGATAGGATATTTGTGGGGTGGGGCCCACACGATCCCCACCGTTTCTTTCTGCAAAGTAACGCACCCGTGAAAACCCCTATTAAATAAAAGTCAACTGGGGTGTTTTCTTAAACAATTAAACGCTCCTATTAAATGGGCGGTTTATTCATTGAAATTAATTCTATGAATTAATTTTGTTCATTTCTTAACACGTTTTCGTTTTGTTGGAATGTTAATAAAATAAGGCTAACACACCTTCCTTTTGAAATGTTGTGTTAAACCTTTGAAGAATCTCTAAGGATCTTCCTCCTTCTTCACGAAGAACGAGAAGAACGCGAAAAACGCGAAGAACGCCGGCCTCCGACGAAGAATGCCGTGTACCGCGACGCCGACAATCCAACCCCGCGACAACCTTCGATCGACAACGACAAGGTAGGGCATTTCAGTCTATTAATTTTTCTTTGTGGATTATAACTCAATATGGATTTAATTATTAAAAATTAAATCTGTATGTTCTTGATCCTCAGAGATCATCGACGCGACGCCCTTCCGCGACAACGCGACGCCCTTCCGCGACGTGACGATCCACTTGTTCCACGACGGTCAATTCCCCGAAGAACGCACGTATGAAGAGGTAGGGATTTTATTTGGAAATACCTTTTTATTCCCGTAGTTTTTTTCTTCTAAAACAAAAGAACCTGGATCAAGTGCAATTTTAAATTATTAAAATTGTTTTTGATACGTTTGTCATGTGTTAATTATCTTCTCATTTGTATCGTCTAACGCGGAGGGTGTGGGCCAAACAAACACGGCCCAACAACCCTCCGCAGTTCTTTGTTGTTGTACGGATTTGTCGGGTGACGACAAAACGTGCCGCAGAGGCAATTTAATGATTCCGTAGTGAGGAATGGAACCCGGGAGGAAAAGCGGCGCAGACAGGAATGGAATCGGACCACCGGAGTGACTTCGGTGGCCCGCGGAAGCCACCGGCGGCGTCACCGGAAGGAGCTTCCACGGCCGAAGCCGCAACGATGGCAGCGGTGCCAGCGGACCCGCGACCGTGTGGGTCTGGCACACATGGGACGCGACTTTGCCACATCCGCTGAACAGGGCGGCCCCCCGCAGGGGCCACGGTGTTGTCACGCGGGGGAAGCGCACCCCCCGCGTTGCTCGGCCGCTCGGCCGAGCCGAGCGGGGCCGGTCGGCCGGGCCGGGCTGGGTTGGGTCGACCCGGTTCGGGCCGACCCTGGCCCAGACCCCCCGTTTCCGGACCTTTTTGGTCTTTTGCTCATATCATGAGCTACAGACCTCCGATCGACACGCCGTCAGCGGAAACACAATCCTTGGATCGAGACGTCCGTTTCAGTATATTGCACTCAAGGTTTCAGAATACTTTGGGTTCGGCCGGGTTGGTCGTCCATGAAACCAACCGGGCCCTTGGAGCGGAAACGCTCATATCTTGAGCTCCGGACGTCCGATTGACGTGCCGTAAACTTTGGTGGATTACTATAAGTGAGACAGATCTTTTGTCTCACTCCTCCCAAGGTTGGGACGCATGTGGAGTATGGTCGGGTTGGTTTTTCCTTAAAAACCAACTGGACCCTGGTACGAAAAAGCCAATATCTCTCAGACCGGGCGTCCAATTGACGCGCCGTCTTCGACTTTGAGTTCCTACTGTCGATACGGAACTTTTGGATACATCAACTCTGGAATTTGTGTCAGTTGATGTGTCAGCCTCTCGGATCGTGGAGTGGACCCTCCAAACGAGCTTTCTGTGTGCAGGAACCCTAGTGCTGGCTGCGACTTCGACGACGACGATTGTGTAGAGATCCTCAGTGGACTGCGACGAAAACTGTGCAGAGATCCTCAGTGGAATGCGACGACGACTGTGCAGAGATCCCCAGTGGACTGTGATGACTAATGCACTCGGCGATCCTACGTGGATTAGTGCTACAGATCCTGTGTGGATCCGATCCTGTGTGGGTTAGCGCTCAGCGGTTCTGTGTGAGCCAGCGCCTACAGGTCCTGTGTGGGCCCGATCCTGTGTGGGTCTTTGTGGGGGTTAGTTACCTATTGATCTTGTGTGGGTTCGATCCTATGTGGGTCATTGCGGGGGTTAGTACCTATCGATCTTTTGTGGGTCCGACGACTTAGATGGATCAGTGATCATCTTTATCGTCATACGAAGAAGTATACCTGTGTGAGATGAATCTTGTGTTACTCTCCTTTGTGGATTGTGTTGAGCTTTCCTGTGTGGATTTACTATTTACTCTCCTTTTTGGTTTGTGTTGTGCTATCCTGTGTGGATTTACATTTTGATTTCCTGTGTGGATTGGGCTGTGCTTGGGCTCGGGTGTTGGAGCCGAACGGGAATTGATGACTTAGGTATATGTATGGGAATATACCTAAGAAGTGCCGGATGTTACTTCGTGATTGTGTCTTTCCTTTTTGGTTTATCCTTTGTGGATTTCGGGAGACCTTCTGGGGTCTCGGGGTCCCAACTGAGTAGCTTATACTCACCCATGCATGGGCTATGCCCACACTTCGTTGTGTTGGTTGCAGACGACGGACAACGGTGATCGTGGTGGAGGCTTGCAGAGCAGGACGGTACCTGGAGGTGGACCACTGGGTGGGACGTACTCTGAGTGGACGGCTGGACCGAGGAGCTGTGGAGGCTATCTGTGCTCACCCTTCACGTGGGACTTCCAGAGGACGGATCGATGCTGCAGCTTTTCTTTTCAGTTGCTGTTTTTCCCTTCAGTTGTACTTTACAGTTGGGCTTGTATTTCCGGACCCTTTTTACTTTCAGCACAGTTTGTTTCAGTTTTACTTAGTGTTTACTCCTTCCGCTTGCTTACTCTGTGGTGGTTGTTTACTTTACAAAGGAAATTCCTTCCCTGTTTATCGGGATTTACGCCTTGGTGCTAGTCAACAGCCCCTGGCCTATGGAAGGCGGGCTTGGGGTAGTCACGACACGGGCCCCGAGGACGGGTCGTGACAGCCATTATGATGGAACTATAATTAAATATGTTATTAATGATATTTATTTTATATATAATCTTCTGTAATTCCATTTCATAGCATACCATTATTTGTTTCATGTTGTATATATATACGATAGTTTCATTTGAGGAAGTGCGAACTACCGCCCCCTCAAAGTGATATGACTCGTTCATACCATACATGGAACATATAAAGTAAGGTTTTAATGAAATTAAGTAACAAATATAAGATATTATATTATACTAGAATAATAATATACCTATTTATCATTTGGTTTTCATTCCTTTTAAATGAAAAATGAAATAGAAGTAGTGTTTGTGCATACATACGGACTACCGTCTCCACGAACGTGATGAGATTCATTCCCCATCGTATCCATTCAAGTATAATTCTCATTTGATGTTTAAAAATAATGTTTAAAGACTTGATATCATTATTTATATGAATAAGATACAACCTATCCATAACAAACATGTCTTATATAACAAAACATATAAAATAAAACGAGTAAGTAAACACTCAAAATGACGATAATACTAAAATATTATTAACAAGGAAATATTAAAAGATCATATATGATATCATATTTATGTATATGATTCTTGTATAATTTAATATAAATTATTTAACTATTATATAGGAGGTTAACCTACCCTTTACCAAGGAAAAGTACAAGGTAAGGGGTTTTTATCTCACTCCTTATTCTCGTGAGATTCATGCCATATTGCCACTATTACTTTTTGTGTGGTGTATGTACTGCCAATAATTGTATTCTTTTCGTAATACACTTTAATTTATGTGTATTTACATATTCATTTTATGATACTTCTTTCAAGGGGTGTATGTTTCGTATGTTACCAAAGTGGTAAGGGTTTATTTCACAATCTCTTCATTATCTGTGGTTGTTTATACGTAATTATCTACTGGGACCTCTTTATCATCCACATCCATGTTTCTTAATAATGTATTTCAAAACATTCTTACTTTTTATATAATATGGGTTAAAGTCATTTATACCCTTTTTTGAATTTTTATAAGAAGTTTATAAAGGAATATTTATGTCATTTTTCAAACAAATTCCTTTCAATCCTTTTCGAAAAATTAAGGTAAGAATGTCTTTTTTTAACTTATACGGAGGGTGCGGCTATTTTCCACCATTGTAAAATCTTAAAAGCTTCCATTACAATATTATAAGAATATTTTGAAAGTAAATGTTTTATTTTATAACTATGTGACCTTTAAATGATTTCAAAATGAATATTTTAAGAATTCGTGAATGGTGCTCTTTATCAAGATCAGAATTTTAAATGTTTTAAATATTTATCTTTATAAATATTTTTAATTAATGTCCATGTTTTAAAAATGATTTTAAGGATTTATTTATATGGAAATGAATTTTTTGAAATCATATTTCTTTTCAAAAGTATAAAAGTGGTATGGGACACTTTAATTCAAAAATTTCTTTTAAATTACTTCCTTTATAAATGTGAGACTTTTAAATGATTTAAAAAAAAGAGATATTTCCCTCAAATAGTTTTGATTTCATCTATGTCAACATCCTTTGATATATTTTAAGAATATTTGAAGTTGATTTATTATGATACAAAAAATCCATATTGTATTGAAGGTTTTGTGATATGTTTTACTGTGGATGTGTTATTTTTATACCATTCGTGGTTTATGGAGAGAGTATTGATATTTCGTATACTAGTTTTAATACGAATGTTTATGTTATGTTTAAACCTGTTCATATGAGGAATGCATTGGACTTAGTAAGTGATGGGTGGAGCCCACTATAGCTCCTTGATGCATTGGTAGGTCTCATGAGACAAACTAGTGTCTTGGCACGAGGCCTTGACAAAATCTTATTTCAATTCATGGCATGTGGCCTTGGCTACGTGGTTATGATAGTCTAGCATTATGCATTCCATCATTATGAAAGTGGTTATTGATATTTCATTTGATTATTCGACTAGTAGAACATCAATGTGAATAAGTAAATGGAATTATTTCATTTTATTTTTTCCATATTATGTTGAATTTCAAGTTTAAAAGGATTTTGTTTTAGTTATACATTTTCTTAAATGTTTATGCTTATTTATGAAAGTTTCCTTTATATTGTTATCCTTACTGAGCATCTGAGCTCACCCCTTTCTATGTTTTATTTTTCCAGGATTCCAAGAAGTGTATTATGATTGATATGCAGGGTTAAGCCAAGGGAATAATGAAATTAATAAAGGATTATTTATATTGTTTTGTATGTTATAGAGTGTAATGTAACATTCATGTATGTAATCTATTTTCCAAGACTACTAAAACGATCGGTCCTTCGGGACTTGAATCCTTGTAATCATGCTAATGTATTAAAATAATGCACTAACTCTGGGTAACTGGGGTTGGGGCGTTACTGTTGGTATCAGAGGAAGTTTAGCAATAACCTTGGAAGCTAGATTTAGATAAACTCTGATTAGAGCACATAGACCTAAGATGCACTTTGAGGATTATTATAGAAGAACTTCCAATAATTTTGGTATTGTAGAGATTTTGGGAGTTTTCCGAGCAATACATCCCTGTCTGGATACGAGCAGGTAGAGGTGGCTCTAGCACAGATGTACCTAGTGGTAAAACCCAAAAACACCGCTTTGAGCTAGACTCGAACGGGAACTGGTGCATGACAACGGGCCTTGCTACAATATTGGTTACAATACTCCCTGGGGATATGCTTAGGATAATTCTCATTTTTTACGAACCATTTGAAGGGTTTATGAGTATATAATTCCTCAAAGAAAACTTTTTTATGATTATGGATTATATCCATAAACTGTTTAATTTATGTTAAGTGTTTTACAAGTTTGGGATTCGGTATTGTTATTCAAAAACTAATCTAGTGTATTCTATTGTTTATAAATGGCACCCAGTAGAAGGAATGAGAACTCCAGTAATATGCATGATCCAAAGAGTACGAAAGATCATATCTTTCATGGAATTACGCCAGAATTTAGAAAGAAAATAGTCTCTCATGTATTATCATCATATGAACAAATAGTATCATGTGTTGATAAGATATGTAAAGAGTTCTTAGAGTCCTATGGATTCCAAGGGAAGGTAGAGAAGAAAAGGATAGTAGAGAGAAAGACAGATAAAGGGTAGAAGGCAAAGAAAGATTTTCCCATATGTGATAACTGTGTAAATAATCACATTGGAAAATTATTGAAGGGAATGTGATTATGTTTTAAGTGTGGAGAAAAAGGACACCTCATTCGTGATTGCAAGGGTAAGAAAAAGATTTCAAATGTACAATGTTTCATCTGCAAGGAGTGGGGATACTACGCGAATCAATGTTCAAATCAACAGAGTATGCCCCAAATGATGATATTGGATAATAATAAAGTTATGATACTACCACAGATGGAGAGGAATGACTAGTGTTCTTATGTTGTTATTAAATAGTTATTTCATTTGAGTGTTGTATCAACGATGTACTGGTTATATGAATTATGGAGATAAATAAGGATTGTACTGCAGTACTATTTCATTGAGGATTTGAGATTATATGGTACTATGAAAAGTCACTCAACAACAAGTTAAACTTTTTTTTAAATACATGGTTGAAGGAAATGTAATTTTGAATATGTTCTTGATATGGAGGTAGTAATTTTTGAATAAGATATGGTTGATTTGGATAAATTATATTAGATATTCTTGACTACCTTGACACTGATTAATGGTTTGTTTATTTCATCAGTTTTGGAATATTCAAAGTTTTTTGGATATAAGGAGTATATCTAGTATTCTATAAGTAATAAGGGATCTGGAATGTAATCAATAAGGTTTTATGGTGTTTTGGGATGTTGCAGTGTTTTAAAAAAATACATGATGAAGGTGTTCACATGCTATTACGTGGGAAAAATGATCTTCATTGGGTTTATCTACCTTATAAATTTTGGACTGTAAGTTGGACAGAAGTATTTTGGGTAAGTCTAGTTTGAGATTATTTTTGGATTTCCATAAAAAGGACAACTCAAAGGTCAGGCGGCAACCCATCACATCTAGCAAGGCCGTGAGACTTGAACCCACAACCGAAGGGTGACAAGGGTGTATCACCTACCACTAACCCACGTGATGTCCTGGATTGAATAATGTAGTTATTTTTTTTAAAGGGTATGGTAGATGAATTATAAATTCAGTTTTTTGGAACCCAATATGAATAGGCTAAATAGAATATTTTTTTTAGTTCAATTATCTTTTAGAGTGAAAGATGAGTTTGTGGTAGAAATTAGTTAATGGATGGAACTCTACATGAAAAGTATACTTTTTTATCTTATTCTATGAAGAAATAAATTCTTAAACATTAGGTATGTCATCTTAAAATAGAAAATGTTTTATTCTAATACCTTAAGTATTATTGATCCGATGGTATTTTAAATCATTATAGATTGGTGGCTTTGAGGACCACAATTCTACAATTGTTTGTGATTGATGACCTCAATCACTCCCTATAAATATTTATGTTTTTATTCCAATTACATGTCTCTAATTTCCACCAATGTTCTCCGAATCAAGATCATAATTCGATGATTACCCTTTCATTTCTACTTTCCTCTTATTAAGACTAAATTTTATTAACTGAATTTCCGATGTGGGTTTTCCTGAAAAAATATTTTCTATTTTAAGCCTTTTATTTTTGAAGAACAATTTCAAATTGCGAGGATGCAATTTATTGAAGTAGGGGAGAATGTAACACCCCAAGCTTCAACGTTATGCTTCTCTTTGAATAATACAGTAGTGTGTGTTGTACGCAACTTCGAGTTCTAACACACACCACAACCAATCAAACTAGAGGTCATGAATAGTTATACCCACTTTTTGAAATTTTATAATTTTTATTTTCAAAATAGACTTCATATTTGGATTTGGAATATCTAAATTATTCTAGGAGGAAGTTTTGGTTCTTTTTGGATAACTTTTATATTTTGATGAATAGTGAAAATGACTAAATTTTTATTCAAAAAAACTTTTTTAATCGAAATAATTAATAGTGATAAATTATGAATTTGAGTGGTTTTAAAGTATATTTAGAATATATTTTTACCATTTAATACAATTTTAGTCATTAGACTTAATTTCACATTTAAACCGGACATAAACAAGTGTCAATCTTTTGATAGTCGTTATCTTTTAAAAACACGCTTTTTGTTTTGAGAGCGGGAATTAATTTCAAATTAATTTCTTCCACTTATGTGTTTTGAATTTTGAAAAATGGAATCCATATTTGGAATCAGGATGTCAAAATTTTATAAATAGGTAACTTTTATTTTTATACATTTTGAATAATAACTTTGGTAAATATTTTATTTACCATGGTTAAAGGGTAAATCCAGTAAATAAGGGTAAAAAAATAATATTATAATAATAATAAATTACCCTAAAACGTGTCATAACCCTATTGGTTGATACATTTACGACAATGGGAATCTTTGTGTCGATTTTGGGATCTCATGGATCCACTTGTAAGTGATAATGACACTTTATATTAATTAAGTTAAAGTAAATACAAAAATGACATAAGCATATATCTTTTAGAAAAATAATTTTTACATAGGGTTATATATGTTATATTTTCAACTATAAATATTCATTATGAAGATAAAAATATTTCCTACATAATGGTATTTTATTTATAATTTTTAGACATTAAATAATTTAATTTATTTATGACATAATGATGATGCAGTAATTACCTTATTAGTGAAATATTAAAATAATTGATATTATAAATACCCAAATAAATATAATTTGAGGCTTTTAATGAATTACACGAATTCTATAGGTCAATATGACATGTTAGTATTTATTTAGTTAACTTTTTTCAATGTATTCATGCTGTTATGATTTTCACAAAAATCTAATACCAAATAGTGTCAAAAATGACATAAAAGAGTTTTTAAAACAAATATTATATTATTAATTGATATTAAATTCCTAAAAATATAAGGTTCGTCCAAAAGACTTGTATCATGATATTTGTATCATTAATGGACCACTTGGGTGTCTCTTGGATGTATATAGTATGTTTATTAACTATATAATATAAAAATACAAAGTGACATGGTAAGTGTCAAACTAATTAACTAAGAGTTAAAACTAGAAGATAAGGTAAATATAATGACCCAAACCAGTTTAAAATATATTTTTTGAAAGGATTTAGACCCATAACCACCTTATACTTTGAATAATATAATATTTAGCTATTAGAGACCGAATATAAATTTATTATAAAATAATAATTTATGTTTTTCCTAAAGAGCCCCTCCTCCCCCTGATAAAAGGACACCACTTATAACAAATTCATCACACCTATCAAGCCTTTTGGATCATCAAAACTCTGACCAATTAAGCTCCCTACATCCCTATCCTACTCTTAGAAGCCTTACTCTAGGCAGAAGGCACTTCAAGAGTCCTTTCTGTTTCAAACCAAAGGGAGTTACCCAAATTAAAGGTATCAATTTCTCTTAGCTTTTTTTCTTTTATTTTACTTCTCCAACCACTAAAATCTTCTTATTATTTACTTTTGTAAAAAAACAAGTATCCTAAATATACTAGGATTTATTATGATAAGTATTCGAACTACACATACACACACCTCCATCTAATGTGTGAAGAACATAAAGTTTCTATGGATGACAACCAAACGCCTCACGAAATGATGATTGTTCAATTATCTCTTACCACCTATCATGGTGGCCATTATGATGGAATTATAATTAAATATGTTATTAATGATATTTATTTTATATATAATATTCTGTAATTCCATTTCATATCATACCCTTATTTGTTTCATGTTGTATATATATACGATAATTTCATTTGAGGAAGTGCGGACTACCGCCCCCTCAAAGTGATATGACTTGTTCATACCATACATGGAATGTATAAAGGAAGGTGTTAATGAACTTAAGTAACACATATAAGATATTATATTATACTTGAATAATAATATATCTATTTATCATTTGTTTTTTATTCCTTTTAAATGAAAAATGAAATGGAAGTAGCGTTCGTGCATACGTACGGACTACCGTCTCCACGAACACTATGAGATTCATTCCTCATCCTATCCATTAATGTCTAATTATCATTTGATGATTAAAAATAATGTTTAAGGACTTGATATCATTATTTATATGAATAATATACAACCTATCCCTAACAAACATGTCTTATATAACAAAACATATAAAAGAAAATGAGTAAGTAAACACTCGAAACGATGATAATACTAAAATATTATTAACAAGGCAATATTAAAAGATCATATATGATATCATATTTATGTATATGATTATCTTATAATTTAATAACAATGATTTAACTATTATATAGGAGGTTAACCTACCCTTGACCAAGGAAAATTATAAGGTAAGGGGTTTTCATCTCACTCTTTATTCCTGTGAGATTCATGCTATATTGCCACTATTACCTTTTGTGTGGTGTATGTACTTCCCAGAATTGTATTCTTTGTGTAATACACTTTAATTTATGTGTATTTACATATTGATTTAATGATACTTATTTCAAGAGGTGTATGTTTCGTATGTTACCAAATTGGTAAAGGTTTATTTCACAATCTCTTCATTATCCGAGGTTGTTTATACGTAATTATCTACTGGGACCTCTTTATCATCCACATCCATGTTTCTTAAAAATGTATTTCAAAACATTCTTACTTTTTAAATAATATGGGTTGAAGTCATTTATACCCTTGTTTGAATTTTTATAAGAAGTTTATAAAGGAATCTTTATGTCGTTTTCCAAACAAGGTCCTTTGAAACCTTTTCGACAAATTAAGGTAAGAATGTATTTTTTTTAACTTATACGGTGGGTGCGGCTATTTTCCACCATTGTAAAATCTTAAAAGCTTCCATTATAAGCTTATAAGAATATTATGAAAGTAAATTTTTTATTTTATAATTATGGGACCCTTAAATGATTTCAAAATGAATATTTTAAGAATTTGTGAATGGTACTCTTTATCAAGATCAGAATTTTAAATGTTTTAAAGATTTATCTTTCAAAATATTTTTATTTAATGTCGATATTTTCAGAATGATTTTAAGGATTTATTTATATGGAAATGAATTTTTGAAATGATATTTCTTTTCAAAAGATTCAAAGTGGTATGGGGCACTTTGATTCAAAAATCTCTTTTAAATTACTTCCTTTATAAATGTGTGACTTTTACATGATTTCAAAAAAAGAGATATTTCCCTCAAATAGTTTTGATTTAATCTATGTCAACATCCTTTGATATATTTTAAGCTTATTTGAAGTTGATTTATTATGATACAAAACATCCATATTTTATTGAAGGTTTTCTGATATGTTTGACTGTGGATGTGTTATTTTTATACCATTCATGGTTTATGGAGAGAGTATTGAAATTTCGTATACTAGTTTTAATATAAATGTTTATGTTATGTTTAAACATGTTCTTATGAGGAATGCATTGGACTTAGTAAGTGACGGGTGGATCCCGCTATAGCTCCATGATGAATCTGTAGGTCTCATGAGACAAAGTAGTGTCTTGGCACGAGGCCTTGACAAAATCTTATTTGTAGGATTGGAACGAGGCCTTGGCTACGTGGATATGATAGTATGGTATTATACATTCCATCATTATAAAAGTGGTTATTGATATTGCATGTGATTATTCGAATAATAGAATATCAATGTGAATAAATAAATGGAATTATTTCATTTTATTTTTTCCATATTATTCTGAAGTTCAAGTTTAAAAGGCTTTTGTTTTAGTTACACATTTCCTTAAATGTTTATGCTTATTTATGAAAGTTTTTGCTATATTGTTATCCTTACTGAGCATCTGAGCTCACCCCTTTCTATGTTTTATTTTTCCCAGGATTCCAAGAAGTGTATTGTGATTGATATTCAGGGTTATGCCAAGGGAGTAATGACATTCATAAAAGATTGTTTATGTTGTTTTGTATGTTATAAAGTGTAATGTAACATTCATGTATGTAATCTATTTTTCAAGACTGCTAAACCGATTGTTTCTTTCGGACTTGATTCCATGTAATCATACCAATGTATTAAAATAATGCATCAACTCTGGGTAACTAGGCTTGGGGCGTTATAGAAAAGTTAGGATATGATTTAGGTAGAGTTATTTTTTGAATTTTAAGAGGTAGTACGCTTTTGTACTGAAGTTAAAAGAGACATGTCTTTATTAAAGAGTTATGGGGAAAACTCTACCCTATCCTTAGACAATGATGTATGTATTATTGGAGTACCATATGAAGGAGAAGTGATTTTGTTCACTCCTAAGCTTCCAGATCAGTCAAGATTATTTGAGAAGGAGAAGGAAATATAGTGCCTCAGACTCAGAAGTGTGAAGTCACCAAAGATTAAACATCTCTCAACAAAAATAAAATTTCTTGAACTACGGGAACATGGTTATCTCATTCTGAGAAAAGGAGAGAATGACTGTTAAAGGAAAAGTAACATCTTTGTTCTGGATTTTCTAGTTAACATCGGGAAGATAAACTTTGTGAAGTATATTTTTCTAATAATCACCAATATCAAGAATAAAACTCTCAAATCCCAGATAATCAAGTATTTAGCAATCCAATCTATGATCACAGTCCTATTATTATAATTGTCCAAAATTCCATGTATTTCTAAGACAAGAAAATTCAAGATTTTGTTGTTTAGTGATGAAACCTTGAGGAGATTGAATATTGGTTTTAATAGAAAGTCTATAGAATTTTATGACCTATCAGAAAGTGAGATTGAAGGTCTTTCAATTACTGTGAATTTAGAAGAGACATCCAAGAAATTACCGATAAAGATAAAGAATAAAGAACCAGAAATCAAAGAGAAGCCTTTAATTCTGGAAAGTCAGTCAGCACCCCCAAAACTGAAGAAGAAAAAACATTTCATGATGAAGTTGTAGTGATGTGGAGGGAACAAAATAATAATATAAAATAAGGAGATCTGAGTTTTGACCTGGATCCTGCTAAGGAAAAGGCTTTAAAAATTCAGGCTGTTGAGGAATATGAAAATAAATAAAACAAAAGAACCAAAAGAAGAAAATGTATGAAGCATAAATTATTCAAGCTCTTATCAAGGATACTGGGAATGATTTTGAACAGATTTGGGTACCAGAATCATTTCTACAAGAATCGGTACCAGTGGCTCTAGGAAGAAAGATTACAATTCAGGAAACTGAAGGGGGATAAGATATAGTTCATGAAGAATAAGTGGAAGAAGAATAAGAGGAAGAATACGATGATATAGAAGATGTGATAATCCAAGTTGAAGAATATCATGAGAAGGAAAGTACTTCTGATAAGATTTCAATTCGAACTTCCCAAGATGAATCAACAAAACTTGCTTCTCAAGGAATGGATCATGAGGGTTAGAAAGACGTTAACAAGCCGTCTGATGATGAAAGAAGAAATCACAACTTCATCCAAATTGAAGATCCTAAGGAAGATGCTGAGAAGGAAAAGGTTGATTAAGATAAATTTTTTCAACTCTCAGATTGTGAGAATGAATCTCTAAAGGCCGTGGAGACTATTTCCAAAGAATATAATGGAAAATAAAATATTGGTGATACACCAAAGACAGATGTGGTGGTTAAAATGATTCTGGTGGATCATCCGAGAGGAAGGCTGTAGATATAGTAAAAGATTCTTCACTAATAAGGGAATCAAATTCCGAATCATCTTCCATGGGTCATGATTTCGTGGTATTGTCTCAAAAAAATTAGTAGACACTATACCATTGTTTCCAAATATTAACTCAAGGTTTCAGATGCTTCAACATTCCTTTAATCAAAATTTAGATTCCTTAAGCATGATCATGGAAAAATTCATCAATCTTGAGGCTGATTTCAAAACCTTATATATCGGTTATGATACACATAGGAGATATTGTAAGGAAATTACAAAATGGTCAAGAAAATTATTGAATACTGGAGAATAATTGATTATTTCTAGGACTAAGTGAAATATGATTTTAATATATCAGATGACTGGATAAAGGACCTTATAATAAGTTTTATAAAGAAGCTAAACCTTGAACCACTAGATTGGAAGAATGAATATAAATATATTAATGGAAATATGAATTCAGTTGGCTTAAATTTGGAGATATAAAGGGATATCATGATAGAGTTAGAAGAAAAGTTCAATCAGTAAGAATAGATACTGAACTCTAAGGTAGAAATCCTTAAATCTCAGGAAGAGAAAAACAAGGCACTAGAAAAGAAAAATCAGGATCAGGAACAGCTGCTCAAAATATGGGAGGAAGATTATAAAGAGCATAAGAAGTTAAAGACAATCGTAAATAAGATTATGCCAAAGGAAAAGAAGGAAGAATAAAATTTTCCTATCAATTCTGATCTATTATTGTACAACCTTGTAACAATTTTTCCAATATTAATAAAAAATATTGTTGTCCTTTATTTGTTTTGTTGTGTATAGTTCTAATATTTCAGGTACCATATTTTTTTTATTCGCTCTGTTCTTTTTTGAAAATCACAAAGGGGGAGAAAATAATGATAAAAAGAATACAAAGTATAAAGGATAGCATTCCCTAAGTAAGTGGGCATTTAAATAAGGGGGAGTTTACATAAAGAAGATTTTCATATGCAAGAAAAAGTAAAATCTCTCTAAGGAAGTCAAGAATATGATCTGTAGGGATTCCAAAACCTAAGGGGGAGTTAGTTGTATTAATAATTTTAACAACCCTAAGTTTCATTAATGGAAATACCTCTTGATATAATTAAATGTCTCTTTATGTTTATATAAAATGTCAACTTCTTTGGTTTTATGTTAAGAATTTTGATCGTTGCTAATATAGTCGTTGAACAGTGATCACATGATTAGTATAATTATAGGACTTTAACAAATCCATTTTACTCAGACAAAGGAAGCGATGGCCTCATCCAGTAGAATTTCCCCATACGAAGCCCATTTATCGGAGCTCGGAAAAAAGGTGGCGTCTTTGGGCTTCACCCTTTAACAATACCAAACTGAGCTTCATCATGTCAAGCTCGAACGTGATTGTATATGGGAAAAGTGGAAGTTGACTAAAATTACCACTCGAGCGATGTTATCCGAGCCACCCCAAGAGTCTATCACCATCGCACACCTTACCCTTAGGTATTATGCGGCTATTTTAAGGGGTTATGTAACAAATAAGTAGTGATATGTTCTTGTACATTATTTTCTGTATATAAAAATGAATATAATTTCTAGTCATTTTTGATACATTTTAAATAGTTTTTAAAGTACAAATAGTGTTTTTAATTATTATTTAATTAAGAAATCTATTTTATTGAATTAATTTATTTTTTAATTAAATAATATTTTAATAAAATAATAATATTATTATTAAATTAATTTTTATTAAATATAAATGATCTTATAATTTTATGAATGCAATTAAATTTTTTTACTAAGGTTTGAAAGCCATTTCTGTAAAAACACGTGAATTTTCGATAAATGTCAGTTTTTATTTTAAAAGTGAAATAAAATATTTAGAAAAATATTTAGATAAAATAAATGTAATTTCTGGAATCAGGACGTCAAAATTATCCAACGGTGAATTTTTCATAATTTTCTGAGACAGTCAAATTTTTGGGTAAAAATTAAATGTCGTTTAAATATATAATGTGTTTTATGACATCATAATGACCCAATAGTGATGTAATAAAATAATATAATCTTTATGTTAGACCAATATATGTTTTATCATTAAAATAATGTGATTTTGGGTTTTTTTGACTTACTTTTCAAAGCTTTAATGGACCCCTCCAAACTTATTCAACACCTTTCCTTTTTAAATTAATTTCAATTGGAGTGTGACTCACCTCCACATGAGCAACCCTAATATTTTAAGAAGTTCGGAATTTTTCCATATAAAATATTATTTTCTTCTTCCCTTTTCCAAAAACCATGGGCAAAAACCATGGGATGGTTTGTGGTTTGGATTAATTTATTTTAAGGGGACCCAAACCGAAATAATAAAGAATTCCCTCACCTTTCCTATATAAACCCACCCAAGCTCCCACTTCCTCCTCACTCAAATCCTTTGGCGTTCGTCCAACCTCTTCCCTACTCTCTGTAGAATCCTCCCAAGGTTGCCCAATCTCCCAAGAAGCCTCTCACAACCCTCTCTCTAACCTTTGGTAGCACACTTCCAAGTAATGGTTTTTCTTCCTTTCTCATTTTTGTCAATTTTCATTAAGTTGTATTGACCTTTTAATTTCAATTATGAATGTTTCGGTATGGTTTCTCACCTCCCCCATACTTCCCTCTTATTTTTTGAATGATGGTAGATCCCTTTCTCTCTCATTAAATGCCTCCCATGTACACCCGTTACTTTACCGAAATTCCGAAAGGAACTTCTCTCTCTTCTTTTACATTCAAGCAATAATTTTGTATCGTGAATCTAAATTCTATTACAATTGTTGGGAAATGTATCTATATGACCTCCTTACTGTCCATTACATGTAAATATGATTATGAATCCCTTTCTCTCTCATCAACCATTTTTATGAATTCTTATGTCACGCCGTTACGCTGCTGAAATCGCACCGATTTTCAAAGCCAATGTCATTGTGTAGTGGATACCATGCCCATTTCTCCATCAAGGGTATTCACCTTTATTAGCCTTTACTTATTGATTACAAAGTTTCATGTATTCATTACACATTCCTTTATTGTGGAATATATGATTATGTTTTATGAATCCATGGTTTATGATCTATGTGGCAAACTTATGCATGAAATGAAATTTCTAAGAAGGGTACGCCCTTATAGCGCTCCAATGCATTGGGTAAAGTATAGTATCATGATACATCATGTGAAATTAGTGTTTACTTATGCTTATTCAAATGAAATGTGGGTTTACTCATGCTTTATGTGTAATGAGGATTTAGTCATGCTCCAAGTGCAATGAGCCTTGGCTCATGCTAATTCCATGTTAAGTGTTGTTGCCACATTTCCATGTTATGATTATCATTCTTTTTCATGCCTTTATGTTCATGTTTTTATTATGCTCTATTGATATTCCTATTGCCTAACATGTATTGTAATCCTCATGTTATTCCGTGTGTACTCCCTTACTAGGCATTATAGCTCACCCTTTTCATATGCATGTTCTCAGGTTATCCTATGAAATGCTAAGTACGAAGGAATGTAGTGGTCATGTAAAGGAAGTTTTCAATAAAGATGTTTTATTTCATGTTTTAGGTTTTTATGTAATGATCCTAATCCCCAAAGACACTAAACCTCTCGATCTTCTTTGTTGTATCAAGTGAAGTTTTATATAATAAATCATGTTTAAGTTGTAATGAAAAGCAGAGTTGCTATAGTTGGTATCAGAGGATAGGTTTAGTTATTTATGGGATTAGGAAACCCTAGTAAAGCGTTAGATACAAGACTAAGTATAATAAAAACATCCCTAAGATTTGGTAAGTACTTAGTAAGTGTTTTATCAAACAAATACATCATTGTCTGGATACGATCAGGTAGAGGCGGCTCTGGCACAGATGTATCCAAGGGGTACAACCCGAAAACACTGCTTTGAGCTAGACTTGAACGGGAACTGGTGCATGAAAATCGGCCTTTCTGCACTCTTGGTTATGACACTCCCGGGGGATATGTTTTGATAAATTCAAAATCTTAGTATGAACCATTATTAAGGGAATTAAAAAAAATTCCCCTAAGAATATATGTTAGAAATTAGATCATTAAAAGCCCAGATTAAAGCCTATAGACTCTTGAGTAAGGAAATAAAAGTTTATTTATAAGTCATAAAATTTTGTCTTTGGATTACCCTTTATGTGTTACCCCTAACTTTCCTTTTATTCCAGCCAATGGTCGGTAATAGTAGGACTCATGCTAACAACCGTTGTGAAGATTAGTGTGATGACTGTACTAATGAGATGCCCAATCCAATTGGAGCAGGAATCGTGAACTTTGTCACGCTTCTCTCTCAGATAACTCAAGTTTTGAATAGAAACATGGGTCAATAAGAACGTTCAACCCCCCCTAAGAAAGAACAAGTCACTATTGGAAGCTTCATGAGACAAAGGCCTCCTACTTTTAGTGGATCATCTGATCCCACGATCACTGAACAATGGATCAACTCCATTGAAAAGATATTCTCCATCCTCCAATGTTCTGAACAAGAGAAGGTTCTCCTGGCGGCTTATCGTATGGAGGGTGATGCTGATCAATGGTGGATGTTGATCAAAAATACGAAGCCAGAGGAGGAGATTGAGGTGTTGGAATTGAAGGATTTTTGGAAGATGTTTTTCGATAAATATTTTCCGCGCACACTCTGGCTTAAGATGGAAAGGGACATCCTTTACCTTAAGAAAAAAGATGAAGAATATGTTGGAGCGTACGAGGAAAACTTCACAAGGCTTGCACAATATGCTTCCGGATTTTTTGTTACCCCTGAATTCAAGGTTGGCCGCTTCTTTGGTGGGATGAAGCATAGCTTTCGGAAAGCATTAGTGATCCGTGACTTCGACAGCTATGAGGAAATTGTCCGATGTGCCCTCAAGGTCGAAATGGAGATCAGAGAATCCCTGGGGTATCATGGGGATAAGAATCATAAGGTGGAATTCAATGTTGGTGGGCCGATGAATAAATATGACGGTGCTAAGAAGATCCAGCACCCAACTTGCCAAAAGTGCGAAAAGAAGAAACCTGGAAATTGCCTTAAGGAGATGAGAAAATGCTTTAGGTGTGGAAGATAAGGTAACCTAGCTTATAATTGTCGGCAAGAAAGACCCACGGTTGCGACAGAGGAGAGGAACGCCCTGTTTGAACCTCAATGCGTTGTTCAATGCTACAAATTCAAACAACCAGGTCATTTTGCAAATCAGTTCCCTAATCCAAGGGTTTTCGGAGACAACCAACAACCTCCAAGGCAGTAAAGAAGAGATTTTGTAATCACTTCTGCCGATGTGAACCCTGACAACGAAGTAGTGACAGGTACGCAAGATATTCATTCAAGAATAGAGAACGTACGTTTTGATTCATGTTCTATGAATTATTTTATATATTGAAAGATTAGAAGAACAAACCTAGCACCACCACAAATCATGGAAGTAAAGATTTCGGTGAGTACGACAAATGGGGCAATCATTGCATCCCATTAATATAAGTCCTCCCCTATTATAGTATGTGGATTGAATTTCTCGGCGAACCTCGTTATACTCCCTATGGTGGAATTTGATGATATTCTTGGCTTGGATTGGATTTCCTTATAGAGAGACAACATAAATTGTCGGGAGATGGAAATCACACACCATATGGAGAATTGACCCCCGATTATTTACAAGTGTCAGGAGGAAGATGAATCTACTTTAGCTCCATTATCTCAAGCATGGATATTATTGCCTTATGAGAACGCATATCTGGCTCAGTTTATTGAGTCCAAGGAAGAAACTATCCTTGAAGAAATGCCTATTGTGAGGAAATTCGCTGAAGTGTTTCCCAAGGAACTGCCTGGTCTTCCTCCAAGAAGAGATGTTGAGTTCTCTATTGAACTTATACCTGGGGAACTACCAATATCCAAGACTCCATATATAATGGCTCTTGTAGAGCTTGAAGAGCTGAAGAAACAACTACAGGAGAATCTGGATAAAGGGTTTATACACCCAAGTGCTTCACTATGGGGTGCACCAGTCCTCTTCATCAAGAAGAAGGATGGGTCAATGCGACTTTGCATCGATTATCGTGAACTTAACAAAATCACGATAAAGAACAAGTATCATCTCCCATGAATTGATGACTTGTTTGATCAGCTGCGTGGAGCACAATACTTCTCCAAGGTGGATTTGTAGTCGGGATATTATCAAGTAAGGGTGAAGAAGGAAGATGTCCCCAAAACTGCTTTTCATACAAGGTACGGGCACTAGGAATTCATAGTAATGCCTTTCGAACTCACCAATGCTCCAGAAATATTCATGGACTTGATGAATAGAGTCTTTAGAGATTACCTTGACAAATTTGTGGTTGTCTTTATAGATTATATTCTAATATACTCCAAAACCAAGGAGGATCATGAGGAGCATTTAAAAACTGTACTAGAGACTTTGCGTAAGGAGTAGCTCTATGCAAAGTACAGAAAGTGTAAGTTATGGTTGATGGAAGTCTCATTCTTGGGCCATATCATCACAAGAAATGGGATATCTATGGACCCCTCCAAAACAGATGCAATTTATGGATGGCCGAGGCCAACATCAGTAACACATATCCGTAGCTTCTTGGGGTTAGCTGGATATTATCGATGATTTGTGAGAAATTTCTCACGATTGTCCAACCCTCTTACCAAGCTAACTAAAAAGGGAGTAAAGATTTCTTGGAGTGATGAATGTGAAGAAATCATCAAGGAGTTGAAAAGGAGGCTTATCACTGCGCCCGTGCTCACTTTACTTACAAGTGGGGAACTTTTTGTTGTTTTCTGTGATGATTCAAAGAAGGGATTAGGCTGTGTGCTGATGCAGAATGATAAAGTTATATCCTATGACTCAAGGAAGTTGAAAACCCATGAGTGAAACTATTCAACGCATGATCTGGAGTTGGAGGCGGTGATCTTTGCCTTGAAAATTTGGCGGCATTATCTCTATGGAGAGAAATGTGAGATATATACTGACCACAAGAGTCTTAAATATATATTCACACAGAAAGAGCATAGTATGCGCCTGAGAAGATGGATATAGCTCATCAAGTATTATGAATGTTCAATACATTACCACCCTAGGAAATAGAACAAGGTGATAGATGCCCTAAGTATAAAGGACCCATCAATTCTATCAATGATGTGAATTGAGAAGGATCCAATCTTCTTAGACTTGATGAAGATGAACATGGGAATCATAATGAAGGGAAAATAATCTATCCTTTCACAAATGATTGCTCAACTATCTCTTTTGGAAAGGTTAAAGGATTCTCAAAAGGATGATGTGGGAATTCAGGAAAAAGTGGAAGCTATCAAAAAAGGGAAATCCTCAAAGTTTAATGTTAATGAATAAGGAATTGTGCGGTTTGGGAAAAAACTATGTGTTCCATCACGTCCGGAGTTGAAGAAGGAACTTTTGGATGATGCACATAGTTCAAATTTCTCTATTAACCCAGGGAGCACAAAGATGTATCGAGATCTCCAAGAAAACATTTGGTGGGATAGTATAAAGAAAGAGATCGCTGAATATACATCAAAGTGCCTGATGTGTCAGCAAGTGAAGGTAGAGAGGCATAAGTCTAAGGGGATGATGCAACCATTTCCCATACCAGAATGGAAATGGGAGAACATCACCATGGACTTCGTCACCGGACATCCAAGGACATCCAAAGACAACAATGCAATCTGGCTTGTTGTGGATCATCTTACAACGACTGGACACTTCATTGCTATTCGGGAGGATTTCTCTTTTGATCAACTAGAACAGATATATATCAGGGAAGTGGTAAGGTTGCATGGAGTACCACTATATATTGTGTCTAACTGAGATCCAAGATTCACCTCTATGTTTTGGAAGAGTCTTCAACACGCTCTAAATACTGAACTAAACTTCAGTACGACCTATCATCCTCAAACTGATGGCCAATCTGAGCGGACTATCCAAACACTTGAGGATATATTGAGAGAGTGCTCAATGGACTTTAAAGGAGCATGGGATCAACATCTTCCTCTGGTTAAGTTTTCATATAATAACAGTTTCCACTCAAGCATCCAAATGGCACCAAATGAAGCCCTGTATGGGAAAAGGTGCAGAACACCGACATGTTGGGATGAGGTCAGTGAATGTAAGCTACTTGGACCAGAAATGGTCGAAGAAATGGGGGAGAAGGTGAAAACCATTCGGAACCATATCAAGGTATCCCAAAGTTGACAGAAGAGTTACACATATAATCATCGATGAGACCTTGAGTTTAAAGTTGGAGACATGGTGTTTCTACACATATCTTCGTGGAATAAGGTCATGGGGTTTGGAAGGAAATGGAAGTTAAGTCCAAGGTACATCTGCCCCTTCGAGAATCTTGATCGTGTCGGGGCTTTGGCCTATCGACTAGCACTTCCACCTGCCATGGAAATAGTACATGATGTCTTTCATGTATCCCTCTTAAGGAAGTACATACCAGACCCTTCACATGTACTCTCTTCTGAGGTGGTACAATTGGAAGATGATATTTTTTATGAGTAGAAACCAGTGAAGAACTTAGATCGTAGAGAAAAAGTTCTATGAAATAAGACAATGCCCCTCGTCAAGGTGTTGTGGAGAAACTACAAGTTTGAATAAGCAACTTGGGAATCAGAGGATATGATGAAGTTGAGTTACCCACATTTGTTTTAGTGTGGGAAAAGGAAAATTTCGAGGGCGAAATTTCTTAAGGGGGTAATATTGTAACGACCCTATATTTCATTAATGGAAATACCTCTTGATCTAATTAAATGTCTCTTTAGGTTTATATAAAATGTCAACTTCTTTGGTTTTATGTTAAGAATTTTGACCGTTGCTAATATAGCTATTGAACAGTGATCACATGATTAGTATAAATATAGGACTTTAACAAATATAATTTACTCAGTAAAAGGAAGCGATGACCTCATCCAGTAGAATTTCCCCATACGAAGCCCATTTTTCAGAGCTTGGAAAATAGGTGGTGTCTTTGGAATTCGCCCTTAACCAAGCCCAAGCTGAGCTTCATCATATCAAGCTCGAATGTGACCGTCTACGGGAAAAGTGGAAGTTGATTGAAATTACCACTCGAGCGATGTTATCCGAGCCACCCAAAAAGTTTGTCACCATCGCACACCTTAGCCTTAGGTCTTATGCGGATATTTTAAGGGGTTATGTAACAAATAAATAGTACTATGTTCATGTACATTATTTTCTGTATATAAAAATGAATATAATTTCTAGTCATTTTTGATACATTGTAAATAGTTTTTAAAGTACAAATAGTGTTTTTAATTATTATTTAATTAAGAAATATATTTTTTAAATTAATGGATTTTTGAATTAGATAATATTTTAATAAAATAATATTATTATTATTAAATTAATTTTTATTCAATATAAATGATCTTATAATTTTATGAATGCAATTTAAATTTTTTATTATGGTTGGAAAGCCATTTCTGTCAGAACCCATGAATTTTTGATAAATGTCGGTTTTTATTTTAAAAGTAAAAATTAACATATTTATAAAATTATTTAGATAAAATAAATGTAATTTCTGGAATTAGGATGTCGAAATTATCCAACGGTTAATTTTTCATAATTTTCTGAGACAGTCAAATTTTTGGGTAAAAATTAAATACCGTTTAAATATATAATGTGTTTTATGACATCATAATGACCCAATAGTGATGTAATAAAATACTATAATCTTTATGTTAGGCCAATATATGTTTTATCATTAAAATGATGTGATTTTGGGTATGTTTTACTTACTTTTCAAAGCATTAATGGATCCCTCGAGACTTATTCAACACCTTGCCTTTTTAAATTAATTTCTATGGGAGTGTGACTCACCTCCACATAAGTAACCCTAATATTTTAAGAATTTCGGACTTTGGAATTATAAAATATTGTTTTCTTCTTCCCTTTTCCAAAAATCATGGGCAAAAACTGTGGTATGGTTTGTCGTTTGGATTAATTTAATGTAAGGGGACCCAAACCTAAATAATAAAGAATCCCTCACCTTCCCTATATAAACCCACCCAAGCTCCCACTTCCTCCTCACTCAAAGCCTTTTGAGTTCACCAAAACTCTTCCCTACTCTCTCTAAAATCCTCCCAAGGTGCCCCAATCTCCCAAGAAGCCTCTCACAAGCCTCTCTCTAGCCTTTGGAAGCACACTTCCAAGTAAGGGTTTTTTCTTCCTTTTTCATTTTTGTCAATTTTCATTGAGTTGTATTGCCCTTTTAATTTCAATTATGAATGTTGGGGTATGGTTTCACACCTGCCACATACTGCCCTATTATTGTTTGAATGATGGGATATCCCTTTCGCTCTCATTAATTGCCTCCCATGTACACCCGTTACTATGCCGAAATTCCGAAAGGAACTTCTCTCTCTTCTTTTACATTCAAGAAATAATTTTTTATCATGAATCTAAATTCTATTAAAATTGTTGGGAAATGTATCTATATGACCTCATTACTGTCCATTACATGTTATATGATGAGGAACCCCTTTCTCTCTCATCAACCATTTTTATTAATTCTTATGTCACGCCGTTACGCTGCCGAAATCACACCAATTTTCTAAACCAATGACATTGTGTAGTGGATACCATGCCCATTTGTCCATCAAGGGTATTCAACTTTATGCACCTTTACTTATTGATTACAAAGTTTCATGTATGAATTACACATTCCTTTATTATGGAATAAATGTTTATGTTTTATGAATCCATGTTTTATGATCCATGTGGCACACTTATGCATGAAATGAAATGTTTAAGAAGGGTGCGCCCTTATAGCGCTTCAATGCATTGGGTAAAGTATAGTATCATGATACGTCATGTTCAATGAGTGTTGAATCATTATAATTCAAGTTAAAATAGGGTTTACTTGTGATTTATGTGCAATGAGGATTTACTCATGCTCCATGTGCAATGAGCCTTGGATCATGCTAATTCCATGTTAAGTGTTGCTGCCACATTTCCATGTTATGATTATCATGCTTTATCATGCCTTTATGTTCATGTTTTTCTTATTCTCTATTGATAATACTATTGTCTAACATGTATTTTACTCCTCATGTTATTCCATGTGTACTCCCTTACTGGGATTTATAGCTCACCCTTTTCTTATGCATGTCCTCAGGTTATCCCATGCAATGCTAAGTATGAAGGAATGTAGTGGTCATGTAAAGGAAGTTTTCGATAAAGATGTTTTATTTCATGTTTTAAGTTTTTATGTAATCATCCTAATACCCAAAGACAATAAACCTCTCGATCTTTTTTGTTGTATCAAGTGATGTTTTATGTAATAAATCATGTTTAAGTTGTAATGAAAAGCAGGGTTTCCATAATCATGATTAATAAGTAAATGGAGATTAGTTTTTCTTTTTAAGTTAATAAATAAAATTCTTAGTCCTTATATTGTTTTTTGAAATATTTTTTTCTCTTTCCAAAAAGGGGTATATTATTGAGTCAATATGGTTTCCTAATGAATTTTCCATTCCTCTATGTTTTGGAAATCACAAACACTTTATCCCAAGGAAAATTATCTTTCCCTAAGGACTGTTTTCTTAATAAAAATTTCTCTTTTATAAGTGAATTTTTATCCGAACCATTTTTTTCATTGTCTCATTTTATAATTTAGCATAATCAATCTATTTTTATTACTAATTAAAAATTTTATATTCATATATAAAACCGTATAATATTAAATTTTAATAGATATAGAGTGTTCTCTTTTTAGACTCCGAATTCTATAAAATTCAGACTCTGAATTCTCAGAAATTCAGACTCTGAAATCATTGAAATTAAAACTCAGAATTCACTGAAATTTAGACACTGGATTCTCTAAAATTTATCCTTAGAATTCTTGGAAATTCAGACTCTAAATTTTCTAAAATTTTAAATTCAAATTATTTGAAATTCAAACTCCGAATACCTTGGAATTCAGACAAATAATTTCTCAGAATTCAGATTCCAAATTAATTAGAATACAGGCTCAGAAATCTTTTGAATTTAGATTCTGAATTCTCTGTAAAAAAAATCTGAGTATCCATGTATTATAGATTCCAGTTGTTTATATGATTATAATTTAAATTATATTTTTCCTTAGACTCCAGAAATTCATATTTAGTTAAGCTACTTCAGTTTTGTTACACATGTTATTATTCTGAAATGATTTCAAACAATTTGGTTCTAACTAACCATTGGTTGAGTGACACGTGTACAGGTCCCTCCGATATTCAATGAAAAATATGACTGTTGGAGGAGGGAGCCATCGTTTGGAGTTTTTTCTATAAATATGAGCTCCTTCGAATGATTTCGTAATTGTTTCATCAATCTAGATATTACATGATGTGAAGTGATTTCAAGAGAGAGAGACTATCATGCTCTTTGTGTTCTAAACACCTTGTTAATCTTGCTTCATGTGACTCTGATTATTGCTGATTATAATCGAGGGCTTCCAGGGAGAGGAATACAGAGGTTCCAACTACCTTAAAGTTCTAGGACTTTTTGGTGTAGGAAGATAGATGTGCTGACTACCTTAAAGATTGAGGGTTTGCTTTGATAGCATGATAGATTCCGATATTCCAATCGAAGGCTTACCCTGATGTGGGTAAGATATATTTTCATGAAAATATAAATCATGGGATATTTATCCAGGGTTGTTGGATACCATTCTCTTTAGGTTAAAATATTTCCTACTTGTTACTTGTTTTGTTTAAAGTTTTTATTTTTACTGTATTTTGATAAAGGAATAAAGTATCACTCTCTTATACTTTCTTATAATTTTATTTACTCCGATAAGTATGATTCTATATGTTATAAGGTATATTATTTTCCTAAGTAATAATTTCTTATGTTTCATTTCTGGAACCATATTTTTGGAAGCCACACAATTTTGTATCATTTAAATTTTAGTAGGGTTTGTGAATTTACCTTGTTTAACTTTGTTAAACATAGTTTTCCTTATGGTTAAAAATGAATGTTTTTAATCATAAATTTTACCCCCCTTGTAATTTAGTGTCTATAAATAATATTTTGATCTTACAGTTTTAGGGTTCCACTTGAGGTTTTTTTGGCTATTAGTCTACTTTTTTTCCTTTTCTCCCTAACCATGGATCCCCTCCAATGATTTTTGAGACACCTAAACTTCTGGATCGATCTGATCGACATTCCATCTTCATTGCGGTTGTGGGGTGTCTCTATGGGTAAGTTATCTTTCGTATTCTTCATTGTTAGAGATCATAGTATCACCTCTAGGTTTCATTATTAGATCTTCCGATCTACATTGGTTTTTCTCTTTCCCTCTTCCAAGATCTATTGTGTTATCCCAATCTAGAGGTTGTTCTTTTATTTCTTGTCATGCGGCAAGCATTCCTTATTGAGGAACATCATTTAAACTTCTCTTTTGACCCTTTTCTTATCCAATTTGATCTATATTTTCATTTGGATTTGATTCTAGGGTATCCTATGTTGTTTTTGGGTTTTTTTTGCGGGTGGATTTTTTACGGGTATGTGTGACACGACCTTTGAGGTAGGTGGTTCTATCTCTAGAATATAATAATTAGACTAATTTATCTTGTTTTATAAATTAATTTATGAAATTGGAAGGATTGTTTGTGTGTGTTTAAAAAAGTGGTTTTAAATAGAATTTGTTTTCCATGTATTTTGATAAATTAAAGTCATATGGTTAATTTTGAAATAATGAAATTGAGTTGTGAAAATGAGAACATGGGTTACCTTGGGTACTTAGGTGGAAGTTTTATCCTGATCCCATCGTACATGTTTTTTTATTATTAAGATGTTTTCTTATGAGACTCTCCCCTTTTTCTTAGGCCCATTGTTCTAGGGGGTGGATATTGACAATGTATGGGGGTTTACTCATGGGGTATTCCTCTGCTTCCTAGACCTGTTTTCAAGGAACTGAATCATGTATTTGATTTATTATGTTACGAGTAGTTTGTTAGTATGACTTGCAGTGACCCTTGGTTTCGATGCATGATCTACTACTTCTGTTATTCACAACATTGATTTATGTGTTATCCTTGATATAAATGTTATATTTATTTTGTTAATAATTTTGGAAAAAGGAAATATTTATCATGTTATATATAAAACTGATTTACTACTTATCAAGCCATGTTTTTTTAGATATGTATAGATGGATTGTTATACTGAGATATGATATGGAACACCTCGGTGGGATCCTACTTATCCTATTATCTCACACATTGCGCACCTCCTCGGTGGTTCATAGACCATTTTATGTCTTCCAATACATGGAAAGGAAATCCACCAATGTGAGTTGGTGAGGTTTGTGTCAACTGATTTTGGGTGGATGGTCGTGAGATGGTGGGAGTTCGTCCACACCATCTCATAGAATAGTTGATTAGTTTTGGTCCTTGCCATTGGAAATGTTTTTAGAGCTTTGAATACTTTTTCAGTTGTTCTTTTCTACCATCTATTTACTATTAAAACATATATATTCCTCTATAATTATTCTATCTATTTCATTTTATGTATACATATATTACATGTGTTTGATCAAATTGGGTGAAATCATTCGCTATGGCATGTTGTTTGATTCTTAGGTTCTTTTTTCTAGTCTGTGGGGATCAAGAACGCCCATTGTGTATGTAACAGACTAGGTAGGGTGACAAGTTTGGGGTAAACTATGTTAGTTCATTATAGTCAGGAAGTTGTTATATATTTTTCATGTATTATATAGGTTATTGACATTATTTTTGGTCTTCTTTTGTAGATGTAGGAAACTCTTGACTTTAGCACAGGTCTTATACATGTTATTGGCATGATTGTTTGTGAGAATTTTTAGTCGTAGGAAGACCTTGACATTAGTTCAGGTTATATATAGGTTATTAGCATTATTGTTTGCATGATTGAGTATCATAGTGTGAGACTAATCTGTAGGATGTACTTAACACTATCACATGTTATATATAGGTTAATTTCATTACTTTTTTCCATACATGTGTATATCATGAGAACTATGCTTTTTCTATTCCACATTGGGGATATTTCAGGATGGTTACTGATGTTTCATCCATAATTATGTTGATGAAGGTGATTTTCTCTCGACATGGTGCCAAAGGAGGCAGAGCCGGTCCTCGAGGACACAAAGTTTTCTTGTTACTGGTGTGATATATTTTGGTTATATCTGTACATAGTTATATTTATGGTACACACTTGTATATTTTCTGAAATATTGGTAGGTGTCATTTGTGGTGTTATTCTAATTATTCCACCCAAAACATTCATGGGATTTTTGGAGTGCTTATAGACTTCATGAAAAGTTATCCAGTGAAGGGAAAATTCCATATGGTGGAAGATTGAGTAGGTGGAGCTGGATGATGTAGTGGTTGTTAGATGTCATTTTTCTAAGAGGTATTCTGGTGCCTTTATTTATAAGGTTACCTATAATGGAGAGCCTTGTTTTGTTTTATATATTATATCATTTACGACATCTTTAGTCTTTCATCATTTACACTAAATATTAATTAAATTTATATATTGGCGTTGATATTTACTGATCCCTTGACAAGATTAAGGAAGTATAGTCTCTCCATTATTCCACTTGATACCCTCACTGCTTGTCGGAAACCTATTTCATAAGGGGAGGCACGCATGAGGCCATGTGTCATTCTAGATCTCACTCAGTGGTTCAGTTTGTGATTTTATAGGATAAAAAGTAGTTAGATGTATTAGAGTTGAAAAATTAGAAAAAGAATAGGTTGTAAGATACTTAGATAGTAGAGAGATTGTTAAAAGGAGTTTGTATGTATTTTAAAAATCTTGTGCATCCCACCTCTCACACCAATTGGATAAATCATGAAGCAGGATTATTTTTTCAAGAATCATTATTTATCCTGTTGAAATTCAATCTATCGCTAATATGGTAATAATAAAGGTTTATGTTAAGGAATTAGTCCCAAATGTTCCATAAAAATAATCATAACCAAAACTAACTAGAAATGGAAGCCTAATAAATTTAAGGTATATTTAAAATGAACTTAATGAAGAATTTCGATAAAGAAAAAGGTGAAGAATAAATGAAAGGAGCATAGGAGGGAAAGAATTACAAGAAGATGATGATTTTAAAGAAGATGATATAGAAGAAGAATTTGAAGTTGGAGAAGAAGATGAGGAACATGAATATGATTAAGTGGGTGATAATGAAGAAACACAATCCGAAATGGAAACATCGTAATATTCATCCTCATTATATTTAAACTCCAAAATTTATAATGATGATAAACCAGAAAGTACTCATCAAGAAACATTGTCATTATAAAAGGAAGCAAAGTCATCCTACAGAAAATAAGAACATGATCAAAAGTCTATGACCAAGAATCTAAGAGAGTTGAAACTGATAGTGATGTTGAAATTCGTTAATTTATTGCTGAGAGGAATGTTTCAATAAAATATGAGGAGAAATTAAATGAATCATCCACCAGAACTATAAACCCAAACCTCTATCAGTTAGATCATGATCAATCGGACTCTATAGCAATAATTGCATAGAAGGGGTTTGATTTTATTTTTCTATATTTGAAAATATTTATAGAGTATATTATGTATATTCAAAATATTGAAATGAAATTATGATCTTTCAGGAATCATGAATGACACCCCGGAGTGAATCGTGGTTTTTATGGAAACTAGGATACGAATTGAAACTGATTTGAATGTTTTCCATTAAAATTTTAGGACTCAAAATTCCTCATATAAACATTTAGTGAAATAGTCAAATCTGATTGATATCAATACTCAAGAGTATTATTAAATATTTTTTAAATTAAATAATCATATGTTATAATTGGATGAATATTGTAACAGATTATCCTCATATACTGCTAATAGAGATGAGTTTTTTGATGAATTCCGAAACACTACGAAAGATCAGATTGAGGATCTTAATGTCGTGAAATAAAAATTTAGAATTCGGAAATATAAATTACCAAAATAAAATACTTTGAACCTGATATTTTTATTGTGAAGGAAGAAAATAAGAATTATTCTAAGGAGATTGATAATTTGAAAGAAGAAGTTCTAAATATAGTCAATGTAGAAGAAAAGGTAGAAAATTTCCAGGAAGATCAAAATGAGTTCTAGTAGATGAAGGATTATTTCAATAACCTAATTATGAATGAATGGTTTTTCTGTCCAAACTCTTGAGGTGTTTATTAAAATATTTAAACATCTATTTATGAATTAATTAACTTTCCTACAAATACAATTTTAATGAATGTTTTCAAATTTTGATTTGTTATATGTTCATTCATATTTATAGGGACAACTAGAAATATTAGTATTGTTTTTTATATTATTTTCAAACATTTCAGGAGGATTTTCATTATTTCCCACTCCTTTTTTAAAATCATGTTCGGAGAATAATCAATATAATATGAGAATGTTTTTTCAAATGGGAGATTTTTTTTAAAGAAAAAGATGTTATACTAAGGGGGGGGTTTCTTTAAAAGGGGGGATGTTTGATTTAAAGAGGAAATATTGTAATACTCTCCATCATATTCAATATAGTTATAATCTCATAAAGAGATAGGTTTAAAAGAATAAAATTTTAGTTCTTAAAAGAAAAAATGGATGTATGTTTTTATGTAATTTTCCATTTATGTGATGTGGTTTTTACATTCCAAAATGGGGGATATTGTTTTTTAGAAGAATTACTTCTTGATTTTCCATTTAAATAGTTTTAAAAATAAAAAACACTATCCTAAATTATTTTTATTAATTTTTTTATGTCCTAATTATTTTTGTATGTTTTCGTTGAAAAAATTACCTTTCACCAATCACAAAAACACTTATAATGTATTGAAAATTTAAACTTATTTTTCATCATTATGATCATAATATTGATTATGGGAATTCTTAATCAAACATTCTTCAAACAGACCATGAGGTTGAATTTTTTCTTATCTATTGTACCGAAAAAACTCACAACCATTAGACTAATTCTAGAATCGAAAAAATCATACATCTCCTCATAAGTATCATTTTATTGACAATAAATATGGAAGTCCATCTGACTATTTTATTTTTTTAATTAGAATACCTAGTGAAATTTCTATTGTAAGGAATACCTTAAGATCTATAATGGTGTAAAACAAAAATGAATTCATACATTCAGTTGAACTAGAAAATTATAAGCAATCAAGTTCCATGTGTCTATATTTGTTGCAAAAAAACTCATAAATATGACTATTGAAGATTTGACTATAAATTGAAGGTCATTTAAAGAGTTTGGAATAGATTTCATGTCACAAATCATGTCTTCTGATGTTTTCTCAATGTGAAAATATCATTCTTAGTCATTGTAAAAATTTACAGAGTAATAGTTATAATGAATTCTTGTATGAATATTTTCTTATAGAAAATTTTCATTTTTATTCTATGTTTTAGCATTGTTAGGTTCACTTGATTCTGAGGATAGGATGACAGTGAATCCAATCCGTCAGATCGTCGACTACCAGGGCTAGGAAGAGAGACTCGTTTCATCACATCGGGGACTTCGGGGGATAAGACGATAAATTTTATTATGATCATCATATCAAGGTATTTCCTATTAAATAATGAATGATTTATAGTATGTATAAAATTTTGGATACCTTTAGTCATGGTTATCGACTACCTTACACTTTAGGTTAAAAGAGACAAAACATTTTAAATAGCTTATAAGTCATTACTACTTTTCAAAACCTATAGTATTGTTTGTTTTTCAATGTTTTTATTATTTTGTTTATATTATTTAATGTTAGTTTTTATAATATTCAATAAAAATAATTGGTTTTATTAGTTTGACTTTTAATAAGATAAATTCTATACTTTGATATTAATCTGATCCATTATGATTCATATTCTTTTACTATAATATAATAAGACATTTTTTTGGTTATTATTTTAACACTATGAAAACGTAACTATTTATGATTCTGATAAATTTACATCAATTAGTCCTATTTTTGTTTTTATTAATGGATTTTAAACTATATTTTTTGAAATACAATTTACCCCCACCCCCTATGGTATGTATATCCATCTATATTAATCTTATGACCCTAAAAATATTTCCCTCACTACTTTAGTAATACCTTCACCATAATCCCCATGAAAGAGAGATCATAAAATGAATGTTCAAATACCATAATATTTATAAAGAATAATCATAATGTACTATCATCAGATGTACATACACCACATTGAATAAAGATGTGGTGAATATTGAAGGTTTCTCATTAAAGTATAAATTGACACGTCAGTCCCTTACCAAAAGAGTTGAATTCCATAATAATCATTCAAAATTATTTTATAATAAATATAATTTTATTAAAAAATTATATCAGTATCATATTATTATATATAATACCATATATACTTCTCTTATGATCTTTTATTACCTTTTTATTAATAATTCACAGTTAATATTTATTTTCAGGTAACAACTAATTTAATTTTCAAATAATTTTGATTTTTTATATTGTTGATCCTCTTAAAATTATCATGATTTAATCATTTCCAAGTCTATAAATATGACATAAATATCATATATATTAATTATATATGTATTTATCATAATATTAAAAATATAGGAATAGGAAATAAAATACGTTGTTCTTGGAGATGGTATGTTGTATGAACACATAAACGATGTTTCCATTTTTATTATACAGTAGAAAGAAAGATAACTATATAAATTAATATAATTGAAGATTAATTTTTATGTCATATATATAACAGATTTTTATTAAAACCATCTTTAATAAATTCAACGTAAATCATGAATGAATCACATCGTTTGGGTAGGTGGTCGTCCGTCATACCCACAAATGATGTTATTGTATTCCCACGATTGAAAAGACTGAATGAATATGTGATATATCAATTATGTAATATTAAAAGTATCATAATAATAATAAATATATTAAATAAACATTAAATTAATCATTATTCTAAACCTTAAAAGTTTGTAATTGAAGAACGAACGATATTGGTCCGTGGGACTGTAGTTCACCGTTATCACAAACAATGATAGCACATCCTAACTAATGGAAGTGTATGAATTTTTGGTAATTTCCATTAACTTAATAAAATATTAGTATATTTATTATTATAATTTTATTATATAGGAATTATTTAATAAATTCAATTGATTTTAGGAAAAAATAAAACCAAATAGTTCATTGATAAACAATACCTCTTCTTCGTACATCTCTTTTTGGTTTCCACCAAAGGACTTGTTTGGTTAGATTATTTCCTAATGTAAGGCTTATATGATGAATTTAGTGAAGTTGAGAGTTTATTTGTCTTGGTTTTAGATGATCTAAACGGCTTTATAGGTTTTAATAGTGAGGGATAAGTGGTGGCCTTTTATAAGGGAGGGGAGTGCAAAACTGATGAATACTAAAAATGTAAACACTATTAGAATGCCTCTATTACATAATTTTCCACCATTAATGAACCATTTTCCATTAATGAGGTTTTAGGGAAAAAATATAGGCATAAAATGCGTTTTGGGATCCAGTATGTTCTTTTTTACACCTTCTATTTAAATTTTAAGCACTAAGTAATCTAGTTTTTACCAAACTCAATATAATTAATTCTAATTTTCTTCACAAATCAGTTTGGTAAAAAATTAACATTAAAATATTATAAATTATAAATTTAAAATTTTCCAACTATGGAACCTAATTTAGAAATTTTAATCGCATAATTGGAAGAAATTAACTTAATGTTAAATATGAAGATGAAATGAGAGGACATGACTTTAATGTAAAAAAATTTCAAAAGATTAAAATGTTTATTTTTCAAATTTTAATATATATATTCATTATAATAAACTTAATAAGGTAATTTATATATAATTTAAATATTTAGACTGTAAAAGAAAATAAAAATAAAAATAAATGATAGAAATAAATTAGATGAAAATGTAGTTTCCAATTAAAATTCAGTATTTTCACTTTTCATAAAAAAATTGAAATATTTTACAAAAATTAAAAAAAATCACCCTAATCTGATTTTTAAATTATGAATTCAATAATGAAGATTATTTTATAACTTTAATTTCAAAAATTTGAAATATTAATTATATTATTTTTCAAAAAAGGATATAAAAGGTATTTTTTTGAGGAAATAGTATTCTAAAATAATGAAGAACTTACCATAATTTAGGTATTTTATTATAAATATTTTTATCATTACATAAGACCAAATAAATAATATTTAAAAGTAGTTATTACTGTTAATATTAAATTTTTGTTAAGGATTATGTTATAATTATCTTGTTTGAATAATTATAATAATAATGTGTTGTGGTATAGAAACTCAGTGTTTCATGTAACACAAGCTATGATGGTGTTTAATGTAAACAAAATTAAATTGGTATATATTTTAACAAATAGTTAATTTTGTGTATCACTCCACATAAATAATTATATAAATTTAGTTTATTGGAAAACATGTTCATAAAATCTCAGGGCTTTATATTCTACCCACTTAAAATGAACTTCTCCCTTGATATGCATCATGATGATACAAAAAAATTGAATATTATTTTCCTCAATAAAATCATTTATTTTCCACATAGATTCTTTACACATGTTTTTTTTTTCAGAAAAACATTGACCAGGTGAGTGGTCTTGTTTTTTAGAACATTCTCCATACGATCCATAATTTCAACTGGTTGTTCTGCATAATAAAGATCATTATCCAATGGTGTAACCTGAAATTTTAGTACATGTGAAGGGTCCAGAATGTACATCCTCATGGGAAAAATTTGGAACACATCTTGGAAATAAGGTATGTTTTTTGGAATCATCAAGTTGTATTCTTCCATATGGATAAGATCCAAAAGTTCATAGTGAAAACTATACCTAGGACTTAGTTTCACTTTCATAAAAAATATCATAACCATATTCCAAGTAGAAATTCATAGAAAATCATTCAAATTGAAATCAAATTCTACATCACACTGATGGTTGTTAGAAAATATTTTTTGTCGACTTTGATCTTCCTTGATATTCTACTAGATGGTTATAACATTGTCCACCATTTCTTCACCTATCTCAGGTCCCAAAATATTTATTTCTCTAACATCATTACAGAACATTGGAGATCTAAATTTAATTCCATTGGGGTCTTTATTAGAAGCCACATAAATTCATTATTGAAATATATTACTACAGGAAAACTTCACTAGAGTAAGGTGTTGATCCTAATAATCCTTTGGAATCTATATAATAATTTCTCAACATATCCTATAGGTATTTAATTATGCATTCAGATTAACCAGTCATATGAGGGTGATAAGAAGTGATGAAACTCAATTCAGTATCTTGGGATCAATAAATAATTCGCCACAACATTGAGGTAAATCTCAAATCCTGATTAGATATAATGGAATGGGGTACCTCATTCCACATTAAAACATCCTTAATTTATATTCAGGGAAACTTATCTTGAGATAAGACTTCTCTAAAAGTGATTAATTTTGATGACATAGTATGTTGATCGACTATATCCCATATATCATTGTTCCCTTTAGATTTTTGGGGATTCCAGTGACAAAATCTTGGGTGATTTTCTCCCATTTCCATTTAGGTATGGGTAATAGATGTAACATCCCCTTAGACATTTTTTTCATCCTTAATGTTCTAGAATACATAGAAATGATATTAAAACTCTATGAAATCCCACCTTACTCCATGATTCATAATTATTCATTCAAGTATCTATAAATTTCCATACTTCTACTATGAATAGAGAATGAATATACCTTGGTGTCCTCTAACAATCCATTCTTCAAATCTGGTATGTAAGGAAAGTGTACATAGTCCATGAATCTAATAATTCTTTCTTGATTAATGTAATAATAAGGAAAATTTATAACCTTCTCTTTCAACTCAATATCTTACTTCTACAACACTTTAATATTAACATGATTAAATGGTTGAACATTAAATTAACATAGATTATTTTTTCAATTTCATTAGGATTTCCCCTTTATTCTTTAAAAATCGTGAAATATTAGATTACTTATGATCATCATCGTGGATAAGCTATCATGATCCTTTTGACATAAAGAATTTTCCACCTTATTCACATTCTCATTGGGGTAATATATTTTGTAGTTATAATCCCTTATAATCTATAAACATCTTCCCTAATTATTTTTCAAATCATTCTAGATGAATATATATAATTAAAAAAATTTATTAGAATTTATATCACAATTTTCACCTTAAATATAGTAGCTCTATATCATTAATGAAACAATTATTATTGCTAACTCGAATCCAATGTTGGATAACTAATCTCATGAATTACCAATTTTTACCAGGCATAATATATAATAATGTTATTTTTTATAATAATAAAACCCAATCACTTATTTTATGAATATATATATATATATATATTATTAACCCATCTTCACTATAAGGAAATGTAAAAAATGTTGTGTTTAATAACCTTCTCTTCAATTCTCTAAAATTTTCCTCACATTCATCTATATATAGGATCTTGTCTTTCTTTTGAGTTAACTTGGTTTGAGGATTATATAGTATTGAAAAATTATCCAAAAAAATGTCGATGATATCTAGCTAAATCATGAAAAATACAGATCTTTGTAACTGTGGCTTTTATTTTCCAACATTAAATATCCCCCATATTTTATGGATCTATTAATGTACCTTCTCTAATGAATATATGACCTAAGAAACAATACTTTTGTAGAAAAAAAATTACACTTTTTATATTTTTCATACAGTTATTCCTTTCTTAGGGTATTTAGTACAATTCTCAAGTAGTCTTCATGAATTTACTTTCACTATAAGTAAATAAGAATATCATCTATAAATACTACCACAAACTGAATAGGGTAATAACTAAATAAACTATTCATCAAATATATTGAGACAATATGGGAATTATTAAGATTGAATGATATCACTATATATTGATGGTGTCCATAAAATTTATACATTTTTTTCTTTAGTATATCCTCCTTCATAACACTCAATTTATTATACTCACAATGAATTTCAATATTTGAAAATTATTGATCTTTATAATGTTTATCAAAAAATTAATTAATTTGGGGGATGTGATACTTGTTTTTAAACGTGATCTTATTCAACTCCTAATAGTCAATGAAGAGTCTCATTGATCTGTATTTATTTTTTTTATAAAAGTAACTTGTGCACCAAAAGGTGACACAATTAGCTGGAATAATCCCACATCACAATTTTTTGGAGTTTCTTCTTCAATTCACAAAAATCAATAGGTTCCATTATATATGGTGTCATTAGAATTTGTGTGGTATTATATATGAGTTAAATTGAAAACTACAATTCTTGTTTTGGTGGAATACTTGGAAACTATCCTATAAAGACAACATAAAATCCATATACCATATGTATATCATCAATGTTGTGTATCACCCCAACCATTTGAGATAAAAATATATTTTTAATGAGAATTGAGATAGAGACACTAAATGTAACCTCTATAGGGAGTTCATAAATATTGTCACATTGATAGATTATTGATGGTTAGTTTGAAATGACAAATGTAACATCCCTTCCTTGATAATTGATGTAATATTTATGCATATAATTTCAATCCACACCTAAGATTTCATCATATTCAACTACAGGAAGAGTGAATATATTTTTAGGAATAATATTCCTAGTAACATCAACCAAAGAAGAATCATAGTCTTTAGATGTGATAATAATACCATTAGGGGTTTTCAATTCTAATTCAACATATAGTTATTTTGGTGGAAAAATTATACCATTATAAAATCAATTATATTGGAATGTTTGGGTAGATCCAGAGTCAAATAAGACATTAGATGTTCTAGAGTGGATGGTAAGTGTACTGTCCACCAATTTATTATCTCACTCCCATCTAAAATAATGACTATATGATATTTCCCCTTGTCCTTTTTCTTAATATGTTCTTGATTTAGATCATCATCATTAACCCATGGGTTTGTGCATTGGTTAGTGTAATTACAATTACCATTCAAACATTTTCCTCCATGTTTCTTCCCTTACATTAATCAAAATGGAAATCTCACCTTCTTATCTCTATGATTTTTTTAATTTCCAATAAAATATATATTTATTTTCATGTCAAAAACATGATATTGATACTTAAATACATCCACCATTTCATAATTGAAATTACAGTGATTAATATCTTCATAGCTAATAAATCCACTTATTGTTATCCACCTTAGAAGGATTGGTTTTAGGCCACTAAATAATATGTCAACCTTACATTCAATTTGGATGATAATAATAGAAGAATACCATGAATGTCATTTAAAATAATCCACCTAGGTAGAAATGGATTCATCGTCACCTTTATTTACCTAATGAAACCCATTGTCCATATTTTTATGAAGAACATGAGAAATGTAATTATTGAATAATATGTTCAGGTTATCATCATAATATATTGATTCAATTTGATCTTATTGAATCATATTCTTGATTAGATTCAAAAAATGGTTTATTTTTTATTCTAAATGATAAATAGACAAAATGAAATTATAATATTTCAAATGTTTTAGAGTGAAAAATATCTTTTCAGTGATATTGATCCATTGTTCAGAAACTAGTGGATTGGTGGACCCACTGAAAGAAGTTAAACATTGCCTCATGATGGACTCAAATGAACATTGATCCCTATATTTCTCATTTTGAAGTCCTACATGATTCATATCATGAGAAAACTATATGAGAACTGGAATGAGGTATTTCATTCTAGCTCCCATAACATTTTTATTCTCTGGAGATTAATCACTACATTTCCTATAAAACTCATCATTGAAGAGGTTCCTTTAGGTTCCATTCAATGTTAATGAAAAAAATCATAGATTAAGAAATGATATTCACAGTGGGAATCTATATAATAATGGAAATAAATTATACGATTTTATGTTTTGACACCATCTTTAATCAATGACACCATATGTTTATCTTTCGTTATTCAGAGTCTTCTACTATTTAAGTACTTTGTGATGGTTCATAAATATTTTTGGAATTCCCAATGCATATCCACTGAGTGTGTCAAATTTGGTGTGTAGTTATGCCCATTTTCTTGCACCAATTCCCGATCGAGTAAATCTAAATATGGTGTTTTCATCGTTGTTTCTCCAATATAAATTTATTCCCATGAAACATCCACTTGTAGTATCAATACATGGATGGATTTATAGGAAACTACTCCCTATATCCTTTACCAAAACGTTAGGACATTTTTCTATACTTTGAATCATATTTATAATTATCATTATAGACATGTCCATAGAGATCTCACAATGGTTTTCCCATCCCATATTATATATTCTATGTAATCATTTTTTCGGATACCAATAATAGTGAACTAGGAATCTTATACATAGAAATTACAACATTTTTGTGTAATACTTATTACATAACACAAAAACTTGCCCAAAGAACAGATTATTTTAGTGTATTTTGAAACATGGAAACATATAAATTGGTACATAACTGAGGTGTATTATCTCCTACTAGGTTTTCCATGACTAGAACCCTTCATTGAAAAATCATTCATAATTTATATCTTCATAACCTGGGGAAAGGAAATAAATGAATTTGTGAGATGTAAATCTCAATAATAGTGGAAAAAGGTAGATATGTAATCATCACCATTAGAATAATGGTATGAGGATAAAATTATGAAATTAGAATATCATACCCTTATTCTTGAAGATCATAATTAGGAGTCAGGGAATAATGATTGGCATTTCATAAAACATGAATCAAAAGAGAATCAAGAGCATAAACCATGAATGAATTACATAGGAAGAAGTCATGTAATTTTAGACGACACATCGACATATTAAATTATTTCCATGGTACCAAAGGATCACATCCAAGGCTATTTAAATACAATAGAATGAATCATCAAATAATATTAGTAGTGAAGGTTCACTCCCAACACCACTTAACACACGAAGTCATTTACTAATTTGGGATCACTCCCCATTCTTTTTTTGTCTATCTGATGATATATAAATCATTACCAAATGCATTGGAATGAGATATAGGTGCCACCCATCACATAATGAAATTATATATATATACACTACTAAAAATTTTACCTTTAGAGACTGCAATTGGGGGGTTGCTATTGGGCTGTAGAGACCGCCCAACGCCCCCCATTGGCGGTTTCTTTAAGACCAATGCTGTTGGCCTATTGCGACTACTAATGGAGGCTGCTGAAGGCAGCCGAGACACCGACCTACAACGATTGCAGTGGTGGCTAATGCTGGCCTATAGCGACCCCCAATGGCGGTCACTAAATCCGGCCTATGGCGACCGCCAATGGGGGTCGCTGAAGCCGGACAAAAATCTGGCCTACAGCGACTGCCACTGGCTGTCGCTGAAGGTGGCTGAGAACTCGGCCTACAGCGACTGCCAATGGGGGTCGCTACACTAGAAAAAAAATTTAAAAAATTTCATGATACAGAATAAAAAAACAACATATAAATCATCAAAAATGAAAAAAAATCCAAACACAATAAAGATCAGGATCATCATAAATAACAATTGATAGACGTGCTCCAATGATCCACATCCATCTGCTTTAAAAACCTACAAAAAGATACCAAGAAATAAACAAAACAAACGTAAATTTGACATCTGTATTCAGTTATTATATACATATAATAAAATGAAATCTGACATCTCTTGGGCACTATAATAATTTAAACCCACCAATTTAAGAAATGTTATCATTTTTGAATTTGTTTTACTAATTTTGGAGTCTTTACTTTAGTTTAGGAAAATGTCTTTTGTTGACTTAAAATGAATGTTTTCCACGTGCATCGCACATCCGATGGATATTCCGTCTCCTCCTTCATCTCATGAATAATATTCATATCGTTCTCGTGCAGTTTCACTTCATTCGAAGCACATTTGCTCTGAATTGGACCATGACATGCCGTTTTGTTGTTTTCTGACACCGGAAACGCGTTTCCGGTCACCGCGGTCAAAAGGCACCTCCGATTGACGGGCCGTCTGTCCGACCATTTCAAAATTCACACCACAGTTCTTTTCGTATGATTTTGTGGAATTCCGAGGTTGTTCGGGTGGTTTTGACCACCCAGTGCGCCCTTTAAGAGCGCGCTGAACTGCTAAAAACGGCACATTTGGTCGTACTATGAGCACTGCACGTCTAATAGACATTCTGTCTCCTCCTACATATCACAAATAATATTTCTATCTTTCCCGTGTGATTTCACGTCATTCAGAGAACGTTTTCTCTGAATTCGACCATGACACACCGTTTTTGTGTTTTCTAACACCAGAAACGCGTTTCTGGTCACCGCGGTCAAACAGAACCTCCAATTGATGTGCCTTATGTGAGACCATTTAACAATTCATATTGCGGTTGTTTTAATATGATTTCATGGCATTATGAGGTCGTTCGTGTGGTTTTGACCACCTAGTGCACCCTTTAAGAGCGCACCGAACTGCTGAAAACGACACATTCAGTCGTACCACGCACACCGCACGTCTGATGGATGTTTCTTCTCCTCCTACATCTCACGAATAATATTCATATCATTCTCTTGCTGTTTATGGTCATTCGGAGCACATTTTCTCTAAATTCGACCGTGATACGCTGTTTTGGGGTTTTCTTACTCCAAAAACGTGTTTCCGGTCACCGCGGTCAAACGACACCTCTGATTGACATGTCATCTATCCAAACATTTCACAATTCACACCTCTGTTCTTGTCGTATGATTTTGTGGAATTATGAGGTCGTTTGGGTGGTTTTGACCACTCAGTGCGCCCTTTAAGAGCACGCCAAACTGCTAAAAAAGAAACATTTGGTCATACCACACGCACCACATGTCTGATGGACGTGCCGTATCCTCCTACATCTCACAAATAATATTCCTATCGTTCCCATGCAGTTTCAGGTCATTCGGAGCACGTTTTCTCTGAATTCGACCGTGACATGCCGTTTTGGTGTTTTCCGACACCAGAAATATTTTTCCGGTCACCGCGGTCAAAAGGAACCTCCGATTGATGTGAAGTCTGTCCTAACATTTCAAAATTTACACCACGGTTGTTTTTGTATGATTTCGTGGCATTCCGAGGTCGTTCGGGTGGTTTTGACCACCCAGCGCGCCCTTTAAGAGCGCACCGAACTGCTGAAAACGACACATTCGGTCGTACTGTGCACACCACACATCCGATGGATGTTTCGTCACCTCCTTCATATCACGAATAATATTCCTATCGTTTTTGTGCGGTTTTAGGTCATTCGGAGCATGGTTGCTCTGAATTCGACCGTTAAACGCCGTTTTGGTGTTTTCTAACACCAGAAACACATTTCTGGTCACCGCGGTCAAACGACACCTCAGATCGATGTTTAGTCTATCTTACCACTTCAAAATTCACAACGCGGTTGTTTTCGTATGATTTTTTGGCATTTCGAGGTCGTTCGGGTGGTTTGCACCACCCAACCCGCCCTTTATGAGCGCGCCAAACTGCTGAAAATGACACATTCGGTCGTACCGCACGCACTGCATGTCTGATGGACGTGCCGTCTCCTCTTGCATCTCAAAAATTATATTCCTATCGTTCCCGTGCGATTTCAGGTCATTTGGAGCACGTTTGCTCTGAATTCGACTGTGACACGCCGTTTTGGTGTTTTTTGACACAGGAAACACGTTTCCGGTCACCGTGGTCAAACGAAACCTCCAATTGACATGCCGTCTATCCGAAAACTTAAAAATTCACACCGCGGTTATTGTCGTATGATTTTGTGGAATTCCTAGGTCGTTTGGGTGGTTTTGACCACCCAGCGTGCCCTTTAAGAGTGCGCCGAACTGCTAAAAACGACACATTCAGCCGTACCATGCGCACCACACGTCTGATGGACGTGTTTTCTCCTCCTGCTTCTCACAAATAGTATTTCTATTGTTCCCGTGTGGTTTCAAGTCATTCATAGCACTTTTTCTCTAAATTCGACCGTGACATGCCGTTTTGGTGTTTTTTGACACCCGAAACGCATTTCCGGTCACTCCGGTCAAAAAACACCTATGATTGATGTGCCGTCTATCTGAGCATTTCACAATTCACACCACGGTTGTTTTCGTATGATTTCGTGGAATTACGAGGTCGTTCGGGTGGTTTTGACCACTCAACGCTCCCTTTAAGAGCGCGCTGAAGTACTGAAAATGACACATTCGGTCGTACCACGCGCACCGCACGTCCGATGGATGTGCCATCTCCTCCTGCATCTCACGAATAATATTCCTATCATTCTTGAGCGTTTTCAGGTCATTCAGAGCACGTTTGATCTGAATTCGACCGTGACACGTCGTTTTGGTGTTTTCTGACACTAGGAACATGTTTCCGGTCAGCGCGGTCAAACGGAACCTCCGATTGACATGCCATCTATCCGACCATTTCACAATTCACACTGCGGTTGTTGTCGTATGATTTCGTGGCATTCTGAGGTCGTTCAGTTGGTTTTGACCACCCAGCGCGCCCTTTAAGAGTGCGCCAAACTGCTAAAAATGACTCATTCGGTCGTACCGTGTGCACCACATGTCCGATGGACGTTTCGTCTCTCATGCATCTCATTAATAATATTTATATCATTTCCGTGCGGTTTCGGGTCATTCGGAGCACGTTTTCTCTGAATTCAACTGTGACATGCCGTTTTGGTGTTTTCGGACACCAGAAACGCATTTCTGGTCACCACGGTCAAACGGCACCTCCGATTGATGTTCCGTCTGTCCGAACACTTCAAAATTTACACCAGGGTTTTTGTAGTATGATTTCGTGGCATTCTGAGGTCGTTCGGGTGGTTTTAACCACCCAGCACGCCCCTTAAGAGCGCGCCGAACTGCTGAAAATGACTCATTTGGTTGTACCGCGCGCACCGCATGTCCGATTGACAAGTTGTTTCCTCCTGCATCTCACGAAAAATATTCCTATCATTCTCATGCGGTTTGAGGTCATTCGGAGAACGTTTTCTCTGAATTCAGCCATGACACACCATTTTGGTGTTTTCTTACACCAGAAACGCATTTCCGGTCACCGCGGTCAAACGTCACCTCCAATTGATGTGCTGTCTGTCTGACCATTTCAAAATTCACACGGCGGTTGTTGTTGTGTCATTTCATGGCATTCCGAGGTCGTTCGGGTGGTTTTGACCACCCAGCGCGCCCTTTAAGAGCGCGCTGAACTGCTGAAAATGACACATTCTGTCGTACTACGTGCACCGCACATCCGACGGATGTGTTCTCTCCTCCTTCATCTCACGAATAATATTCCTATCATTCCTGTGTGGTTTTAGGTCATTAAGAGCACGTTTTCTCTGAATTCGACGGTGACACTCTGTTTTGGTGTTTTCTGACACCAAAAACGCGTTTCCGGTCACCGCGGTCAAACGACGCCTCTGATTGAAGTGCCTTCTATCCGAACATTTCAAAATTCACAACGCGGTTTTTGTCGTACGATTTCGTGGCATTCCGAGGTCGTTTGGGTGGTTTGCACCACCCAGCCCGCCCTTTAAGAGCACTCCGAACTACTGAAAATGACACATTTGGTCGTACCGCACGCACTGCACATCTGATGGACGTGTCGTCTCCTCCTGCATCTCACAAATAAAATTCCTATCATTTCCGTGCGGTTTCAGGTCGTTCGGAGCACGTTTGCTCTGAATTAGACCGTGACACGCCGTGTTGGTGTTTTCTGACACCGGAAACGCATTTCCAGTCACCGCGATCATATGAAACCTCCGATTGATGTGTCGTCTATCCGACCATTTCAAAATTCACACCGCGGTTGTTGTCGTTTGATTTCGTGGAATTCTGTGGTCATTCGGGTGGTTTTGACCACCCAGCGCGCCCTTTAAGAGCACACTGAACTGCTGAAAATGACACATTCAGTCATACCGCACGCACCGCATGTCCAATGGACATGTTGTCTCCTCCTGCATCTCACGAATAATATTTCTATCGTTCCCGTGCGGTTTCAGGTCATTCGGAGCATGTTTGCTCTGAATTCGATCGTGACACGCCGTTTCGGTGTTTTTTGACACCGGAAACACGTTTCCAGTCACCTCAGTCACACAGCACCTCCAATTGACGTGACGTCTATCTGACCATTTCAAAATTTATACCGCGGTTTTTGTCGTATGATTTCGTGGAATTCCGAGGACGTTCGTGTGGTTTTGACCACCCAGTGCGCCCTTTAAGAGCGCGCCGAACTGCTGAAAATGACACATTCGGTTGTATCGCGTGCACCGCACATCCAATGGATGTGCCGTCTCCTCCTACATCTCACAAATAATATTCCTATCCTTCCCGTGCGGTTTTAGGTAATTCGAATCACGTTTGCTCTGAATTCGACCGTGACAAACCGTTTTGGTATTTTCTGACACTGGAAATGCGTTTCCGGTTACCGTGGTCAAACGACACCTCCGATTGACGTGCTGTATGTCCTAACATTTCAAAATTCTCACCGAGGTTGTTGTTGCATGATTTCGTGGAATTCTGAGATCGTTCAGGTGGTTTTCACCACCCAACCCACCCTTTAAGAGCGCATCGAACTGCTGAAAACGACATATTTGGTCTTACCGCATGCACCGGACATCCAATGGACGTGCCGTCTCCTCCTACATCTCAAAAATAATATTACTATCATTATCGTGCGGTTTCAGGTCATTCAGAGCATGTTTTCTCTGAATTCGATCGTGACACTCCGTTTTTGTGTTTTCTGACACCGAAAACGCGTTTCCGGTCACCACGGTCAAATGACACCTCCGATTGATGTGCCGTCTATCCGGGGTGGGTGGTATTGTACGGGGGTGAGGGGGGGCTTTCCGGGGTTGTGGGTGGGTGGGGGGTGTATGGGGGTGCGGGGGGGCTGTCCGGGTGGGGGGGGGGGTGTCCACGAGGGTGGGGGGGGATGTCCACGGGGGGTACGGGGGGTTGTACGGGGGTGAGGGGGGGGGGGTTCTGGGTGTGGGGGGATGTATGGGGGTGAAGGGGGTGGGGGGGATGTCCGAGGGTGGGGGGGGCTGTCAAGTGGTGCGGGGGGGGGGGTGTCCACGGGGGTGCGGGGGGTTGTACGGTGGTGCAGGGGGGGCTGTCCGGGGTAGGGGCTATCCGGGGTGGGGGGGGCTGTCCGCGGTTGCGGGGGTCTGTCCGGAGGTGTGAGGGGGCTGTCCGGGGGTGCAGGGGTGGGGGGGGGGGGGGGGTTGTCCAGGGTGTGGGGGGTGCTGTCCGGGGTGGGTGGGGCTGTCTGGGGAGTGCGGGGGGGGGGGCTATCCGGGGGTGCGGGGGGGGGGGGGGGGGTGTTCGGCAGGGGGGCTGTCCGGGGTGAGGGGCTGTCCACGGGGGCGAGGGGGCTGTCTACGGGGGTACGGGGGCGCGGGGGGGGGGGGAGATCTACGGGGGTGCGGGGGGGGAATCACAAAAAAATATCACTACAAACTCTACTTATTCATCAATAAAAATCCCACCAGTAAAAACAAAAACTTACCTCATGAATATGATGCGTCATGCGTGTTCATCACTGACCTCCATCCGGTGGGCCAGGGGCCTACAAAAAATAAACATTATGAATATTTTCATAACAAAAATAATTTAAATTAAATAAATAAATACAGTATAAACCTGCATCGTTTGATCCCCTGCACCATCACCTGGACGCACATATTCCCGCAGTGCTCTAACCTCACTAGCCAATTGCGCATTTGCCTCCTCGGAAGCCAGCAACCGTGCCTCGAAATCTGACAATTGTTGTGTCATCAGAGCAACAGCAGAACCGACAACCGCAACACGTGACACTACAGAACGAGGAATCCATGTTCCATAGGTCAAACTATATCCATGCCCGTCCCGACCAATAATGAGATGAAAGATCTCATCCCTTCGCATGGGAAGATTTCGCTGGTCCTCTGGCAGAATTTCTAACTCAGCTTCAAATTGAGCCTGTGAAATATTTAAATATATATACATATATATGTTAATATACAGATTTATGTAAGTACTGGCAACTAAAAGCACTTACTATCAATGCTGCAGCCTCTGGATCATTGCGATCACGAGTCCTCATCCACACCGACATTTTATCAGTCAGTGCACATTGCTCCCGCAACTGTATATGAATAGAATATAAACACAAAACCATATTAATTAATAGATTAAAAAATGAATAATAAATACGTCATGTAGGATCTGAGACACGTGACGAGTCCTGAGACTGTGAGGTGGTCCCTGCAATGCTCAATTCTCAGAATGGCGTGTTGACACCTCCTACATTCAATTCATTCAAATTTCAAACAAATCACACATTTTTTAAAATATATATACACCAAAATAAATATACAAACCGAAACACCCCCAGTAGGCCAATATGCAACCAAGTCATGCCACTGAGCTGGGAGGACACCTCTCAAGACTTTTTCCAGAATGTCTAGGGCACCCACATTTGGTACCCAGTGGTCCCTCTTCACTTTGCCTTTATAGTCTTTCCACATCTTACGACATTTTCTCATACACACAGGCTGAAACTCTTCGGGGCATACTTTCAAATTTTTCTATAAAGAAAAAAATCACACATATTTGTATTGTTTATACATAGAGAATAAAGTAAAATGGTCTTCTTACCTGAACCTCCCTCCAAAGATGATCTAATGTATCCTGAGGGACTGTAACGAACCAAAGTTTCATTAATGGAAATACATCTTGATCTAATTAAATGTCCCCTTATGTTTATATAAAATGTCTACTTCTTTGGTTTTATGTTAAGAATTTTGACCGTTGCTAATATAGCTGTTGAATAGTAATCACATGATTGGTATAAATATAGGACTTTAACAAATCCAATTTACTCAGAGAAAGGAAGCGATGAACTCATCCATTCGAATTGCCCCATATGAAGCCCATTTGTCGGAGCTCAGAAAGTAGGTGGTTTCTTTGGGCTTCACCCTTGACCAAGCCCAAGCTGAGCTTCATCATGTCGAGCTCGAACGTGACCGTCTACGGGAAAAGTGGAAGTTGATTGAAATTACCACTCGAGCGATATTATTCGAGCCACCCCAAGAGTTTTTCACCATCGCACACATTACCCTTATGTCTTATGCGGCTGTTTCAAGGGGTTATGTAACAAATAAGTAGTACTATGTTCATCTACATTTTTTTGTATATAATAATGAATATAATTTCTAGTCATTTTTTGATACATTGTAAATAGTTTTTAAAGTAGAAATGGTGTTTTTAGTTATTATTAAATTAAGAAAACTATTTTATTAAATTAAGAAATTTTTGAATTAAATAATATTTTAATAAAATAATAATATTATTATTAAATTAATTTTTATTAAATATTAATGATATTATAATTTTAAGAATGCAATTAAAATTTTTGTTAAGGTTTGAAAGCCATTACTGTCAAAACCTGTGAATTTTCGATAAATGTCAGTTTTTATTTTAAAAGTGAAAATTAACATATTTATAAAATTATTTAGATAAAATAAATGTTATTTCTGGAATTAGAATGTCGAAATTATCCAACGGTGAATTTTTCATAATTTTCTGAGACAATCAAATTTTTGGGTAAAAATTAAATACCATTTAAATATATAATGTGTTTTATGACATCATAATGACCCAATAGTGATGTAATAAAATAATATAATCTTTATGGTCGGCCAATATATGTTTTACCATTAAGATAATTTGATTTTGGGTTTGTTTGACATACTTTTCAAACCATTAATGGACCCCTCAAGACATATTCAACACCTTGCCTTTTTATATTAATTTTCATGGGAGTGTGACTCACCTCCACATAAGCAACCCAAATATTTTAAGAAGTTTGGACTTTGGACTTATAAAATATTTTTTTACTCTTCTATTTTCCAAAAAACATGGGAAAAAACCACGGGATTGTTTGTGGTTTGGATTAATTTTAATGTAAGGGGACCCAAACCAAAATAATAAAGAATTCCCTCACCTTTCCTATATAAACCCACCCAAGCTCCCACTTCCTCCTCACTCAAATCCCTTTTAGTTAGTCCAAACTCTTCCCTACTCCCTATAGAATCCTTTAAAGGTTCCCCAAGCTCCCAAGAAGCCTCTCACAAGCCTCTCTTTAGCCTTTGGAAGCACACTTCCAAGTAAGGGTTTTTTCTTCCTTTCTCATTTTTCTCCAATTTTCTTTAAGTTGTTTTGCCATTTTAATTTAAATTATGAATGTTGGGGTATGGTTTCTCACCTCCCTCATAATACCCTCTTTATTTTTTAATGATGTTATACCCCTTTCTCTCTCATTAAATTCCTCCCATGTACACCTGTTACTATGCCGAAATTCCGAAAGGAACTTCTCTCTCCTCTTTTACATTCAAGAAATACTTTTGTATCATGAATCTAAATTCCATTAAAATTGTTGGGACATGTATCTATATGACCTACTTACTCTCCATTACATATAGATATGATGAGGAACCCATTTCTCTCCCATCAACCGTTTTTATGAATTCTTATGTCACGTCGTTACGCTGCTGAAATCGCCCCGATTTTCTAAGCCAATGTCATTGTGTAGTGAATACCATGCCCATTCCTCCTTCAAGGGTATTCACCTTTATGCACATTTACTTATTTTTTATAAGGTTTCATGTATTAATTACACATTACTTTATCCTGGAATAAATGATTATTTTTATGAATCCATGTTTTATGATCCATGTGGCACACTTATGCATGAAGTGAAATGTTTAAGAATGGTGCGCCCTTATAGCGCTCCAATGCATTGGGTAAAGTATAGTATCATGATACGTCATGTGCAATAAGTGTTGACTCATGATAATTCAAGTGAAATGAGGTTTTACTCATGCTTTATGTGCAATGAGTATTTACTCATTCTCTATGTGCAATGAGCCTTGTCTCATGCTAATCCCATGTTAAGTGTTATTGCCACATTTCCATGTTATGATTGTCATGATTTATCATGACTTTATGATCATGTTTCTTTTATGATCTAGTGATAGTCCTATTGTCTAACATGTGTTTTACTCCTCATGTTATTCCATGTGTACTCCCTTACTGGTCTTTATAGCTCACCCTTTTCTTATGAATGTCCTCAGGTTATCCCATGCAATGCTAAGTACGAGGGAATATAGTGTCATTTAAAGGAAGTTTTCAATAAAGATGTTGTATTTCATGTTTTAAGTTTTTATTTAATGATCCTAAGCCCCAAATACATTAAACCTCTCGATCTTCTTTGTTGTATCAAGTGATGTTTTATGTAATAAACCATGTTTAAGTTTGTAATAAAAACAGTGTTGTCATAGTTGGTATCAGAGGATAGGTTTAGTTATTTTTGGGATTAGGAAACCCTAGTAAAGCCTTAGATACAAGACTAAGTATAATAAAAACATCCCTAAGTTTTAGTAAGTACCGAGTAAGTGTTTTATCAAAAAAATACATCCCTATCTGGATAAAAGCAGGTAGAGGTGACTCTGGCACAGATGTATCCTAGGGGTAAAACCCGAAAACACCGCTTTGAGCTTGAATTGAAGGGAAACTGGTGCACGGAAACTGGCCTTTCTTCACTCTTGGTTAGGAAACTCCGGGGGGGATATGTTTTTATAAATTCAAAATCTTAGTATGAACCCTTATTAAGGGAATTAAAAAAATTCCCCTATGAATATATGTTAGAAAGTAGATCATGAAAAGTCTAGATTGAAGCCTATAGACTCTTGAGTAAGGAAATAAAAGTTTTTTTATAAGTCATCAACTTTTGTCTTTGGATTACCCTTTATGTGTTACCCCTAACTTTCCTTTTATTCCAGCCAATGGCCGGTAATAGGAGGAATCGAGCTAACAATCGTTGTGAAGATCAGTGTGATGACTATACTAATGAGATGCCCAATCCAAGGGGAGCAGGAATCGTGAACGTTGTCATGCTTCACTCTCAAATAACTCATGTTTTGAATAGAAAAACATGTCAAGTGGAATGTTCAACCCCCCCTAAGAAAGAACAAGTCGCTATCGAGAGATTCATGAGACAAAGGCCTCCTACTTTTAGTGGAGAATCTGATCCCACAATTGCTGAACAATGGATCAACTCCATTGAAAAATATTCTCCATCCTCCAATGTTATGAACAAGAGAAGGTTCTCCTGGTGGATTATTGTATGGAGGGTGAATCTGATCAATGGTCGACGTTGATCAAAAATACAAAGCCTGAGGAGGAGATCGAGGTGTTGGAATGGAAGGATTTCTAGAAGATGTTTTTCGATAGATATTTTCTACGCAACCTCCGTCTTAAGATGGAAAGGGACTTCCTTTCCCTCAAGAAAAAAGATGAATAATCTATTGGAGCGTACGAGGAAAACTTCACAAGGCTTTCATGATACGCTTCCGGCATTTTCATTACCCCCGAATGCAAGGTTAACCACTTCTTTGGTGGGATGAAGCCTGTCTTGCGGAAAGCATTAGCGTTCTGTGACTTCGACAGCTATGAGGAAATTGTCCGATTTCCCCTCAAGGTCGAAATGGAGATCGGGGAATCACAGGGGTATCATGGGGACAATAATCATAAGGTGGACTTGAATGCTGGTGGTCTGATGGATAAATCCAACGGTGCTAAGAATATCCAGAACCCCACTTACCAAAAGTACGGAAAGAAGCACCCTGGAAATTGCCTTAAGGGGACGAGAAAATGCTTCAGGTGTGGAAGAGAAGGGCACCTACCTGTTAAATTTTGGAAAGAAAGACTCACTGCTGCAACAGAGGAGAGGAACGCTCTGTTCAAACCTCAACGCATTGTTTAATGCTACAAATGCAAAGAACCGGGTCATTTTGTAAATCAGTGCCCAAATCCAAGGGTTTTCGGAGACAACCAACAACCTCCAAGGCAGCAAGGAAGATATTTTTTCCATCACTTCTTCCGAAGTGAACCCCGACAAATAAGTGGTGACAGGTACACTAGTTATTCATTCAATAATAGAGAATGTGCTTTTTGATTCAGGTTCTATGCATTCTTTTATATCTATAAATTTTAGTAGTACAATCCCATCACCACCAAAAATCATGGAAGTAAAGATTTCGGTGATTACGGAAAATGGGGCAATCATTGCATCCCATGAATATAAGTCCTCCCCTGTTTTAGTCTGTGGATTGAATTTCCTGGTGAACCTCATCATACTCCCTCTAGTGTAATTTTATGCAATTCTTGGCATGGATTGGATTTCCTTATATAGAGCCAACATAAATTGTTGGGAGAGGTAAATCACACTCCATATGGAGAATCGACCCCCAATTCTTTACAAGTTTCAAGAGGAAGATGAATCTCATTTAGCTCCATCATCTCAAGCATGGATATTACTACCTTATGAGCACGCATATCTGGCTTAGATGATTGAGTCCAAGGAAGAAACCATCGTTGATGAAATGCCTATTGTGAGGGAATTCGCAGAAGTGTTTCCCGAGGAACTGTCTGGTCTTCCTCAAAAAAGAGATGTTGATTTCTCAATTGAACTTATACCTGGGTCACTACCAATATCCAAGACTCCATATAGAATGGCTGTTTTTGAGCTTGACGAGCTGAAGAAACAGCTATAGGAGAATCTGGAAAAGGGTTTATACGCCCAAGTGCTTCACCATGGGGTGCACCAGTCCTCTTCGTCAAGAAGGATGGGTCAATGCGGCTTTGCATCGATTATCATGAACTTAACAAAATCACGATAAAGAACAAGTATCCTCTCCAAAGAATCAATGAATTTTTTATCAGCTGCGTGGAGCACAATACTTCTCCAAGGTGGATTTGCAGTCAGGATATTATCAAGTAAGGGTGAAGAAGGAAGATGTCCCAAAGACTGCTTTTCGTACAAGGTACGGGCACTATGAATTCATAGTAATGCATTTCGGACTCATGAATGCTCCAGCAATATTCATGGACTTGATGAATATAGTCTTTAGAGATTACCTTGACAAATTTGTGGTAGTCTTTATAGATGATATTCTAATATACTCCAAAATGAAAGAGGATCATGAGAAGCATTTAAAAACTGTACTAGAGACTTTGCGCAAGGAGAAGCTCTATGGAAAGTACAACAAGTGTGAGTTCTGGTTGAAGGAGGCCTCATTCTTGGGCCATATCATCACAAGCAATGGGATATCTGTGGACCCCTCCAAAATAGATGCAATTGAGGGATGGCCGAGGCCAACATCGGTAATAGATATCCGTAGCTTCTTGGGGTTAGCTGGATATTATCGACGATTTGGGAGAAATTTCTCACGATTTTCCAACCCTCTTACCAAGCTAACTCGAAAGGGAGTAATGTTTTCTTGGAGTGATGAATGCGATGAAAGCTTCAAGGAGTTGAAAAGGAGGCTTACCACTACGCCCGTGCTCACTTTACCCACAAGTGGGGAACTTTTTATGGTATTCAGTGATGCTTCAAAGAAGGGATTAGGCTGTGTGCTGATTTAGAATGATAAAGTTATATCCTATGACTCAAGGAAGTTGAAAATCCATGAGTGAAACTATCCAATGCATGATCTAGAGTTGGCAGTGGTGATCTTTGCCTTGAAAATCTGGTAGCATGACCTCTATGGAGAGAAATGTGAGATATATACTGACCACAAGAGTCTTAAATATATATTCACATAGAAAGAGCTTAATATGTGACAGAGAAGATGGATAGAGCTCATCAAGGATTATGACTGTTCAATACATTACCACCCTGGGAAAGAGAACAAGGTGGTAGATTCCCTAAGAAGAAAGGACCCATCAATTCTATCAATGATGAGAATTGAGAAGGATCCAATCTTCTTAGACTTGATGAAGATGGATATGGGAATCATAAACAAGGGAACATAATCAATCCTTTCACAAATTATTGCTAAACCATCTCTTTTGGAAAGGTTAAAGGATTCTCAAAAGGATGATGTGGGAATTCAGGAAAAAGTGGAAGTTATCAAGAAAGGGAAATCCTCAGAGTTTAATGTTAATAAAGAAAGAATTGTGTGGTTTGGGAAAAGACTATGTTTTCCATCAAGTCCTGAGCTGAAGAAGGAACTTTTGGATGATGCACATAGTTCAAATTTCTCTATTCACCCATGGAACACAAAGATGTATCGAGATCTCTGAGAAAACTTTTATTGGGATAATATGAAGAAGGAGATCGTTGAATATACATCAAAGTTCCTGGTGTGTCAGCAAGTGAAGGAAGAGAGGCAGAAGTATAAGGGGATGATGCAACCATTGCCCATACCAGAATAGAAATGGGAGAACATCACCATGGACCTTGTAACTGGACTTCCTAGGACATCCAAAGGCAACAATGCAATCTGGGTTGTTGTGGATCGTCTTACAAAGACTGCACACTTCATTGCTATTCGGGAGGATTTCTCTTTGGATCAATTGGAATGGATATATATCAGGGAAGTGGTAAGGTTGAATGGAGTACCACTATCTATTGTGTCTAACTGAGATCCACGATTCACCTCTAAGTTTTGGAAGAGTCTTCGACATGCTCTGAATACTGAAATGAACTTCAGTACGACCTATCATCCTCAAACTGAGGGCCAATCCGAGCGGACTATCCAAACACTTGAGGATATGTTGAGAGCATGCTCAATGTACTTTAAAAGAGGATGGAATCAATATCTTCCTCTGGTTGAGTTATCTTATAATAAAAGTTTTCACTAGAGCATCCAAATGGAACCATATGAAGCCCTGTATGGGAAAATGTGCAGAACACCGGCATGTTGGGATGAGGTCGGTGAACGTAAGCTTCTTGGACCAGAAATGGTCAAAGAAATGGTAGAGAAGGTGAAAACCATTCAGCAGCATATCAAGGCAGCCCAGAGTCGACAAAAGAGTTATGCAGATAATCATCGACGAGACCTTAGTTTAAAGTTGAAGACATGGTGTTTCTATGCATATCTCGGTGGAAAAAGGTCATGAGGTCTGCAAGTAAAGGGACGTTAAGTCCAAGGTACATCGACCCCTTCGAGATTCTTGATCGTGTTAGGGCTGTGGCCTATCGACTAGCACTTTCACCTTCCATGGCCAAAGTACACGATGTCTTTCATGTATCCATCTTAAGGAACTACATACCAGACCCTTCACATGTACTCTCTTCTGAGGTGGTACAATTGGAAGATTATCTTTCTTATAAGGAGCAACAAGTGAAGATCTTAGATCATAGAGAAAAAGTTCTACGAAATAAGACAATTCCCCTCGTCAAGGTGTTATGGAGAAACCACAAGTTTGAAGAAGCGACTTGGGAATCGGAGGATATGATGAAGCTGAGTTACCCACATTTGTTTTATTGTGGGAAAAGGAAAATTTCGAGGGAAAAATTTCTTAATGGGGGAATATTGTAACGACCCAAAGTTTCATTAATGGAAATACCTCATGATCTAATTAAATGTCTCTTTATGTTTATATAAAATGTCAACTTCTTTGGTTTTATGTTATGAATTTTGACCGTTTCTAATATAGCCGTTGAACAGTGATCACATGATTAGTGTAAATATAGGACTTTAACAAATCCAATTTACTCAGACAAAGGAAGCGATGACCTCATCTAGTGGAATTTCCCCATACGAAGCCCATTTTTCGGAGCTCGGAAAAGAGGTGGCGTCTTTGTGATTATCCCTTGACCAAGCCCAATCTGAGCTTTATCGTGTCAAGCTCAAACGTGACCGTCTACGAGAAAAGTGGAAGTTGATTGAAATTACCACTCGAGCGATGTTATCCGAGCCACCCCAAGAGTCTGTCACCATCACACACCTTACCCTTAGGTCTTATGAAACTGTTTTAAGGGGTTATGTAACAAATAAGTTGTACTATGTTCATGTACATTTTTTTGTATATAATAATGAATATAATTTCTAGTCATTTTTTGATAGATTATAAATAGTTTTTAAAGTAGAAATGGTGTTTTTAGTTATTATTTAATTAACAAATCTATTTTATTAAATTAAGGTATTTTTGAATTAAATAATATTTTAATAAAATATTATTATTATTATTAAATTAATTTTTATTAAATATAAATGATCTTATATTTTTTGGAATGCAATTAAAATTTTTATTAAGGTTTGAAAGCCATTTCTGTCAAAACCCGTGAATTTTCGATAAATGTAGGTTTTTATTTTAAAAGTGAAAATTAACATATTTATAAAATTATTTCGATAAAATAAATGTTATTTATGGAATTAGGACGTCAAAATTATCCAACGGTGAATTTTTCATAATTTTCTGAGATAGTCAAATTTTTGGGTAAAAATTAAATACCGTTTAAATATATAATGTGTTTTATGACATCATAATGACCCAATAGTGATGTTATAAAATACTATTATATTTATTTTCGGCCAATATATGTTTTTACATTAAAATAATGTGATTTTGGGTTTGTTTTACTTACTTTTCAAAGCATTAATGGACCCCTCAAGACATATTCAACACCTTGCCTTTTTAAATTAATTTCCATGGGAGTGTGACTCACCTCCACATAAGTAACCCTAATATTTTAAGAAGTTATGACTTTGGCCTTATAAAATATTTTTTTTCTATTCTATTTTCCAAAAATCATGGGCAAAAAACATGGGATGGTTTGTGGTTTGGATTAATTTTAATGTAAGGGGACCCAACCTAAATAATAAAGAATTCTCTCACCTTTCCTATATAAACTCACCCAAGCTATCACTTCCTCCTCACTAAAAGCCCTTGGAGGTCGTCCAACCTCTACCCTACTCTCTCTATAATCCATCCAAGGTTCCCCAAGCTCCCAAGAAGCCTCTCACAAGCCTCTCTCTAGCCTTTGGAAGCACACTTCCAAGTAAGGATTTTTTCTTCCTTTCTCAATTTTTGTCCAATTTTCTTTAAGTTGGTTTTCCATTTTAATTTCAATTATGAATGTTGGGGTATGGTTTTGAACCTCCCTCATACATCCATATTTATTTTTTTAATGATTGGAGACCCCTTTCTCTCTCATTAAATTCCTCCCATGTACACCCGTTACTATGCTGAAATTTCGAAAGGAACTTCTCTCTCCTCTTTTACATTCAAGCAATAATTTTGTATCATGAATATAAATTCCATTACAATTGTTGGGACATGTATCTATATGACATCCTTACTTTCCATTACATGTAGATATGATGAGGAACCCCTTTCTCTCGCATCAACCATTTTTATGAATTCTTATGTCACGCCGTTACGCTGCCGAAATCGCACAGATTTTCTAAGCCAATGCCATTGTGTAGTGAATACCATGCCCATTACTCCTTCAAGGGTATTAAACTTTATTCACATTTACTTATTGTTTATAAAGTTTCATGTATGAATTCCACATTCCTTTATCGTGGATTAAATGGTTATGTTTATGAATCCATGTTTTATGATCCATGTGGCACACTTATGCATGAAATGAAATGTTTAAGAAGGGTGCGCCCTTATAGCGCTCCAATGAATTGGGTAAAGTATAGTATCATGATATGTCATGTGCAATGAGTTTTGACTCATGCTAATTCAAGTGCAACTAGGGTTTAATTGTGCTTTATGTGCAATGAGGATTTACTCATGCTCTATATGCAATGAGCCTTTGCTCATGCTAATCCCATGTTAAGTGTTGTTGCCACATTTCCATGTTCTGATTATCATGCTTTATCTTGCCTTTATGCTCATGTTTCTTTTATTCTATATTGATATTCATATTGTATAACATGTGTTTTAATCCTCATGTTATTCCATGTGTACTCCCTTACTGGGCTTTATAGCTCACCCTTTTCTTATGCATGTCCTCAGGTTATCCCATGCAGCGCTAAGTACGAGGGAATGTAGTGGTCATGTAAAGGAAGTTTTCAATTATGATGTTGTATTTCATGTTTTAAGTTTTTTATGTAATGATACTAATCCCCAAATACACTAAACCTCTCGATCTTCTTTGTTGTATCATGTGATGTTTTATGTTATAAATCATGTTTAAGTTTTAATAAAAGTAGGGTTGTCATAGAGATAGAAGCCCCGTCACATGTGGTCAATGGAAATCGATGTGGGTCATGTATGATATGACCCAGGTGATGAATAAATGCAAGGGAATTCAGTCCCACAGGATGAAATACCTCATCAAATGAAACATCAATCATCATGTTGGAATTCCATGATAAAATGTCATGACTGGGGCCACTCTTGCGAGAGGAAGAAGCAGTCAAGTCTGATCCTGTTGAAATTTTATATATAATTTGACAGATGTTATATATATATATATATGGTTATCAATTACATAAAAAATAGAGACAATGACATCCAAACATACCTCGACCCTGATTCATAGATGTCGCAGATGGATGATGTGGATCTGCTGCCTCTTCCCCTGACATGCCTACATTCATTGAAAACATTAGTAAGGGGACTATCCAAAGTGTCTAAAAGATAAATTGGATTGTTATTAAAAAAATAAAACATTTAAAATTTTTAATCAAAAAAATGTATTGAATAATTAGTTGTGAATGAATTTTAAAAATTCAGAAAGTTAACAAAACAGATATACCAATTATGTACAAAACTAGTCAATGCATAGCCAAATTTCAGATAAAATTAATAAAAATTCATGCAGCACATGAAAGCCCATGTGATACCTGATTGCGCTACAAACCTGGAAGGGAGGGGAGCCGAAGGTGGTGCTGCGAGGGAGAGGAGAGGCAGAGAAGGGGAGCTGGAGCCAAAGGCGGTGCAGCGAGGGAGGGGACGGGCAGCGGCGGGGAGCTGGAGGAGAGGAGACGATGAGGGGACGGGCAGTGGGGGGGGGGGGCTGTCTGGGGTGCGGGGAGGGGTGTTCGGGGTGCGTGGGGGCTGTCTGGGGTGCGGGAGGGGGGGCTGTCTTGGGTGGGGGGGGCTGTCCGAGGTGCGGGGGGGCTGTCCGGGGTGCGGGGGGCTGTCCGGGGTGCGGGGGGCGTTTGGGGTGTGAGGGGGCCTGTCTGGGGTGCGGGGAGGCTGTCTAGGGTGCGGGGGGCTGTCCGAGGTGCAGGGGGGATTTCCAGGGTGTAGGGGGGGTTGTCCGGGGTGCGGGGGTTGTCCGGGTTGGGGGGGTGAGGGGGCGGAGGGATGAGAGTGGAGGGCAGAGGGGTAGGAGACGGAGGGGCCGGAGGCTGGAGGGCGGAGTCCAGAGGGCGGAGGGACACCGGAGGGCAGCGGAGGATGGCTGGAGGGTGGAGTGCGGCCGGAGCCGGGGGGCCAAGGGTGGAGGGCGCGCGGAGGGCAGAGGCTGAAGAGGGCGAAGGGTGGTGATGGGGACGGCACACAGAGGGTGAAGGCAGGGCAGCGGGAGACGACGTGGAGAGGGCGAGGCATGGCGGCGAGGGACGACACGCGGGGAGGGCGGCGACATGGAGGGGGGGATAGGTCGAGGGTAACAGGGTGGGGGTGCCTAAGCCCTTAATTGTTTTACAAAGGGCAGCGACCTCCTTTGGCAGTCGCTGGTGTTAGGGGGCTTCAAAGACCAATATTCTAGTAGTGATATATATGTGTGTGTGTGTGCCAAAATATCATAAAAATAATTTTATCATAAGACATTAAATGAAATAATTAACATTAAAATATCATCATATAATAACCTATATAAAATAGAAAGGTTTTATAATAATTTCATCATAACATAACTAGTGAAAAGAAGTAGGCTTCATGACTGTTTTATGATGGTAAGACTTGTTTAAGTGAAACAAGTGTCATAAACATCATGTCATCAAAACATAAATCATTGAAAATAATAATATGACCAGTATTCGGGGATCATATCCCAATTAAGGAGTTGTTAAAACCATAATATGTAATTTTTATGGAAAATAATTTTTAAATACCATTTAAGGCATTTATTGAGAAATATGTTATTTCTGCTTTGAAAAACACTTTTTAATTCAAAACATAATTGGGAATATTTTTTCTTTAAATGTACCCTTAAAAAATTGTAAAGAATGGTTTGAAAACTATATTAAAATTTTGTAAAAAAAAATTAGATGATATTCCATGAAATTGATATTTAATGATTATTAAATTTTTTTTTGGAAACACATTTAGAAAACATGTTTTTTGAATTAAATAGATTTTCAACTGAAGAGATAAATGAAGTCATATTTTTTAAAAAACATTTTCTTATTTTTATTAGGTATAATATAGTGGAAAATTTGTACATTTAAATAAAATTTTAATAAATAACCATAGGATAAAAAAATTCACGGTAGTTCTTGAGATATTGATCATAATATTTCATCAATTTATGTATACTCATAAATAATCTCCTTAAACGATGAGATTATAGAAATAAAATCCTAAAACTTTTATAACATTGAATTATAATACCCATTAGATAATAATATTACATAAAGCTTAAAATATAATGTAAATAAGGATATTAATTATGTATCTAGTTAATGGGAGTAATTATATATACCTCAAAAAATTATATAGGTGCGTAATATTACATTATTCTCAAAAAACTAAAATTGAGACAAAATTTATGTTATTTATTTTGAAACATTTCTAACATAATACCAATGAATGGAAGATCCTAAAATTTATGTGTACATACCAAAAATATAAATAAGAATAATCATAAAGTAAATTTAGGTTAAATATATAGACTACATAGATGAAATTATTGGTGAATATAGAATATCTCTCACAAAAGTAAAAAAGTGAGACATAAATACCTTATCTGAAGTCTTGACTCCCATCATACTCATTCAAAACACCTATATAATAAATATAAGTATATTATACATATATTAAAGAATCATATTAGTATATTTAATAAAATATATTATTTTCATAAAATATTTTATTAACATACTATTAACAACTCCATATTAATATGACATTATGGGTAATAACTGCTTTGTTTTTCTTTTATGTTTGGATTTGTTATATTATAGATTATGTTACATTAATCATGATTTCATTGTCCCTAGAATGCTAAAAAAGATATAAATTTATAATATATATGCATTATATATATTTTTATAACAATATTTTATATATATAAATTGAAAATTAAATACACCATTCATGGGGATGGTTGGTCGTATGTACGTATAAATGTGATTTCACTTTTTCATATCAAAATGAAAAAATGAAAATTATATGATATATTACAATTAAATAAAAAAATTTATGTCATATATATATATCAAATATTTTTAATAAAACCATCTCCAATACATTCCACAAAAATGTTGAACTAATCACATCGCTTCGTGAGGCCGTAGACAACTGTACACGTGAATGACAATATCATATTCACTCAAAATGGCTAGCATGAAGGTTTTTTTGGTATAAAAATTATAGAATCAAAAAAGAATTTTAATAACAATTAATATAATATATAAACTATAAATCCATTATTACTCCTAACCAAGATTGGTTGTAATTAAAGAACAAACAACATCAGTTCACGAGGCGGTAGTCCACCATACACACGAACCATGATTGTGTATCCAATTTTATGGTACTGTGTGATGTTATAAGTCATAAATTTAAAATAATATGATATTATTATATTTTATATACGAGTTGTTTATATAATAACTATATATAAATAATTAAATGGGTTTTTGGAAGAAATTAAATGAAAATGTTCATTGATGAACATTACCTCTTCTTCAGATATCACCTTTTTGATTGAACCAAAAAACACACACGGTTAAATTTGTTCCAAAATTAATGATTATCAGTTGAATGGAGGGAATTTGGGAGTTTTTTAGGGGATAAACAAGATAATGGGATTCATTTGTTTGATTAGAGAGGGAGAGGTGAGAATATTTTATAAGGAAGGGGAGTGGAAATCATGTAAATACCAAAAGGGTCAATATTATTTGGAGTTATCCCTTACCTACTGTGACTAAAATAATAAAACAAATTCGATCCAATAGGTTTTATGGTCTAAATATGGGAATCCAAGTGTTTTTTTAACAATTTTGGTTCATTTTACACCATTTGTTTTAAATATAACCACTAATTAATCAGGTTTTTACATTAATCGCTTATATTAATTTTAATTTTTTTCAATAATAAATTTTTTACAAAATATGTGGAACATATTATAAATTATAAATTTAAATGATTCCATATATGAAATACATTTTTCAGAATTATGATAATATAATTTTCAGATATTAATTTTAAATTAATCCCGTAGACGGGACAAGGTGAAGTGTTTTTAATGTGATAAAGTTCAATTGATTGAAAAAAATTTCTATCATATTTCAACATTAATTTTCTTCCAATGACCTAAATTAGAATAAATAATTTATAATTTATCTTATTATAATTAGAAAATAAATTATTATACAATTAAATAATGTAAATAAATTTGATAAAAAGGCAGTATTCAATGGGAATTTTGTAATTTCACTAATAATCCAAAAACTAAAATACTTCATAAAAATAAAAAAATCCACCCTAAGAAATATATACATTATGAATTAAAAAATGATGTTTATTTTAAAAAATTTAATATCAAAATTTATTAGTTTTTTTATTATTTTTCAAAGAATGACATAAAAAGAATCTCTTTTTTTTATAAAATATTATTTTCAAAACAAATAGAAATTACCAAAAATTATGTATTTTATTATAAATATTTTTTTTATATAAAACCATTATAATTCAAATTTTAAAATTATTTATAACTATTTATATTAATAATATTCACTTCTAGGTTATAAATATCTTATAAATATAATTATTATAATAAAAGGTTGTTTTGTAGAAATCTAGTGTTGTGTGTAATGAAAGCTAAGATGGTGTTTCATGCAGTGCAAGAGTTACCCCAATATACATCTGTTCCAATGCCACATCCACTTGTAGTATCAATATAGGGATTTAATTTCATTGAAACCACTCACTCTATCCATTACCAAAATTCAGGTACATGTTCATATAATTTGACTCATAAATAGTCTTATAGTTAAATACATCCCTTGAAATATCATTATAAATTCCTTATAGATCTCACTAATTTTTCTCATCCTAGTTTATTAGGGATGACTCAAAATTTTCTCAAATACCAACTATACTACCCAATTATTATTGTACATTTATATGAAATACTTTTAGATTAATATTTATTAAAACTCCAAAATTCATGCATGACTACCATAATATTTTAGTTTCACTAGAAACATTGATAAAAACAGATTTAATATAGTGAAATATATTAAATTTTTCCCAAACATATCTTCCCATATAGTACTATTCAAAGACAGAGCTTACATAATATGTTCATCACAAAATGGGGAATTAAAACATAATAAAGGGTGAGATAAGAATCTCATAAAGAATAAACAAAATAGATATGAATATTCAATCGTATTAAAATATATTATATGCCTAATGGTATCTGTTTATGAAAAAATATTTTAAATTCTGTACCCAACCTATCATAGATCATAAACATGAGTCATGACATAGAGTTTTTGAGTTCATAAGATATGAATCATAAGGAAATAAAACAACATGATCTACGAGGGCATAACATTATCATAAATTATGTATTTTTTAGAATAAAAATAATATTATAACATTGTGAACATGTGTATATAAAAAAAGGTTAACTCATTTTAGTTAAGGACATGAAATCTGGCCCGGAATAAAATTATGGACATGAAAAGAGGTCCACATATTAGATTGTGAACTCATAATCAAGTTCACTCATAACATTTTGAACATATCAACATGTTCGGGCATTCAATTTTGATTATCTAATGATGTGCATGTATAGATGGCAACATCTCTTGGGTGTATCACAATACTATCCCCAATGGAAAACATTTCCTCATTTTGGAAAGGGTTCACTCCCCAAACAATCTTAGTAGTCAGAGTTCATCATAGTTGAAAAATTTTCTTATAAAAGAAATTTAATCTACATCATATTCCTATATATATATAATGATATATAAATATTTACGCAATGAATTGGAGGTATATATATTTCCAACCTTCATTGTTTATAACGTAACAATAATCATTGGTTTTAACTTAACCATTGTGGTATATTAAAAACAATACATATGTGTCATAAATGATCTTAAAATATTCTTCATATCATAACCCATGAAATGAGATTGGATTAATAAACATTTAATCATATCATAACCTATGGATAATTAATAAGAATAATAAATTTTTTATCAAAGATTATCCCATAAAAGGAAGCGGTGTTTACTAGCATTTATAGATAGTATAAACTAAGGAAAATAATAGGGTTTAAAAAACATCATAAGATCATTAATATTAAAAAATCAGGTAAATAATAAGAATGCTATTTTTGGTTTATATCCCCCAAAAACCATAAGTTTCATCAAAAGATGTCATATTAGATAGGGATTGATTTTATAATATTACATGGAACATTTCTTAAGGAATGAAACCATTCATTGAAAATGATTTTCTTAAAAAAACAATTCAAATTAATTTTATTTGAAAATATAATTGAAAAAATATATATAAATTATTGTATAATAATTTAAAACATTTATTAAGTAACATACCATTTCTTCTCTAAAACATAATTTTAAGAAAATAATAAATTTTGGAAATCCTTTCCACATTGAAATCATTTATTAAAATATAAAATGAAATGTTAAGGGATGAATTTTAGTTGAATAGGAATTAAAATACATGTAATCAATAATTGATACCCATTAGCTCTCATGGAAATGGGATGTAATTTCCTTGCTCTTCATGTTAAATATAATTATTATTTTAACATCATCGAGTGAAGACAAGTAGAAAACGTTTTGGAAAAAATGAATGTTTTATTAAAACATTTTCATAAATGAAATATATGGATAAATATGTCTTAAAAATTTTATTATAATATTAAAACATTTTTATAAATCATGGGCATGAAAGAAAATTAATTTCAGACTAAAAAGAGAAAAATGATTCATTTTTTTATGTTATCCATTATCAAAAGTACCAAAGACTGGAAAATTATACTATTAAGTGAAAATATCAGGAATAACCATAATAAAATAATATTCATGGGTTTATTGAGTGATCTATAATAATATTTTATCATTATAAATATAACCATAAATAATCTTAAAAAAAGATAAAATTATTAAATAAAATCATTATCACTTTTGTAACCTTCAATCATAAGTCACATGAATCAGTAACATAAAATTACACATAAAATATAATGAAGATAAAAAATTCCTAATATTAAATTTAAAAGGTTATATATATAAACCTCATGGAATAATATAGGTGCATAATATAATGCATATCTCCAATATTGGATGTTTAGAAAAAAAACCCCTTACTACTAGAGTAACTTTTGAATCGTAATCCCCATGAAAGAATTGAGTTAGTAGAAATATGAATAATCATGAAATTAGGTGTTTTATTTATATATAATTTCATAGGTATGTATATATACCATAAAAAATAAATCACTGGGGAATATGGAATATATATCTTTGAAATAAAAGTGAGACTAGAAATCACCACACCTTAATTCTTGACATATGTCAAACTTGTTAAAACATCATGTATTATAAATACATGTTTATTATAATTATATTACATATTCACACACATATATATATATATTTAATACAATATCTAATTTTATTATGATCTTTTATTATCCATTTAGTGACAATTCCTTTTTAAAGTTATATATCATGTAGGAACTAATTTATTTTTCATATATGTTTTGAGATTTTATTTTCAGTTCTATTACATCATTCATGGATTCATTATCTCTAGATTTTATACCATGATAAAAATATAATATATAATATAAATATATTTAGTTTTAGTAATACATATAATTTGTTGATAGAAAATGAAATACATCATTCACTCAGATTGTATGCAATATGTACACATGAATGCAGTTTCCATTTTATTAATGTAAGAAAAATAAAATGATATATATAATTACATTAAATTATAATTTTACTTAAATATATTACACATATATTTATTTAACTCATCCATATTAAATTCCAAGAAAACTGTGAACATGCCACATCTATTTTTTGGGGTGATAGTCCAGCATACATACGAACGACTATATCGTATTCCCACACAATGGAATATATGAAAGTATGAGTACTATAATAATTCAAGAAAAATAATAAAATCCCAAATATCATAAATTTTTATATATAAACTATAAAAAAATCATTAATTATAACTTTGAGATATGGTAATTGAAAAATGAAGGGCATCCGTTTGTGAGGCATTGCTCCATCATACACATGAACAAAGATTTCAAAACACATTTGATGGAAGGTGAGATAGTTGTTGGTAATTAACTTAACATATAAAAATCTCATTATATATATTAAAATGATGTAATTATATATGAATTGTATAATAATAATTTATAATTTGGATAAAAAAATAAAATAAAGATTATTTTTCAAAAACATTACCTCTTCTTTGGTTATTCTTATTTTGTTCGCTCTGAAGTCATCATGAGATGGATTTATTACAAAATAAGGATTCTATGATGAGTGAAGGGAAGTTTTCATGGGATATTTTCATGGTTTTTAATTCCAAATGGATTTATAGTTGTGAATTGTGGAGGTTACTATGTTCCCTTTTATAATTGAAGTGTAGTGGCATTTTTTAAATCCCTTGAAGCATTCACTATAGGGGTCAATATTACCTCATGTGGATAAGAAAAGTATTAATAATGGAGTAATGTAATTAATTTGTTGATAAAAACATCCACCACATAAAAAATAAACACATTTTTATCATTTTATTCATTATATTTTATGTTTACTATGTTTTAACCTTTTTGTTTTTACTATAGTAAATTGTATCATTTTGTTTACAGGGATAATTTATTCAAAAAGAATAAAATTTAAAGTATCATTATTACATAATTTATACATATTGATTATAGATATGAAATAAAATTAATAAAATTAAATTATTAGGTGTTTAAAAATTTAATTTTAATAAAAATTCTTGAAATTCCTCAAACCCCATTTTAACCCTAATCAAAATAATTGTTTTTAATTATGTCTACCCAATAATTATGTTAACTAATTAATTTAATATTATTAGATAATATATATTATTACAATTAGAAATATGGAATCCATTTTTTTAAAATTGAATTCATATAAGTCAATAATTTTATTTTTAAATTAATCCATTTGAAGTGATAACAAAGAAGGTTTTTTAATGTGAAAAAGTAAAAAAGTTTGAAATTTATTTATTTAAAAATTCAATGTGAATACTATCATAATGAAATTATTTTGATAAATTGACATATAATTATAAAAATTAAATCAATTTCATATTATAATTAGGATTTATAAATTAATGAAACAAAAATGTGGTTTTCCATTAAAATTCATTATTTTTCACTATTCATCCAAAGTTGAAACTTTTAAGAAGAATAAAAAAATCACCCATGTCAATTTTGACATTTTTACTTCAAAAATGAAGTATTTTTATAAATTTTATTTCTAAATCTTTCAAATATCAATTTTATAAATGTTCTTAGAGAGAATCAAAAAGCATTATTTGAGAAAATAGTAAATTCAAAACATATAATGACTTTACTTAAAATTAAATACTTTTGAATCAATTTTTTTTCATTAATTAAACCCATTATGAAGAATATATAAATGTATATATTTCTATTAATAAATCTATGTTAAAAATATAGGTTATAATCTTCATGTTTAAATAGTTATAATCCTTATATACAATGGTGTTATTAAAACTCATTGTCATGTGCAATACATGCAAACCTAGTGTAGTGTGTAGTTCAAGATTAAAGTTTAGTTTCATGTAATGCAATCTGAACTCAATATCTTATTTAATGGAAAATATATAGAAAATTAATAGAATTATTTTAGGTGGGATTCTACACCTACACACTCCACATGGTGATACAATTGATTTTTACTATATAGTAATTATATACACTTTATCGGACATGAAATAAGTGATATAACATAGATTTTATGAATTATTGTAGTTTTGATATGGTGATAATAGAATTACCCACTTCCCTAATTGTTCCTTCAATAAAATGTGTGAATTATTTTTATAAAATATATCTATTTTATCTTAAATAAAAATACGTAAAAATAAATAAATTAATATATGGGGGAATATTCTATTTATTATAAAAAAAAATCATCAAATTCAAATTCATGTGATTGGGTTTCCTTCAAGGTTTTCTTTGAGTAATTTCTATATCATATCTATTTCTGTTTTAATAATTCACCATTTTGTGGTGGATTTTTCCATATTACCTCATTAAATGTAAATCATCAATCATTATACATTCACTAAAATTTATTTCATTTATTCTATAATTAATCTGACTACTCTTTTAAAGTAAAAAATCAATGCAATGAATGGTCTATACATACTCATGTTTACTATGGTAGAAAACATATTATTCCATGTATTTAATAGTAAAGCCTATTTTATATCATCAAAGATAATATATTAAATCCAATTATCATGGTATAATTTATCCTTATGCTTGAGTATCATTTAATTCTTGTAGGATTCTATCCATATTTCACTAAGGCTATTAAAATTGAATATTTTCTTTTATATTGTTGTCAAATATTATAGGTTCACCATCTTCACCGTCCAAAATTCAATAATTTCAAATTTAAGAGTCAAGTTGGATGTCTTTAAAAATATTGGTATATACAGGGATATATCAATTGGATTCTAAAAATTAGTTATGGAATTGTGCAATGGATCTTAAATTATTATCGTCCAATCCATTTTTTAATTATGTATTTTTTTTATAAAATTAGTATTTTTAAATTTAAACAACATTAGTGATTTATGTGGGATAATTTGTTTCCATCTTATGATTGAAAATATATTTTTCCATGAGTGATCTAAATTTATTATTTTGAAAATTTTATACATTATCATTACAGATGTATTTTTAAACTCCAAATCTATAAAACATATGACTTCTTAGAAACATGATTTATAAATCTCCCATGTTATCTAATATAGAAAGTATCTCAGCCCACATTGATACAATGTAAACAAACCAATCTGTATTCATTCCCAAGAGATTTTAGAAATGTATCCATGAAATCTATACCACATTCATCAAAATTTATACCTATAATATTTCATTATAATTTATTTATTTTATTTTTATAATGTTTCATATATATTTATACATATCAAAATACATCACATATTATCCATACAAATTTTAATTGGTTGTATTGTAAAAAAAATATTTTCATGGCCTAAAAAGTACTGTTTTTCAGTTACATAATTCCTCAAAAATTTAATAAAATTGTTATGATTTTTAATATAGAGAACATATTATTTTTTAACATAATTTCATATAATTTCATCAAATCCTAGAATTAATCATAATTTTATTCCACGAAATTGTATTTCACATTATCATTGAAAATAATTTTCACATTTTTTGGGAGTCTCTTTTGGTATCCATTTAGCAACATAATATATTTAAAACATGGAAGATCTAGGAAATCACCTTATACATATTTTAAAAAAACATTTCATCATAGAATTATCCCAAAATTAGGTCAAATTTAACTTCTTTTACATTTAATAAAATTGAGAAATGATCTACCTTGTCATTTTTAGTTCCCTAATTGTTTTTTGTTTTAATATATAATTCATGAAAAATAATGACACAACTAATACATCTTTCATTCACTTATTTATATGAGAGTAAATATTTCAATGGTCAATGAAATATGTAAAAAATATCCTTGATTCTAATAAATAATTTCATTATATTTTACATTGTATATACTTTATCCAATATTTTTTTTACTATATTGACATAATTAAGTTGATCTTAGTATAGTAATTTACTAAAATAATATATTTAATGTTGTTTCATATCATTTCCTTGATCAATCATAGCACCTAATATAATATCACATATATTATATATTATTTCAAATATTATCACTTTATAAAAAAGAAATATATTTTGTTAAATATAAATTTTTTATCATTAAACTATTTTACAAACAAATATATCCATGTTACCAAATGGTTGACAAAAACTATTTATGTAGAATATGTAATAACATATTGATATACAACAATTATATTAATAAAAAATAATAATAAATATATATTTTCAAAATGGTTAGAAATAGATTGATCAATAAATTATTTCAATAATAGTATCCAAAACAATTATTTTTTATTTTTATTATTAATAATAATATTATAATATCCATTATTATAAGAAATATATAAAAATAATTTGTTTTTATATTTTATTTTCGATATCAAAAATTATATTTCTACAATTTAATATATTTTTAAAACATTATATTAAATTCATTAGTCTTATTATAGATAATATATTAATTATAGTAACATTTTAATTAATATAAAATTAAATTTTATGAAATTTTATGGGGCGTGATATGAGAACACATGTTTATTTATCTATGGAAAATTAATTGTATATGTAATGAAATATATTTTTTGAATATAATAAATCAATAACAAAATAAAATTATATTCTAATATAAAAATATTATAGAAAAAATATATAAGAACTACCCCACAATATAATCAATCTTGATAGCACATTATTATCTCATAAAAAAATCCAACCCAAGCTCCAATTCCAAAAAAGTTTGGGTTGTTGGGAGTTAAATACAGTTATCAATTCCACCATCACCATTTACATAATTCATAGCCTTATATTCATTCTCACCACCCAACCTACTATAAATCCTTCATCATTCTAAAAATTTTGTTACATCACACCTCATGCATTTTAGTTTTCTAAGTGTCCTTGATGACAAACCTTTATAAAATCATATATACTATCAAGAGTTAATAAAGTGATCTATAATGAATAAAATAACAATACATAGTTTTCTACTTAAAGAATAATGATACCCATTAGCACATATATTAAAAAGTTAAAATATAAACAATAGTCATATAAATGATAAAAGTTGATAAATTATCAAATAACTTTAAAAAATTAAAACATGGATATTTTTTATTCATTTAAATGTAATGAAATTCAATAAAATCATTTGTTTATAATTTATTCCTATAATACTTACTCAACTAGATTATTTTTATTAATTCTCACCACCCATAATACAAAACACTAGAAACAAACATGACAATCTAATAATCAAATTTCATGAATAATATATTTTTGTAAAATATATTCCCATGATATTTTAGGATTGTAGTCTTATAGGATTAAGAAACAACACTGACAAAAAAACCCATGTATTTTTCTACTAATCAGTGTTCAACCGTTATATGATAAACATCATAATCCATAATAAGTCTTCAAAATATCCCACAAATTATTTACATTATATACTATTGTTGAAAAATTTAATGTTTTAATTTTATTCCTAACATCTGAAAATGGAATCCTTAGAATGTGGTGACCTTAAATTCTCATTAATGGTAATCATAAGCAATAAAAATCATATATCATATATGATATTAATATGGTAATATGTTAATAATAAATATATATTCTATATTTTTACACATTTCATCATTTATCATAAATCATGGTAGAAGGAATGCTATAACATAAGAATATATCACTGAATTTCTTCATATCTAAGAGTTACTTTAATTGTAACTAATATTTGATCCACAAAAAATAAATCTAAATAATTGTTGAAGAACATAAATTTGTGTAAAATCAAAAAAAAATATACATAAACATGAAATATAACATATATTAAAATGAAAAATAAACAACTTAATTTAAAATAATCCTAAGTGTAACAACTCTTTTGGGAAGGCTCACTACTCGGATTACTTTGTAAACAAAATCCTTTCCAAACATTAAAATATGAAATAACTCATTATTAATACACCTTTTTCATAGATTCATTATGTACATTCCATAAATTCTCATGAGATTCCAAACACAATATACACCGTGGAGGGTAAAATAGGACACTAGTCACTATCATCCACACATATTGTTCTATATAGAATCAATCATCATTGTCATATAATAAAGAACAAATAGAAAGAATATGGGTTTCATATCCTTTTAAATTTATTATTCTAATTAAAAAATTCATAATTCCAAAAATAATCACGATAAAGCCATAAAATATAAATGGTAATCCAATGATACTAAATAATAATCTTGGTAGACAATATTAAATAATGTATTTAGAATTTTGACGATATACATTTATTGTACAAAGTCTTGAAGATAATTTCCACCATAAGTTTTTTTTAGAATATATGTGAAAACCCTTCATTAAATATAATAGAAAACATGGTTTCCATAACACAAAATTTGTATTGGATAAAAATTTAATCATATTAAAATTTGATTGTTTGGAATGAAAATGTAAATTATAGATAAAAATTTTGATCTTAAATATCAATTCATAATCCAAGAAAATAAAAATAATCTAGATGGTATAATTATAATAATATTATATATCAAGGATAAAATAAGTAAAAAATATTTTTTTGGGTGAAAATTGTTTTTAAAAATAATTTAAAAAAACTCTATTTGGATGCCAGGAATATCCCTAACCATTTAAAAATATTTGTATTCAAAAAAATATTATCTAAAACTTGGAGGATTTTAATCTTTTTAGAAACCAAGAATATGTGGAGAGGTTGTTTCATAGTAAATGGAAAAAATAGATGAATTTTTTTTTCATATAAAATCATTGAAAACAAATTCTGTTTACACATTGATAAAAACAATCCATCCAAAAATGAGAAAATTTTATATAATTTTATTTAATTAAATTAAAATTATTAAAATGTGACCATAATAATTTATTTAAGATTATATAAGATCATAAGAAAAATAATATAGTGATAATGGGTATGGAAAATCATAAGTTCTTGATTTAAAAGAATAGATAGAGACTATTTCACTTACAAGAAACATATTGGGAACAATTTGAGTTAATGGGAAATAATATTTTTAGGAAATATTTAAATCCATGTAAATTAAATTAATATTATTATAGACATTAATTAGTTATTAGTCAAAACATATTAATGATATAATGGTCCACATAATAAAATATATTATAGGAAATAATTTTTTTTGTGAAAGAGCCCCTTATATTAACTATTATCATTCACCTAATCTCATTAAGTGATTTTCCAAAAAATAACTATATTAATAAACTATTTGATGACCATATTCCTTCCTTAACCTCTTGTAAACATCATTTATAATTATTATATACTTTTATATTAATTTTTTACTATTTATTTTCAATATTGGGTGTGAGTAATCTTCATCGTTTTGAACTTGCTTCAAAATAGAGAATGTTTTCTCCGTTTATCTACAAAAGTTATTCATAATCATGTAACACAATGTACTAGAGTTGATGATTTATAAATATATATAATGTTATTATTTAATCTACTTTTAGTTTTTCTTATGATCCTTAAATATGAAATCGACAATGACTATGTTTATTTCATTTTTAATGAATAGATGTTGGTATGATAATTAATGAGTCAAATACTAATTTCTATATTACAAGAAAAAAAATTAATTATTTATATCATATATTATCATTAAATTTTTTTATAGATTCAAATAAGATATTATTTTACAGAATTATTCAAGTAGGTGTTCAGACTAACCCAAGCATGAACATTCTATTACAAATAGTAGATTATATGATGATTTAATTCTAATTTCAATATTCAAGAGGCATAATGATATAATAATTAGTTATATAAAAGTATTAAATCAGAAATAAAATATAATTTTATGAATATGAAATACATAATAAACTATTACATTGTGGGAATAATTTATTTTTCTTTTTACTATTCTTATTTTAGAAGATAGAATTTTCAACGATCGTTTTTGGCTCATATTGTTGATAGTTTTTGGAAAATTTATTTCTAAATAAATTATAATATCCAAAATAAATTATTATCTATAAAATCCTCTATTATTATCATCCATGAATGGTGGTGTTGAAAATTGGGACATATCATTTCAGAGATTTCATAGTACACACGTATGCATGGATGATGACTTCATTTTACATAAAATATGATAAATAAATAATATGGTATATTATTTAAAAATATAATATTTTTTTTGTTATAATGATAATTTATTAAATTTATCATTAGGAAAAAACATTTAAGATGCGAAACAAAAATAAAACATGATTCTTTAGTGGAGGTGTTATTCTATACATACTCTTGAACGTTATTTTTTCCATAAAAGGTATGTGGAAAGGTGGTTAATGGTTATCCCAAATTATAAAAAGTTAAAAATAATGTATGTGCTATATCCATACTATAATATTATAAAAAATACATTTTAATGATAATAATATTTAAAAAATTATATTTGGGGAAATATAGTACTTACATTGAAACCTTTGAGCTTCCCTTAGATGAATATTTAAAAAGGTAGGACATAAGGTAAATTCTAGTTACCATTATATAATGGAAGTGGAAATGGGTTATAGGGGAAGGAAAACCATTCATAGTTTCATGAGGAAATATAAATTTATATTTTTCTTCATATTTTGGTGAGATACCCCTTTTAAAAGTGGTGAAAATGGGAATCTGGTAAATATTTCTTCTTAATACAAAGAGAGAACATGTTTCAAACATCAAAATGAAAAAATTGATAATAATGGAGTGGAGATAATTATATATTAATACATATTTCAACCACTTATTTATAATCATTTCATTAACTTTTCGGGTCATTTACCCCTTTCTTTAACCCCTTTTACTCTTTTGGCTTTTATCATGGTAACTAACTCTTTCTTAAGTAATCCATTTTCATGGGATTAAAATAAAATGGTACGTATTAAAAAATATAGGCTAAATAATTAAAAAATTTAAATCTACTTTATTAATTTCCATTACTAAAATTCATAAAAATTACTTTCAATTTAACAAATTTATAATGTACTAAAAATTGTTTTGTAGAATATTGTAACTTAAGTTCTGAAATATCAAACATAGTTTTGTAAAATATATATGTAATTTAAAATTTATTATATCTATTATAATATATATATATATATATATTTTCTATAAATAGATTTTATAAATTAAAAATTCATAACTATATATTTATAATGTCTTAAATGTCATGGTATTTTTAAAAACAATATTTTTCACTATTCACATAAATATCATTTTTAATGAAAAATCTGAAAACATTAATAAAAAGTAATAATGTTATTATAAAGCCACAAATAAACTTATTTTATCAAATTCAAATTATATAATTTTCGAATATTTCCTTTAATGAAAAAATAATGAAAACCATTTTGTGCGAGAAAAATTTAATTATTATTATACTTATATAATATAAATTAAAAATAAGGTTAGTGTTAATAAATTAGTCATATAAAATATATATTGTATTTATTATATATTTTATTTTAAAAAAATCATATAAAAATAAAATTTCAGAGAAAATATTTATTTATTTCTAAAATGATCTTAGAAATTGTTTAATGTGCTAGTAAATAAATATTAATGAATTAAAAATTAAAAATGGTAAATTTTAAAAAAAATTAATAACATACTACCATTATATTTTCATGTTTTTATCATCTATTATTCTAGGTAAACAAACCCTTATTATCTTGACATATAATCAAAGCATAAGGTAAGATCTAGTGGTTATGGAGGTTGGTGATTATGTTATCATGGATCTCAAGGTAATTTCAACAAAATTGAATTGGTATCATGTTAAATTTCACTCATATATTAATTATTTGAGACCATATTGATAATGGTACAACATAAAACATAGTAAAGATAACTCATTTTTATGTTCATATAAATTAGATTCATAAGGGTGACTTCAGTTACTGATTACAGTTCTGTCACTTTTGATCATAGATTTCAGAATAGAGTTACATCCTTTTACTCATACTAATTTAATTATTATATTATAAAAGTAATATTTTATTAAAATTTATAACTATTTAATTATATGTTATTTTTGTGTGTATAACAAGTAATGAAGATAATATTTATTAAATGAAAATACATTGTTATATTTTGGTCTGTAATAAGCCCCCCCAAAATAAATTACATCCTTAAAATTTGAATTATTACTAAATAAAAGATTATTTAACGGTGTCCAAATTATCAAATGACTAAGGATTTAATTTCATATTAGATTTAATCCTCAATATAATTTGTATGAATATTGAACTAATCTTTCCCCCTATAATTGGATGATAACTAATGTTTTGTTTTCATTTTTCAATTTTTATTAATGTCCCCAATATAATGGGATTAATTTTTCAAAATGATTTATCATCAACCATTAATTAGTCTGTGGTCATAAGATTATTTTTTGAAGGGATTATCTAATTTTTAAAATTTCCATGGCCTTATTTCAATATATTCAAATCATATAAAATATGAAATCAAATTTCTCTAATGAGAGGATAATAAGATTTTATTGGGAAAAAAATAAAATAAATTTTTTTAAAGGATTTATATAAATTTGAATAAATAACCATATTACGAAAAAATTTCATTGAAAATTGAATATTTAGTCATTATGTTTCATATTAAATGTTACTTTATAAATAGTATTAGGTTAATAGAATATATGAATACAACAAACATGGTTCTTGAGTGTGTGATCAGTGTTCCTCATTCCATATCATTTTGAGAACCCATATCCATAGATATCATGGAATATACTATCCCTTATATTGGATGTTTCTAGTTCCCATCATCAGTAATTTCCCTTGGATTAAGGTATTTACATTGATGAGGTTCAGTTTCCCAATTTATAATATGTTTAAATATTAGTGGTACTTATTGAATAACACTATTTCATTTCATTATGTCCATTGAACTCATCAAATATGCTAAAAAATTAGTGTATTTATGGAATACTTTTTGACATATAAAATATCACACATTTCTATTAAGGCAATTTCCTTGGGGCTTTTTCCCACAATTTTTACATGTCATAAATTGAAATTTCTTCTTTCATCATCTTTTCATCTGAAATTATATGAATCTCCATCCTTCCATTATTTGGGTTGGTTTATAATTCAAATATATTTCACATTTTTTAATCGCGATTCTTGATATATGGGTCATCATAATCATAATTTTTCTCACTTTAATTATTACCCTACTAGTTATCTTATTCGGACACTCTCTACATTTTATATTACATATATTTTAAAATTGTATCCTTCTAGTTTCAATAATTCGTAAAAGTAAAAGGATATAATGTGAGGGATGAAAACTATAATAATATAATAATAAAGAAACTAAATAAAAAATCTAATATCCTAATGCCTTACATTATGTTCAAATTAAATTACTCTTAGATCATTACATGTTTCATAAATATGGGTAATATCATATTTCATAATTTTATATATTAATATAATAAATTATTAATAATTTATCTTAAAGGGAATTTGAATAACAAAATTATTTCCACCCAATGGGTCTTATACAATATGCATTAAGAAGATCACTCATCATACACTAGAGTTATCAATGATTTGATACTCGACCCATGTATTTCAAAGATATTATACCTAAGTGAATCTATTCTATGACCGCATCCACATTCAAGTATCTAGAGATGGATTTAATTATTATGAGAACCTCATAGTCTCCACATTACAAAAAAAATATTTTATTATATATTTAGACTTATCCCTTACACTTATCAATATTGTTTTTAATATATTACACTTATTCTAATCTCGATAGTATTAAATATTACATGAAAAAACATAATGGTATATATATATAAATTAAATTATGATAATCCTAAACATATCACCCATAATGAGACGTTTATCCTTATATAAAAATAACATATTCCTCAATTTTATGAAACCCCTAGTATGATATTTATTATCAGAGCATATGGATGTGAAAATCTCATAACTATATGACATAAAAATTATTTCATTAGAATACAATACAATGATCTTCCAGATTTTGTGTCATTGATTAATGGGAAAAACCTTAACTAATAAAACCCATTTATTTTTCAATAATTAGGTATTTTTATACAATATAAAAAACATCTTAATCCATAATATTTTATAAAATCATCCAAAAAATCAATAAACATGATACTAATCAAGACATATTATATAAATTACAATCATTTATAACCTTCTAAAATGAAAATATAAGAAATGAGTGAGCACAAATACTCAGTAAGGGAAAACATATGTGATAAAAATGAAATATCAAATGTAATAATATGATATGTTTTTAGAAATAATCCTGATATATATTAATGAAATTTAAAACAAAAAATAAACCATACATAATTTAATAATTATTAAAATCCAATTATAAAATATCATGGAATTACATCATATTAATGAGGTACACGAATAATAACAATTCCTTGATACATAAAAAAGCATTAATCATGGGAGAAAAATATGCGAGGAAAATCATAAAAAAATGGAATAGACATGTTATGTAATATATCCTTATAATTAAAGCATCTTAGAAATATATCAACACTATAAGAATATGAAACCATGTGAGAAAACTTGTTGTGTGCATGCCTTTATGAAAAAATACAATTTTTACATGCCTTAATATCAATTGAGTTATAAAACATAACCATTGAATTACAGTTTGATATAGGGACCCACTAATCATCATCCATAAATATATATGATGGATATAATCAATCATCATCATATAATAAATAACCCATTGAATAAGAGATTCAATAATATCAATTTGAAATGGAAAAAATTAGGAAAAGAATTATAATTACATCAATAAGCATAATGAAACCATAAAATATAAATTAGAATATAATGATATACAATAAAATTCAAGGCTGACATCATTCAAAGAAATTTATTGTATTTACAAAGTATGGATAAAAGAAATATTTTTAAGAAAATAAGTTTTGAAGTCATTCAATTCATCGAATCTAGGTTAACACCCTTCAATAAATGAAGTGAAAACAAATGTATTCACAATGGAATTGTAATATAAGAAATGTTATGTGTGCTCTTGTTGGATTATTAATAATGAAGAGGGGATTGATAGATCACTCACCTTCTATTAAATAAAATTTTTATAAGACATCCATGAAAAAAAGTTGATAGTGTTATTTCTCCTTGAAATATTATGGGTGACTAGTTTCATTAGGGTTTATGTGACATGTTTCCCGACACATATAACTATTTAGTAATTCTGTTGTTACATGCCATCAAACATAGTTCACCATTATGTTTTTATATTTTAGGATTTATTTGGGGGGGGGGGGTCATGCATGGTTTCACAATCATTCAATTCATGTTTACCATTTCCATCTTTCATATAAACTCCCAAAAATTCAAACATCCATAACTAGGTAGAGACATTATTTTTAAAGGGAGGCGAGCCTTTAGGGTTTCAATCCCAACAGATCATAGGAACTCACATTGGTTTATAGTATGGGAGGTCAGGAGTATCAAACCCTTTGAGGGTATAATTATCACCTAATATGGGAATCTATTATATATTGAAGATATGTTTGTGAATATCTTCCTGATCATGAATGAAATTATGTTACCCCCAAAAAATGATCAGGTATTGAATCAAACTATTTGTAAAGGGAGGTTCAATTAATGAGACCATCTATATCTATTTTTGGCTCTCTATATATTTCATGTTATTGTTTAAAAATTGGTAGATGATTATATTTTGAGTTCATTTATCCTAGAACTCTATTGATTGATGGCATATAAAGGTGAAATTTATATTTCAGGGATGTGATTGAACCTCTATGAGGTGTCCTATGTATCTTGTTTATAAAATGGATCAATACCCACATTGATCATTTAATCCATCAATTTTACATCAGTTGGAAATTAAATATATAAGTGAACACATGCATCAGGTACAAATCTTGGGCACTAGGAAGGATTCTAATATACCCTCCTTATAAAAAAATGATAGTTATTATAGTTTTATCTTCCCTCAACACACTGAAGTGTGGTGATAGATAAATAATTACTGTGAGGGTTAGTTCCCTATAGATTATGAATATTGTAATTACTTAGGGACATACCCTAAGGTGGAGTCCCTTATATAGAGGTAGTCATATCAAGTTATCTGTCGGGGCTTAAACATCAAGCCTTCCCTAGAGTGGTGAAATTCATTAGTCAAATGATATTATTTTCAAAAATACCTTTTCTATGTGAGCTATTCTTAGCATGAGAAATAAGGGATAGAAAATTAATGGTCTCACAACATTTTAATATAGAAATTATGAACTACAAAATCCAAAATGGGATGTTTAAGATAGAGATCAGGACAAAGGAAATAATCCTTTGTATACTAATTATAGTAGGAATTATATACCTTGTAGTTTCGTTAGATTATAATTCAACTGATCAATCATGAATAATGATAAACCCATGGGAGTGTTTGGGTCTTGTGGGATATAATTTCTGAAATATGTATGGACTTACAATAATATTTTTTCCCATTTGATATTGGGCCTTAGGAAGGAAACATATGTATCATGATTACACTGGAATCAGAGTTCACATTGATAAATTAGTGGTACTTCCAAAATATGTCTAATCGAAAATTATATCATGTACCATGGGGTGTAAGTGATATTATTGACATGGTGGATTTTCCTCTGCCTGACATGTCGTGATCATAATTCTGATATGTGTTGACTATCTTCCTGACATGTCCTTAGTGTTTTCTTGATAGCAATGACATTTCCTAGGGCACTTAGCATAATTTAAGAAGACATGTTGGAGGTCTATCGTATGATATGACTAACATGTATGGGTGATTTTTCATTACCTAGATGACATGTATGAAAGTATTATCCAGATAAACAAATACATATATAGGGGAATCATTTGACTAAGGTAGACAAGACATAAGTTTGTCACTTGATCCAGATGGCATGTGTGGAGGGATTCACTGGAATTGGTCGATATGTCTATTGGACATCACTAGACAAAAACAACATGTTCAAGTGTTGTTTCATGATATTTATATAATTTATGGTGGGATTTTGATGACTAGGTAGGTATATCTATAGGACTTCACAATATTTGGTAGACATATTTGAATAATGGCACATGATCGGGATGGGACATGTGAAGCACATGATGTCCTCAGATAAATATATACATATATTTCATTATGTAAGTACTTCATATTTTCTTGTATTCAATACACATATTCCTTCATGTTTGTCATGAGTTATCTTATTGAGGTTCTTTGAATCCAATTCGATATGCAGATTTTCATTCTCATAACCTAGAAAGTGCACCAAAGGCCCTTCATGTGATTAACCAGGTCGTCACCGGAAGTACATATTCATCTCTTACAATCCCTTATGTATTTCCCAATATTTCACCTAGTGTAAAACCCTTGAGATAGTGTCTTTCTCTTCTCATAAGATCCATGTCCTTTGTGCTCCTAAGAGTTTAGTTTTTTCCACATTTTCCTTCCCTATATTGATAGGGATAAATTTATTGGCCTCATCATCCCAGTTCAACATTACATTTTATGACCTATATCTTGCATATATGGGCATAAGTTGGTGAAGTGATCATTACATCACACCCTTCAATAAATCATGTTGACATTTCTAAAAGTACTCAAGAGATTAGAACTCCTATCAACGAGGATTTTCATGATCAATTTACACTTTTCTATGGATTTTTGAGAAATTTTGTGGTATTTTCATGGGCCATTCATGAAACCAGAAAGGATTTCCAAGGGGTCTTCCATGAGATCAGGCAGACATGACAATGAGATATCATGTTATTAGTGATTATCACATGAGGATACTATCCCATTTCACATTAAAATTAGTGTATATTTATGTAATGGTCTTCTAATTCTCATTGGCTTGAGAGTACGATAAGTCGTCACTTAGACTTAAGAAAAATCTCCACGGAACCAAAGGTTACATATAAATTCCAAAGGGTTTCAAATACAAGTGGGGGGGGGGTTATTTAACCATTATTAAATAAACCACTAAACCAAAAACTCATAACTAATCCATTCACTAAAAAATGCATGAACAAAAGCTAGACAACACAACTACTTTATTCATATCTACCCCACTCCAAATTGTTCAATAGAGAAAGACCAAAAAATCATCAAATTAAATACTAAAAGAAAAGCTAAAGAATCCCGGAATACCACAAGACTCCATGCCACACAAGCTCTAATATCCACAATCACTGAACATCCCAAGTATCACGATGTGGTACTAAAAACATGTGATACTTTAACTTTTCCATTGCCCCTGAAGATAGCATATAAAAAATCAAAAAAGCACCAAAGTAAGGGTGAGTATAAACCTTAGTAGGTTTTACCAAATGACATCCCATTTTACTCCACTAGGATAGAAGAGTAAGAAACATTTATACAATTTTTTTATATAAAACAATTTCTCAAAACAGTTTATAATTAATTATAAACAAGTTTCTAAAACCACTTATTACCGAAAGCATACAAGTGAAATTGAAACAAATTTTATAAAAAGTAATTTTTTAGAAAAATAAATAAACAAATATTTAAACCCATTTACCAATATTCCATTGGCATACCCAATCCATCACACACATCCACACAACCATTAATGCATGTTATGTGATGATAGTTCCATACTCATGAGTGTTTTCTCTTCGATCTACCTAGTCATCCCAAGGTAATTATATCGCATGTGCCAGTTGATTTTTGGTAATGAGTAGAAGTTCATATTTCAACCAAGCCCCATAAATTCAATATGAACAGACACACTAATGTTCCCAAGAATGAGGCGAAAAAATCCTTTTCAATAAAATCACCTTTATATTTATAACTATTTTCATCAAAACTATCCCAATGAAAACCCATTTCAATAAAATTCCATTTTTATTAAAAACCCCCTTTCCAAAAATTCATTTAGAAATTATATTAAATTCAAAATTTCAAATCACAATTTTAAATTCATGAAGCTAAAAGAATTTTCACAACAATTCTTCAAGATTTCATAATTTCACAAAAAGGATAAATCGTCAATAAAGAGGATTTATTCCACAAGATTAAAAAAGATTTTACTGTAAATTTAATTCTATTTTATCGATTTGATAGTAATACAATTAATTCTATAAGGAGGAGATAAATTTGAAGCCACGTACCTTGAAGGTTTTAATGAAACTCGAGAATGGAAGAGGTACACACCAGATGTTCGGTCAATTAACCAAGAAATGGATTTAGATATAATATCCTAACATAAAAGAACAAAAATTTAATCATTTTTGGAATACCCAAACATATATGTACCCATAAAAGGGGTATACATAAAAAAATAAGGGAAGGAGAAGTATATCTTAGTAGATAAAATAAATGAGACAAGAATGGTGAAGAACATCACTTACCATGAGAATTGTTCTTGAAAAAACTAAGAGAGGGATTTGGATCAGTTCCAAAATTAATCAGAGAGGTTCCCCAACATTTAATGGAGATAATACTAGAATTAAGTCAATTTAGGAAAAAAATGTGCAAGTAGGAGAAAAAATGAGTAAGATTCTAAAAAATAAGATCTTATATTTTCCGTGTGCATAGTTAGACCACACGGTTTGACAAATGATGTGCTAAACATGTATTAGATAATTCCTTAGTTAAACCCCTGCATAGACTCCTCTCATGGTCTCTCTAATCGTTCTCAAACTATTCCGAGGCTACTACCTCAAAACTGCTAGTGCACACATTTTCTCCAAGGATATCCACACAGTTTAATCAAACCATGTGCAACCCATGCACATATAATTTAGCCCCAAAAGATATTGAAAGTTTACCAAACACTCCCAACCATCAACCTTAAATAAAAATAATCAAGTAATTTTTACATACCACAAATCATGGGTACTAAAATCTCCCCACCATTGGACTTTATGTCCATATAAAGTAGAAAACCATCACTGCCCTGAAATAGTTTTGTCCATTTATCTTTAATTTCCTTCTCACACTCCCATGTCTCTTCCTGGATCAGATCATTTTTTCATAAAACATACACAATAACAATTCTGTTTCCTTGTAATACATTCTCTTGTCTATCGATAATCCACACATGGATGTGTACCAATGAAGCATCGGGCTCTAGGATAATGTGATCCCATCTAATTGCATGGTCATGATTGTGATGATACCTTTTCAACTGGGATACATGGAACACATTATGCACTAAAAAAACCATGGTGGTAATTCAAATTTATATTCCACATCTCCAACCTATTCAAGTATCTAAAAAGGTCCACTATATTTCATAGATAATTATACTTTCTTTCCAAAATGACGATGTCCAAGCCTACGAGAGATCCTCAAGAACACATGATCACTCACAGAAAATGACAATGGCCATCAATGATGATCTGAATATGATTTCTGATGACCCTGAGCCATCTCTATCCTCTTTCTGGTTAGCTGAATCTTCTCTGTTGTTTCTTGGTCAAGGGTTCTCCTTACTAGTGATGTTCAACTTGTTTCCACTCAGCACAGTGGATAATGACAAGGATGACCAAACAATATGTCAAATAGATCCATATGTATTGATTCATGATAACTATTATTATATGAGAAATCCACTAAGTGTATGTGATCCTCCCATGATCCACCAAAATCCATTACACAATCCCACAACATGTCTTCCAACATCAGTATCATATTTTTGAATGGGCCACACGTCTAAGGATGATATGCCATGCTCATATTCTACTCAGTGCCAAGGTATTTCTATAAGGATTTCCAAAAACAATATATGACCTTAGATCTCTGTCTCATACTATGGAAACTAGTACACCATGCCTCTTTGACACTTCATGGATATATATTTTGGACAGATCCTCCACCATATGAATTTCATGAATATGGAAGAAATGGTCCAACGTAGTATGATGATCCACTATCACTCATATGGCATCATGTTTCTATACCATTCTTGGGAGACCTGTAAAAAAATCCAAAGTTATCTTCTCCCATTTCTAAAATGAATTCAGTAATGTCTAAAACATAACTGCTGGTGTTTGATGCTCGACTTTAACCTGATAAGAAGTTAATCATCGCGAGACAAACTTGGCCACCTTCCTTTTTGTTCTACTCCACCAAAATTTTGCCTTTAATGCCTTATAGACCTTATGTTTTCTTGGATGTGTAACACATCTTGAATAGTGTTAAGAATGATGGAATTTTTGCGGACAAGACATAAGTACAACCATCTAGTATCTGAAACACAAAATTAAACTCCCACTACGTTTACAGCCCTCGATAGTCTCCCCACGATTGAGTTTTTAACTCATAACCAAGAAAACTGTATCACATTTTTCTGCCTCTTTGGCCATATTTACCAAATTAGGAACAAGCGTAGATGAAAATAAAACTGAAACATCACCATGGTCTTCACATGCCACATGTGAGTAGGCTAGGACCGACATCAACTACCATTCATCTAAGGATTCATTCACCAACTAGGCATATGACCTTCTACTAAATTAATCTACCAATGAATTCCCTTTTATTGGTGTATACATCATGTCAATGTCAAAAATCTAAAGATAATTCATCAATATCCTTTGCCTCAGAATTAAATATTGTTGTGAGAAAAAGTGTTTCAAGATTTTATGATCCATATACACAGTGAATTTCTCACCAAAGAGATAATGACACTAGGTCTTCAAAGCATGGAAAATTTTAGCTTACTCTAAATCAAGTGTTGTGTAATTCTTCTCATGTACTCTCAACTTACTTGAACCATAATACACAACATGGTCTCATTGCATTAGAACACAACCCAACTCCAATATAGAAGTATCACATTAAACCACACATTCGTTTCCTGATTTTGGAAAACTTAATATAGATTCTAACTAAGATGCACATTAATCTCCTAGAAAGACTTTTGGAATTCCTCTATCTATTGGAATGGAGAATTATTCTTTTTCAAATCTTTTATTTATGAGGATATACATGATAATTCATGAAAAAATCATCAGTAATAACCATAAAGACAAAAAAAACATTTTATCACAAAGACATTATTTGATGGTTTCCATGAGATCATAGCTTCTATATTTTTAGGATCCACTAAAACACCTTTTTCAGAAATCACATGGTCAGAAATCATACCTCTGATATCCCAAAATCACACATAGATAGTTTTACATACAAACAGTGATCTCTCAAGATTTGTAACACTATCTCCATGTTTTCCTCATGCCCATACCATGACTATGAATACACCAATTTGTCATCCACAAACATCACAACAAAAGAATCCAAAAATTTCTGAAATATCAGATTGATCGAATCCATAAAGACTGCTGGTGAATTAGTTATACCAAAAGGCATGACTACATATTCATAGTTTCCATATCGTCTTCTGAAAGATTTATTTAGAATTATTTCCTTTAGAACTCACAATTGATGATATCCTGATCGCAATCTAGTGTTAGATAACCACTAATCTCCCCTCAATTGATTGAATAGGTCATCAATGTGTGGAACTAGATACATATTATTTATTGTAACTTGGTTAAGCTTATGAGAATCGATGCACAACTGAATAATTCTATATACTTTCTTCATGAATAAGATTGGTGATTCCCATGGAGACATACATGGATGATTGAAACCATTTATTTATAGCTCTTTCAGTTACACTTTATGTCCCCTTAACTCTTTTGATTCCATACTATAAGATATAAGGGAAATTTTACTCATCCCCATAATGACATCAGTCGTAAACTCTATATCCATTATAGGTGGTAACAATGAGAAGTTCTCAGGAAAGACATCTGGAAATTGATCCATTGCTGCTAGAAAACTGACATCCTAGATCTCTTCCATAGAGTCCAAATTCAATGCTGCCAACTGGTAAGTGATCGTTCCCCCCACTGGTGCCATCCATCTCATTGCACCTTTTTTCATAACATTCTCTCCTCTAAAGAGATGCTCAACACTATCCTTAGATGTGAAAATAACAATTCTTCTATAATAGTTGATGTGAGTCGTGAACTGTTTCAACCAATCCATACTCAGGATTAGAACATAGACATCCATCAACAACATCAAGAAGTATAATTTCATCTCATCCCCATCGATAGCTATAGCACATGCTCTACACAGAAAGGCTTGACATTCTCTTTCACAAAGGGGAGTCTATAGTTTTATTATATAGGGCATCATTTCATGTTTTAAACATATTATTTCAACATTACGAGAAGAAATGAATGAATGTGATGCACCAGTATCAAACAATACTTACACAAAGGTAGAATTCAAAAGAATTGCACCTCTCACTATAGATGGTCCAGCCTGATTATCAACAATCATCTAGTCATCTTCATAAAATTTTTTCATTGTTGTAATATAATCCTTATTCCCTTGCTTAAATTGACGTTGGTTAGGAGTCATGGTATTCCTTGAATCAACATGGCTATCTTTTCCCTATTGATGAGACTGAGTCTACTATCCTCGTCCTATTGAACCATATGATTCTTACCACACCTTATAAGTGTCTCAAACATCAAACTATATAGTTCTACAAAAAAAATAACTTATGTTTCCCCATATTGTTGCAATTATTCCATGCTCTTGGTCATGTTGTACACTTCCGCTTTATGGGGTCAAAGGAAACATATTGGTAGCATCCAGCATGGTTCTTTGGTCAGGGAGTAAGATTTACTAATCCTGTTGTCTAATTCTAATTCCCTCTAATACCTTGAAAATATGTGTCTCTCTTTCACTTACACCCAGTATTGGAATTTCCACCATTTCCATAAGGGATCATCATACTTCCTCCTCCTATAGCTCTTGATTTGTCTTACTCATCCATCGATTCTAGGTTCACCATCTATGTATAATATGTAAAACAAAGCACTAAAATATTTAATTGAGTTTCTTTCCTTATCCCTAATATAAAGATGAATGCCTTCAAGGACACACTGACCTCAAATTCTAGTGAAAGTCATACAAAATTCATGAATTTAGCTGCATATTCTATGAAAGATAGATTGACCTACTTTTGGCTAAAGAAGTCTTTCATCCTCTGGATCTTGAATGAGTGAAGAAAGAATTTTTTATTAAACAATTCCACAAAATCCTCCCAAGTAAGCCCTTGATCCACTTTAGCATGTAGTATGAGTTCCCACCACTGGTGTGCCAGATCCCTGAACATGTACGTGGACAACTTGACTTTGAGCTTAGATGGTGTGCCACAAAATCTGAAGATATGATTCATCCTATTCAGCCATACCTTTGCCTATTTCATTACAGAATCACCCTAGAAGAAGGGTGATTGTGCTTCATGAACTAGATGGATTGACCACATGCCTTGTATAATCCCTCCAGTTCCCCATGTCCACATATTGAAATTCTTGAACAATACTTTTCACCATTTTTTGGTTCACATGGGTCTTAGGTGCAACCACATTGTCCACATCTTCTTCTTATTGGTTCATATGATGCATATCAGGTTCCATTTTCTGGATAAAGAACAAAATCTATAAGTCTCAATCTCTAGTAAATGATGTCTTATTATTTTGAATTATATCACATCGACTATCACATCATGGTTTTCCAAAAACATCCTTTTCACATTCATCCAATTTTTGAAAAAAAATCAATTCTTTATTTTAAAAATAAAACCATTTTGAAAAATCCTTAACCATCTCCTTTTTCAAAATCATTTCATTGAAAAAAATTCAATACTCTTTCAAAAATAAACACTTTCACACAATATAAACCATGAATCCAAAGGATTTATGCACTCCATGTGGGAATTCATTCCTCTAATTCATGGAATGGTCGTCTCACTATCTAAACCCATGAAAATGATATTTCAAAATCATAAAAGTGTCTCCAAACACTTATGTACCCAACTTCCTGGTAACATGAAGTTCAAAATAAATGGGTTATATATGTTGTTTTATTCTTTATATTTCATGTAATAACAATCCTACTCCTTTATAAGATCACATCCAAGGGAATAAACATGAATTAATTTCAACTTCAAGACTAGCAACACTGAAAGATACTTGTTAGGAAAGAACCAAACAAGATGATACCATTTGTAATTTCCTACTAATTCTCATTGGATTGAGAGTAAAAAGAGTCATTACATAGCCTTAAGAGATATCCCCAAGGCTCTAATGGTAGGAAATAAAAGATTAAGGGTTTCATATACAAGTGGGGGATTATAAACCCTTTAAGAAACAAACCACTAAATCAATAATCCATAACCAAACTATTCACTAAATGATGCACGAACAAAAGAAAGACAACAAAACTACATTATTAATTTCAAAATAACTACAAAGTGAGAAACAATGAAAGAAAAAAAAATTAGCAATGTAAATTGTGGAAGAACAAATAAAGACTCCCAAAGGACCACAATACTCCATGCTCTATAAGCTTTAAGCTCTACAATCATTGAACAAACCAAGTATCATGAGGTTGTGCTAAAAAGATGTAATACATTACCATTTACTATGTACCGAAAGATAGAATCTAAAAAAGAACCAATGTTCCAAAGAAGAGGAGAGTTATAACACTTAGTAGGTTTTCCCCCAAATTACATCCCTACTTAATCCACTTTGACTGATGTGTTACTGACATTTACATAAAATATTTTATACAAAACAATTTCTCAAAATAGTTTATAATTAAATATAAACAAGTTTCTAAAACCATTTATAACCAAAAGCATACATGTGTAATTGAAACCAATTTTCCAGAAATTTATTTTTCTAAAACAATTATCTAAATAAAGTTTTAAAACCATTTCTCAATATTCTATTGGCATACCCAATCCATTCCACAAATCCACACAACCAAGCATGCATGCTATGTAATGACAGTTCCATACTCCTGAGATATTTATCATTAATCTACCAGGTAGTCACAAGGTAATTATATCCCATGTTTGTGTTGAATTTTTTCAATGATTATAATGTCATATTTCAACCAAGCCACAGAAATTAAATATAACACACACAACAACATGCCCTAGGATCATGCCAAAAAACCATTTCAATAAAAGAAAATTTTTATTTAAAACTATTTTCCATCTAATTCATCCAAATGCTAAAACAATTCAATAAAATTCCATTATTAAAGCAAACCCATTTCCAAAAAACCATTTAGATATTTTAGATAATCAAAAATTTAAAATGATTATTTTAAATTCATGAAGCTAATGAAATTTTCACAATAATTCATCAAGGTTTCACAATTTCATAAAAATGATAAATAATAACTAAAGAATATTTATTCCATGACTTTAGGAAAGATTTCACAATAAATTTCATTCAATTTAATCAATTTGAAACTATACAAGCCAATTATAACACGAGGATATGAGATTGAATCCACCTACCTTGATGGTTTCGGCGAAACTCATCAACGGACAAAGAATACATAAGAAGTCGGGTAGATTCTCTATGAAATGGCCTTATATCTCTTCTCCCACCAACAACAAACCCAAATATCATCATATTTGGGAAACACCAAAATAGATCTCCCCATAAAATGTGTAGATATAAAAATGTCATAGGAGAAGAACTAGATCTAATTAGATCTATGAAACGAGACATGAACGATGAAGAACATCACTTACCGTTAGAATAGGGATTGAAAAACTAAGGGAGTGCTCCGGATTGGTTCCAAAACTCTTGGGAGTGGTTCCCCAACAATCAATATTGATAAATTTTGAATTATGGTCATTTAAGAGAAAAAAAAGAGTGTAAGTAGTATCCTAAACATGTAAGATCATAAAAAAAGATATTACTTTTTCCTTGTGCATGGTTAGACCACACAGTTAGAAAAAACGTGTGCTAATCCTACATTAGCTACTACCATAAGGAAACTCCTGCATGACCTCCTCTCATAGTCTCCCAAACTATGTTCAAATTGTGCTGAAGATACTGCCTCAAAATGGAAATTGCACATGATTTCTCCTCAAATATCTACAGAGTTTAGACAAATCGTGCGCATTTTGTGAACATCTAATTTAGCCCCAAATAACTTATTTAATGTTTACCAAACACTCCCAAAAATCAACCTTACATAAATATCATCAAGTAAGGGTTACATAACAGAAACTTTGGGTACTAAAATTTCTTTCTTGATAGCCATCTACATTTTCCTATTCATTATTACATATTTTAAAATTCTTCTATTCATTGACAGTTGGATTCCACGAGGGCATCTCTTGATTTGTAAATGATATATAAATTGATCATGGTCATTTTCCTGAGAAGTTTCCCTATTTTTTAGGATGTTCCACAAGATTAAATTGGCATATCAAAGGGATAACCCAAGATCGATATGACATGTCTGGGAGTTTTCATTTTTTCCAGTGTCTTATTGAGAAGTCTTTAAAATGATCATTGAGATATGTATGGACCCTTCAAAAAATACTAGTAGCTTATCAAAGAGATTTTATGAGATCAATATGGAATTCCCAAGGACCAACACATGATCTATGGTGATCACATGAATAGAATCGCCCATTAAAATGAAAAGCAACGTAAATTAGATTGTATGAATATTATACCATTCTTAGTTTTATTTCCATATTTTATAAGGATCTTTGGGTGATGGTCAGAAATCATTCACCTCATGAGTTTCACAACTATAACAGTTATTTGGAAAACATTTACATGACCATCATAATTTGTATAGATATTTTTTTAAGATAAAGAGGGACTTTCTGAGGGGATTTTTGTGCATATATTTGATTTCAAAATGGGTTTATTATGAAAATCCATATTACATTATAAGTGCATCATTTGTCTGTGTTTCTTTCCAATGGTCATCGAATGTGTGTCCTCCTTTGATTATATGGTTCTCTTGATCGAGAAGTTTGATCGCTATGTGGCTAGTCTTGTCCCTCATTTTCCACCTAGAGAAAAAGTACCCATGTTTTTGGTATATCATCTATTATAGAAATTCTTATGCTCATTTGGTGGGAATCAAAAAATGTATACCCTCAAGAGAGAAGTTCATAAGGACAAAAAATTATTGTTGAGGAGATTAAATACCCTTCTATGTCCTACAGGCTTTTACAATTTTATGTCCCAACTGTTGTTTGGTCTTCAAGGTGACCTTTTTCATTTAGTGGTTCATCTAGAAAATAAGGGATATAGGAAGAATCTCATTCCACTATTGACTCAAATTCCTATATTTATTTTTATTCCTTCTATCATGTGACTACTTCATATGACCTCTCTAAAATATCCATTTCTTCATACCTTTTCATAAGATCTAACTGAAAGATCTTGTTGTGTGAATTATTTTTCTCAGTAAAAATTAGAGTAATCCTCAAAAAAAATTAAGTAATTTTTTATCCTTAATTTATTCGTTCGGCTACACAATAATCCTAAATGATTCACATGATCTGCAGTCATGGTTGTAGGATAGATTGATCACTATGTGGTTCACATGAGAATCTCAGAATCATGATTCCTAAAATCTTATAATAGATCATGCATTGGTGAGAGGTTTCATCGGTCATATGATTCAAGAGACCTATATGAGGTATTGTGATCATGAATCCCTTTATGGTTTAGTTGATTCAAAATATATTTTTTGGGTCATGAAACCCTTTATTAGGACTTCTTTAGTCATCTAACATGTTCTCCTTGTTTTTTTAAATTAGATTACAATTATTAAACATCATCCATTGTGGAAGATTAGAGGGATCTTATTTTTTGAAACCAAATACCAACACCTGATATCCAATGTTGTCAAACAATGATACTTTAAATGGGTTTCCCACTTGATCTTCAAAGCAATCCCATGTCACACATATGCCCTTTGTATAGAGTCGATATTCTAGATGATGTCATTGTTCTGTCACCTGATTAAAACCTTCCATAATTTTTTATATCATCTTCCCTTAACTTTATTCAAACGATGATTTATGAATATAGTCAATTAATCATAGAAATTCTTAAAGGGTTGTAACATATGATCGATACCTCCAATTAGGGTGTAGATGATTGCAGTCTTGCCTATCATAAAATTTCTCAATGTTATTCAAGTATACACATCTCCTCCTTGAATAATTAGAGATGATGTTCGGTCTCAAAATGGGACTTCTAACATGATGGTAATTTCTCTATTTAATGTTCATGGTCGTTATGGGTTTGGAAGAGCTCCTCAAAATACTATAGCTAGCTATAGGATATATATCATTATTAGGTGATAAGGATTTCTTAGTTCATCATGTATCTCTAGTTGGAACTTCTTAAAGAGATGAAAAGTTGTTGATGTAATAAAACAAAATCCTTAAATCAGTCTAATGGTGAAGTAGGGATAATCCTTTAGGAAATTTACAAAGTCAGTGAAATAACACTTCTATGGGAGATGTATGATTAATTTATTCCGACCAAAGATTTTTGGGATGACCTCAAAAAAACACTGACCACAGAAAGGTACATGTTCACCATCAGGAAAGAGAAGTCAAAAATGGTTCTAAAATCATGTTTCCTCATTTGATTCATGTAATAGATAAACATATTCCTATACAATATATATATTTTTACAATCACTATATTCCTTCAATGAATCCCTTCCCAACAAGGTTATAATATATTTATCACATATTTTTCCATCTATTAGTATGGGGTGTATTCCTTTTGGGGATATTAGGGGAGATCAATAGTTTCCCCAATCATTCATCTAGAGGGGTTTTCATTATTTTTTTTAAAAATGTATTTCCCAATTTGAAGATGCATGATTGGTAACTCAAGTGGGAACACTAGTTATGGAATCTAGATTAGTAAAGAGGAACCATATTAATATATACATATGAAATATTATAACCTTTATCATCTACTTGGTTATATCCATCAAGTATGTATCAATTATAGGATAGGAGGACCCTTCTAATTCATATTTATTGTTTTTAGGATATAATTTCTAATGTTATAAATACTATAACACAATTGGGATAACTAATTATTCATTTCTTCCAAGCCTATTTAATGGTTCCAGGGTTAAGATAATACTTCTTGGTCATTATAAGGTTATTGACATGTTGAGCTAGAAAGATCATTTTGAATTCATTCCTTATCCTATAACAGTTGTGGATCACCTTATGGGAGGTCATTTAAAATATCTCTCTAACTATATAGGCGATATAATTATTTATGATCCACATAACCCATATCTGTTCTACCAATAATTTGGATATATTAAAATAATTTCTCCTCTACCTTAAGCTATCATGTGGGGAGAATGACATCATGGTATCATTCACAAATTTTGGAACATATTGGTGTGTGAAGACACAAATTATTGGAATATTCTTCCACCAATCGATGCCCTTGACTTTCAATATTATGCCTACTCTAAGGCTTGGTTTGATTCTGACCCATGATGTTTATTTAATAGAATATTCTTATTTTGGAAAAAACCTTATTAATTACTGAAATACATATCTATTTTAGTTATGTAGTTGATTCAGGACACAAGGATCCTCTAAGTAACATCTCTCATCATAGTGATTAACATCACATGAGTGTGGAATTTTTTTTGATGATTATGAACCATCAATTTTTGTGATAGATGATGAAACAATTTATAGGAGAACAAATAGAATTTATTCTCTTGAATCTTCATCATATCAGTCAACCATTCCTTCCTCTGATGTTCCCACCACATTGGATGTAGAGAATGAAGTACCATGAAATAAAATTTGGTAGTAAATCTGTAACCATTTTATAGAGACTCTGTTGGGGGAGTTTTGTGTCCAAGAAAAATCCCCTCACCATCCCTTTTATTCTATTGGGAATGGTTTCATTAATTGTGAGCCAATATAGGATATCATGTGACAAATTTTATAGACAAGGAAAAAATGGATTGTAATGTGGGGGCTTTTCAAAATTTTGATAGTTGGACTACACTGGTTTAGCTAATAAGGATTTTTAGAGGTGTTAGAATAGGTACATTATATAATATATCTGTTTCATGCCTAGACAGATGAATTTACCACATAGATAGGTAAAAATAATGATTTCATAACTTAATCAATGTAAAATCCTTTGACATCATATTCCTTATTAGAAACTACTCCGAAAAAATATTACGATTTTTCTTCTTTTATCTAGAAATTTTTTCCTCAGGAAGTATTATAAGAGGTAAGGATGAATACACTTAGGCACTCAATATACACTTCTCACCGAACATAAGATGATGTGAAAAATTTTGATGGCCTAAAATTTTTATAGTCTAATCACAAATGATTTTTATGGAGTCCTTGGAGAGGCTCCAAAATCTGTATATTCCTCCAAATTATTTACATTATTAGTTAATTAACCCTTTTAACTCTTCATGTTTCTATATAGGTTTATTTAATGCACAATTTTCATGAAATTTCATTAATGTGATGTCAATGGTATGATTAATTATAGACACCATTTTATAACACCACGTAAATCCGAATACCTATATATGAATTATTAAATAATAATAGATTTCTCTTCAAGATTGATCATTAATTCCCAAAAACATGAGATTCCTCTAGGATGTATCTACCTCAATCATCTTATGATTACTTTGTTTAAAAGGATAATTTAGATAAGATTCAGTTTTGACGTATATTTATATCATTTTTTCCAAAGTAAATGGACTTTGGGAGAATATTGTTATTTTTATTAAGGGAAAATAATGATCCATGCATGATTTTAATTTCAATATATTTATTTATTTCCCTAAATTCTAGTAAATATTTATAAATGGGAATTATTTCCCTGAATTGGTGGGATATTACATAGGATTAACTATTTGAGGGTTTCAACCTAACATGTTTTGTTCCTTTTTCATTTCATGAGTGACCGAAATTTCCGAAATTATATAGAGTGTGTGTCCAGATAGAAGAGACTCGGCCTATTCATAGGATTCCCTTTTCAGAATTTAATCCTAGGGAACATCGTGTATTTTAAAATAGAAAACATAAAGGCTTGTAAATTAGACTATTATTTTGTTTTAGTTTAAGTTATTCGATGCCAGACCTTATATTATGGTTTTTAGGGTCTTCTAGCTCAGGCCATTAGTTGTTTCAGTTTATGGTCATCATGATCGGATTATATTCCATTTATAGTTTACATTCTTTCATCATATACCATAAACTTATATATTTTAGGATCTTCTTATTTAGAACACCAATTTTGTGGTTTAAGACCACCTAGAATGGAAATTCTATTGATCGGGTTTAGTATCTTATAGCTCGCACATTCTTCTACTGCAATTTAGGGTGTTCTATCTCAGAACATCTACTTTAGAAGTTTAGTTCATTATAGCTCGGACCATTTGAATCTATATTTTACTATCTTTTAGATTGGGTGTACTTTTTTATTTTATCATTTTCTAGGTTAGATATTATAGTGCTATAGTTTTGGGTCTCCAAGAACTGACCCTGTATTGTTGTAGTTTAAGGACATCATGTGAAGACCTTCTGCTACTATTTTTTAGGGTCTTATATATTAGAGAGTTTACTATTATTAGTGAAGGATGAATATTCATGAAGGTTTTTAGGACCCTACAACCTAAATAGTGATTATTTATAATGTTTTCTGGCACACTGAATTATTAATTGATATTATGAAGAATGAATGTTCTAGATGGGTTCTAGAACCATGGGTTCTTATAGAAATTATAAATGATGAATTTCCATGATTTTATGTGGCACTGCACATCCTAATTGAGATATTTTTTATGTATGGTGAAATATAAGGGATGTTGAATCCACATGGATTGTTGGAATCTAGGTACTTTAATTCATAAAAAAAATTAAAACAGATTAACATTGAATGGGATAGACATGTTAAGGATACCTTGAAACACATTATGGTGCTGAGATTTACCATATAGTAATTGGGTATCAAGAATATTAGGGTTAATTTACTTCAGTTAGGATATACCTCTAGTTGGTAAGTCAAAATACCATATGCATGGGACCATAGGGCTTTGATTTGTGGACATGTAAAACAGACCCCCACTCTGTTCCAACAGACATGGATGATTTGTAAAGACTCAGTTGTTTGGATGATAAAGAGGGGTATAGAGAAAAGAGATTTCAAAGAAGAGTTTTAGAAACCTAGGAGAGTGTAGATATTTTCTGGGGGTCCTGGGCCTGATGAAATGTGGTTTTGAGTCCCGTTGTGTGTGTCATCAAAATCTTTGTGAATGGGATATCACATTCATACTTTGAGAATGGGTACAATAAAGGAGGATGAAATTCAGAGGATTTAAAATAAAATTTAATAATACAGTTATGGGTATAGGGAATCATTTTCTAATAATATCATTAATAACTGGATATGGGGATCAATGGGTATAGGTTAACCATTTTTAATGGTTTAATATCATATACCATGTGGTTATGATGAAAAATTCTTGTTTGGGGGGGATTTCTGGGACAAAGAATCCCGTATGAACAAGATTTTTGGAAGGGTGAAGTTCTCTAATGAATTATAGCAGGGTCCTTTTGGGATCATCCAATATCTAATACCAATATTTTACATAGATGAACCAATAAAAATAGATCCCAATATCCATTAGGTTCCAAGAAAAGGGTAAAAATTAAAGAACTATTTGTTTCATCTCTAATATCAATAAAATTAATGTTTTTTATGGAAAATGTATAATTAAATAAAGGTTGAAGAACCATAAAAGTTATGTCACTATGTAGTGATTATGATATCGTGGTAAGGATATGTGACAAAATAATAGTTTATTTTTATCCTAGACTAGGGGATCCAATATTTACATATCGCCTTCTACGTGGGACAACATTTTATCCCTATGAGATTTATTTTTAATTTAGTTATGCTTTTTTTCCAAAACACTAGATATGAAGAGTTTTTTGAGAATAGTATTGATTTTTTTCTCAGGCCTCCCTTTATGGGGTTTCAATATGAAATGTTTTATGTCTATTTCAATATAAATTTTTGGTCTTTTAATTGGGGAAATCAAAGGATTAATTTTATATTCGTAAAACATTGAATAATGTTATTTCACATTAAGGTCATTATGCACATGGATCAAGTAGGAGGTGAATGTTACACAACATTCTAATTAGTATACCTAATATTATCAGTACTCCAACATACTTTTCAGTTAGAGATGATAGTTTTATAAATCATGACATGAAGTTTTCAGGTCATGAGTAATGGTATGGAACAATAATGATAGTGATAAGCCCAAAACACCATAATGATTTTTGTTCCTCTACAGTGATATTAGGATAATAAGGATAATAAATAACATTGTGCAATGCTAAGATGGATCTATATAGTAGGTAAAATCCCTTATGTATATACACCTTTTTCATGTTCCAACAAAGTGGTTTATTCTTATTTTTAATGGATAGGAAAGTTTAGTGGAAACCTGAGGTTATCTATACATGATGTATGATTTATGTGTTGGGGTGCTTAAAATATGATAGAAGAACTATGCAACCTAGTTTAGCTGGGTCAACCTCTTTTGTTGATTTGATAAATAATTATTATGGGTTGTGGTATCCATATTTTAATGTCATGTAATGAGGATGAATATGTCATGTTGTACAACATCATGTGACTAGGACCCCATCCATATAGTTTAATGTCATGTGGAAGGGATGTTTCCTTTCAATTTAACATTATGTTGTAAGGACCTAAAAACAAATGATTAATTATGTAGTATACCATTGGGAACATTTTTAACAATTCAATGGATTTTTTTATTGAAAATACATTTTTATATTACATAGGATTATTGACGGGTATCTATATTTTGGGTCCCATTTGGATAGATTTATATCATGAAAAGGATATCCATACAAGGGTATGACTTGAATATAGAATAAATGACCATGTGTGGATTACCCATCATTAAATAGAGGAATATTCTCCTTTTATTATTGGGATTCCATATGATTATCTACACATATTATATGGGAGGTAATCTTGATTTAATTAGATCCTCTAAAAATATCCCACTACATGGATCATACTTATTTTTAGGGGCCTTTCTTGGGAGTGATTTAAACATGTGGTTGGTTTGAAAATGGAGGATCTATGCGTCAATATGTAACATATAATGGTAGGAATCAATCCAAACCTAGTTCTAATATAGTTCCATGATTAGGACTGATCTGTATGCTGGAGGGGTTCATTATTTCATCAATATTATGTCTAGACCCAGGACTGAGAATCGGGACATCACTATGTATCCCATTATGGAAAGAAACAAGACACAAGTAGTTCTCGAATAGGGAAATCCCCACACCATTCTGACACATATGTAGAGACTGGAATTTTTCCTATTGATTATTATGGATAGAACCATGATTATAGATTCAGTTGTCACTAAGTATCAAGTGATATAAGGAATCAGGACATGTGTTCTTCTAGAGTGGAAAAATATCCACACGGGTATGGCTCATATGTGGAGAGGCAAAATCTTCCATTAATTGTTATGATTTGAACTAGGATTGGAAATTCATCTTTCACTACTTATCATGTGATGGTAGGAATAAATCCATTTTCCTCTCTTGAATGAGAAACTCTCCACACATGTCTAAACCATACACATAGTGGGGGGGGTCTAGTTTACTATTTCTACTAGACCCAAGATTGGTGATCCATGTATTAGTGCATATCAGGTGGTAGTAGGAATCAAGGAATACCTATATCTTTAATGGATGTATGGTGGGAGTCCAAAACCAATGATAGTGATCCTCTCGAGAAAGGTCCATGGTAATGCATAGTTTGATGCCTTGCAAGAGACATCAACCACACATTTTGATTTATTTCACCAATGTATTTTGGTGTGCCTTTAATAGACTTTCATCTAGGAGTATGATAACCCTGACATGAACTAATATGTCTTATTAATGCATGGAATCCCTTTCCATAATTCCTAACAATGTGTGATCTATGCTCTATGTGAGAAATAATGAATTGAAGATATCTCCTTCACCAAAAATAGTAAATTAAAAGAAACAATAGGTTCATTTTTATCATCTATTGGTCCATCTAATATATAGGATCCATGAATTTGTACATATACATTGGAATGGGAATCAATCTTTATATTTTTCAAGGAACCCATATAGTATAATGTCATTCGAAGGGGACAAATGGTGTCAATTTATTGTGGATCGAACCAATAATTGGAATCTATGAATCACTACTTATCTAGTGATAGTAGGAATCATGCCACACATAATTATTCAGTATGGAGACACCATATGCGGATCTAACTTACATAGAGGGATGGGGGAATGCCAAATTTATTTTGCATAGTTTTAGATTTTGTGGAGTGAGTTATATTATGAAGTAAATTTTCCTGTCTAATTTAACATTATTTGATACAGATGAACCACATAATCATGTATTAGGTCATATTAATAGGACCTATATTGTATTTTTGTTATTAGTAATATGACTATGACCATGGGTGTCCTATATTTTTCCATTGACTGGGACATTAGATTCTATGCAGTTTAAAGGCTTGCAACTAGAAATTTTCCCATTCATTTAATAATTGTGTGGTAATGACCTATCTGTTGAGAAGTTTAACGTCATGTAATAATTTTTTTTCACTTATTTTAATTTCATTCATCTAGGACAAAAGATTTTTTTATTGTAGTTATGAAAAGAATTTCTTGAGAAACCATGAGTCAGTGCGTGGTGTGACATGTTCCCCATATGTTGTGGACAATGGATAAGTTCCATCGGAATAGACTATATGTGTTATGTATGGACATTCTCATATGGAATCCTGATTTTGAGGGTTCTTTACTAGTATCATCATGGTTATAAGTTCCAATACTTGTTATCCTTGAAGAAAAGAGTATAGTTGATAATTTTTATTGAATGCTCATGTGATCTATTTCTGATGGACATCGAGGTTGTGTAGTGTAAAATAAATTTCATAACAATTATTTCCAACTCATCCAGTCTCTTTGGTGATTTCTCATCATCTAATAGTTGTCCACATATGGCTTTTTGGAGTGAGGTAAACTCTACTTATATGGGAAATTCTTATTTACTTCCATTTTCCAATGAATTTGGAGTTTCTTATGTAGTATTATGTGGGTTGGTATGGTAGACACATAATGGATAAATGTGCTTTCCTAGTCAGGAATTATTATCTTGTTCCACCATCTATTAGAGTTGTAACAGCCCATGATTTTATGAAAAATATTCTTTTTAATTTCACTAATTTCTTGTGTTGTACGCTACACCAAAAGGAGCTTTCACAACACGCACCCTTGACTTGCCTTGCATTACACGAAATCGCGACCTTCCTCGATAGCGTGTGTAGTACGCAATAACGAGTTTCACTAAACAAGATTATGATATTAATATATTATTAAAACTAGCCGTTATGAATAGTAATAACCACTTTTTTAAATTTTGTAATTTTATTTTTCAAAATGGAATTCATTTTTGGATTCGTAATATCGAAATTAGCTTAGGGTGAAATTTTGGTGATTTTCGGATAACTTTCATATTTTGATGAATAGTGAAAATTACTAAATTTTAATTAAAAACAACTTTTTCAATCAAAATAATTAATAGTGATAAATTATTAATTTGAGTGGTTTTAAAGTATATTTAGAATATATTTTTGCAATTCAATACAATGTTGGTCATTTAAACCAGTTATAAACAAGTGTCAATCTTTTGATAGTTAAAAACACGCCTTTTGTTTAGACGGCGGGAATTAATTTTTAAATTAATTAATGCAACTGATATGTTTTGAATTTGATAAAATAGAAATCATTTTTGAGTTCATAATATCAAATATAGCTTAGGCCTAATTTTTTGTATTTTTCTGAAAACTTTCAATTTTTGATGAATAGTGAAACCACTAAGTGGTGGTAAAAAAACTGAATTGTTCATAAAACTTAATTTTACCACTTATGTGAGTGGAATTTCGAAAATCTAAGAGACACGGTTAATATCAAGGACTAAAATGTGGTTCAATGAGATGAAAATAATTTTTGGTGAATAGTAACTTTTTACTTTTTTTGCCACGGTTAAAAGTAAATAGGGTAATTAAGGGTAAAGATGATATTATTATTACCCTAACACATGTCCTAATTCTATTGGATAAGTTTAATTCGACCGATAACAAACTTAAGAATAAAATATGACCATTTAGGCCCACTTGGATTAGATTAGGACATTTATTATTAATTTATTCAAAGAAGAGTTAAAAGAGTTAAAATCAAAGTTTATTTACTAAATCATTTTTAATATAGGGTTATAAATAAGATAAATTCGATTGTAAATATTCATTAGAAATATAAAAAGATTTCCTACATAATTATATTTTATTTATAATTTTTAGACTTTAAATAAATTAATTTATTTATGACACAACGATGATGCAGTAATTACCCTTTTAAGGAAATATTAACATAATTGATGTTATAAATGCTCAAATGAATGTAATTTGAGACTTTTTATGAATTACACTAATTTTCTAGGTTACTATGATATATTAGTGTTGATTTAATAAACTTCGTTTGAACATATAATTCTGTTATGACTTTCACAAAAATCATATATCAAATAGTGTCAAAATTGACACAAAATAGTTTTTAAATCAAATATTATATTATTAATTGTTATTTTATTCCTAAAAATCTAAGGTTCGGCCAAATGACTTAGATAAGGATATATATATTAATAATAAACAATTTGGGGTTCTTTTGGCATGTTATAGTAAGTGTATTAACCATATAGTGAAAGACAACAAAAAGACACGGTAAAAGTTAAATTATTTAACTTAGAGTTAAATCTAATTGATAAGGTTAAAATAATACCCTAAACTTGTCTAAATCCTATTGGTTGATAGTATTCCGACCCATCCCCACTTTACCTTCTAAATAAGACCCTTTGGAACCATTATAAACCGATTTTCACTTTAATATAAAATAATATTTTGAGATATTCCTAAGGTGCCCCTCTCCTCCCTTATAAAAGGACACCTCCTCCCCCTCCTCCTCACACCAATTTGAGCACTCAAGCTCGGCCAAACCCTGCCAAAATCTATTCTCCACTTCCCTAGAAACATCCTAGAGGTTCTGGTATTCCTCAAAGACCAATTTTAGTGCCCTAAGAGGAGGTCTCAAAGAGGCGCTTCAAAGAAGAGGTAATTACCGTTACCAATTCTTTCATCTTTATTTCTTCTTCCTCTTCTTCTTATTATGTTGTTTCATTATGAAGTAATAACATCAGTATCACTCATATACTGATGTGTTATTATAAGTATGAAACAACCCTATTTCACCATCTATCCATCCTACGGAAAAAGAAATCACCGCGCGTGCGTACGTACGGAATACCGTCTCCACGCCGTGGTGTAATCTATTTTCCACCACCACCTTACATGGATGGGTATAATGGTGTAAAGAATAACTATACATAGTTATTACAACATCATATTTATTCTGATATATTTTATAATCCACTCCAATTCAATTCAATATTTATGGAAATGATATCATCGCTCGTGCGTACGTACGGACTACGGTCTCCACGACGCGATGAGATTCATTCTCAATGATTAACCATTCATGAATGATTATAAAGTATATATAATAAGTACTAATGAAATATATGACCTAATAATGATACTGGAATTATTTATATTTATATGTATGTCATCTACTTAATTCCATTCAATTCAATAAGGAAACGAAAACAGCGTTCATGCGTACGTACGGACTACCATCTCCATGAACGGTGTATTTCTTTCCATTTACTGATTTATTACATATGTGTATTATGAATATATATATATAAAACATGTTTAATATTCTGGAATTAAGTAATCATGATATAAGTAATCATATGAATAATTACAAGTTAAAAACACGAACGACAAATGAGACGATTTTACCCAAAACGCTACTTTAACATGAATTTACAAAAGAACGGGTAATATAAAGTCACAAGTGGACCATATATGATATAATAACAATTAATATGATTCTGTAATAAGTCAATAACATGATTTAAATCATTATACAGGAGGTTCAGACACTTACAAAGCAAGTCGGACCTAAGGTAAGGGAAATATCACAATCTCATTTTTATCCGAGATTGTTTATTCGTAAGTATTTACTGGGGTGTATTTTATCATCCACATCCATGTTCCCTCAATATGTAATACTGTTTCCATCCACTTACAATAGTTTAAATCCAATTTTACCCTTTGGTGAGTTTTTAGTAAAGAATATGAAAGGAATCTTTTGTCGTTTTTTTCGTACGAGGTACTTTTTGACTTTTCCGACAAAAGTTCGAAAAAATGTTTTTTTAACTTATACGGCATGAATGGATTTTTAAAACATTATTTCCAAGAATCTTCCTTTACAAGTTTTCAAGTTTATTTTTAATCAACTTCTTTTATTTTAAAGTCGTATGACATGTTATGAAAGGAAAAATGTTTTTGAAGTAGAAAGGATATTTTCCTCAAGAATGGAGTTCAAGTATTTTATCAAAATTATTTTCCATCTAAGATAATAAAAGGGTTCTGTTTTTATCCCTATTATTACATGGATTTGATTATTTTGTGATGGAAATATTTTTATGAATTCCTTTATCTTATATGAATTGTTTTATGATGTCATGTTGTTTAAGAATCCCATTTTTATTACATGGGTTACGCTATGATGTATGGTTTACGATTATGTGGCACACATAAGAAAGGATTCATTATAAGATGGGTGGGACCTATATCTCCCTCCAATGCATTGGGTAAAGATTTTATATCTCATGAGATATACAGGGCTAGAACGGTAGGTTATACCGGTTCAGTGAAACAGGACTGAAACGAGGGTTACTCGATTCAGAAAGGGACTTTGTCCACTAAGATAGTCTTGGAAATGAGTCTTGACTAACAAGAAATGATTATCTATGATTATGTGTGAATGACACAAAGTTTCATGTTTTAGGTTATGATTATTGTGATTAAATTTCACTGCCATGATTTACCCCATGTTATGAAATTATGATCTCTTTTGCAGGTTAAGATTTTCAAAAGTTATGTGCTTATGTATATGATATGATTGATATTTATTTTGTTTACCCTTACTGAGCATTTGAGCTCACCCTTTTATGTTTTCTTTTCCCCAGGATATAAAGAAAGGTTTTAGGTAAAAAAAGGAAGATCTTTATGGGAGATTTTGAAGATCTTTCACCACGATTAGAAGATTATATTCCGAGTTTCCAAAGACATTAAACTATTACGATCCTTGTGTGTGTGTTTTTTGTTATGTACTAAGTATTCCGCAAATGTAATGTAATGTCCATGTACGTTAAGCTTAGGGTATCTACAGTTGGTATCAGAGGAAAGTTTTAGTCAACCTTTGGAAACTAGGATTCGAAAACGTTAGTGAGATCCCTAGAGATATTTCTACGGTATGTCTAGGGATGTCCCTAAGGTTAAGTATACGTATAGGTTATAGTACTAGAACTACGCTAAAGATCATAGAATTAAACCTAAGATGTTAGATATTGAAGGTACTCCCCCTTTATTATGTTGTTTTCCCTAGCATGATTTTTGCCTCTCACACTATTCTTTTTGGGTTTTAGACGATGGCTGGAACCCGAAGGAACCGTGTTGATCAATGCAATGGACAATGCAATGATTTTCCTCCTGAACAAACAAATGTTATGGGAGATGGAGTGCAAAATCTTATTGCTATACTTACACAAGCTATGAATCATTCTGGACTTCCAAATGAGCAGAGAAGGGAACAATATTCTATTGAGTCCTTCATGAGGCAACGTCCACCTTCTTTCAGTGGGTCTTCTGATCCACTTGTTGCTGAACAATGGATCAGTACCACTGAAAAGATATTTTCAGTTCTTCAATGTTCTGAACATGATAAATTCATCTTAGCAGTATATCGTTTGGAAGGTGAAGATAATCAATGGTGGAATCTTATCAAGAATACAAGGAAAAGAGATGAAATTGAGTCCATGGAATGGGACGAGTTCAAGAACTTATTTTTCAATAAGTACTTACCTCGTATTCTTCGAACAAAGATGGAGAAAGAGTTTCTTGAACTAAAGCAAAAGAATGATGAATCTGTTGGTATATACGAAGCTAATTTTACAAGACTTGCAAGGTATGCATCTGGCATTATCATCCAACCTGAAAGTAAAGTTGATCGATTTTTCAGTGGCTTAAAACCAAGTCTTCGAAGGGCATTAGCTATAAGAGACTTCAGTAGCTATGAAGAAATTGTGCGTTGTGCTATCAAGGTATAAATGGAAGTTGGTGTTACATATCCATCTCATGGTTTTGACAAGAAACGAAAGATGGAGTTCAAGGAGAAATCTCAGAATAATGGTGAAAAGAAGATGAATGTTTCCTTATGCACAAAGTGTGGAAAGAAGCATGGTGGAGATTGTCTTAAAGGGACTAGAAAATGTTTTAAGTGTGGAAAAGAAGTTCATCGAGCAGCTGAGTGTCGAAGTAATGGAAAAAGGGTTTCTAATGATGTGAATAAAGCAAACACTGCAGAGAACGCACCACCAACACTTCAATGCTTCAAGTGCAAGGAAATGGGGCATTATGCTAATAAATGCCCTAATACAAGGGTTAGTGATGATCAACATGAGCAACCACTGAAGGCAAAGGACAAAGGGAAGTCACATGCAATCACTATTGGCGATGTTGAATATGACAACGATGTGGTGGAATGATTAAGTGTTTATGTAATGGGATTCCAAAATAATATTGTATCATGGAGTATTGGAATATTTATGTATTGGTCTAACGTGGTATTCAACGTAATTGAGATATTTTTGGAAATAAGATGATATGCTCATAATGAAGGGAAAACGAGAAAATGAAATGTTTAACAGTATTCATGAGCTCATGATTGATATAAGGACTAAGTATATAGAATTTTGAGGATTTTGGTATGTGGAAAGTGTTAAATTTTAACTGCATTCATGTTTTCACTAAGGTATTCAAGAGAATACATGATTAAGGACTTTTCATGTTTGGAATGTGACCAAAAAAACATATCTTATGATATATGGGGATCGACGATGGTGTTAAATCTCTGGTAATCGTTTTCACTATGTTATGAGAGTGGACTGCAGTATTATGGATAAGCCTAAAGATTGGAATGGATTATGTTGGACATAAGTTAGTATTGTTTAAGGATAGAAGTTTTATCGATATTATTGATGGGATGTTATAGTAATATAGTTTTAGAAAAAGGACAACCTGCAGGACGGGCGACAACCCATCGCGTCGGACAAGGCTGTGGAAATCGAACCCACAGCCGAAGTGCGACTGGCCTTTATCACCTACCACTGACCTACAGGAAGTCCCTGTTTAGTAGAAACTAGTTTTATTATATTAAGCAGTATGATATATGAAGTATAAGTCCATTTTAGGAACCATATATGATTAATCTCACTATAGAATGACTTATGTATATTTAATAACTTTTGCTAACCTTTTGTTTGAGACAGATGGAATGAACTGTCATTCTATCACATGATCTGCTAACACTTCACGAATAACAAATTCAACTTCATTTATTTAAGAGATGAAGTAGAAATTGTTCAAGTCATGAACAATATTGAGATTGTACCAAATTAAAGTAAGTATTTATTCTAATTCAAACTCTTCAACTTTAGGGAAACAATCTTGAAAACCAAAAATTTTGTCTTAGTGCTCTTATATCTGATTAATTAGATGGTACCTTAGATCGTCACAAATTTATGGATTTGTGATTGTTGGATTTTCCATATCCATGTTCTCTACCACTTTCCATCAGAACATGATGGTTAGATTTTTCTTCCATATCCATATTTTCACCTATGTGGAAACCCAGTGATTAGTTTATTTGGGTAACCGTTACGTTTCATACTTTCGTTTTTAAAGATCGGTTTTGGTATTCCTTTTTACGATGTGGGTTTCTATTAAAGAAACTTTCGAATAGTAAACCATTTATAACCCCGACGAATTTCGAGGGCGAAATTCATTTTAAGGGGGGTAGAATGTAACAGCCCAATATTTTATGAAAAATATTCTTTTTAATTTCACTAATGTCTTTTGTTGTACGCTACACCAAAAGGAGCTTGCAAAACACGCATCCTTGACTTGCCTTGCATTACACGAAATCGCGACCTTCCTCGATAGCGTGTGTAGTACGTAATAACGAGTTTCACTAAACAACAATATGCTATTAAAATATTATTAAAACTAGCCGTTATGAATAGTAATAACCACTTTTTGAAATTTTGTAATTTTATTTTTCAAAATGGAATTCATTTTTGGATTCGTAATATCGAAATTAGCTTAGGGTGAAATTTTGGTGATTTTCGGATAACTTTCATATTTTGATGAATAGTGAAAATTACTAAATTTTAATTAAAAACAAATTTTTCAATCAAAATAATTAATAGTGATAAATTATTAATTTGAGTGGTTTTAAAGTATATTTAGAATATATTTTTGCAATTCAATACAATGTTGGTCATTTAAACCAATTATAAACAAGTGTCAATCTTTTGATAGTTAAAAACACGCCTTTTGTTTAGACGACGGGAATTAATTTTTAAATTAATTAATGCAACTGATATGTTTTGAATTTGATAAAATAGAAATCATTTTTGAGTTCATAATATCAAATATAGCTTAGGCCTAATTTTTGGTATTTTTCTGAAAACTTTCAATTTTTGATGAATAGTGAAACCACTAAGTGGTAGTTAAAAAAAACTGAATTGTTCATAAAACTTAATTTTACCGCTTATGTGAGTGGAATTTCAAAAATACAAGAGACACGGTTAATATCAAGGACTAAAATGTGGTTCAATGAGATGAAAATAATTTTTGGTGAATAGTAACTTTTTACTTTTTTTACCACGGTTAAAAGTAAATAGTGTAATTAAGGGTAAAGATGATATTATTATTATCCTAACACATGTCCTAATTCTATTGGATAAGTGTAATTCGACCAAAAACAAACTTAGGAATAAAATATGACCATTTAGGCCCACTTGGATTAGATTAGGACATTTATTATTAATTTATTAAAAGAAGAGTTAAAAGAGTTAAAATCAAATTTTACTTACTAAATCATTTTTAATATAGGGTTATACATAAGATAAATTCTATTGTAAATATTCATTAGAAATATAAAAAGATTTCCTACATAATTATATTTTATTTATAATTTTTATACTTTAAATAAATTAATTTATTTATGACACAACGATGATGCAGTAATTACCCTTTTAAGGAAATATTAACATAATTGATGTTATAAATGCTCAAATGAATGTAATTTGAGACTTTTTATGAATTAAACTAATTTTCTAGGTTACTATGATATATTAGTTTTGATTTAATCAACTTGGTTTGAATATATAATTCTGTTATGACTTTCACAAAAATCATATATCAAATAGTGTCAAAATTGACACAAAATAGTTTTTAAATCAAATATTATATTATTAATTGTAATTTTATTCCTAAAAATCTAAGGTTCGGCCAAATGACTTATATAAGGATATATATATTAATAATAAACAATTTGGGGTTCGTTTGGCATGTTATAGTAAGTGTATTAACCATATAGGGAAAGAAAACAAAAAGACACGGTAAAAGTTAAATTATTTAACTTAGAGTTAAATCTAATTGATAAGGTTAAAATAATACCCTAAACTTGTCTAAATCCTATTGGTTGATAGGATTTCGACCCATCCCCACTTTACCTTTGAAATAAGACCCTTTGGAACCATTATAAACCGATTTTGACTTTAATATAAAATAATATTTTGAGATATTCCTAAGGTGCCCCTCTCCTCCCTTATAAAAGGACACCTCCTCCCCCTCCTCCTCACACCAATTTGAGCACTCAAGCTCGGCCAACCCCTACCAAAATCTCTTCTCCACATCCCTATCAACATCCTAGAGGTTCTGGTCTTCCTCAAAGACCAATTTTAGTGCCCTAAGAGGAGGTCTCAAAGAGGCGCTTCAAAGAAGAGGAAATTACCGTTACCAATTCTTTCATCTTTATTTCTTCTTCCTCTTCTTCTTCGTAGGTTGTTTAATTATGAAGTAATAACATCAGTATCACTCATATACTGATGTGTTATTATAAGTATGAAACAACCCTATTTCACCATCTATCCATCCTACGGAAAAAGAAATCATCGCGCGTGCGTACGTACGGAATACCGTCTCCACGCCGTGGTGTAATCTATTTTCCACCACCACCTTACATGGATGGGTATAATGGTGTAAAGAATAACTATACATAGTTATTACAACATCATATTGATTCTGATATATTGTATAATCCACTCCAATTAAATTCAATATTTATGGAAATGATATCATCGCTCGTGCGTACGTACGGACTACCGTCTCCACGACGCGATGAGATTCATTCTCAATGATTAACCATTCATGAATGATTATAAAGTATATATAATAATTACTAATGAAATATATGACCTAATAATGATACCGGAATTATTTATATTTATATGTATGTCATCTACTTAATTCCATTCAATTCAATAAGGAAACGAAAACAGCGTTCATGCGTACGTACGAACTACCGTCTCCATGAACGGTGTATTTCTTTCCATTTACTGATTTATTATATATGTGTATTATGAATATATATATATAAAAGATGTTTTATATTCTGGAATTAAGTAATCATGATATAAGTAATCATATGAATAATTACAAGTTAAAAACACAAACGACAAATGAGACGATTTTACCCAAAACGCTACTTTAACATGAATTTACAAAAGAACGGGTAATATAAAGTCACAAGTGGACCATATATGATATAATAACAATTAATATGATTCTGGAATAAGTCAATAACATGATTTAAATCATTATACAGGAGTTTCGGACACTTACAAAGCAAGTCGGACCTAAGGTAAGGGAAATATCACAATCTCATTTTTATCCGAGATTGTTTATTCGTAAGTATTTACTGGGGTGTATTTTATCATCCACATCCATGTTCCCTAAATATGTAATATTGTTTCCATCCAATTACAATAGTTTAAATCCAATTTTACCCTTCGGTGAGTTTTTAGTAAAGAATATGAAAGGAATCTTTTGTCGTTTTTTTCGTACGAGGTACTTTTTGACTTTTCCGACAAAAGTTCGAAAAAATGTTTTTTTAACTTATACGTAATGAATGGATTTTTAAAACATTATTTCCAAGAAGCTTCCTTTACAAGTTTTCAAGTTTATTTTTAATCAACTTATTTTATTTTAAAGTCGTATGACATGTTATGAAAGGAAAAATGTTTTTGAAGTAGAAAGGATATTTTCCTCAAGAATGGAGTTCAAGTATTTTATCAAAATTATTTTCCATCTAAGATAATAAAAGGGTTCTGTTTTTATCCCTATTATTACATGGATTTGATTATGTTGTGATGGAAATATTTTTATGAATTCCTTTATCTTATATGAATTGTTTTATGATGTCATGTTGTTTAAGAATCCCATTTTTATTACATGGGTTACGCTATGATGTATGGTTTACGATTATGTGGAACACATAAGAAAGGATTCATTATAAGATGGGTGGGACCTATATCTCCCTCCAATGCATTGGGTAAAGATTTTATATCTCATGAGATAGACAGGGCTGGAACGGTAGGTTATACCGGTTTAGTGAAACAGGACTGAAACGAGGGTTACTCGATTCAGAAAGGGACTTTGTCCACTAAGATAGTCTTGGCAATGTGTCTTGACTAACAAGAAATTATTCTCTATGATTATGTGTGAATTCCACAAAGTTTCATGTTTTAGGTTATGATTATTGTGATTACATTTCACTGCCATGATTTACCCCATGTTATGAAATTATGATCTCTTTTGCAGGTTAAGATTTTCAAAATTTATGTGCTTATGTATATGATGTGATTGATATTTCTTTTTTTTACCCTTACTGAGCATTTGAGCTCACCCTTTTATGTTTTATTTTCCCCAGGATATAAAGAAAGGTTTTAGGTAAAAAAAATGAAGATCTTTATGGGAGATTTTGAATATCTTTCACCACGATTAGAAGATTATATTCCGAGTTTCCAAAGACACTAAACTATTACGATCCTATTTTGTGTGTTTTTTTATGTACTATGTATTACACAAATGTAATGTAATGTCCATGTACGTTAAGCTTCGGGTCTCTACAAGAGTATATTTGATAGATTCTTATTTAATACCTCAATTTTTCCATTTCTTGTTATATGATAGTGGGATGAATGGTTGGATTCTATGTTTTACTAATGGTCAAAAATCCCTCAATGTAACTTTGTAGTTTTTCATGTTTTTTTACTTATTATCTAATCTAGTTAACAACATTACATCATGGTTGTTTCTAAAGAGAGTTTTTTTAGTAGATGACGTTTATCAGTGTATAGTATATTTTTTTACCCGAAATTTCAGATTTCATGTATGTTAAAGAAATTATTCTTGTATAGAAAACTAGTGGGTCACATAGCACCTAATGGATTTTTTAAATATATACTATAAAGGAATTTCTGTATGTGAACTATATAGGGATTTTATTATATCATGATGTTAAATATATAATTACACATAGAAATGGAACTATATGTACCATAATGGAGGCATTATATTTTCTATCAAAGGTGGTGTATTTAAGGCTGCCATCAAGGGTTTTAGTTTATTCAATGTTGGTGGTTTAATGTGTTCCACATGGCATGATTTATGAAAAGGATATTTTGGTATGAAAAACTAAATGTTATCATTATTTGTAGAAGAATATGGTTATTTAATGGGATACATAAATTGAAATTTCATTTATATTTGAAGGCTACCACCCCAATGGAATAATGAACTATATGAACTGTATAAAAAGCACAATAGTTGGTTATGGACAATCGAATATGGGGATTTTTGTATTATTGATTATTGGGGTTTCATATATGATTTACTATAAAAACAATATCAAATAATTTCATTTCTTAAGAGACAAAATTTCATTCGAGAGAATTACCACATGAATAGTTTAGCTATGTATGAAATGGGATTGTGAAGGAGGTATTATTTAAAGGCGGTGGTTCATAAATGACATGGTCTATAAAGTCTCAACTCATGAATGATGAAATTATCAATGGATGACCAATTCAAAAATGGTGTTTTCAAGACTCTGAAGTACAAAAATTAGGGGGTCTCCTAAATCACTAAATCTTAATAGTTCGTGGTTTTCACAATGTGTTGAAATATGATTGCAAAGGAACAAGAATAGTTCAATTAATGTGTCTCTATAAGAAAATCACTACATTGTGTGATATATTTTACCTATACGGTGAAAATAGATTCCTATGGAAAATTTAGGGTTAATAAATTATTAAGGAGTTTTAGATCTAGACAAAATTCCTCAAAAGGAGTATTTCACACCCATCAGTTAAGAGAGAAGTGAGCATTCAAATTGTGATTTGTTTTATACTATTAGGTATGGTGAGATTGTATCAAAAATGGTAAAAAAAATATTTATTTGTCTTTTTACATAGGAACATTCCTTTTATATGATCCTTGTAGACATGGTAGTGTAGTTTAACCAAGTAAAATCGATGTGTCCAGTGCTTGATTTCCTTTCTATCCATAATTTTCTATGGGAATGGGGAGAGGATTTCTATATTAAATAATTAAATAGGATATAAAGGGGAAGTTCATTTAATCTATCATACCCCCATTCACCTCAATTTTCACAGTATTTAACCTAGTTGAGACAACAAGAAGTATTTGATTGAAGGTTTAATATCAGTGATCCTATCTAAAGGTTTTTAACATTGGTTGTTAATAATAATTTGTTTTCAATCTTCTAGGGAAATAATTTTCCATTATGGAAGATTTAGATCCATACCTAATTATGACCTTTTTTTATAGATTTATTTATTGTATCAATTCATGTTATTTCAGTTAGTGTGACGAATTATTATTTATTAGAATATGAACATAGGAAATTAGATACTGACACCAAAGGAATCAATTAATTAGGTGGATAATTGTCTAATGAAATATTCACAATGTAAATGTCTAGTATTTCAATTCATTACAAGTTCAAAAACTATTAAATATCTATGAATAGGTTTTAAAACTAAAATAAAAAAATTAGGTTCTATGGAAAAAGCTAAGAACCAGAGAATTACCCTCAATTAGTCTATAGATCTGTTATTTAAATAGGTGAATGTTTGTGTGTAAGACATGCATTGTCCCAAAGAAATTATTGAATATTTAAATATTTTTAAATTCATCTTGATAAGACATCCACCTCAGTTTAATCTAAAAGACTCTACACTAGATGATAAAAAAAAATGCAGATGACACTGGATAACCTATACATTAATCTGGTCACATAAAACATGAGAAATAAATATATTGATTATGAGGAATAAGGGAAGAGAAAAGTGGTGGAAATCAAGCCCGTGAATAACCTCACTATTGATGATGGCTCAGAAAACGATGATATGAATTAAGCCATGTTATTCTATTCTCATATCCATATAGAGGAAAACGAAAATTCGATGGGAAACTTCCACTTGCATTATTTTTATATAGAATGGTCATAAATATTACAATATGGTTCCCCAAGAAGTTTCACAAAAATGATGGGGATATAGATAAAATTACCATGAAGAAGTATTTAGTCTATGTGAAAGGTAAAAAAAATTATTAGGTAAGTTTCATTAACAAGTAGAATACTTTTTTAATAGGGAAATTAAAGTTATGAAGAATCTGAGGATGAAGTGGTAGAAAAATAAAATAATCATATAGAATATTCTATGGTGGATGATGTAGGAATATCCCAGACAAGTGACAAATTATACAATAGTGATGAAGAAGTTCATGAAAGAGTTGATCTCCAGGCCGAATTAACAGTGACTCTTGTACAGATATATTTTTTTACATACTAAACAATTAATTCAGATAGAGGCATTTATGATGCTAAATATAATATCAAATAGTGGGATGAATTGAATTTTGATTTGAAATAATAAATTCAAGATATTAATTCAAAAATTATAGATAACTCCAAAAAGGACATAGAGTATAAGTTAAATGTTCAATAATTTAAAATAGTAATCGATTGTTTGACTAACACCAAAAAATATCAAATATAACTTATCAAATAACATGAAGATGATGTTGTCAAAAAATATCAAAAATTAAGTTATTAGGAATAAAAATTGACTCTTGATTTGAAATTAGAAATATTGATTACATAGACAATAGAAATGATAAAAGTGTATTATAAAGGTCTAGTAAAATGGAATCATTATTCATATCCAAATAAAATTTCTGGAAGGGGTATTAATCACAAAATAAGCATTGTATATTGATTTGAAATCACAAACACTCACTCAAAGGATAAAAATTGATTTATGTACATACAATAATAAAAAGACTATTCAAAAAAAGGATGAATTGGTCCTATAATAATGTATATAAATACACCTCATATTATGTGTTATTGATGTGGAAATACTGGTCATTCTCCAAATATATGTTCTATAGCCCAAAGGTGAGATAGGTAATAAGAGAAAAATGGAGGCCACATAGTGTTAAATATTATAAGAATGATTATGATGGTCACTATTTCGAGAGTGGAGAAATCAAAAACATGTCCAAATATTTCCCATAAAAAATGCATAAGAATGTGTTAATGTATAACCAAATTTATCATAATCTTCTACTCGATGAATTATATAATGATTGAAAAACACATAATAGATTTACAGCTCCTCAAGAATATGTAGGTCCATCGTACTCTTATAAAGATCAATATTATCAATATGTAATGGTTATGATGTCAAATTAGAGTTTTAAAAGAAAAGAGATGATAAGAAAATGTTTGTATAGATCCCCTTAAAGTGTCAGATCATGCTATTTTATCGATCCTTTATAATGGTATCATGTCTCATATGATTTCAACTAAGGATCTTTTTAAAATACTTTATTATGACAAGGAAGTTGTTTTAAAATTTGGAAATGATGAATCACAAAAGATTTCAAGGTTAGAGGAATCCAAATTTAGGGGAAAATAAATGAGACATGTTGATGTCTTGGTTTTTCAAATGTCTTAGTCACAACTTACTAACTGTTAGTAAGTTTTGAATTTTTTTCATTATATGAGGTTTACTATGAATATTAGTATCATCATTACAAAAGATGGTAATTTTTTATTATAAGTGATGTTCATCACGGGGTATCTGTACTATGTGAGTGGAGAAGAAGATACATGATTTATATATAGAGTGGAAGAAAACATGTTGTGGCATAAACAACTTATCCATCTATAACAACCACCATTTTAAGATCTGGTCAAATTTGATGAGCTTGATATATCTACAATCATTCACTTGATCATCCTCAAACATGGTATTCCTATCACTAAGAAATGATTATCATAAAAAATCAAGGAAAATAGAAAAAATCCAACTGGAGTTCTTGAATTATTAAATTTATATGTCTTTGGACTTAGCTCATAATGATCGATTAATGGGAATATGTATTACGTAATTTTCATTAATGATTTAATTAGGATGAAATGGGCTTTCTTCATTTACCACAAGTCTAGTGTGTTCAGTTTCATAGTACAACATTAGAGGGAAGGTAAAAGGATGTTTGAATATTTTATTCTAATGTATTTAACATATACTAGTACAAAATTCAAAAAAAAATTAAAGTTGTAGATTACCATTAGAAACATGGGATAAGGACTCATGTTTTTTCAGTGAGAACAACTAGGAAATATTGGGTGTTTGAATCGAGAAATTAGATCATAAGAAATACGTATAGCATTATTCTTATCAAAAAGGACTGATCATATAAATTTTGGAAGCAATAAATCATGAAATCCGTCTTGTTATATAATAGGACTTTGTTATGTCAAAAAGAAGAAAATCATATTTGTGATATGAGGTATAGAATGAATCCAACATTAAAATTCATTCCTATATTTTGATGTTAGATTTTTATTCTCAATAAAGAAAAACAAATGGAATTCTAATCTCTTGGAAATGGGGGGATATTCCTATACTATTATGGAAAAAGAAAAATATATAAATTATTCAAAAATAGGATTGGAAAGGTTGTTGAATGAAATAGTGTCACTATAGTAGATAATTAATAAAATCTTCAAAAACACATTGAACAGTTCACTGATGAAATTTATGGGGTGGTAATAAACATAGGTCAAGTATGAGTGGAAAATTATTATTTATATGATGTTATTAATGATGAAAAGTGTAAGTAAAATATATATCTTCATGGAAGCTGAACAATATAGCTAATATTAATATATAAGACATCATTGAATATTAGATAAATCCAGTTCAAACAAAGATAATGAATTATTTATAGAATAAATACATACTATCTCAGGTATAACCTAAATGTTTTGAAAATAACTAGAGTTGAGAATTTGGTTTGTCCTATGAACAAATAAAATGACCAAATTGAGAATAATCAGACATGGGAGATTTTTTCAAGAATAGATGTTAAGAACATCATCATGTTCTAATAGTTCTTTCAGAACAAACTAAATGAATATTTATTATTAATTTGGAATAAATCATGACTATTGTTCAAGGGATACTCCAAAATTGATAGAATCTATGTTTATCAGACATTTTATCTATTTCAAGGATCGATACTATTTACGTATTTTTGTTCATATAAGTCCAAAAGAAATTTAATGTTATTAGGTTCTAGAATAAGAAGTGAATACTTAGAAACTAAATGAATTTATCTGTCATGAATATGATGACATAGTATTTCTTCTATCTATGATTTTATATGGCTCAAAGTAAGAAACAATAACATAGTATTCAAGCCATGACAAGTTTTTAATGAAGTTCTGTTTTATGTTTTTTGTAGTTGATTACAATATCTATGTCAATGATGAATGAAATCAAAGGATTATGGTTCTGTTTTATGTCAAATAATAATTATATTTTTTGTATGAGATGAAAAATTTAAAAAATAGTTCACATAATTCAAGAAAATTTCATTCGAAATGTTAATGATTAGTGAACTAACCTTTTTCCTTCATTTACAGGTGAGAAGAGGATGGAGTCAAAACATTTATTTATCGATAAAAATATTCCATGAAGGTATTTTTAAAAAATCTAAAGGATAATTCCAAATATTTTATGACTTTTGATGACACATGGATGAAACAATCTTGAGATGATGAAGGCAATGTTGTTAATTTCCTAGAATATAGGAAGATCATTGGTAGTCTCTTGTTCTTAATAGTTATTTGGCCAGATATTTTATTCACATTCTAAGAAGAATGATATCAATGTAATCCCAAATAAATAAATTATTATATCATGGGAACCATGGATTTATATTTTTGTTCAGTGAAAGATCCCAGTATGATTTATTGGGCTATAAAGATGTAGTTTAGTTGAGTTTAACATATAATAGAAAATCAACATCAGCTGGTGAATTCAATCTTGAAAAATTGTGTGTTTCTTAGGTAAGAAAAAAATCATTTATTTGAGCACCATTGAATCATAATTTATTATTTATAATCAATTATCCACTAAGTTATTATTGATGAAATACCATCTTGATGATATGAGAGTTGAAGTGAAGTCTCTGATTGGAATCAATTGTAATAATTCAAGTGATATAAATATTATGAAAAATCATATATGTCATGCATGGATGAAGAATATTGAAATAAAGTATTATTTTACCATGTATAAGGTGTTCCATGGGGTTGGGAAGTGGGATTAAATGGATATAGAACTATAGGTTGTGGAAATTCAGAGAAAGGCCTTACCCAATGTGGTATTCAAGTAGTATAAACTGGATCTTTGAGTTTATTCTATTGTTGAAACTTGAATATGTGTGGATATGGTAGACCCTATCTCCAAGGTATGGTGTGATTTTCCTTTACTCACTGAAATGTTCTCTTTATAATGTTTCATCCAAAATTGTGTGACATTTGGGTTCATTAATAAAGGGGGAGAAAATATTGTGATCAATATAATGGTAGACGGTTGTAGGGGAGCCATGAGGTAATGTGGATTTTAAATCATATGATATTAAATATTATAGATCAAAGGTTATTTATCATGATCGATGGGGTTTGTGATTAAATAAGTTTATTGTTGTTTGAATAAAGAAATGAATTGATGAAATTTTCATGCAACTCTTGTTTCTCATGTTGTTCATAACTCATGTAGTCTTACAGTGTGTTTTGAGAAAATTATTGATTGAATTCTAGAATAAAAAGATAAAATTATGGTTGGATATGTAAGAATATTTATTGTGATATAAAATGGATAATAGTTATCAACAAACCCAAGGGTGAAAATAATTGGAAAAAATACCTCAAGGTGACATTGTAATATTTCTGGGTTCTCTGTATTTGTTGGAAAATAATTTTGACAATATTCCTACATTTTTGTTGTTGAACCAAGGTTTATATTAAAGTGGCTTAATTTTATAGTGTCTATAATATTCTTGTGACTCAAAATATGGTCTTGTTTTATTTAAAATTATGGATTCCCTCATAGAAAATTGGTGGACTACTTAGAACCAAATAGACATCATAGTAAGATAAACTGCATAAGAATTTCACTATCTAAACCTGATAGGGTGTTTTCTGAGATACAAAGAAAAATATATATATTTATATAGTAGTTTCACTATGAGAATTGCTAAGGTGCCATTTTTTTTGTATGAATGAGCTATATTTAAGGCCTCTATAAAGGTTTTTAATTTTCAATCAAATGTGGTGATTTAAAGGGTTCGGAATATATATATTTCAACATAGAAACTTGTGCTATGAGTTCCAGAAAGGGGAATCATTTGAAAAATAAGAAATTGGTTTAAATGGTACTAAAAGTAATATTTTTTGTTGGAAAAAGAAACTAACTAAAATGAATAAGGATCTATACGAACCACATAGTTAGTGTAGTACGCATTCATGGACAATCTGTAGCAGATTTTCAGGTAATTGTGATTAATAGTATTTTCATATTCATTTTTCTTTATAAAGGACCCCATATAATTTTTTGAGTAAGATAGTTATTTTAATTAGAGATCATTATCTCTAGAAAAAATTTGTTTAGTCTGAAATAGGTTCATGAAGGAGGTATTCGGAGAAGGAGGTGGTTCATGAAGGAATCACTCTAGGAATGATCAGTTGATGAAGGAGGGTGTTTGTAGTAAATTCATTATTCATTGATGGTTCTTTTGGGTAATTATATTCCACAAAGAAATAGGGGATTTCAAAAAAAACATGCTATAGATTTCAAGGTTTTTATGAAGGGTTCAAATCATTTTTTGTTTGAATAAGAACAATTTGTAAAATGAATCTTGATAATGAAATCGATATGCAGTGAGGTGTTTTTAATCTATCGATGTAAAAACATAGATTCATGGAAGAAAAATGTGTTAAAAATTATAAAGTGCTTCATCTCAATGTAAGATTCATTATAATGGGCACTGTGCACTCATCAGTTGGAAGAGTTGTGAGGTTTTAAATTGTGATTTATTTTAAACTGATAAGGATAATGGTTCTAACTAATCTTTGTACCAGTAGTGTTGTTTATTATATTTGGTACATAGAATCAATTTATTATTCTCCTTGGATGTAGCCCATTATTTATGAACTAATTAAAATCATTTTCCCATGAATTATTTCATTTCTATTTATAAAATGATACATTAAATGGATAGATGATTGTTTTTCTTAATGAGGAAAAAATATTATAGTGAGGTTTTTTTATCATTCATACCCAGATTCACCCCCTACTCAATGATAATTTAACCTAGTTAGGATAACATATAATCCTGTTAAAATACTTATATGTGGTTGGGTTATACAGACACACAACATACATTCCCCATATGGTTAATGACTATGAATATTTTAGGGTATGCTTTATCATTGGGGGTTGAAAGATGAGGTTTTCAGTAATTTTTCATGCAGGAAATTTCTTACTGATTTCCACACAGCCATGTATCATTTTTTTAGTAGTAAACATGTATCTTAATTTAATGGGAGTGTGTCATCATGAAATGATGATTTTTTCTAGATCATGTATGTAATTTTTCAATGATGATTGGAATTTTCCTTTATATTATGAATATATCGTGGATTCACTTGAAAACTCATTTGTTGAGGGATTTTTCCTCATTTGACCCATCTTTAAGGGTAATTTTTAATGCTCGATGCTGAGTAAATTAACTTCCATCTCATTCTAATAAGAGGATATTATTTTTTAGGTAATCACTTATTGGTATCATCTCTCTATGGCTAGATATCAGGTCATAGAGATCTGGGTCTATGTTGATCTAATATATTTACTCCATGTCATAAATGATGACAGATGAGACCATACTTTAGTGAGTGATGTAGAATAAAACCTCATCCATATAAAAATTTAAAATATTTGTGGCTGAATTTTCATGTTCATTAGAATGGGGATTTTTTTATCAATAGATATTAAGAAATTTTAGATTAAAAGGGAACTGTTCCATTATTCATCAAACCTACCCGATGATAGGGGCCAATTTTTCTTGTTGGCATATTCTTCACTGATTTGTTTTACTACCATCTACAAATCCCCTATGATGTTTAGGTAGGATATCTGTATATGTATGAATAGTTCCATACTAGAGATAAGGGCTTCATACCTTTCTTAATTATTCATGGAGCCTTTGGAAAAGTTGAATGAGTAAGGAAAAATATGCATTCTTGGTAAAAAATAGAATCTTGAGACTATACTCATTGATCCTTGGGTTTTAAATTTTCATACTTATAAGAATTTGGTATGCATAATCAATATACATATCCCATGTTTGAGCAGTGTCATGGTAATATAAAAACCTCTTCATATGGAATTTTCACGTTCACTAGTGTGCTTTCTAATGTGGGATGTTCTGTAAGAAAATAATCTGGTACCTATAAATTATTTTTTTTTGTATAAAACAAACTAGATTTCATGTTATTTTATATTAATTTATCATTATTCCAAACCCCCAGTTAGCATAGGTAGTCTGAGAATTTACATGAGCGGGTTAATACGAGAGTCCAAGTGGACATCAAGATGCTACAATTAATGTATTTGATTACTCACAAAAGATATATGAGAATAACTATTCTTTTAGACATCATAATACAGAGTCTTAGTACCTAACATCATTTTACTATGGTATTAGATTATCTTGTTCATTCCATGAATCATTTTTCTATGTTAGGAGAGCACCAAGTGATCATTCCATGGTGTCTACATTCCACTGGTGGAATAAAGACTGGTGGTTGCAGCAATTACTACTAGATATTTTCAAAGTCTTCTTGGAATTCATCATCCCATCATTAGGTGACTCTAATCTCCATTAAATTGGTGAAGGGGGAGATTTTAATTCCAAGTGGGCTATTAAAATATGATTGAATGTGAGGTTCCCATGGGTCCCACCCACTTAGTTAATTGTGACTCTAAGGGGTCCAAATAACAATAATTCCACTAGTATTTTCCATTTCAACCTAGACACCGCAGTGGAATACAAAATAAGCCATGTAATTTCTATATGTTACGCAAAAATATCACTTCATCAAAATATTTTTTGAACTATGATTGTCCAACATGTCAAATATTTTTTGAAGATCAATTAGGTGATCACATCACTATCATGATTTTACCACAAGGTCATCAACATATCATTTTATTAATTTTTATTAAAGGTGAATAATGGTATGAATCATGGAGAATTGTTAATTAGTGACGATGTTATTCATTCTAGAGGGAATGAAATGATAGTATAATATACACTAAGGTGCTCGGAAGTAGGTGGATTCCTCATATTCAGGGTCCATATTTATCTTATTATACATTTAATACAAATCTATAATGTAAATGTATTATAATCTAGTTGTTCCATCATTAACATGTGTAACACCGCGACCCCAGTTACCTAGAGTCGGTGCATTATTACATAACATTGGCATGATCATGAGAAAGATCAAATCTCGAAAGACCGATTGGTTTAGTAGCCTTGGAAACACTAGATATATTAATAATGTTTTACATTACATCAATAAGTGAAAAGGTACAACAATATATTGTCTCCATATTCCACACTCATATCCCCACATACTATCCTTGCAGGTCATTCATAAATTACTTCTTCACATCCTGGGAAAAATAAAACATAGAAAAGGGGTGAGCTCAAATGCCCAGTAAGGATAACAATAAAGCGGAAACTTTCATAAATAATAATAAAAATTTAAGGCAATGTATAACTAAAACAAAAGCCTTTTAAACTTGAACTTCAACATAGTATGGAAAAAGTAAAATGAAATAATTCCATTTACTTATTCACATGGATATTCTACTAATCGAATAATCACATGCAATATCAATAACCACTTTCATAATGATGGAATGCATAATTCCAGAGTATCATAACCACATAGCCAAGGCCTCGTGCCAAGAATACAAATAAGATTTTTCCAAGTCCTTGTGACAAGACACCTGTTTGTCTCATTAGACCTACCGATGCATCGAGAAGCTATAGTGGGCTCCACCTGTCACATATTAAGTCCAATACATTCACATATGAAAAGGTTTAAACATAATATAAAAATCCGTGTTAAAAATGGCATACAAAATGTCAATACTTTCACCATAAACTATGAATGGTATAAAAATATCACATCCACAATAAAACATATCACAAAACCTTCAATAGAAGTTTTGTATCATAATAAATCAACTTCAAATAAGCGTAAAACCCATCAAAGGATGTTGACATAGATAAAAGCAAAACTCTTTTTAGAGAAATATCTCTTTCTATTTTGAAATCATTTAAGAGTCATATATTTATTAAATAAAACATTTTCTTTGAAAATAATCCTATAAGCTTGTAAGGGAAGATTGGACGATTTTATAATGGCGGAAAATAACGGCACCCACTGTATAAGTTAAAAAAACATTCTTACCTTAATTCTGTCGAAAAGGTTAAAAAGCACCTTGTTTGGAAAACGACGGAAAGATTACTTTATAAAACTCTTATAAAAAGTCAGACAAGGGAATAAATGACTTTAACCCATATTCTTTTAAATAGTAAAAATGTTTTGAAATACATTTTTAAGAAACATGGATGTGGATGATAAAGATATCCCAGTAGATTATTATGTATAAACAACCTCGGATAATGAAGAGATTGTGAAATAACCCTTACCTTGTACTTTTCCTTGGTTGAGGGTAGGTTAACCTCCTGTATAATGGTGAAATAATTGTTATTAAATTATACAAGAATCATATATATTAATATGATATCATATATGATCTTTTAACATTTCTTTGTTAATAATATCTTAGTATTATCGTCGTTTCGGGTGTTAACTTACTCGTTTTCTTTTATATGTTTTATTACGTAAGCCATGTTTGTAATGGTTAGGTTGTATCTTTTTCATATTCAGAATAATATCAAGTCCGTAAACATTATTTTTGAATCATAAAATGATAATTATACTTGAATGGATATGATGGAGAATGAATCTCATCGTGTTCGTGGGGACGGTAGTCCGTACGAACGCACGAGCGACAATATCATTCTTTTGATATTAACATAATATATAATTGGATAGTATATCATATATAAAGAATCATTATCATGTTATATTTATTATTTACATGAGTTTCAAATCATTATTATACCCATCCAAATAATAATATATTGAATAATAATTACACCACGACGTGGAGACGGTAAACCGTACGTACACACGTATGGTGACATGTTATTCAAAGGGTGGATAGAATACTGAATATGGTTGTACCATATTTATAATAACATCACAGTATATATAATATACTGGATTCAGTATTTTATAATGGTAATAACAAAGAAATAAGAAGTGGAAGAAGAAATGAATTTGAAAAATGGTGGTGAAAACATTACCTCTTCTTCGGGTTCTTCCTTTTGATTTGATCAAAAGGGCTCCTCAGGTTGGATTTATTATCAAAATAAGGCCTCTAGGTTGTAGTGAGGGAAGTTGATAGAGTATTTGGGGAGATTTTGGCCGAACCAAAATGCTTTGAAGGTGTGAAGTAATGAGAAGGGGGAGTGCCCTTTTATAAGAGGGGTGAGGGGAACCTTTGGAAAAGCTAGAAATATTAATTTATAATAAATTCATATTCAGTTTCTAATGGCTCCAAAGTTGATTATTCAAAAGTTAAGGTGGGGATAGGTCTAAAACCGTTCAACCAATATAATTTAGACAGGATTGGGTTACTATATTTACCTTATATTTTAGTCTTAACTCTTAGTTAATTAGTTTGACATTTACCATGTCACTTTGTATTTTTATATTATATAGTTAATAAACGTACTATATACATCCAAGATACCCAAAAGTGGTCCATTAATGACACACCTATAATTATATAAGTCTCTTGGACGAACCGTAGATTTTTAGGAATTTAATATCAATTAATAATATAATATTTGTTTTAAAAACTCTTTTATGTCAATTTTGACACTATTCAATAGTTGGTTTTTGTGAAACTTATAACAAAATGATTATTTATAAAAAAAGTCAATTAAATCAACCCTAATATGTGATATTATCCTATAAAATTATTTTAATTCATTAAAAGTCTCAAATTATATTTATTTGGGTATTTATAATATCAGTTATTTTAATTTTTTACTATTATGGTAATTACTGCATCATCATTGTGTCATAATTAAATTTAATTATTTAATGTCTAAAAAATATAAATAAAATATAATTATGTAGGGAATCTTATTATCTATCTAATTAATATTTACAATCGAATTTATCTTATGTATAACCCTATATTAAAAATGTTTTAGTAAAAAAAATTTGATTTTAACTCTTTTAACTCTTCTTTGAATTAAATAATAATAAATGTCTGAATCTAATCCAAGTGGACCTAAATGATAATATTTTATTTTTAAGGTCATTTTTGGTCGAGATAAACTTGTCCAATATAATTATTATATGTGTTAGGGTAATATTAATATCATTTCTACCCTTAATTACCCTATTTACTTTTAACTGTGGTAAATAAAAGTAAAAAGTTACTATTCACCAAAAATTATTTTCATCTCATTGAACCACATTTTACTTCTTGATATTAACCGTGTCTCTCAGATTTTCGAAATTCCATTCACAGAAGCGGTAAAATTAAGTTTTATGAAAAATTCAGTTTTTTTAACTACCACTTAGTAGTTTCACTATTCATCAAAAATTGAGGTTTTTCAGAACAACGCCAAAATTTCACCATAATCTATAATTGATATTCCGAATTCAAAAATGATGTCTATTTTACAAGATTAAAAACATATAAGTTGCATTAATAAATTTTATAATTAATTCCCGCTGTCACAACAAATAGCGTGTTTTTAAGAAACAATATATATCAAAAGATTGACAATTGTTTAGGTCCAATTTCAAAGTGAAATTAATTATAATGAACACCATTGGATAAAATGGTAAAATTGTATTCTAATTATACTTAAAACCACTCAAATTAATAATTTATCAATATTATTTATTTTGATTTAAAAAGTTGTTTTTAATTAAAATTTAGCAATTTTCACTATTCATCAAAATATTAAAGTTATCCGAAAAGTACCAAAATTTCACCCTAGGATAATTTTTATATTCCGAATCCAAAAATGAAGTCCATTTTGAGAGATAGAATTTATAAAATTTCAAAAAGTAGGTATTATTATTCATAATGGCTAGTTTGGTAAGTCATGGTGCACTTTAACTCGGTGTTTCCTGTAGTGCAAGTTATTGAATTATTTTGAAGAAATAACACACTATGAAATCCCGGGGTGTTACATTCTCCCCTCCTTCAATAAATTAAGTCCTCTCAGTTTGAAATTGTTCTTCAAAAATAAAAGGTTGAAAATAAAAAATATCTTTGTGGGAAAACCCACATCAGAAATTCGGTTACTAAAATTTAGTCTTAATATGAGGAAAAGAGAAATGAAAGGGTAACCACCAAATTATGATCTCGATTACGTGAACATTGGTGGAATTTAGAGACATATAATTAGAGGGAAAACATTAATATTTTTAGGTAGTGATTGAGGTCATCAATCACAAACAAGTTTAAAATTGAGGTCCTTAAATTCATCAATCTATGATGATTTGAAATACCATCGGTTCAACAAAACATAGGGTATTAGGATAACACATTTTTGGTTTTAGGATTCCTTAAATAAAGTATTAGAATTAATTTCTTCATAGAATAAGAGAAGAAGAAAAAATATATTCTTGACAAGTAGAGTTCCATCCTTTATCTAATTTCTACCACAGACTCATCTTTCACTCTAAAAGATAATAGAACATAAAAATAATATTCTATTTATCCTATTCGTATAGGGTTAAAAA